>JAUIMM010000559.1:1717500-2393750 GCA_031769625.1 Taudactylus pleione | reverse complement strand
CATCTCTAGTTATCTCCCTTTCACTACTGCTGCAAGCACCCTGCTGGGAATAGAAGAGACTCTTCTAGTTTTTCTGCCAAGCCAGAATGGCTGTGGCAGCGTGGTGGGCTGGAAGACAGTAACGGTCAGTCATAACTAGGGTGGGTTGAGCGGGGCTCATGCCCTGGATGCCGTGGCAAGCCCTGCAGAGGGGGGCACCACTGCCCAGGGCATCGTACCCACATGCACTCCCTCCACCACCATTGTGTCCTCAGTCTAACTTCTTTAACGAGCAGGCAAGAGTGCCTGCTAGCATGGTGCTGGCTGGGCTGCCTGTAGGGGAGCTGCTGAGGAAGCTCTATCCTGACCTGGACTAGAGCTGCCATCTACGCCAGTTGAAGAGTGATTGTTCCTTCCTTGGCGCTCTCTGTCTCCGCTCACTGGAGGTGGGTTATTGGGGGGGGTTTGCTAAGCTGCCGTGTGAGGGCAGGGGTGGGTGGATGGCTAAGCTGCCGCGGGAGGGGTGTGTGTTAATTTTTTATGTGTGGTGCCAGGGGAGGGGGGATGTGGGGGGGCTGCTGGCTGTATTTGTGTGAAAGAAGTGTGTGTGTCTGTATAGGCTCTCAGTGTGTATATGTCAGTGTGTGTGTATATGTGTCAGTGTGTGTGTGTGTGTATATGTGTCAGTGTGTGTGTATATGTGTCAGTGTTTGTGTCAGTGTCTGTGTATATGTGTCAGCATGTATCTATGTCAGTGAGTGTGTGTATATGTGTCAGTGTGTGTATATGTGTCAGTGTGTATGTTTATATGTGTCAGTGTGTATCTATGTCAGTGAGTGTGTGTACATCTGTGTCAGTGTGTGTGTATATGTGTCAGTGTGTATGTACCAGTGTGTGTGTGTATGTGTCAGTGTGTATGTGTATATGTGTCAGTGTGTATGTATGTCAGTGTGTGTAAATGTGTCAGTGTATATGTGTGTTAGTGTGTGTATATGTATCAGTGTGTATGTGTATATGTGTCAGTGTGTATCCATGTCAGTGAGAGTGTGTGTATATGTGTCAGTGTGTGTTTGTATGTGTCAGTGTGTATGTATATGTGTCAGTGTGTGTGTTAGTGTGTATCTATGTCAGTGAGCATGTGTGAATCTGTAAAAGTGTGTTTGTATATGTGTCAGTGTGTATGTGTCAGTGTGTGTGTATATGTGTCAGTGTGCATGTGTCAGTGTGTATATATGTGTCAGTGTGTATGTGTATATGTCAGTGTGTATCTATGTCAGTGAGTTTGTGCATATATGTGTCAATGTGTGTATATATGTGTCAGTGGGTGTGTATGTGTCAGTGTGTGTATATATGTGTCAGTGTATATGTGTACTATATATGTGTCAGTGTGTATATGTGCCAGTGTGTATGTGTCAGTGTGTGTGTGTATGTGTCAGTGTGTATGTACATGTGTCAGTGTGTATGTGTCAGAGTATATAAATGTGTCTGTGTACATGTGTATATGTGTCAGTGTGAATCCAGAGTATATGTATGTCAGTGTGTGTTAGTGTGTGTGTATATGTGTCTGTGTGTATGTGTATATCTTTCAGTGTGTATCCATGTCAGTGAGTGTGTGTATATGTGTCACTGTGTGTATATGTGTCAGTGGGTGTATGTATCAGTGTGTGTACGTGTCAGTGTGTGTATATGTGTCAGTGTGTGTGCCAGTGTGTATTTATGTCAGTGAGCATGTGAGTATCTGTGAAAGTGTGTGTGTATATGTGTCAGTGTGTATGTGTCAGTGTGTGTGTATATGTGTCAGTGTCTATTTCTCAGTGTGTGTGTATATGTGTCAGTGTGTATGTGTATATGTGTCAGTGTGTATCTGTGTCAGTGAGTGTGTGTATATGTGTCAGTGTGTGTGTATATGTGTAAGTGTGTGTGTATATGTGTCAATGTGTATGTGTCAGTGTATATGTGTCAGTGTGTATGTGTAAGTGTGTGTGTATATGTGTCAGTGTGTATGTGTATGTATGTCAGTGTGTATCTATATCAGTGAGTGTGTGTATGTGTCAGTGTGTGTGTATATGTGTCAGTGTGTGTGTATATGTGTCAGTGTGTATGTGTCAGTGTGTATCTATGTCAGTGTGTGTGTATATGTGTCAGCATGTATGTGTAATTTATGTCAGTGAGTGTGTGTATATGTGTCAGTGTGTGTGTATATGTGTCAGTGTGACTGTATGTGTCTGTGTGTATATGTGTCAGTGTGTATGTGTATATGTCGTGTGTATCTATGTCAGTGAGTTTGTGTGTATATGTTTCAGTGTGTATTTGTATATCTGTCAGTTTGTATCTTTGTCAGTGAGTGTATGTGTATCTGTGTCAGTGTGTGTGTATATGTGTCAGTGTGTGTATATGTGTCAATTTGTATGTGTACATGTGTCAGTGTGTGTGTATATGTGTCAGTGTGTATGTGTATATGTGTCAGTGTGTGTGTATATGTGTCAGTGTGTATGTGTATATGTGTCAGTGTGCATGTGTATATGTCAGTGTGTATCTATGTCAGTGTGTGTGTATGTGTCAGTGTGTATGTATATGTGTCGGTGTGTGTGTATATGTGTCAGTGTGTATCTATGTCAGTGAGTTTGTGCATATATGTGTCAGTGTGTGTGTGTATGTGTCAGTGTGTATCTATGTCAGTGAGTGTGTGTATATGTGTCAGTGTGTGTGTATATGTGTCATTGTGTATCTATGTCAGTGAGTGTGTGTATCTGTCAATGTGTGTGTATATGTGTCAGTGTGTATGTGTATATGTGTCAGTGTGTATCTAAGTCAGTGAGTGTGTGTGTATATGTGACAATGTGTGTATATGTGTCAGTGTGTGTGTGTATATGTGTCAGTGTGTATCTATGTCAGTGTGTGTATATGTGTTAGTGTGTATGTGTTGTGACACAGTCAGGATAGGGATCCCTCTCCTGGGGTAGATGGACTCCCTCTTTACACACACACAGCAGCTGCAGAAACAGGCTACAAGTCAGGGGTTCTCATACAAGCTGGTCGGTGCCAGTCTTTATTGTGCCAAATGAATGTAAACATAAACAAAACATAAACATAAGTCCTAGCCCGGCTGGGCACTAGCTACACAGCAGATTCCCTCTCTATAATAATGGTAGGGCCTATTGCCCTCACCATCAACAAAACACGTGCCAGTACTTACAAGGATTATCACCAAGTGTCTCTGAACAGGCTAGTCTGCCTGCTCTCCCACGTGTGAGACACTTAGCCACAAACAAACCCAGCTTACATTAGCCATAACCAGCTGCAAGCCCTAATGAGCCTGTTACCAGGCTGAAAGGCCCAAAACCTGGAGTGGCCTGTGGTTGGAGCCCTCCCTCTCCACACATCCACACCACCAGGACCCAAACCGGCTTTTCTCTAAAGCCGACATTTCTAGTCTGTTTTTCCCAAACAGACTTCTCCTGGGGGTTTCAGAACACATATGACGGGAACCTAGGACATACATATAAGCCATTCCACTCTTCTCCAGTCCTTCTATCACATATCCCCCCCCCCAACAACTGCAGCCCCCAAACAATGGACACGTGACAAAGCATCTGCGTTGGCCAGCTGGCTTCCTGGCCTGTGTTCTACCATTAAATTTAATGGTTTGTAATGCCAAGAACCATCACATTATTCTCGCATTACTGTCCTTGTTTTCTGACATCAACCTCAGAGGGGCATGGTCAGTGATCAATCTGAACTTTCTTCCCACCAAGTACTACCTGAGAGTCTCTAATGCCCACTTTATGGCCAATGCTTCTTTCTCGACCGTAGCATAGTTTCTTTCATGTACATTTAATTTCCGGCTTAAGAAGAAAATCGGCTGTTCTTCACCCTCTTTGCTTTGGGACAGGACCGCTCCGATGCCTACATCTGATGCATCGGTTTGTACAACAAACTCTCTGTCAAAATCAGGGGTCATCAGAACTGATTGGGTATATAACGCTATTTTTAACTCCTGGAAAGCCTTCTCTGCTTCAGGACTCCATTCCACCATGACTTTCTGTTTGCCTTTGGTAAGGTCAGTCAGTGGGACTGCAATGGTGGCAAAATTGGGTATAAACCTCTTATAATACCCAGTGATCCCTAAGAAGGCTCTCACCTGCTTTTTATTCAGGGGTCGTGGCCAGTTTTGGATTGCCTCAATCTTATTGAGCTGTGGCTTTATCAAACCTCTGCCAATGGTGTACCCAAGATATTTTACTTCTTCCATCCCCAGGCAACACTTTTTTGGGTTGGCTGTCAAACCTGCCTTATAGATGGAGTCCAACATTGCTTGTACTCTGGGCAAGTGAGACTGCCAATCAGGACTATGAATGACCACATCATCCAGATAAGCAGCAGCATACTGTCTATGGGGCCTTAGAATCCTATCCATCATTCTTTGAAAGGTAGCAGGTGCCCCATGTAGCCCAAAGGGCAATATTTTGTATTGAAACAACCCCTCTGGTGCAGAAAAAGCTGTCTTTGGTGTTCTCAGTTAACGGCACTTGCCAATACCCTTTGGTTAAGTCAAGAGTAGTTAAATATTTGGCTGTCCCCAGCCTTTCAATTAGTTCGGCCACCCTAGGCATAGGGTAGGCATTGAACTTTGATACACTGTTCAATTTCCGGAAGGCATTGCAGAATCGCACACTCCTGTCGGGTTTTGGAATGAGCACAATGGGACTTGACCACTCACTATGCGATTATTCATTTACACCCAACCCTAAAAAATTTTTAATTTCCTTCGACACTGATTCTCTTTGGGCTTCTGGTAACCTATAGGGCTTTAGGTTAACCTTAACCCCTGGGTCAGTGATTATGACATGTTTGATGACCATGGTTTTCCCTGGTAGGTCAGAAAACAGCACCCTATTTCTGATCAGAAATTCCTTAACTTCCTGCTGTTGACTGGCTGACAGGGTTTTTCCATGGTCACTTCGGGTACCATGGGCCCTGGGTTTACTGGAGGGGCTCAGACCGCTGACAGTGCTGCTTATCCTTCCAGTGTTTAATAAGATTTACATGGTATATCTGTTCTGGCTTTCTTTTCCCCGGCTGGTAAACTTTATAATTGACCTGCCCCACTTTTTCTAAGATTTCAAAGGGTCCTTGCCATTTAGCCAAAAGTTTACTTTCTACTGTGGGAACCAACATCAACACTCTGTACCCAGGAGCAAAGTTAAATAAGCGACCATTGCAGTTGTATACCGTCTGCTGTGCCTGTTGGGCCTGTTCCAACTGCTCTCTTACTATCGGCATCATAGCAGCAATTCTTTTTTGCATTTGAGAAACATGCTCAATAACTGTTTTATACAGACTGGACTGCCCCACCCATGTCTCTTTGGCAATGTCAAGTAAGCCCTTTGGATGTTTTTCCCGTACAACAAATCAAAAGGGGAGAACCCTGTGGAGGACTGGGCAACCTCTCTTATGGCCAACAGCAAATAAGGTAATAAGTAATCCCAATCTCTACCATCTTTGTCCACTACTTTCTTTAGCATGTGTTTTAAAGTTTTATTAAACCTCTCCTCTAGCCCATCTATCTGGGGATGGTACACAGAGGTTCTTCATTGGTCAATTTTAAACAGGCAGCATAACTCCTTCATGATTTTTGACATAAATGGGGTACCTTGGTCAATCAGGATCTCCTTAGGTATTCCCAACCTGCTAAAGACATGGACTAATTCTCCAGCAATGGTCTTGGCTTACGTATTGCATAATGGTATCGCTTCCGGGTACTGGGTAGCATAATCCATTATCACCAGAATATATTGATGGCCCGGCCAGATTTCATTAATGGCCCAACCAAATCCATAGCTATTCTTTCAAACGGAACCTCAATAATGGGTAACGGAACCAGGGGACTTTTGAAATGTGGCCTTGGAGCATGATACTGATATTCAGGGCAGGATGCGCAATAATCAGATAAATTTTTATGGACCCCGGGCCAAAAAAACCTCTGCACAATTCACTTAGTAGTTTTCTCTACCCCTAGGTGGCCTGCCATTATATGACCATGGGCCAGATCTAATACTGTTC
This sequence comes from Taudactylus pleione, assembly GCA_031769625.1. Classification (NCBI taxonomy): domain Eukaryota; kingdom Metazoa; phylum Chordata; class Amphibia; order Anura; family Myobatrachidae; genus Taudactylus; species Taudactylus pleione. Next base: position 2,387,708 of record JAUIMM010000559.1, on the reverse strand, counting down.
TTCTGTATGCTTTGGGAACTATTAATTGTTCCACAATATCTTCCCCCTTCTTAGTCACCTGATACAACAAATCCTGACATACTGTGAGGATATGACAAAGGATTATCAGGGTCTATGGGTTTACCATTGATCACCTTGACATTCTCCCTGGCTTTTACCAGAGTAGGGTCATTCAACTGCTCCAGGGCAAAGACCTCTCTCCTGACCTCAAGATCAGGCAGGCGGTCCACGGGCTCAATAACACTCCCCACCTCAGTGGGAGGCACACCACTTGGCGAGCCACCATCAGGCTCTGCATTCTCTAGTTCACCAATCATACTAGAAAAAGGGAATATCTCTGACTCTGCTACTATGTCAGTAATGCTCTCAAACGAGTCAGGGTGATTTACCTCTGTGCAAAATTGGCTTTCCCACAACTTCCAGAAGTGAGCAAAGTCCCTACCCAATATTGCATCATACATTAAGCCCTGTACCAAACCCACAGAGACTATCGCGGAATCACCTGGTGTTTCTATGTTCACTTCTGCAGTATCATAATACCAGATATCCCCATGTATGCAGGCCACAGAAACAGTTTTCCCCTTACTCTTCAAGAGGTTGTCGAAGCTGGTTTAGTGGCTGAGACAGAATCAGTGTAAAATTAGCTTAGAGCGACGCCATCTTGCGAATGGCAACCAGACTCCATCTTAAAAATAAGAATCTGCAAGACGCGATTTTGCGACCAGCGCCATTTTAAGTTACAACTCACAAGCTAAGTACAGATGGCAATGTTTTTGATAATATTTTTAGAAACCATGACAGGCCCATTCTGGGGACAACCTTGCATAGAGAAAGACCAAAAAAAACACAGTATCAGTTAGCAACTAGAAAAACAGCTTCCTGAGAAAAGGAATTAGAAAACAACTATACACCAGTAACTGTGGGTGTTTTTGCATGTAAATGGAGAGACCCCACATGTGGACAGGCGTAGCTGTGGCAATTGTAATATGGCCCGGACACTTGAATTAAATCTGCTCTTTTAAACTCACTGTCAGACAGGCTGGCACCAGCACGGTTGGGGTCTCCATCCTGTTTGAGAGTGAAGCTCACTGCCCATAACACATTTGCATTGCAGTTTGAAAATGTTAGTAAGAAATTATATATATATATCTATATATTAAATCCATCATAAATAGAATCACATGACGCACATTAGCGAATGCACAATATCCTGCATGCGAACGCTGTTTATTAGCTGCATGCGTGCACATCTGCCCCAAATCAGATAAACCTAACTAGCATCTTTTCCCAAGCTCCTAATACTTACATAATGCACAGTCACATAAAAGGTTCCATAGCTTTAAAGTATAAGATCCAAGTTTTATTCATTTATTACAAATGCTGTGAAATAAAGGCTGTTTTGGTATCTAAGGTTTAATACGTGATAAGTAAGCCGTGTTTGGTATTATACTGATCTGCACTTTCTCAACAGCTTTCCGGTATCATCAGTGTGAAGATCACAACATGCATTCTCAACTTATGGACCGTAGAGCACCAAAATGTATTTTGTGAAACTAACAGTTTAGATTTGCATGCAGGGGGAATAGAGGAGACAATAGGCTGTCGGAGGCTGACCTGTGTCCATTTGAATCGACCTATGAAATATCCTGTAACAAATGCACCCGCACTGGGAACCAATGGGATCAGCAACAAACCTCTCTATTGTGCTGTCTGTTTCTGTAAGGGTATAAATGTGTGTGTTGTGACCCCAGTCTGGAGTCTTTTTGCTGATTGCTGATCGATGGAGGTTTCTTGCTGATGCCGGTATCTGGTCCAGAGCGCGTGCGTATGTATAACTGTATCTTGGGTCTGTATAATTCTTTGCGCTAAATTGTACTTAGATCACAGTGTGTAACTGACTATACTTTACTTGAATAATACTTTGTGCTTTGGAAACACATGTTCAAGGTGTAAAGTCTTTATTTTACTGTATGACTGCGTATGCAAATAGCGTCAATTTTAGAGGATTATCGGCAGGGTGTAGGTAGGTGCGTATAGAGGTTGAAATCCAGTATCCTTAGGGTTCACCAGTTCAGCTTTCATAAGTGTAACCAGGCTACCAGAATCTAACAGAACCTCTACTCGGTTGCCTTCTACAGTGAGTATACACATGTGCTTATCTGTCTCAACCTGCCGGTCAGCAGTACAGGCTGGTTGTGCAAAGAAAGACATCCTACGGTCGACATGAGCAGTATCACATTGCATAGGTTCAGAGGTAAGCAAACAATTAGCCGCAAAATGGCAGAAACCACCACATCGGAAACATTGAATTACATTAACATCTAGTCTTTTACGGGGTAGGAACCTTCCTGGCCTGGCTTGCCCATCTCCAGGTTCCACACCCCCAGTCTTGAGTACATTCCACCGCCCAGCACCCTTCTCCCCTGGAACAGTCTTACCAGTGTCAATGGGAGTTTGCCGATGCACCATCGTGGCTTGGTGGGGCACACTCATCAGCTCCTCAGCCACCACGTACCACTCCACCAGTTTGACTAGCTGGTCTGCGGACTTAGGATCTGCATGGCTCACCCACTTGCGCAGAGACGCAGGTAGCAATCGCAGATACCGGTCCATCACGACTCTTTCCACCATCTGTGGTCCTGTCAGTGTCTCGGGCTGCAGCCATTTTGTGGTTAGATGGACGAGGTCATGCATCTGCGAGCGTGGAGGTTTTTCCATTTGGAACTCCCAGCGGTGGACTTGTTGGGCCCAAACAAATGAGGTGACTCCTAAGCGGGTTAGGATCTCCCATTTTAACTTTGCATAGTCCTTGGCATCATCCAGGTATAAATCATAGTAGGCCTTTTGTGGTTCCCCAGACAGGAAGGGTGCCACAAGGCTTGCCCACTGCTCTTTAAGCCACTTCTCTCTTTCGGCGGTTCTTTCAAAGGCCGTAAGGTATGCCTCCACATCACCACTCTGGGTCATCTTTTGCAGAAAGTGACTGGCCCGTATGGTGTGAGTGTTAATTAGAAGAGCAGGGGAAGCATCTCCAGACTGGACTACAAGCTGTTGTACCACCTATTTTATGGCCTGGCTGTTTTCCGCTATGGCCTGGTGGGTTTCCTTGATGGTGACTTGTTGTTGCCTCTGGGCTGCCTCCAAGGCCAATAGTTGCACCTGGGTGGCTTCCTGCTGAGCCCTGGTAGCTTCCTGCTGAGCACTGGTAGCTTCTTGCTGAGCTCCCGTAGCCTGGAACAAGGCTTTAACCATGTCCTCCATTTTGTCCTGGGGTGTAGGTTGGAAGCAGAATCCAGCTTCCCTAAGCATCTGCGGACGCCACCTCTATGGACTTCAAAGGACACAACTCTATATCCACCCTGATGAATTGGTGTCTGTCCCTTTAAATTTTAATTGAAAATTTTTCCTTGCTGCAAACTTCAGTGTGTGATTGCCTGCATTCTCCACGAAATTTGACACAGTCAGGATAGGGATCCCTCTCCTGGGGTAGATGGACTCCCTCTTTACACACACACAGCATCTGTAGAAACAGGAAACAAGTCAGGGGTTCTCATACAAACTGGTCGGTGCCAGTCTTTATTGTGCCAAATGAATATAGACATAAACAAAACATAAACATAAGTCCTAGCCCGGCAGGGCACTAGCTACACAGCAGATTCTCTCTCTATAACAATGGTAGGGCCTATTGCCCTCACCATCAACAAAACACGTGCCAGTACTTACAAGGAGTATAACCAAGTGTCTCTGAACATGCTAGTTGGCCTGCTCTCCCAGGTGTGAGACACTCAACCACAAACAAACCCAGCTTATATTAGCCATAACCAGCTGCAAGCCCTAATGAGCCTGTTACCAGGCTGAAAGGCCCAAAACCTGGAGTGGCCTGTGGATGGAGCCCTCCCTCTCTCACATCCACACCCCCAGGACCCAAACCAGCTTTTCTCTAAAGCCGACATTTCTAGTCTGTTTTCCCCAAACAGACTTCTCCTGGGGGTTTCAGAACACATATGACAGGAACCTAGGACATGCATATAAGCCATTCCACACTTCTCCAGTCCTTCTATCACAGTGTATATGTGCCAGTGTGTATCTATGTCATTGTGAGTATGTGTGTCAGTGTGTGTCTGTGTGCAGAGAGACAACACAGGGGGGAGATGATGGAGTGACTAAGAGATGACGCGGGGGAGAGCTGAACGTGTGATTGAAAGATGATGCAGTGGGGGAGCTGATCGCGTGACTAAGAGATGAAGCAGGGGGGGAGGTGATGGTGTGCTGAGAGACGACGTAGGTGGAGGAGATGGTGTGCTGAGTTGATGTAGGGGGGAGATGATGGTGTGGCTGAGAGTTGACACAGGGGGGGAGGTGATGGAGCACTGAGAGATGATGCAGTAGGGAGATGAAGGTGTGCTGAGAATTGATGCAGGGGGGGAGATGATGGTGTGCTAAGAGTTGATGCAAGGGGGGAGGTGATGGTGTGCTCAGAGATGAGGTGGGGGGAAGTGATGGTGTGGCTGAGAGACAATGCAGGGAGGGAGATGATGGTGTGGCTATGCGGTGAGATAATGGTATGGCTGAGAGATGCAGGGGGAAGGAAGTTACACAGGGGGCACAAGTCTGGTTGAACCACTGTCGTATGATGATGACCTTGTTAATATTACTACACAAACAGACATCTTCCGGAAGATGTGACCTACATGAATATTGAATACCGACTGAAGACACCGTCATCCTAGGGAGGATATATTTCTTCAGAGGTTCCACATTGTGAGAAACCACCATATAGGTAAGGTGCATATGGAATGGAAAGAAATGTTCCCAGAGTGACAAGAAATGGGTGGCATGTCATACTGGCACGCCCATTTCCAGTAGCAACACCCCTTCCGGCACACCCATCATTTTTACACGTGCCGAAGGCGCGCTAAATATGTTTTGCTGTATTGTGGGGGGTGGGGGTGGAGCCAATCTTAATCTTGCCCTGTAGACCCTAGTTACACCACTGCCATGGGTACACTAATCCATCACCTTACCCGGCCACCTACTTTCTGCCGCCTTAGCAACCAGCCCCAGACTTCTCTGCCTGGCTGATATTGGAAAAAACAGCATGAGTTCCCCCCTATTTTCTTGTGACCAGCACCAGGTTGAACCAGTTGGGGGGATAATGCCATAGCAGGGAGACACAGAGCATGATGTCCCCCTGCCATGACATTACCAGCCCCAAACTGGACAGCCCAGGCCTGGAGTTTCTCGGAAATATGGGATCCCCTAAAAAATAAAATGGGGTGCCCCATCCCGAGCAACAACTAGCCCAGGGCTATTCCTCACACACCTGGTAGCTGTGGGTGTGGGACTAATTAAAATAGTAATATTGTTCTTTACGAGCGACCTACAGGTCCCAGCAAGCCAGCACTTGTGGAACAACATGTGCCAGCATGCCTGGCCATTAAGGGGCTGCTGGCACCTGTAATCCACCTGTAAAGAAAATATTAAAATAAAAACAAAACATAGATACCGAATGTTTAAGTCATTTATTATTCAGGAAACTTCACTTGTTGGGTGGTGACCTTTAAGCTCTTTAGCTTACCGCCGCCCACCAGGACTTCTTTGGCATCCTTGGTATCCTCAGTGTCTTCATCTCTTCCCAGCTCCTCCTCTGTCGGACTGCCTATACCTGCCTCGCACTGGCGAATTTTAGCCCGTTCAAGCCACATTTGGCTCGCAGTACCAACCAAGATTGCTGCAGGCCAGATTCTATGGAGTTTAGTGGGGATTAATTAGATTCTGTTTAGTATTTTAACATGCATTTTGGTATGATTAGTACACTGCAACATAGTAAAGGATGTAAAGTGAATGGATTTCCATTGCTTAGGAGTGAACGTTTGTATAAAGTCTGTTTTCCATGGTAATTGAATTGGAAAGTACTAGCAGAAGATAACGCATCGGGACGAGAAAGTGGTTAGATTGGCCAGTATCTGGTTAGGAGGTGTATAAAAAACAGCTTTGAGAAAGACACTTTGAGAAAGTCTAATCACGTGGATGAAAAGCGTAAGTGAGCTTCTCCCCTTTAGCAGACCAGGCTTCACAAATTCACCTGCAGCCAGCTTTCACCTCTGGTCCTGCATCATGATCTACATGATTGCCCCCGGACATATGCATATGTTCCTGGCTTAGATCAGCGGCCGCACAGCACACTTCAGCACAGTCTATCAGAACTGCTTAGAAATTAAGGCCCTCATTCAGAGCCGCTCGTTAACAGCAGTACGCTCGTTGCGTTCCGATGTTGAGAAACCGCGCATGCGTCGGTGTAACACTGCGCATGTGTGTACGGCAGATTGCGAGCATTTTTTCACTCGTTCGGCAAATTGCGAACAGGAAGTGACATGTCAAATGTGATTGACAGAACAGGCCGTTTTTGGGCGGTGACGGGGGTGGAGATGGAAAAACGCAGGCGTGGCGAGGCGTTTTTGGGGCGTACATAAATTTGCTCATGCGAACGTCCAATGTGTTCGTACCAACTCATACGTCACTGGCTGATCCTCTACGTTCAAACTGCTCGCACAGCTTAGGGTCTGGATTACTCGACCACAATGGCGATGGCCTTGTCCTTTTGCCCGGGCCTCCACGATGTTTAATCGATTTATCACGGCTTGTCAGATAAACAATCAACTTTGGATTGAAAACCAGCTTGTTTTTTTGTTTTTTTTAATTTTGGAATAGCACAAAACCGTACGCAGCTGAAAATCTCGCCTGCTAATTCCAGGATTACACAATCAATTAGCGTTTTTTGGTAGTAATGTATTTTACAATTTGGTTAGTATTTTTGCATTTTGTAACAAGATTGTATTCATCTTTGTGTGTATTGTAACCTTTTGCCTTTTTTTGGCTTTTTTGAAAACATTTCTTCCAAAGTGTTTTTTAAAGTAACAGTTTGTTTTAACCCTTGATTTTTTGTAAGTCCCAAACTCAGATTTCGTTTTTACCTTGTGTGCCAGAATTAACTATAAAACAATTGACAATTAATGTCACAATACAGTTGAGTACAATTTGTATGCTTTATTTGCCAAACACATTTTGAAACAAATCATGTGCATTGTCATGTACATTTTTGGGGTCCTTGTTACCCACTAATATTGGACACATTTTTTCGAAAGAAATTATATTTTTGGCACACAATCGAATTAAAAAAATAAAAACAATTCACAAGAAAGGAGAGGGAAGTTTTGGCCAGAAAGGAATATGGGGCAAGCACAGAAGGTGTGTGGGCAAAGTAGCCAGTGCTGTCATCGTTTCTTTCCCCGTTTGGCTGGGGTAGGGTGGGCGCCAGACCGGCTCCGGGATGTCCTCTGGCTGGCCTGTCCAGAGGCAGATGCTGTGGCCTCTGGACTAGGCACAGGGCTAGGCACATTTGGAGGAATGGCTGTTGTTGTGCCAGAGGTGGAGGATCCTGATGTTCCGGCAGGAAGGGAGGTCGGCTCCACCATGTGCTGACGAACGAGCTGCTCCAGGGCATTGGCGATTCGGATGTTGGCCCTGGTATTTTCAGCCAGGGCCTGACCAATGGTCACGTTGGCCGCCGCATTTTGCTCCAGGGCCTCAGCCACCCGTACCAGACTGGCGTCCATCCTCTGCAGAATCTCCGTATGGGAATCTGATTTAAAATTGAGTTCTGTGAGGAGTGCCACTGCCTGCGAGGGGGATTGCCCAGGACTGGCTTCTGCAGGGTCCTCAGGCGGATGTACTGGTTGCTCCCCTGCAGAGCCAGCAGAAATTCGCCTGCCAATGCTCCCCTCTGGAGCAGACTCATCCGCCTGTGTCTCTGTGAGAAAAAAGAGAAAAGAGGCACATTACAATCTACATATTGTCACAATAACATTTCAGAGTTGGTTACATCACAACATTTACCTGGGACAACATGAGGAGCCGCAAAGTCTGGCATGTCCGTATCCATGTTGGACACGCCAAACACCTCCACAGCCTGCACACACCCCTGTGCCAGCTCTTCCAAATCATTCAACTCCAATGACACAGGGGTGGGACCCCCACCTGTCCCCCTTGCATGCCTAGCCCTGTCCGCCATTTTTTGTTTCAGGCGATATTTGAAGTCTTGCCATCTGTGGGTGAAAAAGTAACCATTATTCCTGCATTTTGTATTTTTTGGGTTTTAGGGGGGTCAAGTTTTTACTTACCGCCGTTTGACATCCCGGACAGACATAATCACCCACCCTATTGACAGCACTGGCTATCTCCTCCCACATTTTCCACTTCTGGCTTACACCCATATTCCTGTCTGCCTGTGGCAGGATGTCCACACACTTCTGAACCAAAACCTCCATCTCTTTTCTTGTTAATTGTGGCTGCCTTTTCTTTTTCCCTGCTTTGCCCGGAATAATGGGCCCAGCAGCCTCTTCCATGTCATCCTCCTCACTTATTTTTTTAAACGTTGAGAAATTTTAGCTTGCAAACCTTCACTATATTATGTTTTAAAATTATCCTTGTTTGGAAATGCCTGAAAAACTTACCGGCCGCCTCTTGGCCATTGTTTGCCTGGTCTGTAGCCATTTCTTAGAGCAAAACAAGAAATACACCAGACCGTTTTTTTTGGGTCGTGACGTATTTATACATGCGTCCTTATTTTTCGTCCGCATCATTGATTGTGCGATCCTATGATCCCTCCTTAATTTGAGCGGGAAAATAAACACTATTTATGGCTTTGGCCGTCTCAAGTCTAGGTGGCGGGTGTTGGTTGTTGGAGGTTACGTTGGTTGGAGTGGATTGTTGGCGGGAATTGTATTTGGCGGTGTTTGGCGTTTTTTTCTGTGTTTTTTTGGAGTTTATCTTTCCGTTCGCTTTTTTTGGTGTGGTTCTTTTATTTGTCGTGTCTTTTTTTGGTAAGTTTTTGGCCGTCTTCCTTTTGTTCAATTTGTGTATCCTTCTTTTTGTAAAATTTTGTTCTCTAATTTTTTAACAATTATCCTTTGGTAGGTTTCTTTTGGCTCTGCCCCAACGACCTTTTTATCCGGTGACTTATATATCCTGTATTGGTAAGTTTGGATTTTCACTTGTTTATTAAATGTTCATGTCATTTATATCGCAACTTTGTTTCACCTTACAGTTTTTACCTTTGGTTTTGTGTTTCCTAAATGTCTGAACTAATTAGCGCATTTTTCTCTGCTTCTTTTCTGTATTGTAATTGCGTACTAATTAGCGCATTTTTGGCTGGTTATTTTCTGTATTGTAATTGCGAACTAATTAGCGCATTTTTGGCTGCTTCTTTTCTGTATTGTAATTGCGAACTAATTAGCGCATTTTTGACTTCTTCTTTTTTGTATTGTAATTGCGAACTAATTAGCGCATTTTTGGCTGCTTCTTTTCTGTATTGTAATTGCGTACTAAGTAGCGCATTTTTGGCTGCTTCTTTTCTGTATTGTAATTGCATACTAATTAGCGCATTTTTGGCTGGTTATTTTCTTTAGTTAAATTGGTTGAGATTTACCGTTAGCAATTTTTATTTTTTGGGGGGCCCAAATTGTGGTAGTCTGCGCACTGTCATTTTGCTCTTTGGAGAAATGTGTGTTTATCCCCTTTTATGTTTTGTATTGTACCCAATTTAGAATCCTAAATGGCCACCCTTAATTTTTGCATTGTTCTTTTTTTTTTTTTTAGACTTGGTAAATCATGACAATACCCCGGCATGTAAGCATCATTGGATTGTATCGTAAAGATAAGTATTTTTTCTTTTTTGGGGGGGCCAAAAAACCTTACATTCAATTCTTGCCATTTCAGGTTGATCTTGGTCGGATTGTTGTGGCCATGCTCCCGGAAGCCGACCAACCTCAATCTCGTCCCAGGCGTAGGCATCGTAGGTGTGCAAGGCCCCAGATATATCGAACACGTGTCACCCTTTTTGGAATGCCCGATGATGAGGTGTTAAGACGCTACCGTCTTCCGCCCCAAATCATCATAGACACTCTCTCATTAATAGAGAGTGATCTTGAGCGGCAAATTGACAGTCCTACAGCAATACCACCACTTACGCAATTTATGGCTGTGTTACATTTCTGTGCCTCAGGATCGTTTCAAACCACGGTGGGAATAGTTGCGGGAATCTCCCAATCCTCCTTTTCCAGTATCCTGAGGGCAGTGATGGAGGCCCTTTTCAAGCACCTCCATGATTTTATTCAAATGCCTTTGGATATGGGTGCCCTTAGTGTGGCCAAGGCCAATTTTTACCAAATAGCTGGCTTCCCACACATCATAGGGGTTGTGGATGGTACTCACATACCACTTCAGCCTCCAGCATGGCTGGAGGCCATTTTTAGGAACCGCAAACACTATCACTCCCTGAATGTAATGGTGGTATGTGATGCCTCCCTCCAGATCCTGTCCCTGAATGCAAAATTACCCGGGAGTGCACATGACTCATTCGTCATCCGGCAATCAGGGATATGGCAAAAATTAGACAACCTACAAGCTGGTGATGCGTGGCTTCTGGGTCGATTCAGATGCCTCCACCACTCTGGTGGCGAGCTCATGTATTTGCCGGATATGGTTTTGAAAATTGTGGTCCTGTGTGGGATATTTCACAACATCGCCATAAGGAGTGGTGTCCCAATGCAGCCAGAGGATGACTTGCCTGAGGATGGCCCCCCTGAGGTTGGTCAGAGGTCAGTATGTGAGGGGGCCATACGCGATGATGTGGTGGCCAGATATTTTAGGTAATTATTGGCACAAAAGAAGTTCTTTGACACAATGTGGTAAGGATTTTGGGATACCATCTAATTAATTTGTTTATTATTTCCCATCTTCTGTTTGATTTCATAATCTTTTGGACTGAAACGATGACTACTTCCTGCTACCCAAAACAAACCTTCATAGGGACACATTGGATATATATTCTGGACCCAATATTGCAACGCCACATTTGTGGAATCATGTTGGCATGCTCATTCATCAACCAGTTCTTGATTTTTCTTTACTTTTTTCATATGGTGTTTGAAGGTTTTTACATTTTTTTTATCACTGTGTGTATTGTTTGTGAGCCAACACTTTGATTTTCTTGTTATGTGGTGAATAAAATTTTTGAATTTGGCAAGCCCTATATTTTCTTGAACATTACAAGCAAGTGTAACCAGGTTCACCCACGTTAAATTTGCTTAAGGGTTAATCCTGTAATGTCGCAATTTGCTCAATATTTAACTATGCTTTCTGGGTCCAAACCAACACCAAAAGGTATTATGTAGAATCTGTATGCTTTGGAATCTCGGGCTAAGCAGGTTTCCCCCAAAAATGGAACATGTAAAATGTACTAAGTGAAAAAATTTTAAACAAAAAAATGCCCCAAGCCGATTGTTAGTGTTAGCTGTTTCATGTGCCTGTTTTCTAAAAATCAACAACACACAATCTTAGTGACCATTAGTTGCAAATACTTTCTGCAAGAGTCTACTTATGTAAGTGTAAACAATCTAAGATTTGGAGACAAGGAATGAGCCTGAACTCAAATTTTAACTTTTTAATTATGAAAAATAATTTGGCTCTAAAATAAAAAAATTATGGACGCAGGATCCCTGCCATACGATCCAGGACCACCAGCAGGCCGATCACGTGGCCCCGCATCACTTGGATGCACCCGGCTAGGTCCGCCAAACGCCTCTGGTCCTCTGTGGGTTAGAAAATTGTGGGGCTTACTACATAATTTAAGAATCACCAAAAAAAAACAAGCAAAAGAGAGCTATCAAAAAATGACAATAGTGTGACCAAAAGCACATTTTTCTGAAAAAAAACCCCCACAAAAAATGGTCAGAAAAAACCCCCCAAAAAAACAAAAATAAAACAAAAAAAGACAAGTTGGACTGTTTTGCCATGTGGGATATGTGTATGGGGAAATCAGCAGTAAAAGGTAAAGACAAACAGAGATATAACAAAACTTTTGTCAAACCAAAAAAAGGAAAAGGCACAGACACAGGATTAGATCAACACATTTTAAACAACAAAAAAGGATAAAAGGGAAACATACCGTTCAGAATGACGGCTGGCACAGAACCAACTCCCTCGTCCTCCTCGGAGGTGGCCAAATATCCCAACAAGGTGGGAGGGGTGATGACCGATTCCGGCGATGTGGTAGTCACGAGAGGGGTGGTTTGAGGGGAGGGGGAATTGGGATGGAGGGGAAGTAGCACAGAGGGATGTGCGACAGGGTCTGGGCAGGCTGGGGAGGAGGGGGAATTTAGGGTATTTTGGGGAGAGGATGTTTGGCTGGGGGTTGGGGAGAGGGGACGAGAGCGCCGTCTTTGACGGCGATGACGCCGGAGTCTTCGCTCTGCCCCTAAATGATGGAAAACAAATTGAGGTTAGTTTAGAACATCACCTTGTTAAACGCTAATTGTTTAAGCCCAAAAAATTAAAACATGCACATGCAGATATGAGTACAAAGAATAAACAGGCCATACATGAAAACATGCACATGCAGATATGAGTACAAAGAATAAACAGGCCATACATGAAAACATGCACATGCAGATATGAGTACAAAGAATAAACAGGCCATACATGAAAACATGCACATGCAGTTAGGGCCACAAAGATAAACATGAAAAACAAAGTAAAAAAAACGTACTTTCCGCTATCTGCATGCGAAAGCATGCCAGCAAGCGGGGCGTCCGCCGTTGCAGGTCGGACCACCTGCACTCCAGCTGGCCGATCTGGCGGCGTGAGCCGAAGGAACGCAGGCGGCCACGTACCTCCGCATATGCGGAACGCTTTTCCCGATTGGTTATGGGGGGAGGCTGGCTGGTGATCCGCCTGTCCATCACCTCGGTTAATACCATGAGCTCGCGCTTGGTGAATGCCGAGGCTCTCATGATGGCAATGGTGTATTTTTATTAAAACAATTTTAATAAAGACCAGAAAAAAATTTTGATTGGCTAATGTATTTGGGTAATTAACAGGACCAATTCTATTGGTTAGTGTATGAGTCATGTGTTCGACAGGGCCACAAATCTTATTGAGAGTTATGATAGGCTTGATGCAGTGACATGCGTAAGCTAATTTAAATAAAGAAATGAACCCAGTAAAATATGCGTGGGGAAAAACACAGAAAACAAATGGATAATTGCCTCAAACATGTATTTTGACAAATAAAAGCGAATGTTTAAGCCGTACGTATTCTGCGGGTAAACACAAACACGGACAAGAGTAAAGTTTATTGCATGTCAAAATAAAAAATAAAAAAACTTGTGACGAGCAATTAAGCTCATTGATATATTGATTGGCATGATACGATTGAGGGAGGTACGCTGAATAAACGAGCAGGTAATCGGAATCTGACAGGCCCACTTCCGGTTTGTACTTGTGCGTGCGTTCCCTGCAAGCCACATTGGGGATGTACGCTCGCTATTTGGCTCGCTCGTTAGCTAGAGGAGGGGTCGGTAGACTTTGGGGAGGAAGTTTAGCTGCGTTTGAAATTACGAGCGAGCGCTTAAATTAACATATTTCGGTACGTACGCCGAACGTACGAACGGCCACTTGCGTCCGGGTCTGAATGAGGGCCTAAGATCACTACACTGACCTCTACACTGACCTGCCTGGTGCTGTAACTCACAGGTGGCCCTGCAGTACATTACACCAGGGCCGGATTAAGGTCTGTGGGGGCCCCTGGGCGCCCCTATATACCACCGTTTCTCGTCACCCTAGGATTTTTTTTTCTTTCTATTCACCTTAATTCCCCACTTGCAATGCCCACTGTAGAAGTGCCCCTTATGCAATGTCCCCAGTAATGGTCCCCCCTATGCAGTGCTCCTTATGCAGTGCCCCCTGTAGTAGTCCTCCCTATGCAGTGCCCCCTGTAGTAGTGCCCCTTATGAAGTGCCCCCAGTAGTGGTCTTCCCTATGCAATGCCCCTTATATAATGCCCACAATAGTGGTCCCCCCTATACAGTGCCCCCAGTAGTTGTCCACCTATGCATTGCCCTCAGTAGTATTTCCCTCTATGCAATGCCCTTAGTAGTAGTTGTCCCCTATGCATTGCCCCCAGTAGTATATCTCCCCTATGCAGTGTCCTTTATATAGTGCCCCAGTAGTATTCCCCCGAAAGCATTGCCCCCAGTAGTAGTAGTCCCCTATACAGTGCCCCCAGTAGTAGTCCCCCCATGCTCTGCCCCCAGTAGTAGTCCCCCGGTATACAGTGCCCCCAATAGTTGCCCCCCCTATGCACTGCCCCTAGTAGCACACCCCCCCCTATACAGTGCCCTCATGAAGTGGCCTCCCTATACAGGGACGCCTGTAGCGCTCCCCCCTATGCAGTGACAGTGCTGCCCCACATGCACACGCACACAAAAAAACCCAAAACTTACCTGAATCCCCGCTCCTGACGCGAGTCCCGGCTCTTTTGTTGCACAGATGGGAGAGACATCAGCGTCATGACGTCTCTCCCATCATCACCAGCTGCGGGGGGTAGCCGGAAGGTGGAGCTCATGAGTGAGCTCCAGCCGGCTCCCTCCGTTGAAGCAGCAGCCAATGAGAGTCTGTGTGACTCTCATTGGCTGCTGTAATATACACACAGCTGCTGCCGCCGGCTGTGTGTATGTCACTGTGTAGTGTGGCCGCGCTCACTGCGCGATCTACTCTACACTAGTGGAGGGGACACTAGCGGTGGCCGCAGACAGCGCACCGCTGCTAGTGGGGGCCCCTCCGTGTGTGGGGCCCAGGGACGACCGCCCCTGTCGCCTCCCCCTTAATCCAGCCCTGCATCACACCACCGCATAACCAAGCCGCACACCACCAGCCCGGCTATTTAGAAGAGCGGCACATATATCATCCAGGTGACTGTGGAAGACCTCATGCATCCGGGTTTACTATTGCAATCTGGAAACCTACCTCAAGGATAAGCTAAGTCCTTTAGAGACCGGACTCAGAAAGATCATCCTAGGATGGCCAGCTTTTTTATGTCAAGCATTATTTGAGTCCTATATGCCATAATACTAATCGACTGTGCTCTCTGAGCAGAGTTATATGTAGTGTACGAATATCAGGCTGTCACATTTTTACCTGCCTTTATTTTATCCAGATCACTTCTGGAAGGTTTTTTTTTTTCGGTATTGCTGCATCCTCTGATTTTATAATTTTTATTTCTTTATATTATATGTATTGGTGGTTTTTTTTGTCAGTAAGGGGTCCGGACCACACATGTATGCATAGATAGAGCCCACTTCAAGTTCAAATAACCTTTGCAACATCTAGTTACACTGTAGCAATTGCTACAGTGTGATTGCGGTCATTGGGACATATACAATTATCTGCACTTGTTCCTATGAGGTTTTATAAGGTGTACATTTTTTTTGCGCATGTATATTTTTTTATTGGTGAACTAGTACAAATAAAATATGCAAGAATTATATATTATACACTCGATGGGCCTGATTCAGAGCGCTTGCTCTGAATCAGGGCGGCCGCTTTTGTTTGAAAACCACCCACCGCTTTTGTTTGTTACCACCCACAGCTTTAGCGAGCGGCCAGGTAATGGTCGTGATGGTCGCGACCATCACGACTAGCGGGGCTTGCGACGAGACCCTTGCGGTAGGGTCTCGTCTGCCACAAGCCCCAGTGAGCTTCTGGCTCTAATAGAGCCGGAAGCTCACTACTGGCATCACTCGTGATGTCAGTAGGGAAGCCCACAAATGGCAGGTGTTCCTTCAGGAACACCTCCATATGGCCAGCCACCCCCCCTCCCCGCCTACAAAATGGGGCGAGCTATCGATCAACATCGACAGCTGCCCCCGTTTGTAGCGAACCCCGGAGCAAGTGAAGTTCTCACTCGCTCTGGGGCTTGCCCGACAATCAACCCACTTGCGAGCGCATAGCGCTTGCGAGCGGATCTGAATCAGGCCCAATGTCTGATTGAGAATATTACTATCCCTTACTACGATCCAGCTCTGATATTCTATTCTTTGAAAAAGTATGAAAAACAGCAGCAGTGGTATTTGTAGTCTTCACTCAATGTCGGATCTGGAAGTACTGAATTAGGTGGAAGGCTCCAGGCCAAATTTTATGCAGAGATCAAGAAAAGGGAGAAACAAAGCAGGAGAAAACAGGTTCATAAGACCATACAGATCCACTAGGAAACATGGAGGTGTAGGAGCAATTTATTCTAAGATCTTAAGAGAGAGCTTTCTAGTAGGTAAAGTGATGTCAAATTGGGTCAGGTTGGCACCCCACAGCTTCAGGGTACCCGAGATGGCCATAGGAAGGAGACAATACTTTAGTCTAAGCTATCTAGGGGTTCAAAGCAAGTCTGGGATAGAAAAACCTGAAGTGAGAGCACACCCCAGGTCCACCCAGGGCTTCAAATGGTGGGAGCGGAGGGGGGACCAATTCCTCAATTAAGAAAGAAGAGCAGCTTTGCAGTATCAGGTAAGGTCAGGGAGGGTTTTGCCACCTTGTTAATTAGAGCGCACTATGCATCCAAATGCAAGATGATGAGGTTTACATTTCCAAAACTATAAAAGCATACATTTTATCAGAGAATCTAGAGTTTATGAGGTATTACATAGGGAATAGCACAAAATAAGTAGATACATTTGGAAAGTCTAAGCGTGTCCCCAAAAGCCATCTTCTTGAAGCAGGGGTGTCTTTAGAGAGGAGGGGGTCCGTGTGCATTTTCCATCATGGGCCCCCTCCCCTCACCCCGGTGGCCGGCAGCCGACTGACACGTCTGGACGGCCACTGTAGAACCAGTAGACTCTGGGCACTAGAGTGTGCCCAGAGTCTACTGTGCATGCGCAGATCGCTGTATTCCCGCCGATTACCTCACAGCGCATGCGCAAAATGCCGGAACAATGGCTACGGAAGCAGTTTCTGCTAATCACACTACACGTCAGACAGGCAGTCCCAGAGGGAGGTGTCTACCCCCCCCCTGGGACTGCCATTGCTTTTATTATGTGAACTTTATTCAGTTGCTTGGAGCTGCAGTAGATGCAGCCCCTAGCCGATGCAGTTTTTTGCGCATGCATGTTTTTTTCTTTTGTGTGTTTTTTTCTTTTTCTCTTTCTCGCGCATGCTCAAAGGAAAAGGAGGACCATGCATAGCCACTGCAGCACAAAAATGAGGTGTGGACTGCAGCCCAGGCAGCCCCCCCGTAAAAAAAAGGTAGGAGCCGCCGCTGCTTCTACGTCTCTTCACTCTCCAACCTCCTTCCAGAATGTAACGGCCCACTCTCCTTATGTAGGTACAAGTTATTTATGTAAATGACAGGTTCATTATTAATTATGTGTAATTTATGGTCTATAACCATCCTGTGTGTCACCTTTATACTTTTATAATGTTATTGTCCCCTTTAAACGGCATATAGAAACAGTGATGTGCGGTGAGATTGAGAAGGCACTGACCAGCATCAAAGCCAGATTTACAGATACATAAATTAAGTTGAGGGTTCCTGTGGGCATATACATATGTGCAGGAGTATATAGTGGTGGACATTTGGTGAGTTTTGATTAGGGATGTGCAGAAAAAGTAGACAGGGGAGGCAGTGCCTCACCTGTCATACACTTTTTACTCCAGATCTTTGACTATAAAAATTATTAGAATAATATAAAAAATATATTTTTTATATTTTCTTTATTTTTTCTTTATTATTTTTATAGTTAAAACTTTGGTGTATACTGAAGTATGACAGCACATCAAAGCTTAGAAATCCTTGTTGTGTCATAAAAATAATAAAAAATAAAGAACTCAAGATTCACATAACAAATAATTAGTATAACTTGTAGATTTTTACAAATATATATTAGTGAAATTTAGAGATGTGCGCCTACTCCCGTGTTTTGGTTTTGGATCTGTATCTCCTCTGGTTTTGGATCTGGATTGGTTTTGCCAAAACCATCCTTCCCTGTTTTGTTTTGGTTTTGGAACTGGATTTTTTTCTAAAAAATTCCTACAGTATTATTAACCTCAATAACATTCATTTCCACTAGTTTCCAGTCAATTTTCATCACCTCACAGCTCACAATATTGATTTTTTCTTCTAGTTAAGGGCCAAAAGGTTGCATCCAGCTAGCTGGCTGTCACGATTCCTAGGCGGAATCAATACTGAGTGATAAATAGAGTTGACTACTATGCAAAGATAATGGTTGGGGTACCGCCTGAGGATTGAAGAATTGATAGTTGATAATTGATAGTCACTGACTGAAGGAGGGATTGATAGTTGATAATTGGTGCAGCCATTGGCTGAAGTAAGAATTGATAGTTGATAGTTGGCGCAGCCACTGGAGGAAGTAAGAATAGTTGATACTTGATAATTGGTGGAGCCACTGGCTGAAGTAAGAATAGTTGATTCTTAATAATTGGTGCAGCCACTGGCTGAAGTAAGAATTGATAGTTGATAGTTGGCGCAGCCACTGGCTGAAGTAAGAATATTTGATACTTGATAATTGGTGCAGCCACTGGCTGAATTAAGAATAGTTGATACTTGATAATTGGTGCAGCCACTGGCTGAAGTAAGAATAGTTGATAATTGATAATTGGTGCAGCCATTGGCTGAAGTAAGAATAGTTGATACTTGATAATTGGTGCAGCCACTGGCTGAAGTAAGAATTGATAGTTGAAAGTTGGTGCAGCCACTGGCTGAAGTAAGAATAGTTGATACTTGATAAGTGGTGCAGCCACTGGCTAAAGTAAGAATTCATAGTTGATAGTTAATTGTTGATGCAGCCTCCGGGCTGAGTAGTAGTGGAATAGAGGGCTATGATTAGGAACCAGCCCTGCAACAGCCATGAGGCCTGAAACTCTTGGCAAGTCGCAGCCGTTACAGCCTTGTGGGCTGGTGAGAAGTGACAATAGTTTGCCTTTGGGCCATGAAGCAGGATGCGGCCTTTGGACCATGTTGCAGCCTTAATGGTTGAGAACTCTTGGCGGGATGTGGCCTTCGGGCCATGTAGTAGGATGCGGCCTTTGGGCCCTTTAGCAGCCTTGTGGGCTGAGAACCCTTGGCTGAATGTCACTGTTGTGCAACTTGTGCCACTGGGTTGACAGAAGCACCAGTCCACTTGATTGTGCACACTTCATGCTGATGTGCGCCTTGTGCCGCCAGGTTGACACAAGCAGTAGTACGCTGGCTTGCGTACACTTGACGCTGATGTGCGGCTTGTGCCGCCGGATTGACACATGCAGCAGTACACTGGCTTGCGTACACTTGACGCTTATGTGCAGCTTGTGCCGCCGGGTTGACACACGCAGCAGTACACTGGCTTGCGTACACTTGATGCTAATGTAAGGCTTGTGCCAGCGGGTTGACACAAGCAACAGCACACTGGATTGCAAACACTGGGTGCCGAGGTGCAGCTTGTGCAGCCTGGATGACACAAACAGCAAGTGACTGAAGTGCGGAACGTGCCGCCTGGATGACACAAATGGCAGGAGCAAAACAATGCAGGCTGGGGGAACTGGATACTTGACTTGAACAGGAGACTCACAGTAGAACCGGAAACACATGTGAACGCTTTCACCGGAACCTAAGCAATGCATCAGCAAGGTAGAAAAAGGAGGATGGCCACCCCATCAATTTGGTGGTTCCGAAATTTCTTTAAAAAAAATGAAAGGGGCATGCAGGAGATGCTGTCTGTGACAATACAATTTATGGACATTCATAAACCATAAAATTAAAAATGTCAGGCAGCAATGCCCCAAACAGCACATAATACAAAGAAAAGAGGTGCAAGATGGAATTGTCCTTGGGCCCTCCAACCCAACCTTATGTTGTATATATGAAACAGGACATTCACAGTTTAACAAACCAATCACTTCAGCGACAGGGACTGCCATATGTGGCTAAAATTATTGGTTTGTTTGGAACTCCCACAAAACAAGCTGCCAATTCGCAGTGGACATTGATGGCAATGATCCCATACACAAAATGGCTTTACAACATAGGTAAGATCAGATGTTGTCATCGTCATCCCCATCAGTGTGTGCATCCTCCTCTTCTTCACACAATATTAATTCATCCCCACTGGAATCCACAGTTACAGATGCTTCTGTATTTTTTTTTACTTAATTGCTGGTAAAGGTCTTCCTCGTGGAATTTGTAATTTATTTTGATGAACATCATCTTTTCCACATTTTGGGGAAGTAACCTACTACGCTGATCACTGACAAAGTTCCCAGCTTTGCTGAAAACTCTTTCAGAGTACACACTGGAGGGTGGGCAACTTAAGTACAGCAAAGCCAGTTTGTGTAAGGGACTCCAAATTGCCTTTTTCCTGCCAGTAGTAAAATGGACTTTCTGACATGCCTATTTGGATGCTATCCCTAAAATAATCTCTGAATGGTGACCGTATCAGACAAAGTCACGGTAGACATGTCACTCAATGTAGGCAGTTCTTTCAGACCCAACAAGATGTCATTAGGTTTTGTAGACTGATCTGCATCACCACCAGCAGTGGGTCTCTTAAGAAAATTAAATTTTTTCCTGGCAGCCGCAGAAAATGAAAGAGGAGATGCTGCCGTGTCAGCTGCCGCTTGAGTTGACAATTTTTTTCACCAACAGCTCTTTGCATCTTTTCAGAGTTATGTCCATCAGAAAGAAAGACACAAGGTATGACTTAAACCTAGGATCAAGTATGGTCGCCAAAATATAGTGATCTGATTTTAAGAGATTGACGACCCTTGGAAGTGAATGATCTACAAGTCTGACATACGAAGCAGAATCACTCCATTTCAGCTCCTCCTTCAGTTTCTCTAGCTGCTTTTGCAAAAGTCTGATTAGGGGAATGACCTGACTCAAGCTGGCAGTGTCTGAACTAACTTCACATGTGGCAAGTTCAATGGGTTTGAGAACCTTGCACAACACAGAAATTATTCTCCACTGCACTTGACTAAGGTGCATTCCTGCTCCTTTCCTATGTCATATGCTGTAGTGTAGCCTTGGATGGCCTTTTTCTACTCCTCCATCCGCTGAAGCATATAGAGGGTAGAATTCCACCTAGTTACTATTTCTTGTTTCAGCTGATGACAGTGCAAATTCAACAGTTCTTGTTGGTGCTGCAATCTTCAACACGCAGTTGCTGAATGTCGAAAATTTCCAGTATCTTATGGGCCACCGAGAGCATGTCCTGCACACCCCTGTCATTTTTTTTAAAATGTTGTACCAACAGATTAATTGTGTGAGCAAAACATGGGATGTGATCAAATTCACCCACATGTAATGCTCACACAATATTGCTGGCATTGTCAGAAATCACAAATCCCGAGGAGAGTCCAAGTGGGGTAAGCCATTTTGCAATCATTTCCCTGAGTTTCTCTAAGAGGTTCTCAGTGGTATGCCTCTTACTGAAACCGGTGATACACAGAGTAGCCTGCCTCTGAATGAGCTGGCATTTATTAACTGCTACTGCTGTTTGCACTGTTGGAGGCAATACACCCACCCAGTGAGTTGTCACAGTCATGTAATCTTTAGTTGGCCCTGTCCCACTTGTCCACATATCTGTGGTTAAATGGACAGTGGGCACAATGGCAATTCGGCGGACATTAATAAGATTTTTTTTAATGCCCTTGTAGAATTGCTATTCTAGAGAAGTGGAATCTAGAAGGCACATTGTAGCGGGGACGCAGGACCTCCATTAACTGTCTAAAACACACTGCATTAATGGTGGACATTGGACACACATCTAATACCAGCATAGCTGTTATGGCATCAGTAATTCACTGTGCAGCTGGGTATTTGCTGTCATACTTGTTCGCCAATGCAAAGGACTTTGTGACAGTCAATTGTTTGGTTGAACTCTCTG
The DNA here is from genome assembly GCA_031769625.1 of Taudactylus pleione. Classification (NCBI taxonomy): domain Eukaryota; kingdom Metazoa; phylum Chordata; class Amphibia; order Anura; family Myobatrachidae; genus Taudactylus; species Taudactylus pleione. The sequence continues at coordinate 2,365,941 of JAUIMM010000559.1, read as the reverse complement.
AACTACTAAAAGTAGTCTTCTTCCTGGTCCCCTTCTGGGATAAAGATCTACTTATAGCAACTGCAGCAGCAAGCGTAACACTCAAGGCTTCTTCTCAAGAACAATGGATAGGAAAGGAGTCAGTCCTTATGATATTGGATGCAGGACTACTTCTGATCATGAATGAGGATGTTGATGATGATGATGCAGGTATTGGTGGTGGATATTGCAGGCACTTGGATCCAGATAGAAGGGAGCAGCTTGGTGACACTGGACTGATTGTTGCTTTTTTGTCCCCAAAGTTTCAATACCCTTTCCAATTTGATGAATTCACTGCAAGTGACGTAACAGGGAGGAGGTTCCAAAATGGTTAAGGTCCTTACCTCTACTCACTGTTACTTGGCAACGGTCACAAATGGCTTGGCAAAGGTTGTCTGGATTTGGATGGAAATGATTCCACACATGAGAAGTGGGATTTTTTGGTCCTTTGCCCAGGCATGGCAACAATGGGATTTTTCCCACCATGGGCAACAACTGTTGCCTGATTTATAGTTTTTACACAAACATCCTCGCCATCAACATCCTCATCATCCTCGTTTTCGCCAACTAGATAGATATCCTCCTCATCCTCCTCATGCAATTCCACAGAAGCAGCCTCGATTTCTACATCAGAAGGCACACAATGGTGGAAGGAGGATCCTCTTCAAGTACAGGCTCACACATGGCAACAGCAGACACACTTAGATTCTCCTCTGGGATTTGTGATTTTTCAGAGCGCACAGTTTGTTCCGGTGTCTTACTCGTCTGAACAATTTACTTTTTTTTGTACCTCTCCTACAAGAAGAGGGGCTTAAATTATCATTAGAACCATCAGTCATACATACAGGCCAATGCCCTATCCTTTCCTTGCCACTTCGTGTAGTGAATGGCATATTGCCAGTTTTTGTTTCTCTAAAGCTGACTTAGCTTTAATTTTTTTTGCTTTAACACGGTAAAAGTTTATTTTTTTAGCCTGACTTTTTGGCCTGACTTAAGCCCTGGTACATTGGCCTTCATAGTGTCACGATTGGTGTCTGTGAGTTACCTGTCTCAGGTAATGAGCGGGATTCAACAGAGACCGGCATGACTGGAACCACAGATGCTGTAGATAGCTCTGTTGCAAGATTTATGTGGCAGTGAGAACTGCCTTTGATGATAAATGACAGGAACTTGGAACTTGACTCTGGACTGCAATAACGTGGATTGAACTGATGAACTTGGAACTTGACTCTGGACTGGAATAACGTGGATTGAATTAATGAACTTGGAACTTGACTCTGGACTGGAATAACGTGGAGCGAACTGATGAACTTGGAACTTGACTCTGGGCTGGAATAACGTAGATTGAACTGAAGAACTTTGGAACTTGACTCTGGACTGGAATAACATGACAATGGCTGAAGGGAAATCAGCTAATGCTGAGACAAGGGCTAAACAGGGTAATCCGGAAATGCTGTGACAAAGGCTGGAACTCAGGTGCAGGCTGGATTGGGTAATTGGGAATAACAGGTTCAGGAAGGAAAGGGTAGGTCTGGGAGTTTAGGCTCAGGGAGGGAGTGGGTAGGTAGAAGGAGCAGGAGTTGATCCACAGCAGGAAGCAAGGCAGGGTAACACGATGCAGGTTTGCAGGGTGCCAGGGATCAACCAGGAGTAGGGCTAGCAGCAGAGCACAGGACTAAGGTCAGGAGCACAGAAACTCACCTTATAGCTGATGCTGAAAATACAGGAGTTGCACTGGCCTGGGAACTAGCAGGATTACTGGATTGCCAGGTATTGCTGTAGCAGGATGTCTGGATTGCCAGGTATTGCTGTAGCAGGTTTTCTGGATTGCCAGATATTTCTGCAGCAGGTTTTCTGGATTGCCAGGTATTGCTGTAGCAGGTTTTCGGGATGCACCAGGGGTTGCTGTCAGCAGGAGACAGGGATACACTTGTACACAGAAACAGCACGAACCATACACCACGAGAAGTAACGAGATGTTCAGGCCCAGAATGCTATCAGGGGAGGATATATATATTATTCGTAAAGGGAAAGGGGAAGTGGGAGGAATCGAAGCACCGACAATAGTATAACTGTACCGATAAAAGGGACCGCTATTGTATTGTAATCTATTATGAACAAATGATAAATGTATATATATCTCAGGTTGCGGTGGTGCTCACTAGAGTAGAACAGTAATATCAAAAATAAAGAAAAAAATAAACTCTATTTTGTGAGCACTCTTATATCAGATATTATTACTTAAAACATAGCTTTAATTGGCATATTAATGCCTACATAACTCACAGTATGGACAAACAACAATAAACAAAATAGTACAACATAAAACATATATTACCGATTACTAATGTGTTAAACAATTAATCGGGAGAGAAAAAACATGTGCCTCTTTTTGATATGCTTCAGTGAGATAATGAATATGATTTCAGATTAGCATAAGAGCAAGGTATGTTCCTAATAGTGGCAAAATATAACAATCATTCATAACTATCATATACAGCTATAATAGCTAAATTGAGCTAGTACTAGTTTGTATAATGACATCATATAAGATAAACAACATATATCACCGTATTGGCCGAATATCCAATAATGCCTATAGGTGTAAGTAACACCTTGGAATATCAGGAAAGTCAGGGGTAGAGACACTGTTACACTAAAATCTACTGCTCCTCACTTAGCATATAGCCATCAATGAGGAGTGAGAGATTATTCGGGAGCAGTTGCCCCCTAGAAACAACAATGTAACCGCAACGTTACTCAATATTTCACTTCTGCTGTTATGGGTCTTACATAATGCATAGGACCCCTAATGAGAGAGTTACTCTGATTGAGATAGTCATCAGTTAATAGAGTGAACATATATAGACAACAGATATCAGCATTATTTGGAGAAATATTCATATAGTAATCTATTATTTTGTGGTAGTTAATATTATATAGCCCATGCTAATGAACCAAGAAATTGCCATTAAAAATCAAGATGTCTCCATTCTCAAGTAATTAATCTACATTAATTAGTTTAATTAGATCAGCGAGAGATATGATCATGCATTTGCAATAATATATTAGGACAATTTTCTGCTTATATATAATAACAGAATAAAATGCAAGTGTGAGTACTGTTGCAAAACATCCATCCAACCCTGCTTTATAAATTCAACAGGTCCGTAATTAGAAATAATTTATAGACTATGCTAATAATCCAAGGGTTTGTCACTACATATCAAAATATATCCTTTCTCAAATGATTAATCCACATTAAATGGTATAACTAGAACAGCAAGAGATATGATCATACATTTGCAATACTATGTTAAAACAGATGTCTGCTTATACATTTATGACAGAATAAGTGCAAATGTAAATGCTATTGTAGTTTAGAAATAGCCTAGTTGAAAAATAGAGAAGTAATGGTCATATAAATAATTGCTGAACACAGGTCAAAAGCCTGTCAGTAATACATTTAAGATGATATGCATAATTCCGGATCAATAGAGATAGATATAATATCTAAATAGCGAACTATAGGCTAACATATATGGGCCACTAGACAAAATGAAAGCACCTGTCAGACAACAGTGTGCAGTCGTGCCGAGTGGTCCGCCTATGCAGATATTGCGTCCGGACCAACATACAATAAAGTGTGAAAGATAAGTATACAAACTAGAAGAAGGGGTGTCCTGTGCTGCGCAGACACAGGCACCCGTCTGTCCCGTCCAACGCGCGTTTCGCCAACCAGGCTTGTTCACGGAGGTGAGAGCACAGTGCTAACACGCACGCAAAAAACATTATTTTTTTTATTTGAACATTGTTTAAGAGACCTGGTGTATCAGCAATGAATTGTCTTAAGCGGCTGCTCTAAGACGGGGTGTCCCTGTTCCTTAACACGTTTCTCCGCTGTTTAAGGTAGCGGTTTCCTCAGAAGGCAAGAAAATAGGTGTAGAGTATCACAGATCTACTCTGTAGGAGCAGCAGACAATTATTATTATAACTAAATTGCAGATTACTTTTATTTATGTTAAATATATAATATATATGTGCCTGAAATGTATTTGTTTTGTTTGTAACAATGGAACTCGACTGTGAACAGAAACAGGAAACACATGAAATGCTATCACCGTCATGGAGTGAAGGGCTGGCTGAAATTTAATAGAAACAGGGCCCAACCAGAGCAAGCCTCCCTAATGGGAGACTATTGAGAAACTGGGCTGTGCACAGACAGGAGAATCAATTAGTGCGCACCTGATACTGCACACAGACAGGCAGTAATTAGTGCAGAGCCTCAGCAGCAACCAAGACTGGAACTGCAAACAATATGCTGCTACCACAGATCTTAACAGGGGGAAGGAGGAGACTTCAGCTAACACTTGCCCGGCATTCACCCCGCACAGCATAGGCAGCGGGACTGCTTGTGGCACCTGCTGTCCAGCCTTTTTTTTCACCACCTCACTCCCCTGTTAATAAATCCAGTGTTGCACCCTACTGCTCAGCCTTTTATTCCTATCACCCCACTCCCCCCCTGTTATTAATTACAGTCTTGCATCCTGCTGCCCAGACTTTTTTCCCCATCACCTCACTCCCCCAGTTATTATCTCCAGTCTTGCACCTTGCTGCCCAGCATTTTTTTCCATCACCTCACTCCCCAAGTCCAGTCTTGCACCCGGCTGCCAAGCTATTTTTTTCCCATCACCTCACTCCCCCCCGTTATTAGTTTTGCACCCTGCTGCCCAGCCTTTTTTTTCATCACCTCACTCCCCCGTTATTAAATCCACTCTTGCACCCTGCTGACCAGCCTTTTTTTCCATCACCACACTCCCCCCCATTATTAAATCAACACTTGCACCCTGCTGCCCAGCCTTTTTTTTAATCCACCTCACTCCCCCCTCCCCCTGGTTATTAATTCCAGTGTCTGCGCAACTTTTTTTTCCCACTCACCCCCCCCTTATTGAATCCAGTCTGTGCACCCTGCCTTTTTTATCACCTCACCCCCCATTATTGAATCCAGTCTGTGCACCATGCCTTTTATTTTTTATTACCTCACCCACCCCCCCCTGTTATTGAATCCAGTTTGTGCACCGCCTGCTGACCAGCCATTTTCCCACTTACCTTAGTTACATTAAGAAGGATCCGGCTACTTCCTCCACGGTCCACCAGCACTGCAGATTTGGCTGCTCCTCTTGATACGTGGCTCCACCAACATCAACCTCACCTCTAGCGGCGCACCGTGATGTCATGACGGCGCGCCGTGACATTATGATGTCATGCGGGCTGACTGTAAAACAGGCTTTATTGTTTTGAAGTCTGTCACTGTAAGCTTGTGGAGGATCAGCCCGAGCGGGCCCTGGCTGCTTCCTCCAGCTCCCTCTGATGTGATCTGCTAATGGGGACTGGGTTGGCGGGCGGTAGCAGTGGCGGCCGGGCCCCTTTCTTCTCTTCAAGGGGGTAGTTCAGGCTGCAGGCTCTGCAGTGGTGGCAGTAGTGGGCATTCAGCCAGAGGCCGGGCCCAGGACTTCACCCAGCAGGCAGCAATTAGAGATGGTTGTAGCTTAGATTATCTCTGCACCCAGATGCCCTGCAGCAGAATTCTGGTGAGAACAGAATAATCGGGGCTCATGAGATGGCACTAAAACTCGATGCAGGTAAAGACTGAAGCTCTAGAGGCGGCCTGGGCCCAATTGCAGCCCCATTCACGGCACCTACTATAGCTTCGCTCTTGCCTGTAAGTGGCATTTGGTCTGCCAAAGATTGGAGGAGTGTATACAGTGAGACAATACTTTCAGTACATTGTTTCAGCAGATGCCGATCTGAGATCTGGTGCAAAATTGGACAGGTGTTTAGGTATACATTGAGTTTGAAAACTGCATCCAGGTGTAGAAAAGGATTGTGTCAAGAATCTAGTCTGGATTTGGATCCCCAAAGAATTGGAAAAGTATGTACTTATCGTACATCATACAGTGTCTAGAGATGAGCCGGTCCAGTTCCCCGAGAACCTGGGATCCGGGGTGAGAACAGAGTCTGGTTCGGGTTTTCCCGCCAGACTCGGATCTCAAAACGAGGCGAAACATCATCCTCCCAGTCGGTTTCTCGTGGGGTTTTGGATCCTATAAAGGTACATGCGCTCACCGCCATTTTCATTCCGGCTGTGGAGAGTGAAAAGGAAGCTAGGGAGGGGCTGTGCTGTTGTATTCTATAGCAGCTGTGCTGTTGCTTAGCATAGGGGCTGGCTGCTGTTGTCATAGGGGCTGGCTGCTGTTGTCTATAGAGCCTGGCTGCTGGCATTGTCTATAGGGGCTGGCTGAGCTGTTCTGTTGTCCATAAGGGCTGTGGTGTTGTCTATAGGAGCTGTGCTGAAGACAGAAGAAGAGGTGGGATTTAGTGGCTGCTGTGTCACTGCAGTCCATAAAAAGGTGCTGCTGTGCTCTGTCCATCAGGGGTGCTCTTAAACCCCAGTGTGAAAAAAAAGGTGTTCTTTTATTATGTGTGTGTGTGCGCGTTAGCCACACTTATCAACAATGTAGCTGTGCCAAGCGTGCTGCCTGCGTTGTTAATCAAGGGGCTGCTACCTTGTACAGGAGTGCTCTAACCCCACCCCCCCCAAGTGCAAAAAAATTATTGATAAAAGTGGTTTTTTTTCTGTGTGTGTGTTTGCACTAGCCACACTTATCAGCAACGTAGCTGCGCAGACATGCTGCTTGTGTTGTTTATCAAGGGGCTGCTGCCTTGTTCAGGGGTGCTCTCCCCCCAGTGTAAAAAAAATAAAAAATACATTTCTGTGTGTATGTATGCCTTAGCCACACTTATCAACAATGTAGCTGTGCCAAGTGTGCTGCCTGTGTCGTTAATCAAGGGGCTGCTGCCTTGTTCAGGGGTGCTCTCCCCTCCCGAAGTGCAATTTTTTTTTTAAATAAAAGTGTTTGTTTTTTTCTGTGTGTGATTGCATTAGCCACACTTATCAGCAATGTCACTGTGCAGGGGTGCTGCCTGTGTCATTTACCAAGAGGCTGCTGCCTCATTCAGAGATGCTCTTCCCCAGTTTTAAACAATGTTTTTTTGTGTGGTTGTGTTCATTAGCTGCACTATAATTGCTTGGGGACACTGCTGTGTATGGAGGACAATCACATGACAGGAGAGCAGGAACCACATACCAGTCTTGTAACTGCCGGCATGCTCCTGTAGAATTGCACCAGGAGGATGAGGATGATATTCCTGTAGTAATTGGCGCTGCCGCTAATAAGGATGATGGGGATGTTGCTGATGAGGATGTTGATGCCGAGGTGGATGTTGTTTGTGCAAATCAGACAACAGTTGTGACCCATGGTTTGAAAAAGCCCATTGTCATGCAGGGGCAAAAAGACAAAAAAATCCACCTCTCATGTGTGGAATTATTTCCACCCAAATTCGGACAACTGCCAGCCATCGGTAAGGTTTGCAAAGCAAGAGTGAGTAGAGGTGAGGACCTTAACCATCTAGGAACCTCCTCCCTCTTGTGTCACTTGCAGCACATTCATCAAAACTGTTTGCAAAATGTAGACAGATTGGCTAACAAAAATGTAACAATGAGCAGTCCAGTGTCACCTAACTGCTCCCTCCTCTCTGTTACATCCAATCTCCACCACCAACACCTGCATCATCAACATCCTCAATCTTTATCGGAAGTAGTCCTGCATCCAATTTCTGAAGATGAATGACTGACTCAACTCCTATCCGCGATTCCTCAGAAGTATCCTTGACTGCTACACCTGTTGCTGCTGTTGCTGTGAGTGGATCTTCATCCCAGAAGGGGACTAGGAGGAAGACTACTTGTAGTACTTTAACAAAAAGAGAGCATTACAGAGCTGGCGAATTCCAGCACGTCCCATGTTTTGCTCATACAATAAATTTGGTGGTGCAACATTTTTAAATAAATAATAGGGGCGTACAGGATATGCTCTCGGTGGCCGGAATAATTTCGGGGCATTTTCGACATTTAGTGACTGTATGTCGAAGATTGCAGCACCAGCAAGTACTGTTGAATTTGCCCTGCCTCAGCTAAAGCAAGAGGTAGTAACTAGGTGGAATTCTACCCTCTATTTGCTTCAGCGGATGGTGGAGCAGCAAAAGGCCATCCAGGGCTACACAATGGCCTATGACATAGGCCGTGGAGCGGGAATGCACCTTACTCCAGCGCAGTGGAGGATAATTTCCGTGTTGTGCAAGGTTCTCAAACCCTTTGAACTTGCCACACGTGAAGTTAGTTCAGACACTGCCAGCTTGAGTCAAGTCATTCCCCTAAGTATGTCAGACTTGTGGATCAAGCCCTTAATTCACTTCGCCAGGATCCAAGGGTCGTGAGTCTCTTGAAATCAGATCACTATATTTTGGTGACCATACTTGATCCTAGGATTAAGTCATACATTGTGTCTTTTTTTCCGATGGACATAAATCTTAAAAGATGCAAAGAGCTGTTGGTGAAAAAATTGGCAGCTGACACGGCATCATCTCCTCCTTCAGTTTCTGAGGCTGTCAGGAAAAAACTATATTTTAATAGGAGACCCACTGCTGGTGGTGATGCAGATCATTCAGCAAAACATGATGATGACATCTGGTCAGATCTGAAAGAACTGCCTACATTTACTGACATGTCTACCTGGTCACCATTCAGAGTATGGTTTACAACTATTTTAGGGATAACATCCAAATAGGCATGTCAGAATGTTCGTTTCATTTCTGGCAGGAAAAAGAGGCAATTTGGAGGACATTACACAAACTGAGCTTGCTTTACTTAAGTTGACCACCCTCCAGTGTGTACTCCGAAGGAGTTTTCAGCGCAGTGAGGAACCTTGTCATCTATCGGCGAAGGAGATTACTTACCCAAAATTTGGAAAAGATGGTGTTCATTAAAAAGAATTACAAGTTCCACGAGGAAGACCTCTACCAGCAATTCACTCAATAAAATACAGAGGCGCCTGTAATGGTGGATTCCAGTGAGGACGAATTAATATTGTGTGAAGAAGAGGATGTATACACTGATGGGGGTGATGATGACGATGACGATAATGACATCTGATCCACCTTACCTATATTGTAAAGCCAGTTTGTGTATGGAGATCATTGTTGCCAATACCCATTGTGCATTGGCAGCTTGGATCATTTCTGTTAATGTCCACTGCGCATTGGCAGCTTGTTTTGTGGGGGCCCAAACAAACCAATCATTTCAGCCACAAGTGGCAGTCCCTGTCGCTGAACTGTGAATCGGAGGGCCTAAACGACAATTCCATCTTGCACATCTTTTCTTTGCATTATGTGCTGTTTGGGGCATTGCTTCCTGATATTTTCAATTTTATAGTTTCTGAAACTGACATTCTGTCAACCACTGCAGTGCCACTCTGTGACATGTTGAACTGCCACATATTAGTGCTGTCCCCTGCTGTCGCTTAGCTTAGTCAGCCAGCTAGTTGGATGCAACCTTTTGGCCTAAACTGGATGAAATCAATATTGTGAGCTGTGAGGTCATCAAAATTTACTATAAATGACTGGAAATATAGGTTATTGAGGTTAATATTACTGTAGGAACAAAAAAAGACCCAAATTATGTGATTTTAGCTGTTTTCATGATTTTGTAGAAAAAAATCCAGATCCAAAACCAAAACCCCAAGGGTGGTTTTGCAAAAACCAAATCAAGATCCAAAACAAGAGGTAGATACAGATCCAAAACCAAAACACGGTGGTCCGCGCACATCTCTAGTTTGTAAGCTGGGTACACACTTGTTCTATCCTCCAGGGACTCAAGACCAGACTGTTGACACAATCCTTTTGTACACTTGGATGCAGTTTTCACACCCAATGTATACCTAAACACCTGTCCAATTTTGCAGTAGATCTCAGATCGGCATCTGCTTAAACAATGTAATGATAGTATTGTCTCACTGTACACACTCTTCCAATCTTTGGCAGACCAGCTGCCACTTAAGCTCCCATTGACAGATACATTGGCTGATCAATTGATCGGCCAATGTATCTGCTGCCCATCGGCCAGTGTGTACCTGCGATATGTCGGTGAACGTCGCCGTTCACCAACATCGCATTGGCTGTGCTGCACAGCCGATAAACAGATATGTCTGCAGACCGTCCGTATACTCACAGTGGCAGCCGCGAGGAGGGGGGTGGGACATACCCTCGACATGCCCCCCGGCTGCTGGGTCCCACCCCCCCCAGCCACCGGGACCCGAGGGCACAAGCAGATGATGGCCATTCAGTGTGTATGAACGACCATCATTTGCAGATATATCTGCAGATCACTCTATCTGCAGATATATCTGTCAGGTGTGTAACCACCTTTACAGGCAAGGGCATATTTATAATAGGTGCAGAGAATGGGGCTGCAATTGGGCCCAGGCCGCCTCTAGGGCTTGAGTTTGTACCTGCACCGAGTTTCAGTGCCATCTCAATGTATAACTAAACACCTGTCCAATTTTGCAGCAGATGTCAGATTGGCATTTACTTAAACACTGTACTGAAAGTATTGTCTGACTGTACATCTTTGGCAGACCAGCTGCCAGTTACAGGCAAGGGAGTATTTATAAAAGGTGCAGAGAATGTGGCTGTAATTGAGCCCAGGCTGCCTCTAGAGCTTCAGTCTGTACCTGCATCGAGTTTCACTGCCATCTAATGAGCCCTGGCTCTTCTATTCTCACCATAATTCTGCTGCAGGGCATCTGGGTGCAGAGATAATCTAAGCTACAATCTTCTCTGGCTGCTGCCTGCATGCATAGTGATGTCACAATGCAGGTCACAGTCCAATGTAAAGGATGCCCAGCTACTGGCAGCCATTTTATGGTGACATTTAGTCTTGCATCGATACTGTCTGAATAGTTCCAGCTATATTTAAGCGACTTTTGATAATAACTACAAATATAGACTTTGGATTACATCTTTCAATAAGGTCCTGAACAGCAACATATTTGGAAAAAGAATCTGAATAACATCTTTAGGTAAAGACTATGGGGCCTATTCATCATTACTGAAAATTTGACAGAGGTAATAAGGTTTAGAACTCGCATGGAGTTCTACCTAATTACCGGAGGAATTCATCATTTCTCCTCTCCATAAATATTGATTCAGAAAAACTGTCATTTTTGATGAATAGCCTAATTTCTACATCCCCATACTAATGTATGGGGAGTGTAGAAATTAACGCAGGTGGACTTAATCAGGAGATATCAGTGATATCTCCTGTGTTAAGTGTGTTAATGAATACTAAAATAACTGTAATTAAGGAAAATGTCCTTAAAACGTTATTTTGGTGTTGATGAATAGTCCCCTATATAACAAATTTTGTATTGTCACCCTTACCACTTCAGAAACCTGCTTCCATTATATCTGCAGCTTTTAATTTAGAAACAATGGATAAAGCAAATTATACTTCACATATGACACTGCATGACGTAAGATAAGTACATACTTGTCCAATCCTCTGGGGATCCAACTCCAAACTAGACTCTTGACACAATCCTTTTCTACACCTGGATGCAGTTTTCACACCTAATGTATACTAGAGATGAGCAGGGGATTCCAGGGCGATCCGAGGCACCCCTCGGATCTCTCCTCCTGCCGCGGATCCCTAATCGAGGCAAAACCTGACGATCCTCTGTGTCAGATCTCGAGGTTTTGCCTCGAGCGGCCATTTTTAAAATGCCTTTGCCTTCAATGGGTAAAGCGCTGATTGGCTGACAGAGCCGTCTGTCACGGCTCTCAGCCAATCAGCGTTATGGTGGCCATTTGCATAGATCATGTACAGATGCATGTAGCACGTACCCGGGAGATCCGTGCTACATGCATCTGTGTGATTGACACAGAGCATGGTGGGTCAGAGAAACCCGTCTGTGCTGCTGTGTATGTCAATGACACAGATGCACGCATGGACCAGGAGATCCGTGCTACTTGCATCTGTGTCATTGACACAGAGCACTGACGGGTCCGCGAGACCTGTCTGTGCTGTCGGGGTAAAAAAAAAGAAAAAAAATGGCATGCCCTCCCCCCCAAAAGAGCAACCAGGTCCCCTGTACTTTAGCACAACCAGCACCGGGCTAGTCAGAATCAGCCCTGGTTGCCAAAATACGGGGGACAAACGATGTAGGGGTCCCCCGTATTCTGCACGACCAGCACTGGACTCTGATCTGGTCCTGGAAATACAGGGGAAATAAATGAGTACGGTTCACCTGTATCTTTCAGAACCAGCACCGAACTTTTTCTAGCGGATGGCTGATGCCACAGCCATGGGAGCCCTTTCACTGGGCCCCCCAGCTGCAGCTTCAGCCCTGACCACTAGTCAGCCCAGGCTGGGGATCCCTGGGGAGCTGGGGACCCCCCGCCCTGGATCCCCGAAGTTTTGGTGGGTCCAGTTCTCAGGGAACCGGATCCGCTCATCTCTAGTCCAAACAAACCAATAATTTCAGCCACAATTGGCAGTCCCTGTCGCTGAAATTATGTGTTTGTTAAACTATGAATGTCCTGTTTCATATACAACATAAGAGTGGGTGGGAGGGCCCAAGGACAATTCCATCTTGCACCTTTTTTTTTTCATTGCATTATGTACTGTTTGGGGCCTAGTTTTTCAAACTGCCATCCTATCTGCCACTCCTAGATGGGCCACGTGTTTGTGCCACCCATTTGTGTCGCTTAGCATAGTCATACAGCTACCTCGGTGCAACCTTTTAGCCTAAAAACAATATTGTGAGGTATGAGGTGTTCAGAATAGACTGGAAATGAGTGGAAATTAATGTTATTGAGGTTAATAATAGCGTAGAAACAAAAAAAACTCAAAATTCTGTGATTTTAGCTGTTTTTATGCTTTTTTCCAAAAAAATACAGATCCAAAAGAAAAACCTGGAAGGGTGGTTTTGGCAAAACCAATCCAGAACACAAAAAGTGGCCGGTGCACACTTACAGGCAAGGGCGTCGCTATAGTAGGTGCAGAGAATGGGGCTGCAAGTGGGCCCAGGCCACCTCTAGGGTTTGAGTCTGTACCCGCATGGAGTTTCAGTGCCATCTCCTGAGCCCCAGCTATTCTGTTCTAACCAGTGCTCGATGTGTGCCGGTATGCAACAGTATGACATACCGGCACTTCATTCAAGCACTAAATTTTTTTTTTCACAGTTTCAGGGTGGTGGAGTGGCTTGAGCGCTGGCATGTCAGGGGACCAATCAGCGGCCTCCCGCTGGCAGCCAATCAGCAGCCGGCAGCAGTTGCACGCTGATTGACCACCGTGACCGGACATGCTGCAGGAAGCTGAACAGGAGAGGAGTGGTGGTTAGCAAGGACCGTGCGCAGCCGCAGAGCTATGCTGCGGCTGCGTTACCTGATGCTCCTGCCCGGTATATACTGCTCCTAGTGGAGTACGTGATGTGCAGCTCTGTGCTGAAGCTGCTGAACACCCGGCATGACGTCTGGCATACAGACGTTATGCCGGGTGTTCAGCAACTTCAGCACAGAGCAGCAAGTCACGACCAGCATCCCAGTACCCAGGGGCGTAAGGATGGCGGAGCAAATGGAGCAGGTGCTCCGGGTTGTAAAGGGCACTGTCCGGACGGCTGGGGACCACACACATACTGACTGTTGTCAGTGTATCCACAACACGCCTATAGACCACTTCTGAGTACTGATTACTCCATACAAGTTCGGACTAGCCAGGGGCGGAGCCAGAACAGGATATCCCCAGAGGATCCCACAAGCCTAGATCCATAACCCCACCCTCCACTGCAGAGGAATAGGGCTGTGCCATCCATAAATTTATTATTATTAGGCAGGTGGTCTGTAGATTGTCTGTCTTTGGACAGTGCTGCTGGCTGGATAGATAATTTATTTGTAATGCACTGCAGGAGTCAGACTGCAATTGATGGCCCCTCCTCCCATAATGCAGCAGGACCCTCCTCCACACACAGTGGCCATGACATGCTGTATGGGGAACACCAAAGGAAAATAAAGCAGCTCAGCAATAGGTAAGTGACCCTCTTGACTCTTGTAAATGTCTTCTTCCCTATCTTATGTTTTTACAGTACTGTATGTTTTTTTTTGTATTTGTAATAATTTATAAACAATTTACAATAGAGAAAAAAGATGCCATCCTATTAAGCATCTTTTTTTGCTTGTATCATACTTGCCGACATTCTACTGGAGGGAATATCCAGGTTGGCACAGCAGGAGCGTGGTGGTGACATGATGCTGCATTGGGGGCAGAGTGGGGGGGTATGACCGCGCGATCACATCATTGTGTCTCCCTCCCCACTACGCAATGCAGAGATTACCGGCATTGTGAAACAAGGGGTGGGGCACCATGACACGATTTGGCCTCCCTGCTGCGGGGATGTGTGTGGGGTGGGTGCAGGGGGTCCAGGGGTATACAGGTGGGCGGCACATTTTTGGAGCCTCCCGGCTGTTCTAGGAGACTAAGCAAGTATGGCTTGTATGTAACGGGTTGGCTACAGGATCCCGACAGTCAGGATGCCAATGGTCAGAATACCGAGAGCGGAATCCCAACTGCAAAAATTCAGATGGATTTAGGTAAGTATTGTAACCCTTATCCTAATCCTCCCCCTAGTCCTAAACCTCCCCTCCCACTACCTAACCCTCCCACTAGTGCATAACCCTCCCCCTGACCGTAAACCTAACGCTAAGCTCCCCTGGACCCTAATACTTACCTCTGCAGTCAGTCAGGATTGTCAGCTGTCGGTATTTCGACCATCGTCATCCTGATCATCGGGATCCTGACCACATCCAGTGTGGAACATTTATTTGATAATCTGTTTATAAACTTTTTTTTAATTATAGCTTTTTATTACATTTTAGTTAACAAATAATTATTGTTTCTTTCTCCTAGGGAAAAAAGTGGAGGAATTAAATTTTTATGTTCTTTAAAAAATGACTTGCTGATAGCTGATATTTAAAATATTCATTTCTATGCATATCCTAGAAGGAATAAATATGCAGAGCACCTATAGCACCCAGCACCTCTGACAAAGGGTCATATTTTTTAATTATCGGGTTTTATGGATCGCTGGACTGTATTAAAAAAATACACACACAGGGACAGAGGAACAAGTCCCTTCAGTGTAAAAGTAAAGTGATCATTAATGCGATCACTTTACATTCTGCTTCTAGGGCCTCCAACTTTAGTAAAACTCCGTACTGGGTGGGGCGCCAAAGCGTAGGCATGCTCCGCTTGATGTGGCTCCACGCTACACCTCTGCCAGTACCCAGCCTCTGGCTGCACTCACACGCTGTGAAGCACAGCTCAGGTGAGGGCGCTCGGTTGTGCTGTGTACAGAAGCAGTATGTGTGTGAATGGGGGGAGAGAGACGGCCTATTAGATATTTGGTAGTATGTGGTGTGTGGATGGGACACGGAGCAAGACGTTGCATATAGTAGTTCTCATATACTGGTATCATTACCCCAGTGGGAGACTCCCGTGACCCATCCCCTGCTAGACTGCACCTGTCCTGGAACACAAAGTAAATGTAACCTTCTTACAGAGCAGGTGTCAGTGAGCTGTGATTCTGCAGCAGAGCAGGAACCAGCACTCCCAGACAGCTTCCTTATTCCATTAAATGCACGAATTGTATTTAGAGAGGAATGCTCCAGGACATTCGGGTGACCTGTCATGCTGACATGCACTTGTTTGAAGTGGCCATGCCAATTTGTTTGCGCAGCAGAGGCGGGCACTAATTTTCATACTAGTCACTTTTAGATATTCCATACCCCCACTTCAAAATTCCCACTTCGACCACTGATTCTAACCATAATTCTGCTGCAGGGCATATGGGTGCAGAGATGTCCAATCTGTCTGGTGGGAAGGAAAATCTGGAAATGTATGGTAGCAAATACCAATAGAAATTGGCTCCAAAACCCTGGAAGACAGACCAGATTTTCCTTTCACTGTTGCCCCTTCAGAAACCTCCTTCCATTATATCTGCAGTTTTTAATTTAGAAACAATGGATAAAGCAAATTATACATCAGATATGACACTGCATGACGAACTATGGGTACACACTTGTTCAATCCTCTGGGGATCCAACTCCAGACCAGACTGTTCACAAAATCTTTTTTGTATAACTAGTAGAGATGAGCGATCTCAGAGATCCGAACCCACCCGAATTTTGAGATCCGGGGCAAGAACCGAACATGCGTTCGGTTCCTCCGCCGGCCCCGGATCTGAAACAGAGGCAAAACCATAGAGACGAAATCTTGCGGCTCGCGAGCTTTCGTCTCTATGTGTATAAGGGACCACGCAGCGGCCGCCATTTCACTCCGGCTGTGGAGACTGAACAGGGAGGGTGGGTAGTGTAGAGCTGAGAGAGGTAGTACTTACCTGTGCTGGTGCTGTGCTGTCTGCTGTGTCCTGGGCTAGTGCACTGCTGATCCATTTGGTGCTGCCACTGCTCTGCTGTCTGCTGTGTCCATCTGGGCTGGTGCTGTTGCTGATCCATCTGGGCTGGTGCTGTGCTGTATGCTGTGTCCATCTGGGCTGGTGCTGTGCTGTCTGCTGTGTCCATCTGGGCTGGTGCTGTTGCTCATCCATCTGGGCTGGTGCTGTGCTGCCTGCTGCATTCATCTGGGCCCAAGTTCTGGACCCGAAAAACAAAAAATATTGGCCCTCATTCAGAGCCGTACGCTCTGAGCAGAGCGCACGCTCTGCATGAGGGCCGGGCTCCATTTTCATGGAGCGTCCTCCTGGACGCTCGTATAGCTGTGGGTCACCACCCACAGGCTATACGAGCGTGCCTTTTGATGGCCGCGATGGTCGTGACCATCGCGACCATCGAAATTGCGAGCCGGAGCCTGCGGTTGAGGTTTTCAACCGCAAGCTCCGGAGTGATTTTGGCTCTATCAGAGCCAAAATCACTCCCACTGACATCACTAGTGATGTCAGTGGGCCGGCTTCTGACGGGAGGCGTTCCCGTGGGAACGCCCCCGTCAGGGAGGCACGCCCCCGGCACGCCCACCAAAGGGGGCGTGCTGTCAATCAACATTGACAGCACGCCCCCTTTGATCGGACACAACGAGCGAAGGAAAGTCCTTCGCTCGTCGTGTCTGGCGCATGCGCACGACGGAGCTCCCTCCGTCGTGCGCATGCTCAGTGCAGACCATCGACCCACTTGCGAGCGGACAGTTTTTTGGGGTAAAAGTAGGTACCTCGGCTTATATCCACAAACTGGCTTTGTATTACTTAAGTTGCTCACCCTCCAGTGTGTACTCCGAAAGAGTTTTCAGTGCAGCTGGCAACCTTGTCAGTGATCGGCGTAGGAGGTTACTTCCTCAAAATGTGGAAAAGATGATGTTCATTAAAATTAATTACAAATTCCACGAGGAAGACCTCTACCAACAATTACATAAAAAAAATACAGAGGCGCCTATGGTGGATTCCAGCAGGGATGAATTAATATTGTGTGAAGAAGAGGAGGTACACACTGATGGGGAGGATGAGGATGACAACTTGTAATGTAAAGCCAGTTTGTGTATGGGATCATTTTCATTTCCATGTCCAATGCACATTGGCAGCTTGTTTTATGGGGGTCCAAACAAACCAATCATTTCAGCCACAATTGGCAGTCCTTGTTGCTGAAATGATTGGTTTGTTAAACTGCGAATGTCCTGTTTCATATACAAAATAAGGGTGGATCAGAGGGCCCAAGGACTATTCCATCTTGCACCTTTTTCCTTTCCATTATGTGCTGGTTGGGGCATTGCTGTCTCACATTTTAAATTAATGCTATGATTGGTTTAGGAACCAATGATTTGTTTTTAAATTAATTATTCAGCCAGGGGCTGCACCCAATGAATTGTTTTTACTTTTTTAATTAAATTATTAATTATTCAGCCTGGAGCTGCACCAATGTATTGTTTTTTAATTAATTTATTATCAATTTAACAGCCAAGGGCTGCACCAATGAATTTATTTTTATTATTAATTATTCAGCCCGGGGCTCCACCAATGAATTGTTTTTTAATCAAGTTATTATCAATTTTACAGCCAGGGGCTACACCAATTATTTTCTTTTTATTAATAATTATTCAGCCCGGGGCTGCACCCAATGAATTGTTTTTTAATTAATTAATTTATTTTACAGCCAGGGGCTGCACCAATTATTTTCTTTTTATTAATAATTATTCAGCCCGCGGCTGCACCAATGAATTGTTTTTTTAATTTATTATCAATTTTACAGCCAGGGGCTGCACCAACTATCAATTCTTCAATCCTCAAGGGTATCCCAACCATCATCTTTGCACAGTCCTCAACTCTATTAATAATAATATAAATCAGTTTTGAGCCAGCAAGCTGGATGCAACCTTTTTGCCCTTTAACTAGATGAAAAAAATCAATATTGTGAGCTTTGAGGTGGTCAAAATTGACTGTAACTGAGTGGAAATAAATGTTATTGAGGTCATTAATACTGTAGGAACAAAAAAAGGCCCATTTTATGTGATTTTAGCTGTTTTTTTTTTTTTTAAGAAAAAATCCAGATCCAAAACCAAAACCCGAAAACAAAACACGGAGGTGAGGTTTTGGCAAAACCAATCCAGATCCAAAACCAGGGGAGATCCAGATCTAAAACCAAAACACGGGGGTCGGCGCACAGCCCTAATTTGAACTAAATCTCAGAGGTGCTCTGCCAGAATTCCAAACAGCAACTTTCCAGCTTCCTACTCCTAGACTTAAGTGGTAATTATTAGGTCATTTTACAATCATTGAACAGTCTAAGCCTCTCTATCTTAGCTTAACAAATTTGTCTTCTCTGGAGAAGGTGAACAAGAGTTATGGGGTGACATAAAACTATTACTCATACATAGCGGTCTAGTTTTGAAAGGTGAAGTGGCAAGTAACAATCTGAGGACAACGAAGAGGAGTGCCTGGACATCAGAACCTGCCCTTTTAGTATTTGCCAGTACCTTACATACCTGAAAGTCTCACTCAGTGGGGGTGATGCAGAGGTGGACGAAGCTGCAGTAGCAGCTTCGACTTTTGTCACAGCCACTACTGCGTCTTTATGGTAATGCCATGGCTGATGGGCATCCAATTGAGATGCCCACCAGCTGCATCGCAATTCTTCTGATGTGTGCACACAGATCTCCATGCAATTTTGATCTGTCTCTCCCAGCGGCAAACATCAGGGCGCATGTGCAATGTGTCTTGGATGCAGAGGTGGCCGAGTCTTTACCTGGGCCACCTCTGAATTACCCAGTGTCTATTGAAACTCAGGGGTAAATTTACTAAAGAAGAGATGTTGCCCATAGCAACCATTCAGATTCTACTTAACATTTAACTAGCACCTTCTAGAAGATAATAGCTAGGCTTTGATTGGTTGTAGTGGGCAACATCTCTTCTAAAACTCACTTCTAAAAAACTCTCACTTTAGTAAATTTACTCCTCAGTCTTTTTATTTAGTATCTGAACTAAGGGCCTGATTTATTGACGGATGCAATGGCATTTTTTAAGCAGATCGAGTGATTTTTTGCTAATGTGCATGCGCAGTGATTGCACTGTGATCACACACGCACAGCGGACCCACTCGCAAAGTGAGTGACAGGTAGTCTGCCTTTGGGGAAGGTAACAGGGAAGGGGGGTTAGAAAAATGCAGGCGTGTCTGACCATTTAACGTTATTGCGTGGGTGTGCATAAGTTAGCCATTGGGATCTCCTGTGCAGCCTATGAGCCCTCTGTGTGCAGCCTGAGAGCCCTCTGCGTGTCAAGAGGACTGCAGCGTTTGCGGCTGGTCAGACTTGACTTGCATGCTGCGTGACTGCCCAATGTGCGTCGATGGTACCGATGT
Organism: Taudactylus pleione; assembly: GCA_031769625.1. NCBI lineage: Eukaryota > Metazoa > Chordata > Amphibia > Anura > Myobatrachidae > Taudactylus > Taudactylus pleione. Next base: position 2,346,117 of record JAUIMM010000559.1, on the reverse strand, counting down.
TTACGCTGTTGCACATCGTCGGATGGATGTGAGAAGGCAGCAGTGGGCATCCCTATGCTCGGCTGTGCTTTGGAAGACATTAGCCCATTTTAGCAATTGCGATCCATGAGCGACTACAGGGCCTGATTCAGACCCGGTCGCAAGCGCTGAACGCTCGCAACCGGGTCGTTGGTGGCCCAGAGCGCATGCGCATGACGGAGCCGGCGCCGTCGTGCGAATGCGTGAGACCCGGATAGCGACGGGTACTCCGTCGCTCCGGGTCTCGCACCAAGGGGACGAGCTGTCGATGTTGAGTGACATCTCGCCCCCTTTGGGGGGCGGCTGCCCAAATGGAGGCATTCCCATGAGAACGCCTGTCATTTGGGGGCGGCCCCACTGACATCACGAGTGATGTCAGTGGAGAGATTCCGGCTCTTTTAGAGCCGAAATCTCTCTGAGGCTTGCGGCCACGAGACCCTACCACAAGGGTCTCGTCGCAAGCCCAATGGTTGCGATGGTCTTGACCATCGCGACCATCATCATGGCTGCTCGCTGCAGCTTTGCGAGTGGCCAGGAGGCCGTTCTAAAAAAAAAAAAAACGGCCCTGATTCAGAGCTTTTGCATTACCGTCAGTCTTTGAATCAGGCCCTAAGCTTGTGCAGCTGCTTGCAGGTTCAGGACTGCTTTTTGCAGGGTTCCATGAGCCTGGTCGAATCCTCAGAGAAGTCCAATGAGGATTTTCATTACAAGAGCATGTATGGGCACAGTAAAATCATTACAAGACAATATAATGGCAGTATAAAGATTTATTCCCCATTAATGACACTCCTTTTCTCTTTGTTATGTATGTGTTCTCATTGTTGTTCTAAGGAACCAATGAAGTATGGGGTCCAATCACTGTAAATGTCATTTGTCTGCATACTTTTTTTTTTTAAACTAAACTTTTTTTTTGACAATATTTTTTTTATTGACGTATAATGTAAACAGTTTAAAATGTCTCATTGCTACAAAATAGGAAGACTTATTTACAGGACATGACTCAGGAAACATGAATAACTGTTTACCCTCTGACAACATTTCCTTTCCAAGTTCATGTAAAGCAGCAGTTACTGTAGGAAGACACCACAGCATGTTGCAATGATGGGATTCAGCTTTCTGCTGCTAAGTATTATTAGTACCATTTTGTGTTAGGGGACTTTCCATATGCCAAAGAAACAGAATTTGCAAGAAGGCAAAGACTGAAAAAAGACAAATAAGTCTTTATGGGGCACTCTTGAAACAAATGTCAATATTGAAAATATTAAAATATACTTTAATTAATTGCCTTAGCTAAAATAAAGTCTAATTCACAACAAACTTAATTAAAGACAAACATATACAGTAAATGTGTGACACGCAAATGCACACAATAAACAAACAATAATCAGGATCGCATGGTCTGTGGTAGCATGAACATGAGGTTGGTATATCCTGTGAATAGGTAAATCGTAATTACGATCATATGCTCTGTAATAGTATATATGCAAGGTTAATATATCCTATTAAATTACATAACTCATAGTACTATGTCTACCTCTAGGAAAATCTGAGTATCAGTAACACAAATTGTGTTATTATGTACTGATAATTAGATCAATATAAATAGGCGAAAATATAATGATTTATAGGGTCCTAATAAGTTACCCACGAGATAAATTTCTGTAAGGTACAAGTAAAAATATATCACACACAATAAATAGAATGATGATCAATAAGTCAATAAATTGCACAATAGAAATCAAAAATTACTTGTTTACCATGATCACATCTATTAGCATAACAGAAAAACTGTTAATCATGCAGCATATCCTAAGATCTAAAATTCCATAATCAATAAGTACATCTGATTTATTTTGGTCCGATGAAAATTCCAATGGTAAGGGAAGGTAACCAGTTTACAAGTAGGTATGAGATATCATACAATAGTCAGATCATAATTAGTGCAGTATGTATCCACGATCTCAAAATAATAAAGGCATAACATTACACTTAATAATGCACATAATCCTGAACCCAATAAAATCACAGGTTATATCCTGGCATTGTCAATAATTCATAGAGACACCAACCTTATATAATACCAATATTAGTTAAACAAACAATTTTATAATCTGCACGAGGAAAAATAATCCCTTGATGGGTCAGTGCAAAGAAATTAATTATAATGTAATAACGTTGTATGTATGGTCTACAAGTTATTATTAATGCACTGTTATAGTGAATTCAGAGTAATCACATTAGATGAAGGTCCAGTATCACATGGAGATTATACTGGTGTATGTGCCAAGGGATATGACTGATGTATAGGGTCAGGGATGAAAAAAGTAAGATCTGTGGTACTGGGAACGCATACCCACTTCTGCTTTCCCTGGTCTGGTTCTGACAAGAGATGAGAGAGTGGGACAGCGTGACACACAGATGAAGTAAAAGTTATGCACTTCTGCTGTTTGAGGAGAAGCTGTGTCTCTCCCCTGTTACCATAGGCATTGCAGGGGGAGTCACACGCAGGGAACTCAAATGAGAGAGTGCTTTGAAAGGATGGTGAAGTACCTGGTTAGGAAAGGAGGAAGGACCACGGCTGCAAGTGCTGTGTGTGAGGACCCTGGTGCTGTACACTGTTCAGACGCGTGTTTCGCCGGTATGGCTTGGTCACCTGATCAGACTTTCCATATGCATTAGGTATAAAGAAACACATACATCACTAACTTATAATTCACCTCTATCCAGTGGTCGAAGTGGAAATTTTGAAGTGGGGTTATGGAAATATCAGGGGGGCTTTACTTAGGCAGGCCCAATCCTGAGTCTCCCAGCTCACCTGCCCTCCCAGCTCACATCACAGCTCACCTGCCCTCACACCTCCCAGCTCACCTGCCCTCCCAGCTCACATCACAGCTCCCAGCTCACCTGCCCTCACACCTCCCAGCTCCCCTGCCCTCCTATCTCCCAGCTCACCTGCCCTCCCATCTCACAGCACAGCTCCCAGCTTACCTGCCCTCACAGCTCTCAGCTCACCTGCCCTCCCACCTCCCAGCACAGCTCCCAGCTCACCTGCCCTCCCAACACAGCTCCCAGCACATCTGCCCTCCGACCTCACAGCACAGCTACCAGCTAACCTGCCCTCCCACCTCCCAACACAGCTCTAGGCTCACCTGCCCTCCCACCTCCCAACACAGCTCCCAGCTCACTTGCCCTCACACCTCACAGCACAGCTCTAGGCTCACCTGCCCTCCCACCTCCCAGCTTACCTGCCCTCCCAGCACAGCCCCAGCTCACCCGCCCTCCCAGCTCACATCACAGCTCCCAGCTCACCTGCCCTCACACCTCCCAGCTCACCTGCCCTCACACCTCCCAGCTCCCCTGCCCTCCCATCTCACAGCACAGCTCCCAGCTTACCTGCCCTCCTATCTCACAGCTCACCTGCCCTCCCACCTCCCAACACAGCTCCCAGCTCACTTGCCCTCACACCTCACAGCACAGCTCTAGGCTCACCTGCCCTCCCAGCTCACATCACAGCTCCCAGCTCACCTGCCCTCACACCTCCCAGCTCCCCTGCCCTCCCATCTCACAGCACAGCTCCCAGCTTACCTGCCCTCCCATCTCACAGCTCACCTGCCCTCCCACCTCCCAACACAGTTCCGAGCTCACCTGCCCTCCCAACACAGCTCCCAGCACATCTGCCCTCCCACCTCACAGCACAGCTCCCAGCTCACCTGCCCTCCCACCTCCCAACACAGCTCTAGGCTCACCTGCCCTCCCACCTCCCAACACAGCTCCCAGCTCACCTGCCCTCACACCTCACAGCACAGCTCTAGGCTCACCTGCCCTCCCACCTCCCAACACAGCTCCCAGGTCACCTGCCCTCACACCTCACAGCACAGCTCTAGGCTCACCTGCCCTCCCACCTCCCAACACAGCTCTAGGCTCACCTGCCCTCCCACCTCCCAACACAGCTCCCAGCTCACCTGCCCTCACACCTCTCAACACAGCTCTAGGCTCACCTGCCGTCCCACCTCCCAACACAGCTCCCAGCTCACCTGCCCTCACACCTCACAGCACAGCTCTAGGCTCACCTGCCCTCCCACCACAGCTCCCAGTTTACCTGCCCTCCCACCTCACAGCACAGCTCCCCAGCCCTCACATCTCAACTGCCCTTATACCTCCCATTACAGCTCCCCTGCCCTCCCATTACAGCTACCCGCTCACCTGCCCTCGCACCACAGCTACCAGATCAGCTCCAAGTACCTCCCAGGTCATCTTCCAGCACACATCACTCCACACTGCACCCTGCTTACCAGTGCCGCGTTGCACTCTTCTGACCGGCACTGTTCCCGCCTCTTCTCTTCACTCCTCGGCAGTGGCGCAGCATGATTGGCTCGTGGCCGTAGCAAAGTGTAAACAGGCAGTGCAGCCGCTTGTTAACTGGCGGTGGGACAGTGACAGTCCCAGCGCTGGGTGCCGAAGTGAAGTGCCGGTATGACATACTGGGAATCAGGAGACCACTTGCAGCTGGGAATCAGGAGACCGCTTGCAGACCTGGGTGTCGGACGGACACCGGTCACCTCACAGTTGCCTTCTGGCCTCGTGTGCTAAGAGGTAATTGCGGCTCCGCTGGTCGTTTCCACGCTGCAGTGGGGGACTCCCACACAGCCACATGCTGGTTCCAGCACAAGCTCCGGCGCTCTACAAGTGGCAGCCAGACGTCCCCTATACACCACACCACTGCTGGACACTTTTTATCATCTATGTGGAAATATGGTGGTGAGCATTTGAATCCTATTTTACCTTTTGACTCCAATTAATATTCAAGGATATTAGTGGAACTATTATATGCCATGAAAATCTTTTAATGGTCCTTAGAGTTGTTGCAAAAATATTGTGATTTTATTTGTATTCAAGAGATACATTCTAACTAATTATATGTTATTGTTTGTTCAATAAATGTTTCATATGATTCAGAGAGGCTTAGGTGTTTTTTCAAATCAATCAAGTACTTACCAATTATACAGCCACAGCAGCGCAACTTTTTCTTTCTTTTGTTCACTAGGTGTAGTTATGGCAGAATAGCAACTGACACAAGTTTTGCAGCGCTGTGACCTGTATTATTTTACAAATATTCATTTATTTTTTATTCTTTAATAATTCAATCATTTACCTTATTGGTGTTCTTCTGAGCGCCAGGAAACTGAGGGTGTCTGGTTGACTCACCTCAATCTATTTATACTGTTTCATACCGGCACACTTCGACCACTGCCTCTATCTTTATACTGTACAGCCATGGCCAAGAGTTTTGAGAATGACACAAGTATTGGTTTTCGAAAGTTTGCTGCGGCAGTGTTCTTAGGCCTTTTTGTCAGATGTTACTATGGTATACTGAAGTAAAATTACAAGCATTGAAAAAGTGTCAAATGATTTTATTGGCATTTACATTAAGTATATGCAAAGAGTCAATATTTGCAGTGTTGACCCTTCTTATTTAAGACCTCTGCAATTCACCCTGGAATGCTGTCAATCAACTTCTGGGCCACATACTGACAGATGGCCACCCATTCTTGCCTAATCAATGCTTGGAGTTGGTCAGAATTTGTGGGTTTTTCTTTGTCCACCCGCCTCTTGAGTGTTGACCACAAGTTCTCAATGGGATTAACGTCTGGGGAGTTTCCTGGCCATGGACCAAAAATTTTGATGTTTTGTTCCCCGATCCACTTAGTTATCACTTTTGCCTTATGGCAAGGTGCTCCATCATGCTAGAAAAGGAATTGTTCATAACCAAACTGTTCTTGGATGGTTGGGAGAAGTTGCTTTTGGAGGATGTTTTGGTACCATTCTTTATTCATGGCTGTGTTCTTAGGCAAATTTGTGAGTGAGCCCACCCCCTTGGCTGAGAAGCAACCCCACACATGAATGGTCTCAGGATGCTTTACTGTTGGCATGACACAGGACTGATGGTAGCGCTCACTTTTCTTTCTCCGGACAATTGTTTTTCCAGATGCCACAAACAATCTGAAAGCGGATTCATCAGAGAAAGTAACTTTACCCCAGTCCTCAGCAGTCCAATCCCTGTACCTTTTGCACAATGTCAGTCTGTCTCTGATGTTTTTCTTGGACAGAAGTGGCTTCTCTGCTGCCCTTCTTGACACCAGACCATCCTCCAAAAGTCTTCGCCTCACTTTGCGTGAAGATGCACTCACACCTGCCTGCTGCCATTCCTGAACAAGCTGTGCACTGGTGGTGTCCCAATCCAGCAGCTGAATCAACTTTAGAAGACAGTCCTGGCACTTGCTGGACTTTCTTGGGCGCCCTGAAGCCTTCTTCACAACTATTGTAGCTCTCTCCTTGAAGTTCTTGATGATCCGCTAAATGGTTGATTTAGGTGCAATATTACTAGCAGCAATATCCTTGCCTGTGAAGCCCTTTTTGTGCAAAGCAATGATGACTGCACATGTTTCCTTGCAGGTAACCATGGTTAACAGAGGAAGAACAATGATTTCAAGCTCCGCCTTCCTTTTAAAGCTTCCAGTCTGTTATTCTAACACAATCTGCATGACAGAATGATCTCCAGCCTTGTCCTCGTCAACACTCTCACCTGTGTTAACGAGAGAATCACTGACATGATGTCAGCTGATCCTTTTGTGGCAGGGCTGAACTGCAGTGGAAATGTTGTTAATGGTATTAAGGGGCTGATTCAGACCCGGTCGCTAGATGCATTCACACGCAGCCAAAGTATGCAAATCTCGCGATCGCACGGCAAGGCATTAGCACACCCACTATGTCTTGGCGTGCGATCACGGTGTTTATTTAGACGCCCACCAGCCTGTCACAAGACTCCCACTTTCCGTGAGTGTTACACGTCATCTCCAGAAAGTGTAGGCAACAATTGGTAACATTGAGTAACATCTGATCCATACGCAGCACTTGTGGCTGACCATACCCTACCGCAAGCGCTGCGAGTGCTTCAGTGTGTAATTCAGCCAGGTCATGTGTATTATGATGCTGCGTCTTAATTATGCATGCCTCTAAAACGGCGTCAAGACTCTCAGACACACCTGCGTTCGCACCACCACACCCCAGTTTAAATCGACCATTCCCAGTCACCACCCACAAACGGCTCGTCCTGTCACACATTCTAGCAAGGTGGCTATGCACTGCGAGCGAACGCTTCCCGATCGCATGGACTAGTTCACGCACGCGCACTGCATCTTATATGCATGCGCACATTGCAAACATCGGCAGGCTACGTGTGAACACAGCCTAGCGAGCGGGTCTGAATCAGGTCCTAAATTCATTGCCATGGCAAAGAGGGACTTTGCAATTAATCTGATTACTCCAGGCTTGCCGACTTTCTGGCTGCTCCATCCAGGAGCCCCCCCCCCCCTTCTCCACTGCGGTGATTTCAAAGGTAATTGTGTGGGGGATAAGGGAGGTGGGCGGCAGCCGGGAGGATTGCCTGCCTTCCCGGGAGGTCGGGAGCGCCACCCGATATTCGGGAGGCTCCCGACCAAATCGGGAGGGTAGGCAGATATGGATTACTCTTCATGAAATTCTGGAGTATATGCAAATTGCCATCATAAAAACTGAAGCAGCAGACTTTGTGAAAACCAATACTTGTGTCATTCTCAAAACTTTTGGCCAAGGCTGTATATCTTTGATATAGCAAAAAAAACAGATCAGGCTGTTCTACATGATGAGAATAGAAAAACTTGCTGTGATTTATTGCAACCATTTAAACTGTAAGCGTGTAATCTGAACCAGCAGACTTTCCTATTGGCAGAGTGGAGGGCAACAATGGTCAGACAGTCCTGGGCAGAATAATTTGCACACAGCAGTCCTATTCTGATTTAGCTAATGCAGACCATTATTGCTCATTATGGTGCAATGTGTACTGAGAAATAATGTATAGGAAAATACATACATCACAAAATATAGATATGTGAAATCCCAAATTACAAAACCCGCCCCAATATGCCCACTTTGGATAACACTCCATCCATTTTGAATTTTAGCTCCGCATCCTTAGAAGCATTTAATTGGGTCTGTCCAGCCAAAATTGGGACAGGTGAGAGGTATGGAGGATGTTACGTTCCACAAGTAATTCTATTTATTTTACAGGGTGGTCATTTATTTTGTCTTTTTTAACACAAATATAAGGCTGTTTGTAATTTACTTCATACAGTCAAACTTTAATAACATTGTATACAATTTATAGATTATGACAGAAATAGAGGGAATATGTATTTTACAAGTAACATTGTACATAAAAATCAGTTTTGCTTGCTAGACAGAACGCACCTATATACTGTACATCTTCCTTGCTTTCAGTGATTTTTCCATTTGTAGGTAGTTGTATTATAAATAGTTAGGTGATGGTACCTATAGATCAAACAATTTTCCATAGATATGTCTAAAAACCAGCGTTTATAGATAGCAATTTATATAGAAAAATAAAATAAACATTCAGAGAAACGGATGCATACAATGTCATATCACATTTATTACATATAAATAAATATAAAAAATAAATGTCTCATAGGAGCATAAATGTTAATAAATTAGTGTTTATTAGCTTTTCAGCTGCTAGGAGGGCTACTGATTAGATGGTGAATTAGACACTAGCTGTGTTCAGGACTTAATTTCAGGAAAAAGTAATTGCAAAGTTCATGCACAGCAAATATGTACCAAGTGGAATATTCTTTGTATAGCAGTCCAATTAGCAGATAACCGCAAAGAAGAGTCCACTTGTAGCTGTATCTTGAGTCCCATAGGACATTTAATTGTCCTAACAGCATGTATAGTGTGTCCAAAGTCCACAAAGCAACAATGGGAATCGCTTAACACGTTTCGCTGAATAATGTGCGTCCAGCTTTATCATGCTGTTCGGACAATTCCCTTTCCTATTGGACTCAAGATACAGCTACAAGTGGACCATTGAATTCAACTCTTCTTTGCGGTTATCTGCTAATTGGACTGCTATACAAAGAATGTTCCACTTGGTAAATATTTGCAATTACTTTTTCCTGAAATTAAGTCCTGAACACAGCTAGTGTCTAATTTACCATCTAATTAGGAGTCCTCCTTGCAGATGAAAAACTAATAAACACTGATTTAACATTTATGCTCCTATGAGAGTAATTTTTTATATTTATATTTGTATATGTAATAAATGTGATATATGACATTTTATACATCCGTTCTCTATAAATGTTTTTATATATATATATATATATATATATATATATATATAGCTGTCTATAAGCGCTGGTTTTTAGACATATCTATTTGCATATCCCAGGGGCTGACAACCTCTAACTGGCTGCTGATTGACAGCGCACTTGGGGGTAAATTTACTAAAGTGAGAGTTTTTAGAAGTGATGTTGCCCATAGCAACCAATCACATTCTACTTAACATTTAACTAGCACCTTCTAGAAGATAATAGCTAGAATCTGATTGGTTGCTATGGGCTACATCACTTTTAAAACTCACTTCTAAAAACTCTCACTTTAGTAAATTTACCCCTTGGTGTTTCATTATATAATTTTCCATAGATACCTTCAGTGAATAGGCAACAGATGTCTTCTAGGCAAGTCTTTTGCAGACTTTACACACATTCATTAATAAAGCACAAAAATATTGGAGTTTATGTAATAATTGATTACACAATGTTATAATATATTTTAAAACTTAAAACTAGCTCCAGATACTTTATTGTTCCTGTTATGTTAGACTATTAATTGTCCAATTATGTTTATGAGAAAAAGCCCATCAGCCATGCTTTACTAGGGCCCAGGCTAGATATTAACATCTGCTGGATTGGATAAACACATATCTGTCAACAGTCCTACTTTTTGGCAGCCAAAATAGTCGTCATATCACTTGAAATGGGTGTGGCCTATTTTGTCTATTGCGGAAGATATGCATATATTTATTACATGTCAAAATATTGTTGAAATAATAAGAAGAAAATTAAAGCACTAATGTGTTTATTGGAATTTACCTTAATGCATACATCTTATTTCACTTATCTGGCTTTGGAGTCACATGATAAAGATTGTTACTGGTTTCCTAAAGTTGCTAAACTTTTTTTTTTTCTTTTTAACTACCTGGTGTAAAAGATACATATGTACAATCAGTGAGACTCATTTGTCTGTCTGATGAATAGCTTCCCAAACCTCTAACACAAACTCAGCAGGGAAGGCAAATTCTCCCAGCACAGTGTCCAGTCCCCGGCTAAATTCCTCAGGGCTCTGCTTCTCCTTGGCTGTCTCCACAAGAGTCGTAGCTAGAAAAAAGACGAAGAAATGCTGCATTCAAATCCAAGCCAAAGAACAGTGTCTGTGTTTTGTTATATCCTCCGCATAAACATACAATACCATTGCCCAGAGAATAAAGTGCAAATAAAAACCTCAAAGCATAAAAAACACCAAGTGACTAACTTAGAGAGTCTATGGCCTGCAGTGTGGGATAAAGAGATGAACGTAACATAGTAATGCGGAAATCTATCTGTCACAGCAATTGTGCTCCTGGTTTGCAGAATTGTAAGCATCTGTAACTAACTAAAGCTGGGAGCACAGCTTCCCAGAGAAAAATACAGTGAAACAGCATGCTAAAATACACATACAGAGCTGGCTTACACCTTTTCTTCCATCTCAGTAAAATATTTATTTCACTTATTTATACATTTTTATATAATAGTGACGGCATATATGTCAGCATTTTAGAAGTGGGTATAAATACATTAATAAAACAAGACCGGTATTAAGACAAAGTGGTAAGAGACACCTGCTCTCATGCCTGCAATCTACATGAAAGTAGGAGTTTTACCCATGGAGTTAAGTCTCGTTACATCAAGGAGACTACTGAATGGGTGGGACAGGGGTGTGATGGTGCCTTACTCTGCCAATTACATCATCGTAGTGCCAAATCTTCTATGCGATAACTAATTAGAAGTATTGTGCAATGGGGCCATTGTCAGGGAGCTCAATAGGTATCCCTAAGTATGCACTGATTATTCTCAATACCAATTATTTTATTCACTTTGACTGCAACACACTGGCATCAGAACTGTGATAGCATTGATCCCCAAGTCCTGATGTAACAAGGGCAGAGTCGAATATAATATACTGAATATTCCAACTCTCTGCCCTTTGCACTCTACATCTCTCTTCTGCCACTACCCTTGGTAATCAAAGGAGCCACAGGTACCCAAAACATAGACAAACATGTGTTGCAATTTCAAATAAAAAGAAAAAAACTTACAGAATATAGCACACAGCTTATCCTGCCTGGGAGGAATGGCAGGAAATTTAGGTACAGGCTACAACATAGCATTGATCCCTTGGTCTGACATAGGATACCTTTTATCACCTGTTCCTACCTCCTAGTGACATGACCAAGTCTCTGATGACTGGCTGACCAGCTAATTAAATCAGGGTCCATCCCAGGACTGCCCACATATTTATTTTAACTTTAGTACAAATAACTGTATTATTACCCTGTGTAATAACTACATAAAATATGGTATGCTCAAATTGAGCCCCACTATTTAAGCTATGAGTGCAAGCACAACGGCAATCTGATGTGGGATTGGTTATATACGTAATTTTCCTGAAACCATAAATCCTAGTGATTCCCAAATCACACCTAACCTGTGTATAGACTTCAGGTATATTTCTATCCTAGCTATTGTGGAAATACCAATTTTCTGTCAAAAGAGATAACATGGTTGGGGTATTTTTTCTCTGTTTAAAGTCTGAATACATCTTTTGGTAGACAGCTGAGAGTTAATTCCTGCATAACCCAGCAGTTTTCAGTGCCAGCGTTACAGATACTAATATGCGAGCATGGACAAAAGGCTGTGTTTACTCATCCTTTTTCAGATAATTGCTTTACCTGGTCACAGGTTTCCTTAATTAAATGTACATTTTAATTAAACTAGACAGGATCACCTCAAGATTGAAACTTCCTATTTATCTGTTTGGACAATAATGATATATAACATAACAAAACCTCATAAAAGGACTTAAATGATTAAATGCCCTCAATGACCTACAGTTACAAAAACCTGCTCATAAATATAGTTATCATTTGAGCAATGTGTGAATTATTAATGGAAAATATTTCCCTCTCTATGCCTATTTTCTCTACAGCAATGATGACACAATTTTCATAACCCCCCAACACTGGCAACCTCCCTCTCCCCTCGTGAGATACAGAAAGTTGCCAGTCTTGGTTAAGTCATCAAAGAAAAAGTATAATACCCCTAAGTGCGCAAAATAACATGTCTGTTAATTTTTTATCTTTGTTATACAGTATATATGTTTTTTCATGTATGTTTATTACTAATTAAAATGTAATACTTATTTCCCCAATAATTTGTGGGTAATTCTTGTCAAATTGACCTATTTAAGTTACTAACAAGCGCCAACCGAATAACACGTTATATATATTTTCGAGTCTTGGTTAAGTGTCATACAGTATATTGCATATGGGTCCAGCCAGATTGTAAGAATAAAAGTGCTTCGTATGTAAAAACTTACATTCTAAAAATGATAGTAATAGAAAAAAGAATAATAGTGAACTATATGATTAAGTTACACAGCAATGTTGTTTGGGCTACAGATGGTTGTTTCATTATAGAAAGATAATACATGTAAGCTTTGCTTCAACTGTATATAGGTGTGATAGGGCGGTTAAGGGATTAGTTTTGGAAATGGATAATTTTTTCTGAAAATGCTTGGTTTTTGGCTAGAGGAAAGTCTTGTGGTTTGAGTAAGGGAATTCAACAGACTGTGTGCAGCCCTAAAAAATAAGATTTTTGCTCACCGTAAAATCTCTTCCTTGGAGTCCATAAAGGGGTTTCCATTACTTCTGGTTTAGGCGTAGTGAGCTGTGCAGTCGGACACTAGCTCAATAAAACTGGCTCCCCCCCCCCCAAAGCCGGTCCTAACCAATGAGGTGCCCTAGGCAAGATTTTGGCTGGTGCCCCCATCAGATAATCCCAGGTTTTCCCATCACAGCACCCCTCTCACCTTACAGCACACTGCTATAACTAAAGCAAAAAGGGACAGGTGTTAGGGGAAATTTCCTTATACCCCCACCAGGCATTCTGTAGGGCACATTCTCCCCTCACAGCACTCCTCTTCCCTCACTGCACAGCACCCGCCACCCAACACAGTACCTCTAACAGCACAGATTACAGCACAGCACCCCTCACCCAGTACCTCTCTGCCAGCACAGCACCCCTCACAGCACAGATTACAGCACAACACCCTCACCCATCACAGCACCCAGCAAAGTACCCCTCACAGTTCAGATTGCAGCACATCACCTGTCACCCAGCACAGCACCCCTCACCCAGCACAGCACCTGTCACCCAGCACAGTATCCCTCACAATACAGATTACAGCACAGCACCCCTCACCCAGTATAGCACCACTCTCCCAGCAAAGCACCCCTCACACAGCACAGATCACAACAACTATCACCCCTTACCCAATATCACTCAGCACAAAACCCCTCTCCCAGTATAACACCCCTCACCCAGCACAGTACAGATCACAGCACATCATCCATCACCCCTCACCCAGCACAGTACCCCTCACACACAGCACCCATCAACCCTTGGCCAGAACAGCACTCCTCACAACACAGATTACAGCATAGCACCCATCACCCCTCAGCCAGCACAGCACCCCTCACAGAGCACAGTCAGCACCCATCACTCACAGTACAGGCTGACCCCCACACCACACTCGCTGCATATAATTTTGCAGGGAACCCATATAGGCTGTTGTAGCACATCAGTAGAATAGTAGCCGATGATTGCAGCTTGTTGTTACCCCCTACCTCCTATCTTGGTGACCATCATCATTACCAGTCCAGTCCACACACTGAGTTCCTTCTTAGCAATGTGGATGATGGGAGTCTACCCATGCCCATGCCCCCTGGGCCCTCACTCCTAATATATCTCCCCTTCCCCACCCATAGCAGAGTCATAAACACCCTGAGCCCCCACTCGCCATATGCCTCTGCCTCCTACCCTCCCCCAATAGCAGTGTCATCAGCCCTGAGCTCCCACACCCCCTTATCTCTGCCACCTCTTTCCCCCATAAGTGTTATCAGCTCCCAGAGCCCCACTCCACATATATATCTGCCTCCCCTATAGCAGTACCACTACCTCTCATTTACCCCACTCCCCATATGTCTGTTTCCCCCTCCCACAGCAGTGTCATCAGTCCCCACTCCCCATATGTATCTGCATCCCCTCATCCAGCTCTTACATTTTTTTATGTGTGGCTGGGGCAGGGTCCTGCAGCTCCACGCATGTTGTATGGCTTCCTCTGCAGCTGCTCAGTGCTCAACCTTGGCTCAGGCAGAAGTGAAAGTAAACACACTTCCTGCCTGTCTAAGACTGAGCTCCGGCTCTGTGTTCAGCCACTGCAGCCTCCTGACTTCTCCTCCTGGCTGGCTCAGAACGCTGAGATAGCAATCAGCACCCGAGCCAGCTCAAAGACAAAATATTCTACCGCTGGCTCTAGGCTTGGGATGTCCCTAGGCATTCCAGGTGCCCCTAGGCATTTGCCTAAAATGCCTATGCCTAGGGCCGGCCCTGCCCCCCCTATATAACCCTTCCCCTTCTGCAATAAGCTCAGTCTATGTTTAACAAAGCCAGAGAAAGACCCACGGAAGAACTGAGAGATCTCGGCATCCCCCAGATGGACTCCAAGGAAGAGATTTTATGGTGAGTAAAAATCATGTTTCCTTTTTCATCCATCTGGGGGATGACATTACTTCTGGGATATACCAAAGTAAACCAATTAAGGGGGGGCAGGGCGCTTTTGAACCGACTGCTCTAAGAATTTTCCGCCCAACACTGGCATCCCTTGCGCCAAATGTATGGAAGTGGTAACATTTTGTAAAAGTGCGTACAGATGACCAGGTAGCTGCTTTGCACAGCTGCTCAACAGAGGCACCATGCCATACAGCAAGAAGCCCCGAAAGCATGAGTTGAGTGGGCCTGAAATGAGGCTAGAACCTTCACATTCAAAAACAAATATGCCTGCCGGATGGCAGAAGTGACCCGTCTAGCGATGGATCCTTTCGAGGCTGGCCAGCCTCTTTTTGGTGTATCAATCAACACCAACAGGAAATCCATACACCTCAAAGACGCAGTACAGTCTAAGTAAATGATTAACGCACATATCACATCCAACAGTGCTAAGGAAGAAAGCTTCACTAGTTACTGAATCCTGGGGAAAATCCGACAGGACAATATCCTGGTAAATGTTTAAAGCCGATACCACCTTCGGAAGAAAGGAAGGTTTAGTGCATAACACTACCCTATCATCATGAAAAATGAGAAGCGGAGATTTACAAGAGCTGCTAACTCAGATACCCTTCTGGCCGAGGCAATGGCCAAAGGTAAAAATAACCTTTAAAGTAAGATATCGCAATTCTACAGATTTCAAAGGCTCAAACAGTGCCTTTTGAAGTGCCTCAAAAAACTAAATTCAAGTCTCAAGGAGGAACCGGCAAGAAGATCTGAACTTCAGGAATGGTGGCCAATTTCCTTTGAAACAGGATCAATAGGTCCGAAATTTGTACTTTAAGAGAAAACAATCTAAGACCCTTAACCAACCCCTCTTGCAGAAAAAACAAGAGACAAGAAACTCAGAACCTTTCACGTTTGAACTTGTGTTGTTCACACCAAGAATATATATATCTTCCATATTCGATGATAAATCTGGGAAGCATACTGGTTTGCAAGCCTATATCATGGTTTTCACCACAGATTCTGAAAACCCTTTGGCCCTCAAAATATTTGATTCAAGATCCATGCAGTCAAAGCCAAGCAAGGCAAATTATGGTAATACAAAATGTAATTGATGTAGATCACCTTCTAGCGCTCCCCTATTCCCAGGTACACATCAGTGACATATAAATGAAAAGCAATAATCACCATAGATAGACTCCACTTGATAATCGGAAATCAAATGGATTCACCGACTAAGGGCCCTTGTACCCAGGGGATTAAATGGTGATTTCGAATTGAAATGTTTTTTAAATTAATAGTACTGCCCTGGTATTTTGCCTGTTTATTTATTCTGTTAGGTATTTATTTATGTGATCATTTATTTTTAAACCTGTAATTTTAATACATATTTATTGATTTGTTTTATGTCACCTATGAATGGACATTTTATGTGGACTTGATTCGATCCGCTGCTGCTAATTATGATTGCCAATTTCTGGATGACACTATGGAGATATTCCCCACTATGACATGTGGCAACCAGGTGGAACATAATATCGATTGGACAGCGGGTAATGGACTTGAGAGGACCTTAAAGCGTAGAGGGCACGCTGTTTCCGGGTCTGCGGAGGTTGTGGAATGCACAGCCATGTTACCTCTTGCTTAGTGGACCTGAGAGGACTTTTGAAACGCAGGAATTATGTTGCTTCCGGGTTCGCGAAGGCTGTGGAACGCACAGCAATGCTACTTCCTGGTCTGGGGAACGCACGGCCATTGAACTTCCGGGACTGCGACTACAATGCGAATGTGCAGGCCCCAGTTAATGGTGATTAGTGGAGAATGGTTCTAGGTGTGTTGTCTATTAGATAGGGTATATATACTGCATGAAAAGAGCCTCAAACACGCTTCTGACTAAGGACTATTAGGTCGGAAACGCGTTAAGCGTGGGCTCTGAGGACTACATTTGTTTCTGAGTGGTGGAGCACCTGCTTAACTTGCTTTATCCTGTGGCATATCACTGCATCCGGAGCTGGGGGTTTTGCCTTTCTTATACCATCCAAAGGAATATCAGGAGAGAGCTCGTATTAGTGCTGCGGCTGTGCCACTTTGAATCGATTGTTAATGCCTGATTTTTTTCTAAATTTTGTGAGTGCAACTTATCATTAAAATTTATTGTGTTTTAGTTTGATCTACACTATGTTTATATTTCTTTCTTCCTGTATCTGGGTTGCTGTGATCAGCGCATAGAAACTGGAGGCTAAGAGAATCCACTTCCATATGCTATTAAAGACCGCAAGATACTCTATATGGTTATTCTTGGATGACCTATTATCAAGTGGAGTCTATCTATGGTGATTATTGCTTTTCATTTATATGTCACTGATGTGTACCTGGGAATAGGGGAGCGCTAGAAGGTGATCTACATCAATTAAATTTTGTATGCTCTTTTGAGTAGTGGATGTTTACTCTATTGTATTTCTACCTCTTGTTGCACCTCCTATTTTTACTGCACACTAATTCTCAATATTTCTTCTATCAAATTAGGGTAATGGCATGGACCCTGAAGTAACAGATCTGGATGCAGGGGCAGACGATACGGAACATCTACCAATATGGTCTGAAGAATTGTGTACCAATGACAGCATGGCCAGTCCGAAGCCAACAGAATGACCGGCCGTGCCACTGATCGAATCCACTGAATTACCTTTGGTAACATTACCAGAGGGGGAAAGATGTATCCCAGCTGGAACACTCAAGATGCTGTCATGACATCCACCAGAGATGCCTGAGAATCCCGGCACCGACATCCGTACCTTGGAAGCTTTTTGTTGAGAAGAGAAGCCATTAGATCTATGTCTGGAGATCCCCATCTGGCAAATATTTCCGTAAACACCTCCTGGTTGCACACTGGGTCTTAAGAAGTCCGCCTCCCAGTTGTCCACCCCCAGAATGTAAATTTCCGAAATAGCTGAACCCAATTTTCTGCCCAATGAAGGATGTGAGATACCTCCCTCATTGCTTGCCAGCTGTGTGTGCCACCCTTCTTGTTTATATAAGCAACTGCTGTGGCATAGTCTGATTGGATTTGCACTGGTAGGTTCTTTTGATGGCATTGAGCCTGAACCAATGCATATCAAATTGCCCTGAATTCCAATATATTGATGGAAAGTGAGGCTTCCTGGACAGACCAAAGACCCTTTAGGTGTCTGTCTAGAACCACTGCCCATAATGTTAGGGACGCCGGTATAGAGGAGCCTTGACATTGGCCCGGCGCTTATTCATATATTTGCAAATGTATGTAACCAATACCTCTGAATTTCTATCATTATGTAGGATTCAAGTATTTTTGATATTGCTGCAGTGTGCTTGAGGGAAAATCCCATTTTTCTGTAGAACCACTGACCCCAGCCTGTGAGGCTGGCATCTGTGGTGACAATTGTCCAATTTGTTACTGACAATTGGCAACCCCTGTTCAGATTTGAATCCTCTAGCCATGACCTGAGAGACTGCCGGGTCTGCAGAAATAATCTGAACATCTACTTGTTTAATCGAGGGTCTGGCTTCACCCATTGATGAAGCAATTGGTTTTGTAGTGGATGGGCATGAAATCAGGCGAAAGGAACGGCTTCGAATGAAACCACCATTTTTCTCAGTATCTGCATAGCCCTGAGAACTGAGATATGAGACATCTGTAAAATGGCCCTTATTCTGGATTGAAGATCCTTAATCTTTGATTGCAGAAGAAACACTCTGAGACATATGGTATTGAAGAGAAGACCCATAAATACCATCCTCTGAGATGGAATTAAATTTGATTTGGAAAAATTGATGATCCAGCCGAATCTCTGGACATGCCAAATGTAATCTGAAGATGTTGCAATAGGGCTATTGCCCTTAGCAACAAATCATCCAGATAAGCCAACACATTTATCCCCCCACTAGTGAGTAGGGAGATCATGTGTGCCATAACCTTTGTAAAGACTCTGGGAGTGGCAGCCAAACCGAATGGCAGAGCCTGGAACTGAAAATGCCGATGCCCCACTGCAAACCGCAAAGATGTGGAGGACCCCTCCCCATATAGGAATATGGAGGTAGGCATCCTTGATATCTATGGAGGCCATTAATTCCTTAACCTCCATGGAACAAATTACTGACCTTATTGACTCCATTTTAAATTTTTAGAAATGGAGATAAGCATTTAACCCCCTGAGGTTGAGAATGGGGTGAAACGACCTGTCTGGTTTATATACCAAGAAAATACTGGAGTAGAACCCCAGGCCTTGCTTTAGTACTGGAACCAGAATAATAACTCTGGAATCGGAAAGCACGGAAATTGTCTGTATGAGAGCCGCCCTTCTGCAACCATCCACAGGGAGAGGCATGGAAAACAATATTTTTGGAACTGGACCCTCCAAATCCAAAATGTAACCCCTGGTTACTAGTTGGCATGCCCAAAAATCTCTGGGAACCCCTAGACACACCCCAAGAGACCTGAAAGCTTCAACTGCCTTGAGTCCAAAAAGGAACGACACATAGGGAATTTTGTTTTTGGTGTAGTTAAAGGAAGGTAAGGACTTTTTCCTCCTGTAACCTGAGAAATAATTTTAGTTAATTCTGGACCAAGCAAAGCACCTCCTTTAAAAGGCAATGCCTCTAAGGCATTCTATGTCTTCCTTCCATATTTTAAGCTACAACGAACGCTTGGTGGAAATGGCCAAAAAAGATACTATTCAGGTACAGTCTCAAATTTCTATTAAAGCATCACATATAGGTTAGAGCTTGCAAAATCTGATCAGCTAAAGAGCTAGCTTCAGATACATCCCCTGATTGAAAACCAGTAATTATCTGGTTCATCCAGGAATAGATAGCCTATCACCCATGCACTGGCCAGAATTGGGTGCAGCGAGACTCCTGATAAAGTGAATAAAGATTTAAGTACAGCCTCATTCTTCCTATACATAGGATCTTTAGGAGTTAGACTGCTTTGTGGAAATAACAGTATTCCTAACCATTTTAGCAATAGGAGCATCCACCGTGGTTGGAATTTCCCAAAGCTTGGTAAAAACACTTAATTTTTTTCATATTACATTTGGAATCGGGTTTTAACCAGGCTTCTTTTAATATTTCCTCAAAATTTGAAAATTCTAGGAAAACAGATACATGTTTCGTCTTACGTTTAAAAAAAGAAACTGAACTAGTCTCTGGAATAGCTGTTTCCTACAGATGCAAAGTCTCCCTGACCGCATCTATCAACATAGAAACTCCTGAATCAGAATGGGAGTCACCCTCCCAGTTTGAGGTGTCTTCACAGTCATAATCCAAATCCCCTTCTTCCTGGGAAGAGGTTGTTGAATGTCTCTTAGCGGCTGTGGTCCCTGCAGATGTTACCTTTTTTTTAGGGACGTTGCCATCTGAGCGAGACATCGTCCCATATTCTGGGCCCATCTAGGCTCTACCAAGGGATCAGACAAAGTAGGAGCTTGAGCACAGGGTATCATATAATTTGCCTGAGAGTGACGTAATTCACCTATGGCCTTCAATCATAGATCTGGCCCAATCAGGCATCACTGGCTGCTCAGCTGAACCTCCCGGTAATGAATCCCCCTGTGAACAACAAGCACAGAGCGACCCTGAGTAAACAGTAACTGATCCCTGTTTTTTGGAACCCTTGTCTGGCTTCAGGGCCGGCTCTAGGCACATTCCACCTGAGCAGCCACGCAGGGGCGCCACCCACAGTGAGCGCACCAATTTCCTGATGCTATTTTCCCTCTGCTTGGCCCTTTAACTTAAGTGCGCTGCTGTCTGAATCCCTTTTGGGCTTTGCGTGCCTCCCGATGCACGCCCCCTTCCTGGCTTGATGACACACCAAGCATATTGTCAGCCAGCTAGGATTGGACATCGCTAGGCAAGGCGGGAGTGACATCACATGCTGTCCCTGCCTGCGCAAAGTGACTGATCCACCTAAGGCGTGGATGGTGGTCCGGGCGGGGGGGTCAGACAGTGTCATAGTGCAGGCGGCAGCGGGAGCTGTCTGTAACTTCGGCTACGGCAGCTAACGGCCGGTGTGGTGCGGCCCGCGGGAACTGTAGAATGTGGACTGGGGAGTTTGGCTGCAAAGTGCCTGACTGGTGACTATGCCTAAGCTGCTGAAATCCAACTGGAGAGGGACCCGGATGAGTCAAGAGACAGTCTTAGAGACTCTGTGAACCAAGGAGGGGGAATTAATGGAGGCTAGTGTGGTGGTGGTCACTGGAAACTGGTGAGAGGTGCCTGCAGGGTGAGCCTGGGTGTGTAAGTGAACAGATAGCGTGCAACAGCAGTGATTGAAGTGTGCAGTGAGCTCAGCTAGTCAGCAGGTGCTGAGCCTGTGGGAGGAAGGGGGCTAGCTGAGCACTGTCTGTTACTGACTGCAGTGAGCATTTGCTGAGTCTGAGGGTGGGGGGCTGAAGAATGGCTGAGGGAGGGCTGGCTGAGGAGCAGTGTGTGTGACTGCAGTGAGCAAGTGGAGTGTGTGCACTGGCGGATCCAGGGGAGGGCGATTGTGGCAATCTCCCCCCCCTAGAAGTCACCTCCTAGCAGCACAGACTCCGCTGCCGCTGGACAGTGCTCCGCGTCCCCATAGAATCCAGCAGCTGGTCATGTCACGCTGCTGTAGGCACTAGGGGGAGGTCTGGGCACTAGAGTGTGAATATGTATAGTAGCAGGTGTCCCCTTTCTGTGTGCAAGAGTTAAGGAGCA
Organism: Taudactylus pleione; assembly: GCA_031769625.1. Taxonomy (NCBI): domain Eukaryota; kingdom Metazoa; phylum Chordata; class Amphibia; order Anura; family Myobatrachidae; genus Taudactylus; species Taudactylus pleione. The sequence goes on along the minus strand of JAUIMM010000559.1, from coordinate 2,324,614 downwards.
GTGGCCATTTTCCCGAGGACCATCTCCCATCAGGGTAGCATGCCCGGCTCCCGAGTCCCGCATGCTGAACACACCAATCCCCCTTCCTTCCTCTCTGTTAGGTGAGGTCCAGGAGCTGTGGGAATCGAGCTACTAGTGAGACTGAAAGAGGGAACTGATTGGGGAGAGTGCTGGGGAGGAGACAGGAAGAGTGCAGGCTGTGGAGGTAGTTAAGTACATCACAGGAGAGCACGCGGCTCAGGGATAACGTGGTACCATAACAAGGTAATAACAGCACATTTCAGTGTTGGTATGTGGCTGTGTGTATATATGTGGCTGTGTGTATATGGTTATCTGTGTATATATTAGGGATGAGCTGGTTCGGATTTCTGAAATCCGAACCCCCTCGAGCCCCCCCGATCCGAGTCGTATCCGAGTCAGGCTCGACTTTTCCCGCCTGACTCGGATCTGAAATCGAGGCAAAAACGTCATCATCCCACCTTTCGGATCTCGCAGGTTTTGGATTCTATAAAAGGTCCCCGCGTCGGCGCCATTTCTCACTCCAGCTGTGGACAGTGAAGAGGGAGGGTGGGAGCTAGGGCTGGCTGGGCTGTGTTGTGCTGCTGTTGTCCATAGGGGCTGACTGGGCTGTGTTGTGCTGCTGTTGTCCATAGGTGCTGGCTGGACTGTGTTGTGCTGCTGTCATAGGGGCTGGCTGGGCTGTATTGTGCAGTCAGCTGTCCATAGGGGCTGTGTCCACTCCAAAGTCTATAGGGGCTGGCTGGATTGTGTTGTGCAGTGTCCCATAAAGGCTGTAGTCCTAGAGGGGTGCTGTAGTGTTGTCCAGGGGGTGATCTGTGCATCAGGGGTGCTCCCCCAAAGTGCACTCCGAAAAAAATTATTATTTTTTCTGTGTTTGTGAATTGTGTGCGCAGTAGCCGCACGTGCATCAACAAAGTAGCGCCAACCGTGCGCCTGTGTCATAAATCAAGGGCCGGCTGGCTTGTCCGTTAAAGGGTGCTGTAACTCTCAAAGTGCACTTCAAAAAAAAAAAAAATTATTTTCCATGTTTGTGAATTTTGTGCACGTGCATCAACAAAGGAGCAGCGCCAAGCGTGCGCCTGTGTCCCATAAGTAAAGGGCCAGCTGATCCTTCTCTTAAAGGGAGGTGTAAGCCCCCGAAGTGCACTCCAACAAAAATAAAAAAATATTTTCTGTGTTTGTGAATTGTGTGCGCTGTACCCGCACGTCCATCAACAAAGGAGCAGCGCCAAGCGTGCGCCTGTGTCATAAATCAAGGGCCAGTTGGCTCGTCCGTTAAAGGGTGCTGTAACCCCCAAAGTGCACTCCAAAAATCTTTGTGATTTGTGTGCACTGTATGTGCATCCTCAAAGCAGCAGCGCCAAGCGTGCGTCTGTCTATTAAAGGGTGGTGTAATCCCCAAAGTGCACTCCATCAAAAATAAAACATTTTTTCCTTCTGTGTTTGTGACTTGTGTGCACTGTACGTGCATCAACAAAGGAGCAGCGCCAAGTGTGCGCCTGTGTCCCATAAGTCTGTTAAAGGGTGGTGTAACCCCCAAAGTGCGCTCCACAAAAAATAAACAATTCTTTTTTTCTGTGTTTGTGTGCGAGATGTATGCGCAGTAGCCACACGTGCATCAACACAGCAGCAGCGCCAAGCGTGCGCTTGTGTCATAAGTCAAGGGGCCAGTTTGGACATCTGGTCCGGACTGAAGGACGTGCCAACAATTTCTGACATGTCTACTGTTACTGCATATGATACTGTCACCACTGACAGAATGGTGGAGGATTACATTGGTGACAGCATCCAAGTAGGTATGTCAGACAGTCCGTACCTGTACTGGCAGGAAAAAGAGGCAATTTGGAGGCCCCTGTACAAACTGGCTCTATTTTACCTGAGTTGCCCCCCTCCAGTGTGTACTCCGAAAGAGTGTTTAGTGCAGCCGGGAACCTTGTCAGCGAAAGGCGTAGGAGGTTGCTTCCATAAAATGCGGAGAAGATGATGTTCATAAAAATTAATTATCAACTCTTCCAGGGAGACCAGCCTCCAGAACGTACAGGGGGACCTTTGGTGGTGGATTCCAGTGGGGACGAATTAATACTCTATGAGGATGAGGATGTACACAACACTGAAGAGGGTGAGGAATCGGTGGATGAGGACGACATCTTGCCTCCGTAGGGCCAGTTTGTGCAGGGACAAATTAATTGCCAGCTTGTTTTGTGGGGGCCCAAACGAACCAATAATTTCAGCCACAGTCGTGCGGCAGACCATGGCGCTGAAATGATTGGTTTGTTAAAGTGTGCATGTCCTGTTTATAGTACAACATAAGGGTGGGTGGGAGGGCCCAAGGACAATTCCATCTTGCACCTCTTTTTTTTCTTTGCATTATGTACTGTTTGGGGCCTAGTTTTTCAAACTGCCATCCTGTCTGCCACTGCAGTGTCACTCCTAGATAGGCCACGTGTTTGTGCCGCCCACTCGTGTCGCTTAGCATAGTCATCCAGCTACCTCGGTGCAACCTTTTGGACATAGAAACACTATTGTGAGGTGTTCAGAATAGACTGGAAATGAGTGGAAATTAAGGTTATTGAGGTTAATAATAGAATAGGAGCAGAAAAACTCACAGATTCTGTGATTTTAGCTGTTTTTATGCTTTTTTTAAAAAAAATACAGATCCAAAACACTAAACCCAGAACCCAAAACACGGAAGGGTGGTTTTGACAAAACCAATCCAGATCCAAAACACAAAAAAACAAAAGTGGCCGGTGCACACCCCTAGTATATATGTGGCTGTGGGTGCACATGTGGCTGTGTGTATATATGTATACCTCCCAACTGTCCCGCTTCCAGCGGGACAGTCCCATTTTTCTGGGACTGTCCCGCTGTCCCGCCCGTGGGCCGCAGTATCCCGCGGTGGGGGGGAAGTTGGGAGAGCACAAACCGCTGCCCTGCATAGCAGAACAGCGGGTGTGCAGGAGGAAAACAGATGCTGTGCGCATCTGTTAGTACACAGCCATCCCCCTGTATCTGCTGTGAAACTCTTCCAAGCATAACTCCAGTCGCTCTCATCAGCTGTACTGTTGCGTGGCTCTGAAGCCGCGTGAGCTGCTGCAACTGAAATACCTAGGGGAGACGTGTCTGGGCACACTGTCGGCATCCTGTTTCACCCAGGACACCTGATGTAATCCTAGTCTCTGGCGTTCAGATCAAGCCTCTCCCACAAAAGCCAGCAGCATGTTGCTGCTCTGTAATACCCTCCAGCGGTCCTCTAAGTGAGTCAGTCATGTGAGTAATAACATACCCGGCTGCTCTGCTCAAAAGCAGTGTGCTGGGAAGCAGTACATAGAGGCAACAAGGTCTTCTACATATATCTGTAAAGAAAAAAAAAAAAAAAAAAGTTACCTTCTCTTTGCCAGCGGCCCACTCAGATGTGTGTCTGGTATGGAGAGAGGCCCAGGGACTATGTAGTTTGGTGACTCTCTCAGGGGCTGTCTTTAGAGTGGGATACACGGTTCACACATACCTCTATCTACTCCCACTCTGCTAGTGCTTGTAGCCTGTTGCCAGGAACTACGTACCCAAACAAAACAGTAAAATAAGGGATTAAACCCAGAGGAGTAGCGTGGAACCATGGTGCCCGGAGAAAGTGCATGTCACTCTGGGCATTGAGGTCCCATTGGGGAAATAGAATGCTTCGGTGATGCATCTGACATTATGGAGTAGCTCCTTTGGCACTGCTTTATTTATGTATAGCACCTAGGATCTGACTTTTGCTCCTTTGAATCATTGTTATTAGTCAATAGAGGAGATTGTATTATAATATTCTGATCATTTAACTTAAATTGACAGAATACATGGGCTACAGTGAGATTCCACAGGGTGCACATCTTATTACTGCAATTACTGCCCCAAGCAGCTGTCACTGGAGTGGGAACACCTATGGGAAGCTCCATTCTCAGCTATGCTCCTACTTCGCAAATATACATTGCACCTATATTAATGTGAATACTACTAACTATGGCCCTCATTCAGAGCCGTACGCAAACAGCAGTACGCTCGTTGCGTTCCGATGTTGACTAACCGCGCATGCGTCAGTGTAACACTGCGCATGTACGTACGGCAGATTGCAAGCTTATTTTGTCTCGTTCGTAAAAAAGCGTACAGGAAGTGACATGTCCAATGTGATTGACAGAACAGGGCGTTTTTGGGTGTTGACGGGGGTGAAGATGGAAAAACGCAGGCGTGTCGAGGCGTTTTTGGGGCGTACATACATTAGCAGATTAATCTGGATTAATTAATTAGTCTGGATTAATCGACCACATTGGCGATGGCCTTCTCCTCCATCCCGGCACTCCACGATGTTGCAGCGATTAATCGCGGGTGGTCAGAACAGCAATTAGTGTTGGATTGAAAACCGGCTTGGTATGTGTTTTGAAAGCAGTTTTTTGGGTTAGCACAAAAGCGTACGCAGGTGGAAATCATAGCTGCTAATGTCATGATTACACAATCAATTTGCGTACATTTGTGGGGGTTTCTTTTGGGCTCAATTTGTTGGTTAGGGCCTATTGTAACAATAATGTCATCATGTTTTTTTTGTTTTTACCTTTTTCTTTTGGCCTGTTGAATTTGCATCGTTATGTTAAATTTTAAACGTTCCTTAAAGAGCCCTTTTTTTTTTCATGTAAAATGTGGTTTTTGCCAGTTTTTGCCTTTTGGCCCAGGATTAAATGTAACCCATTTTGACAATAATGTGAGAATACAATGTCAGACTTTTTTTTTATTTTTATTGCTCAAACAAAAACTAAAATAAATAACTGATTTTTGGCAAAGTTTTTTTGCAGGGTTCATTCCCAAAGTTACAATAACTGGGCCAACATAAAGAAAGGAGAGGGAAGTTTTTACCAGAAAGGAATATGAGCCAAGAACAGAAGGAGTGTGGGAAAAGTCGCCATTGCTGTCACCGTTTTTTCACCCGTTTGGCTGGGGGAGGGAGGGCACCAGACCGGGTCCGGGATGTCATCTGGCTGGCCTGTCCAGAGGCAGATGTTGTGGCCTCTGGACTAGGCACAGGGCTAGGCACATTTGGAGGATTGGCTGATGATGTGCCAGAGGTGGAGGATCCTGATGTTCCGGCAGGAAGGGAGGTCGGCTCCATGTGCTGGCGAACGAGCTGCTCCAGGGCATTGGCGATGCGGATGTTGGCCCTGGTATTTTCCGCCAGGGCCTGACCAATGGTCACGTTGGCCGCAGCATTTTGCTCCAGGGCCTCAGCCACCCGTATCAGACTGGCGTCCATCCTCTGCAGAATCTCCGTATGGAAATCCGATTTGAAATTGAGTTCTGTGAGGAGGGCCACTGCCTGCGAGGGGGATTGCCCTGGACTGGCTTCAGCAGGGTCCTCAGCCGGATGTACTGGTTCCTCCCCTGCAGAGCCAGCAGAAATTCTGCAGCCAAGGCTCCCCTCTGGAGCAGATTCATCCGCCTGTGTCTCTGTTTGGAAAAATGAGAAAAGACTCACATTAGAATCTACATATTCGCACAATAACATTTCAGAGTTGGTGACATCACAAGATTTACCTGGGACAACATGAGGAGCCGCAAAGTCTGGCATGTCCGTATCCATGTTGGACACGCCAAACACCTCCACAGGCTGCACACACCCCTGTGCCAGCTCTTCTAAATCCGTCAACTCCAATGACACAGGGGTGGGACCCCCACCTGTCCCCCTTGCATGCCTAGCCCTGTCCGCCAGTATTTGCTTTAGGCGATATTTGAAGTTGCCCCATCTGTGGGATAAAATTGGAACCATTATCCTTTTGTTTAAAATGGGGTTTGTTTATAGGGGGGGCAAGTGTTTACTTACCGCCGTTTGACATCCCGGGCTAGACGGACATAATCACCCACCCTATTGACAGCAACGGCTACCTCTTCCCACATTCTCCACTTCTGGCTTGTACTCATATTCCTGTCTGCCTGTGGCAGGATGTCCACACACTTCTGAATCAAAACCTCCATCTCCTTTCTTGTGAAATGTGGCTGCCTTTTCTTTTTGGCAGCTTTGCCCGGAATACTGGGCCCAGCAGCCTCTTCCATGTCATCCTCCTCACCTATTTGTGTAAATATGCAGATTTCTCAACTTCACAACTTGCACAATATTATGTTTCAAATTAATCATTGAGACAAAATGCATGAAAGACTTACCGCCTGACTGTTGTCCATTGTTTCCCTGGTCTGTAGCCATGTCTGAGCTCCAAACAAGAAATACACCAGAATTTAAATGTTGTTTCGTGACGTATTTATACATGCGTCCTTATTTTGCGGCCGCATCATTGATTGTGCGTTCCTATGATCCCTCCTTAATTTTTGCGGGAAACTAAACACTATTTATGGCTTGGTGTGTCTCGAGTCGAGGTGGCGTTTTTGGATTGTTGGAGGTTACCTTGGTTGGAGTTTCTTGTTTGCGGATTAAGGAGTTGGCGTTTGGAGTTTATTTTGTTTGCTAAAGTTGCATTTTTATTTTCCGGTCGCTTTTTTTTTGGATTTTTTTTTTCCTCGTTTCTTGATTTGGTAAGTTTTGTGAAGTCTAACTTTGGTTCAATTGGTGTCTCCTTCTGTTTGTTATTGTTCTTAATTTTTTTACCCCTAATTTCATCTCTTTTAGGTTTTTTTTTCTTTCGGCCCCAAAGACCTTTTGATTGGGAATCTTATATATTTGCTCTTGGTAAGTCCATTTTTTTACTTGTATTGGTGAACTAATTAGCGCATTTTTCTCTGTTTGTATAGTGACTTGTATTGGCGAACTAATTAGCGCATTTTTCTCTGTTTGTATAGTGACTTGTATTGGCGAACTAATTAGCGCATTTTTCTCTGTTTGTATAGTGACTTGCATTGGCGAACTAATTAGCGCATTTTTAAATGCTTATTCATCCTGTAAAATTGTTTGTGTTTTCCCTTTAGCATTTTTGGCTTACATTTGACCCCAATTTGACGTACTGTGTGCAATGTCGTTTTGCTCGTTGCCCAAATGTGTGTTTTGCCTATTTTATGTTTTGTCTTGCACCAAATTTAGAAACATAAATGCACAGACTAAACTTTTTTTTTTTTAATATTGGGAATATTTTCCGTTTGGACGTATCATGACAATACCCCGGCATGTAAGCAGCAATGGATGGTATCATCAAGCTAAGTTGTTTTAATTTTCTTTTGGGGTGGGTAAAAAGCCTTACATTCAAATCTTGCCATTTCAGGTTGATCTGGGGCGGATTGTTCTGGCCATGCTCCCGGAAGCCGACCAACCTCAATCTCGTCCCAGGCGTAGGCATCGTAGGCGTGCAAGGCCCCAGATATTTCGAACACGTGTCACCCTTTTTGGAATGCCCGATGATGAGGTTTTAAGATGCTACCGTCTTCCTCCCAAAATCATCATAGACACTCTCTCATTAATAGAGAGTGATCTTGAGCGGCAAATTGACAGTCCAACAGCAATACCACCACTTACGCAATTTATGGCGGTGTTACATTTCTGTGCCTCAGGATCATTTCAAACAACGGTGGGAATAGTGGCGGGCATCTCACAATCCTCCTTTTCCAGGATCCTGAGGGCAGTGATGGAGGCACTTTTCAAGCACCTCCATCATTTTATTAAAATGCCTTTGGATATGGGTGCCCTTAGTGTGGCCAAAGCCAATTTTTACCAAATAGCTGGCTTCCCACACATCATAGGGGTTGTGGATGGTACTCACATACCACTTCAGCCTCCAGCACGGCTGGAGGCCATATTTCGCAACCGTAAACACTATCACTCCCTGAATGTAATGGTGGTATGTGATGCCTCCCTCCAGATCCTGTCCCTGAATGCAAAATTACCAGGAAGTGCACATGACTCCTTCGTCATCCGGCAATCAGGGATATGGCACAAATTAACCAACCTACAAGCTGGTGATGCGTGGCTTCTGGGTAAGTGGAGACCTTTAGTACATAACAATGTTAAGCTTGATACACAGTGATCCTGATGTTGTCTATTCTTTTTCACAGGAGACAGTGGCTACCCTTGCATGCCCTGGCTGCTCACTCCTTATTTGGCTCCCACACCAGGCCCACAAAGTGAGTTTAATACCGCACTTACAGCCACCAGGCAAGTGGTGGAGCGCTGTATCGGCCTTTTAAAAGGCCGATTCAGATGCCTCCACCGCTCTGGTGGCGAGCTCATGTATTTGCCGGATATGGTTTTGAAAATTGTGGTCCTGTGTGGGATATTTCACAACATCGCCATAAGGAGTGGTGTCCCAATGCAGCCAGAGGATTGCCTACCTGAGGATGGCCCCCCCGAGGTTGGTCAGAGGTCAGTATGTGGGGGGGCCATACGCGATGATGTGGTGGCCCGATATTTTAGGTAATTATTGACCAAACAACAGTGTTTATACCCAATGTGTTACGGTTTGTTTGCGTTCATCTTTTTTTTAATTAATTTTTGCCCCATCTTCTGTTTGTTTGCATAATCTTTGGCACTCCCACGATGACTACTTCCTGCTACCCTTCAAAAACCTTTATGTGGAAACTTGTGGAATATATTATGTCACCCATATTGCAACGCCATATTTGTTGAATCATGTGGGCATGGACCTTTGTCAACCAGTTCTTGATTTGTTGTGTGTTTGTTTCCTGTTTTTGGTATGTGGTGTATTTCTGATTATCACTGTGTATTTTGTTTGAGAGTGACCACTTTGTTTTTTGATTTCTGTTGTGAATAAATATTTGGAGAGTGTAATTTGTTTCCATTTTGGGCACGTTAGAAGCAAGTGTAACCAAACTCACAAACGTTAAATTTGCCTAAGGGGTAACCCAGTAATGAAGCAAGTTGAGATAAAATGTAATATGTTTTCGGGGTACAAACCAACACACCAAGGAATCCTGTACAATCAGTTGGCTTCGTAAGATCGGCCTAAGCAGATTGCCCACCAAATAGGAACCTGTAAAATGTTGTAAACTATAATGCTGCCCACCCCAAAAAAGGAAAATGACATTGGTACTGGTAGGTGTTTCTTGTGCCTGTTTGCATTCAAAATACAACACACAATCTGTTGTGAGATTAATTGGCAATCCTTGCTTGAAGAGTCTACTTATGTCAGTGTAAAGAATCTTGGATTTACAAAAAACGCATGAGACAGAGTGTTAATTAAAACTGATTTATTTTTAAACAATTTGTAAAAAAAAAAAAAAAAAAACTAATTCCTAAGGAGGACCGCCAGATGGTCAAGGCCCTGCAGCAGCCCGGTGACTTGCTCCCGCATACGGGCCACACACTGACAGATTTCTGCCCGACGCCAAAAACCAACATTACACGGATAAAACCCAGCACCCCAAAATGTCGTAGGCCAAAAAATACAAGGGCCCAAAAAAAATGCACACAGGTGTGATATGTGTATGGTGAAATCAGCAGGAACAGGTAAAGACAACCCCCAAAAATTCAAAAAAGGCGACAGAAAGCCCACAGAAATGGGGACGACACATGATTACATACAGTTTGTGGTGCACAAAAAAAAAAAAAAAAACATACCGTTCTGCAAAACGCCAGAGCGAGAAGCCACTCCCTCGACCTCCTCGGAGGTGGCTACATTCCCAAACCTAGGGGCAGGGTGTTTGCAGAATCCTGGGAGGGGGTATTTGGAGGAGGGGCGGTTGGAGGAGAGGGGGAATTGGGCTGGAGGGGAAGTAGCCCCAAAATCTCAGCCACAGGGTCTGGGGAGGAGGGGGTAATTGAGGAATTGGGGGTTGGCGAGAGGGGCCGTGACCGGCGTCTTGTCTGCCGATGACGCAGTAGTCTTTGCTGTGCCCCTAAAAGATGTAAAAAATATTGTGGTTAGTTTCAACATGAATCCAAAAAAAAAAAAAAAAAGAATACATGCACATGCAGATATGAGTACAATGAATAAATAGGACAGACATGAAAACATGCACATGCAGATATGACTACAATGAATAAATAGGACAGACATGAAAACATGCACATGCAGATATGACTACAATGAATAAATAGGACAGACATGAAAACATGCACATGCAGATATGAGTACAATGAATAAATAGGACAGACATGAAAACATGCACATGCAGATATGAGTACAATGAATAAATAGGACAGACATGAAAACATGCACATGCAGATATGAGTACAATGAATAAATAGGACAGACATGAAAACATGCACACGCAGTTAGGGCCCACAAGATAAACATGAAAACCACAGTCCATAAAACTTACTTTCCGCGATCTGCATGCGAAAGCATGCCAGCAAGCGGGGCGTCCGCCGGTGCAGGTCCGACCACCTGCGCTCCAGCTGGCCAATATGTCGGCGTGAGCCGAAGGAGCGCAGGCGGCGACGTACCTCCGCATATGCGGAACGCTTTCTTTGATTTGTGATGGGTGGAGGCTGCCTGGTGATCCGCCTGTCCATCACCTCCGTGAGCACCAGCAGCTCGCGCCTGGTGAATGCGGCGGCTCTCATGATGGCAATGGTGTATTTTAAAAAAATTAATTTTAATAAAGCACCAAAAAAAAATTTGATTGGCTAATGTATTTGGGAAATTAACAGGACAAATTCTATTGGGTAGTGTATGAGTCATGTGTTCGACAGGGCCAGAAATCTCTTGAGAGTTATGATAGGCTTGATGCAGTGACATGCGTGAGCAAATTAAAATAAAGAAATGAACCACAGAAAATTTGCGGGGATCCAAAAAAAATGGAACAATTGTTTAATTGGGGCTAACATGTCTTTTGAACAATAAAAGCGAATGTTTAAGCCATACGTATTCTGCGGGTAAACACAAACACGGACAAGATTAAAGTTTATTGCATTGTGTTGAAAAAAAAAAAAAAATTAAGCTAATTGATACATTGATTGCCATGATACGATTGAGGGAGGTAGGCAGAATAAACGAGCAGGTAATCGGAATCTGACAGGCCCACTTCCGGTTTGTACTTGTGCGTGCGTTCCCTTCAAGCCATTTCGGGAATGTACGCTCGCTATTTGGCACGCTCGTTAGTTAGAGGAGGGGTCGCCTGAGATTGGGGCGGATTTTTAGCTGCGTACGAAAATACGAGCGAGTGCTTGAATTTAAATATTTTTTTACGTACGCCGAACGTACGTACGCCCACTTGCGAGTGGGTCTGAATCAGGGCCTATGTTCTGTATACCACCATTATTATTATTATTTCAGGTCTCCTAATATTTTTTAAAAGACCTTTCAAATAACACTTTGTGGCCATGTCTGGGAGCACCTCATTACTTTATATAGCAAATCAGTGACTTTTTTTAAACTCATACCTTATAATTGAAGTTTAGGATTTTACCTCAGATGTGTCACTTTTAAACCCATTGAAGCACAGAATGAGGAGAGAAGGATGGAGGGGAACATAGAGGAGAGGGGAGAGGAAAGTGCCGATCAGAGAGGGAAGGATACAGAGGCCAATAAGAAAGGAGTGGACAGGGGCAAAGAGCCAAACACAGGGTAGAGGGGAGGGAATTAAAGAGGTGAGAAGTGAATGTAATCAATCTGACAGGAAAGGGGAGGTGACAGAAGATGATCACAGAGGAGGGAGGGCCTGAGGGGAGGCAATCACGGCAATTTGAAGGAGTACAAAATGTAGAAATGGATCTCATATCCGTAACTTACTTAGGATATAGAGCAAGCAAACCGAGATAAAACTTACAGGCGGCCGTCATTCTGTGCAGTGCCCCATGAATTCCGGGACCCTGGATGGTGCCCTCCATCCATTTTGGTGCCCGGTGCTCGTGTTCCACTGGAACCGCCCTCGCTACTCCCCTGATTAAACCGAACTAAAACCTAGGACCTAGCCAGTGCCTTACTCCAAGGCACTAAAACAAGACTAAGCTTAGGGTGGAAGGGGAGGGATTATATAGGGGTAGGAGCCAGTTTCAGTTAGCTAGTGTCCAACTCCACACCTCACTACACATAACCCAGAAGAATTGTCATCCCCCACCTTTCATTAAATTTATACATTGAGGGGGATTATCTAAAATTGAAGGGTTTTCAAGTTTTATTAATACAGATTTATTAAAGCACAATGATGAAATCCCACCAACACAATATTATTACATGTGAAAAAAATACAAATTAAAACGCGGTTTGATATTTTGTAGGAAAACCTGTTGGCAAAAAGACAGATGCGGGTAGTTCCAGTTGCAGTATCCCCCTTTTCAACATGTGATAAAAAAAAAAAAAATCCTCCTCTCTCCTTCATTACTGGGCTATTTAGCATAGGTTCCAGTCTTCCAGGGGCAGGTTCATATTAATTTGTCATTTATTAGAGAGGATATGCACAAAAAGAGAGACCAAAAATCATATCTCCATGTTGATAAGGCTTCCCCTGTACAGGTTCATTTGACATCTTGGGAGACCCAAATGGTGGACTGCTAGCAGGAAGCTTGTAGATATTGAGGGGCGACTATGTGAGAACAACATTTGCTTGGTAGATTTGAGTGAAGATTGCAGGCTCTGATCCTAAACCATTCCTAGAACCCTGGTTGATTGCCTCAATTGAATAGGCTTGTTACTATATTTCGATTTTTTTTTACATTTGGCTATTCACCTTACTGTTGCACACAGAATTACTTGAACTACGTGAGAGGTTGGAGGGACATCTACCGGCAAGCTGTTTATACTGTATGTTTTCAGTGGAGAAATAGAATGTAATATCCTGGTTTATTTGTTATTCCCCATATGTTAAATGTATCATTGTGCATGGGCTCAATGATACGGTTAAAAAGTCCTTGGTCCTACGACAACTCAAGGCTTAGGCCCCTGGTATAGTTGGTCTCCTAGAGATTCATCTGATGGGAGGTAGAATTGTGTTTTGTATCTCATAATTTGCAAGTGGACCCCTTGAACGCTTTATTTTCCCTATCGGCTCAATACATGCCTCCACCTTTGTCTTGGTAATGGTGTATATTCTCCCACATCAGAACTCTGAGATACTTGCCTAAGGCTGTGAGTTCCTATATGAATTCCCCTCGATTCCTGTAATTTGTGTGGGTAATTTCACCACAGTATTAGATGAAACTTTTAATAGATGGTGGAAAGGCCCACACCTCTGTTGTGATGACCCCTCCACCTTCACCCAGCTTGTTACAGAGATGGGGTTAGTGGACGCTTGGAAGCAAAACTATCTAGAACACATTGCTACTCCTGCTTTTCTTCCTCACGCCACGCATTTTCGAAGCTTCTAGCAGCTTCCGATTTTTTTTTACTGATAAACCTACTGTAGATAATCCTCCTTTAGTTTAGGACGCTTTTAAGATGTTTCTACGAGGCACTTTATTTTCTAGAGCTGCTAAAATTAAAGTTTTCCACAGGAAGTAGGAGGTGGTGCTGGAACAGAGGAGTTGAGCCTTGGAACAAAAGTATATAGTTAATCACCTTGAAAGTCATAGAAACTAATGGCTTGTCATTCACAGGGAGTGGACTGACTTCCTAAAAGCTAAATTAAAATGCAGGCTCCTCTTTTCTGCTCAAAATTATTACACACAGGCGGACAGGGCAAGTAATTTTATGGCCTTTATGGCTAGAGCTGAATCTACTCTTCCAACTGTGCGCGAGCTGATTTATACCAGTTACCCATACTTCTACACAACCCCTAGCTTTGGCGTTTTATAATTATTTTTGCAGTTGTGTTCCCAGTTGCCAGGGTCACTATTCTCTGACAGACTCAACTTCTTATCTGGATCAGATCTCTTTGCCTACCCTGACAGCTGCTAGTTGGGCTTACTTGGACTCCCCCCATCTTGCCTGAGGTGGAGGACGATGCTATTAAGTTGTTCTTTGGTGGTTAGGCATTAGGGATTTATGGATTTCCTATTGAGCTATATAAGAACTATCTTGGATTTTTTTTATACCCAAACTTAGGGAAATCTTTGTTGCGTTATCTGATACTGGATCACGGTCATTCTCTATGGCGGAAGTTTCGATAGTGGTTCTCCCCAAGCCTGGTAAGGACATTGCTTATGCCTCTAATCGCTCTAATTCCTTATTGTCCACGGATGTTAAAATTCTAGCTAAATCCTAGCATACACTTAGATGGGGTTATTCTACAAATTGCCCTTATCATACCGGTTTTATGCCGGGAAAGTCCAGGTCCTTTGCCCATGTTAGAGCCTGATTTAGAGATGGACGCAATGCTGATGTTTATGTAGTTGAGCGATTAACGGTGGTCTGCACATGTGTCAAGTATCATTACCAATCTGGCTCGCAGAGGATTGACAGGCAGGGACAATTTGTGGGCAGCAACAGGGGGTGGTAACTCAAACTCAAGTTTGTCACACTTGTTTTGGGGGGTGTCTCTGAGACTGAGACTGCAAGCCTGTAGGCAGTATAAATGGCTCTGTTGTCTCAGTTCTAGGTGCCAACATGCGCCACAATAAGGTTACTCACAAGTCCAATAATCAACTGGTCTGTGACAGATGCTGATCTTTGTATGCAGATGCTTTGGATTGCGGAGCCAGAGTACACAAGTGCCTCAATACAATTCCTGGCAGTTGCGACATTTGCATATTTTTGCACAGCCACAGCTCTGGTGGCATTAGCGTACATCTCTGAATCAGGGCCTTAGTTCTGATTTTGATCTTCGTAAAACCATGCTTTATAGATTATCGCAGCTTTATCATGCGCTATGGGCACAAAGGAACGGGAGAGCCCCTACCTTGATAAAATCACTACTTCTTGCGTTAGTGCAAAACCTCCCCTTTAAAAAATGCACCTCCAGTAACTATACATCCATTCTGTTCGCAGCTGGGGGTGGGGGACTGCAGCTCTGGCGGCATAAGTGGGAGTATGATTTTGGTCACCTCTCAGATGAGGAGTGTGGCTTTATGATGGTCTCTCCCATTATATATACTCCACAGAGTGTATTGGACACTGGTGCATCTTGGGAAACTTGTAGGGCTGGCTTCAGCTTTCTGTAGTAAATGTGGTGCACCTACTGCTGGCTTCTGGCATCTGCTGTAGTGCTGTCCTGCCTTTGGTCCCATGTGTTGGGTTGCTTGACTGAAACTGGGGTCAGAATGTCACTCTATGGGCCTGACTCAGAGGTGGACGCAATGCCGATTTTTGCGCAGTTGGATGATGTTTTCTGTATTGAGCATGCTTCTGAGTCACGCCGCGCATGCACCCTGCTGGCTTGGAGATAGCAGTCACAGTGTGGATTTGGATGCAGATTGATTGACAGTCAGTGACTATATGTGGGAGGTACCGGAGGTGGGTGGAGGGGGTTAGTTATCGAAGGTATTTGTTGGGCCTATCATAGTCAATGACTGCGTCTTTGTGTCTTTTACTGGCCCCACTGGCTTAGTTCCGATGGACATTCTGAGCAACCATAGGGCTGCTCAGAAGATCAATGGTGCGACTTTACATGCAAGTGGCAGATCAGAAATGCCAGCGGTGTGCGTTTCTGTACAAATCCCGGTGGTTCTGGCATAGTCACAAGCCATCATAGCATCTTGTTGGACTTCAGTGTAACAGGCGGCTCTCGTGCGCTTGTTACTAGGAGACGAGGACACTGGGCTGCTACCTGCAGGTCCTTCCTTCAGATTGCTCCGTCACCTCCGCCTTGCTCCGATTGGATCCTCTTCCTTTTTCACCACTGCTGGTTTTCTCCTCTGATGCCGGCTACAGCATCTAGAGCGTGTCTTCCGTTTCCTGTGTGTGGAAATCACCCTCGTGCATTTTATTAGATCAAGCGGGTGTTCCAGCAATGTCAGTCACACTCCAGTGTCAGAGTGTATCATCTGTTACTAGCAATAGCGGCAGCTCTGCCACACTACAGCGTCTGAGCGGGTAGCTGTTACCAACATCACGGCAGTCTCAGCCGTACTACAGCAATAGAGTGGACTTTTATTTTACTTCTACAGTCTCAGTCGCATTTCAGCATCAGAGTGCCTTAATCTGTTTCTACATCACGGCTATCTCTGTCATCCACCAGCAGCAACAAAGTCTCTTGTTATTTAGACCCTCGCTGCATCAGGCCGCAAGGCTGCAACCAGCAAAGTATACTTCAGCCCTCAAGGCTACTACCAGTCAAGTACACATCAGCCCTCATGGCTGCAACCAGCTAAGTATACATCAGCCTTCAAGGCTGCAACCAGCCAAGTACATATCAGCTCTCAAGGCTGCAACCAGCCAAGTACACATCAGCCCTCAAGGCTGTCACCAGCCAAGTTCATGTCAGCCCTCCAGGCTGCCAAAGTTGCACAACTAGCTAGCTCTCACCCAGTGTCCTGGAGCTCTACTACCTCTACATGTGAATCTTCCCAGGGATTCATAACAGGCATTAGTATATGTTCTTAGTACCACTGAGTACAAAGACATTGCGGCGGCGGAATTTGCGTCCACCTTTAAATCAGGCCCTCTGACCCAAAAATATGCTTATATTGTTTTGGGTCTTACAAATTCATCAAATCACTAGATACAAACTTATATTGCTTTTTTTAAAAAAAAAAAAAGCACCAGTTTCATTTTCATAAGTATTTGTGCCCCTATATCTATTTTCATGAGTAATAGTCCCCCTTATTATTTTTTGTAAGTGATAGTATTGCCCCTAAATGTTTCTGTAGTGTAGTGGTATCATTAATTACTTACCTACCTACAATTCTTGATCCAATGTAATACATTGGGTTTAAAAAGAAAACACCACTGAAGCAAGATGGACCACTCACAAGGAGCCCCCCACACAACTTGAGTTAATGCCTGCTGTGACTGCCTACTTAGATGGCCAGCCAATCTGTTTTAACTACAAGATCTACTGAGGCACTCTTTTTTACTTGGATAGGTGACTTCATAAAAAATAGTAATCATATGCGGGACATCAGGTCTAAAGATAATTCCAGTATTTCCACAGCATAAAAACACCACTTCACTGTATTCTTCTTTTAACGCCACTTAGGTATGAAATCCACATGTAGGCAAAAGAGAAGCATCTCATAGTGTAAGAACTTAAACACAATTTATTTGTACATTTGTAAAAACAACAACACAGGTAAAAAATGGCCTCGTACCGCAATGGACCGTTTGAGAAAGGCACATGAAATAGTGTCATGCCTTCAACCTAGGGTTTGTGATGTTACACTAATTCACATTAGCAGCCCCACCTAGTGGTCAGGACAGCAGCAGTTTAAATCTGATCTATTTTGTCCTTCTTATCATTCCATAGCAGTCTAGCAATGCATTCTGGGCTAAAGGAGCTTTAAGCAGCCATTTGTTTTTTCACATGGTCCCAGACAGTCATAATTACATATGCTCAACCTGGTACAGCATCCGATGGTGAGTTCTAAGCTTCAACTGTGCCATAGATCTGCTTAGCCATGTTATGTTATGCATGTTAGCTGTACTATGTGACACTACAGCCTATAATTTGCATACTGTATGTTTCATGTTGTCTGCATATCCCATGTTATGTATATGTTTGCCTTGCATTCCCATGTACATACAGCAATTGCTTTTCATTATTTGTTTACAGTTTTACCATTATCATCACATCACACATGCGCACACACATGCACACTTGTTTATACGCATCGATCTGTGTACATCCACGCAAGTTCCTCTATCGAATAATAAACTCAGTTCTTCAGATCACATCTGACTGGTTTATTGGAAGATAGAGTATTGGTTATGCTGGCTGCTCCAAATTTGTCAGACACTTAGGGCCTCATTCAGAGGTGGTTGGAGGATGCAAGCGGTCGCTCAGAAACTGGGCGGCCACTTGCATCCTGACCGCCCGCCTCTGTTGCGGTCGTTAGGCTGTGGGTTAACACCCACAGCTCTAACGACCGCTCGGGTGATGGTCGCGATGGTCAGAGACCATCGCGGCTTACGAAGAGAGTAGGTCTCACTTGTCGTAAGCCCTGGAGAGCTTCTGGCTCTGTCAGAGCCGGAAGCTCTCCACTGACATCACTAGTGATGTCAGTGGGGCCTCCCCCAAACAGGCCTCCATTTGGGCTGCCACCCCCCCGGCCCGCCTTCCAAACGGGGTGAGCTGTCAATCAACATCGACAGCTTGCCCCCTTTGGAAAGAGACCCGCTACGACCAGCGCTGTTGGTCGTAGCGGGTCTCACGCATGCGCACGAGGGAGCCGGCTCCCTCATGCGCATGCGCACTGGCAAAACATCGAGGCGGCCGTGCGGTCGCCTCTGAATAAGGTCCTTAGTGCGGGGCAGTACAGTAAAACATCGGGCTCCCAGCGTGTGATGCATATATCTGACTTCATCAGCAACATTTTCTGTCAGCAAGTGGGACACATACTGACTCACAGATCTGTTACACTGCCAGCCAGAGCTATCTGCATATGACAGCACAAGAGTTTCTATACAGTCTAACCGTGGCAGCTCAGCAATAGGAGTACCGCCATTGACTACACAGGAATTTCACACTGTCAGTACAGCCACCTGCATATGGCAAGACAACAGTCCCTGCACAGTCAAACAGCCTAACAACAGTCCCAAGACCCTGACTACTCAGAGACCTGCTATAGTGTCAGCTCAGTTATCTGCACATTACAATACAGCAGCCTCTACACAGTCAAGCATTTCCATTCCATCATCATGTCACAGAAAATGACATCTTCATACAAAACAAAGTCCCAAGTCTCTAATTCCTCCAAATCTTTATCTGTCAGCAATGCAGCCATAATGGCACGCGCAAAAGCGGAAGCCGCAAAAGTGCGGGCCACCTTTGCTGAACAAGAGATGCAATTAAAAATAGAAAAATCACGTTTAGAAGCAGAGAAAGGAATAGAGAGATCACATCTGGAAGCAGAAAGATCACATCTGGAAGCAGAAAGAGATATGGAGAAACAGCGCTTAGAAGCAATAAGTGAGAAGCTCACTGCAGAGAAGGAAGCGGCAGCTGCCATGGCTGAAGCAGATTTCTTAGAGTCTGCAAAACTTCTTAATATAAGGAGGATCAATGTGCTTGACGCAGAGCTTGGATCGCAGAATTCATTGCAACGCACATCAGAATATGTCAATCAAGCATCCAAAATGAGCAGCAAACCTCAATCAGTACAAAGCATGCATTCAGACTGTCAGTGAAACAAGCCAAACACACTATGCAGTGCCTCCACTAGTCAACAGTGAACTGCAAACTTGCAAACAAGAGAATTCTAGACACAGGGAACCCATGAGGGACAACCTTCCCCCACACCAGGTGTCTGAATCTGCAAACTACAACAAAGACACAACTACCCGCACACAAAAGTGGTATGATACAAGCCAACAGGAACCATACAATCCTAACAGGTATGACCACGCACCATTTACTCACCATGTTAATGCACAAACATCTCCTAGAGCCAATCAAGTCACATTAGACTTTGTCAAGTTTCTTGCTCGCCGAGAGCTGATCACAGAAGGACTCTCAAAATTCAATGATCATCCCGAGAGCTTCAGAGCCTGGCAATCCTCTTTCAAAAATGTAATTAGAGGGTTAGGCCTTTTATATAGCGAAGAGTTAGACCTTTTAATTAAATGGCTTGGGAATTAATCCACTGAACATGCAAGAAGGATAAGAGTGATCAATATTAACCACCCTGAGAATGGCCTTAACAAGATCTGGGATAGATTAAATGAGTGCTATGGCTCACCAGAGATAATAGAAAGTACACTATTCAAATGAATTGATGATTTCCCTAGGTTACCTAACAAAAGCTACCAGAGAGAATTAAGTGACTTACTAATGGAGCTTCAAGTAGCCAAGTGTGAGGGTGACTTACCAGGACTTGCCTTCCTCGACACAGCCAGAGGCATTAACCCTATAGTGCAAAAGCTACCTTACAATCTGCAGGAGCAATGGCTCACCCATGGTTCCAAATATAAGCAGCGGCACAACGTGCCATTTCCACCATTCTCTGTTTTTGTGGAATTCGTGCACCTATAAGCTAAGACCAGGAATGATCCTAGTTTCGCCTTTACACTGACCAGCTCATCCCCTATTCTAACCCCCGCAAAATGTCAGTCGCAGTTCACAACACTAATGTGCATTATACAAATTCTTCCCACAGGTCTACCTATTCTACTCATCAAGAGAACAAAGACAAAGATCCTGCCAAGCAGTGTCCCCTTCATAACAAACCGCATCATCTCCTGAAATGTAGAGCCTTCAGAGAAAAGTCCCTGGAGAACCGCAAAGCATTCCTAAGAGAAAACGACATCTGCTACAAGTGCTGCTCTTCTACAACCCACCTTGCCAAGGATTGTAAGGTTAGAGTTAACTGCATAGAATGTCACAGCACAGAATACAACACAGCTCTACACCCTGGACCTTCCCTATTGACTTTACAACACAGTTATGGTGATACAGAGCATGGCGGAGAGCTCAGTGTGGAGCAAAGAGACACTACTGCAGTCATACCAGAGATAACTTCAAAATGTACTGAAGTCTGCAAAGACACTATTAGTGGCAGATCTTGTTCCAAAATCTGTTTAGTCAGAGTCTACCCTAACGGCCAACCAGAGAAAGCCGTCAAACTTTATGCAATCCTAGATGATCAAAGTAACAAGTCTCTAGCCAGATCAACCTTCTTTGAGACCTTTAACATAAAAGGACCCAGCACTCCATACTCCTTAAGGACTTGTGCAGGGAGTTTTGAGACAATGGGGAGAAGAGCAATCGGCTATCAAGTCGAGTCCTTAGACGGAAAGACATGCCTTCCCTTACCCACTATCACTGAATGCAATGAGATCCCTGATAATAGGTCTGAAATCCCTACACCAGATGCAGCTATCCATCATGCACATTTGAAATGTATAGCACATCTGATTTCAGAACTGGACCAACTAGCTCAGATAATTCTACTCATTGGGAGAGATGTCTTACGAGTCCACAAAGTCAGAAGTCAGATTAACGGTCCACACTATGCTCCTTATGCTCAAAGATTAGACCTAGGATGGGTCATAATAGAAGAAGTATGTCTTGGAAAAGTGCATAAACCAGTTACTGTCAACAGCATGCTTACCTGTACTTTAGAAAACGGACGCCCTTCTCTATTTAAACCATGTCACAATCACTTCCTCATAAAGGAACTACCACACTGTCATAGACTCTCCTAGTGACAACCACATCTGTGACAGCTACCAAGAACATTTGGGGTCCACAGTCTTCCAAAGAACAAAAAGGGATGATCAAGTCGCAATGTCCATAGAGGACAATCTATACCTGGAAATAATGAAAAAGGGACTAGTCAAAGATGATGCCAACAGCAGGGTTGCACCTCTACCCTTTAAAACACACAGACAGCGCCTACCTAACAACAGAGAACAAGTATTTAAGCGCTTCTCTTCACTAAAATGCAACTTCCACAGGAAGCCAGAAATGAAAGATCACTTCTTCTCTTACATGGACAAAATATTTCAGATTGGTCATGCTGAGATAGCTCCCATTCTTAAAGACACAGATGAATGCTGGTACTTACCAATGTTTGGAGTATACCACCCAAAGAAACCAAGTCAGATCAGAGTCGGGTTTGATTCCAGTGCCAAGTTCGAAGGCATCTCCTTAAATGATGTTCTCCTGACAGGACCAGACCTTAACAACAAACTCCTCGGAGTACTCATACGTTTCCGTAAGGACTCTATTGCCTTCACAGCTGATATTCAACAAATGTTTAATTGCTTCCTCGTGAGGGAAAGTAACAGGAATTTCCTAAGATTCCTTTGGTTCAGAGACAACGACCCCTCTAAAGATATTGCAGAGTACCGCATGAGGGTACACATCTTTGGTAACAGCCCTTCCCCTGCAGTTGCCATCTACGGACTCAGACGTTCAGCTCAAGAGGGTGAGCTAGAGTATGGTTCTGATGTTAGACAACTTGTCGAAAAAAAATTCTATGTAGATGACTGTTTAAAATCTATGCCAATGGATGAGACAGCAATCAGCCTCCTCAAGAGAGCTCAGGACATGCTTGCCTGCTCTAATCTCAGGCTTCATAAAATAGCTTCCAACAGCAAAAGAGTCATGGAAGCCTTCCATTCTCAAGATCATACCAGTGACTTAAGGGATTTAGATTTAGGAACTGATTCTCCACCAGCTCAACGCAGTCTTGGACACCGATGGGACTTAAAATCTGACTCCTTCACCTTCCAAGTAAACAGTGAGGAAAGACCCTACACCCGCAGAGGTGTCTTGTCTGTTATAAACAGCTTGTATGACCCCTTAGGATTTGCTGCTTCTGTCACTATCCAAGGTAGCCTTGCTCAGAGACCTAACCTGCAAGTCATCCGACTGGGACGCATCACTGTCTCCTCAGAAAAGAGATTTGTGGGAGGAGTGGAAAAGTTCTCTGTCCACCTTAACCAACCTTTATATTACACGTTCATATGCTCCTGTGCCTTCTACAGAAGTACAAAACCAGAGACTATGTGTATTTTCTGATGCTTCAATCCAAGCAATTGCCGCTGTTGCATATCTTAAAACTGTGGATATTAGAGGCCAGTGTCATATTGGGTTTGTCATGGGCAAAGAGAAGTTAGCACCACTTCCAGAGCATACCATACTCAGGCTAGAACTTTGTGCTGCAGTGCGAGCAGTGACAACGATCCATACCATGATCTCAAATTGTCAACTTGAGCCACACAGATTCCAAAGATTCTCTACTTGGAAGTCACTTCTTAGAGCAATTACCTGCCTAACTCATATAGCCCGTTCATTTAAACGTGTCAAATTTCTAAGAGTGACTGAATGTATAGGTTGGCATCACTGTCAAAATATTTACGCAACCAAAGAGCTACAAATTCACTCAAACATCAACACTAAAGGTGTAGAGAGATACCTCAGTGAGCAAAGTTGTACATGGACTTTCAACTCGCCTCATTCTTCTCATATGGGAGGTACATGGGAAAGGATGATTGGCATTATATGCAGAATCCCTGATCCCATATTCCTACAAGTAGGTACTGCAAGACTTACTCACAAGAGTTTAACAACTTTCATGGCTGAAGTCTCAGCTATCGTCAATGCTAGACCTTTGACTTCAGTTTCTAAAGACCCAGAAAATCCGCTTCTACTTACTCCTGCTACTCTTCTTACTCAGAAGACCGGGACTATCTATGCTCCTTCTGGAGAGTTCACCAACAAAGACTTATTCAAATGATAATGGAGGCAAGTTCAAAGCCTAGCAACACCTTTTGGGACAGGTGGAAAAGACAATATATTTCTACCCTGCAGCCAAGGACCAAGTGGCAAGTTGCCAAACTCAACCTAAAACCTGGTGACATTGTGCTTGTCAGAGATTGTCAGTCACAACGTAACGAGTGGCCTTTGAGTATTGTCACCAAGACGTTCCCAAGCAAGGATGGGATAGTTCGTAAGGTCGAAGTCAAGATCTGTAAGCAAGGAGAGACTAAGTTGTTTCTCAGACCAGTGTCTGAACTGTTCTTATTGTTACCTAGTTAGAGTTTAAATTTGTGGTATCAACGATACCAGACGGGGAGTGTCATGCCTTCAGCATAGGGTTTGTTATGTTACACTTATTCACATTAGCAGCTCCACCTAGTGGTCAGGACAGCAGCAGTTTAAATCTGATCTATTTTGTCCTTCTTAACATTCCATAGCAGTCTAGCAATGCATTCTGGGCTAAAGGAGCTGTAAGCAGCCATTTCTTTTTTCTAATGGTCCCAGACAGTCATCATTACATATGCTCAACCTGGTACAGCATCCGATGGTGAGTTCTAAGCTTCAACTGTGGCATAGATCTGCTTAGCCATATTATGTTATGCATGTTAGCTGTACTATGTGACACTACAGCCTATAATTTGCATACTGTGTTTCATGTTGTTTGCATATTGCATGTTATGTATATGTTTGCCTTGCATTCCCATGTACATATAGTAATTGCTTTTCATTGTTTGTTTACAGCATCACTCATCACATCACATCACACATTAGCACACACGTGCACACTTGTTTATACACATCGATCTGTGTACATCCACGCAAGTTCCTCTATCGACTAATAAACTCAGTTCTTCAGATCACATCTGACTGGATTATTGGAAGATGGAATATTGGTTATGCTGGCTGCTTCAAATTTGTCAGACACTTAGGGCCTGATTCAGAGCCGGACGCTCTGACAGAGCGCTCACTATGAATCAGGGCCGGCCCTCTGATTTTTTTGAGCGGCCTCCTGGCCGCTCGCATAGCTGTGGGTGACCAACCACAGCTATAGCGAGCGGCCATGATGATGGTCGCGATGGTCAAGACCATCGTGACCATCGGGCTTGCGACGAGACCCTTGTGGTAGGGTCTCTTTGCCGCAAGCCCGAGAGTGCTTTCGGCTCTAACAGAGCCGAAAGCACTCCCACTGACATCACTTGTGATATCAGTGGGGCCGGCCCCAGCCTCCGTCTGGGCAGCCACGCCCCCGGCCCGCCCAGCAAAGGGGGCGTGCTGTCACTCAACATCGACAGCACGCCCCCTTTGGTACGAGACCCGGAGCGACGGTTTGCCCATCGCTATCCGGGTCTCGCGCATGTGCACGAAGGAGCCAGCTCTGTCGTGCGCATGTGCACTGGGCCACCATCGACCCGCTTGCGAGCAGGTCTGAATCAGGCCCTTAGTGCGGGGCAGTACAAATAGCATAAGAAATTAATGGAGCCCTGGTGCCCTTCACTCCCTTCTGCCTGTACTCAGCTCCTTCCAAGGTCCCTGCAGCACAGAGCCATTTTTCCAACCACCATGTCATTTTAAGAGAGGAGGTGGGCCCGTAAGCAGCCTACATTTGGGCCCCCTCCTCTCTGTCAGCGCACTGAGCGAGGTAAATTCTGGCTTCATGCTACTATGCATGCGCGGATCTCCAAGAAAATGGCACCCACGCCTACTTTCCCAGGGACATTTTTTCTGCGCATGCGCAGATTACTGGGAAAATGGCTGCCACCATTTTCCCAGTGATTTTTTTCTGCTCTGCAGCACCAGTCTGGCGCTGCGGCGCAGCACATTGGACTCTGCGGAGAGATCAGTATATAAACTATGGGTGCAGGATGTGCGATGTGGGCAGGGCCGGTGCAAGGTTTCTTGGCACCCTAGGCATAGCTTCAGCTTAGCTCCCCAACCGCCCCCCCCCCACCTCACATACACAGCAACCTCTTCAGTTGTAAGGGTCCAAAGTGCAGATGCACTTTGACCCTTGGACAGATGCAAGTGCAGATGCATTTGCGCATGCTTATTTTCTGAGCATACACAGTGTAAATTCACACAACATATTCTAAACAGGTGTACATTTAACCCCACATCAGCACCATAGTTCATATTGATTATTAGATAGATCATAAAGTTATGATTCATCCATTGTTCAATGCAGGGGCTGGCTGGCAACTTTTAGTCTGGGGGGCACATGCAATCAAGTGGCCCGGGCGGGGGGCGTAGACTTAGGCCTGGCACCGTAGATGCAGATGGAGGGCCGGGCCCTGGGATGGTCCGGGCCCCATAGAATCTGCAGTTACTGCACCTACGTATTGTCCAGCATGCCCGTCCGATGCGATATTTCCCGGTAAACTGTCGGCCGCATCGGGCAGTGTATGCCCAGTGCAGCCGACAGACAGACATTTCCTGTGTTCCTTCCTACGGAAGGAACAGGGAAGTCTCCTCCCCCGGGGGCGGAGCGCGGATGTCTGCCAAATACACTGTGAGAGAAATCTCACAGTGTATGCCGGCGACTTCTGCGGCTGGCAGCCGGTCTGACAGACATTTTATCTGGTAGTGTATGCCCAGCATTATACCCTGTGATTGTGTTCTCTGTTACTCTATCTGCTACTTTGTGGCAGGTCACTAGGTGAGGGGTCGCCCAGTGGACCTGGTCTGTTCACTCCAGTTCCAGTGCAGTATCCATGCATATCACAAGTATGTGGTTCCTACACCATCACTAGTGTACCTATACTCCTGTTATGTCCATGCACAAGAGTTACATTAAGCTTCCTCATTTCATCTGCACCTACGTTCAGTCCAAGGGTTACAGAACCGGATCAACAGAATGCTCAGACCGTGACTTCATGACATTGGAATGTGAAAATTGTGGCACCTGTGAGTATGCAGTGTTTTATACTGATGAGGGGATCTGGATGGATCATCGCTAGTCATGTTTGCCCACTCTTTCTGATTGTCAGGGAGACTCCCTGAAGCAATCACCATGACTCCCTGAAGAGTCTAGCAGTCCCCCTGATTGCACCTTATCCCCATTATAAAGCTGTTATATACTTGGGGGGAAAAGAATTTAAAGATATATACATTCAAATGGTATAATCATTGTCATTTCCTTGCATTGGTTATAAGGTACTATGGGCCTGATTCAGCTGATCACAAATTCCCGATTATCGAGAATCTGCACATGCACAGAACGGTTCTGCAATCCCAAAGATTGTCAGTGACTGACAGTCTGCTGCCGTTTTGGGCAGGAAGGGGGCGGCAACAGTCTCTGTTTCCCTAAATAGAGGCGTCTTGCCACCGTTGGTGGGGAGTAAAGAGGCCAGGATCTCCTTCAGCTGACTGAGATTTCCTGGCCTCTTTTGTACATCTGCGGTGGCCGGCTTGCGTCCACTTTACCACCGCTCTCATAGGTGTTGCTTTCACATCTCCATGAAGTGCTTTTTCAAAAGTAGGTAAGTATGTCACTAGTAGGATTCATTTACCTCATTTTATTCACACATTAAAAATGCCACATAGGGCCTTATTCAGATTCAGAAGTAATTTGCGATTAGCTTCTGGAATAAATCATGTTGAATCAAATGCAAGGTGACAACTTGATGTTCATGACTGCTGTTTAAGAATATTAAATTCTCTGCTCATGTATAGACCACAAGTAGGCTATGAATCAACTCAATTGATACAGTGTAGTTCAATCACTGTGAATGTGTGGTTTTCTCCTTCATCCACTAGGGGACACTGGAGGACTTCAAGACAGAGGGGTATAGACGGTGCTGAGTGGAGCTGGCACTTTAAATTTAAATGAAGTGTGACTAGCTCCTCCCCTCTATAGGCCAGTATTAGTTTGTGCCCGAGTGGGAGCAGGTCACGAAAAAGACTTCTCCTACTCTAAGGGCTAGGATAGTTTTTAATAAATAGAATCTGAGGACAGACGAGCAGTAGCTGCAACTGCCTGTCTGCTACGCGGGACGCTGCCGGAGGGAACCCACTTGCAAGTGCATGCACTCAGCCTGGGGTCTCCGACACCCGAGACCTCAGTCTTCAGGGGGGGGGCCACATGCCGCTGCGTGCAGCGCACATCGCGGACCCCCCACAGTGAGAGCTGCACCGGCAGCAGCAGCACGAAGCCTCCTCAGCATCTCCTTGTGAGTACAGCTGGCTCCCTGATTAGCAGGGCAGCCAGCTTATTACTACATGAGGCAGCCCCACAGTCAGATCTGCGCCGGCGGCACAGCCACCAGCGCGTGAAGTGCAGCTGGCTCCCTGATTAGCAGGGCAGCCAGCTTAGGGCAGACAGAGGCGGGCTCACAGGACCTCCCAAAGAGCGCGCCGACGGCAATAGAGCTAGTGCGTCTCTCGCTCTGTGTACAGCTGGCTCCCTGATTAGCAGGGCAGCCAGCTTAGCCTTGTCAGAGGCGGCTGCATAGACCCCCCACAGAGCACGCCAGCGGCAGCTCAGCCGCCAGCGCATCTCTATGTACAGCTGGCAGGGAAGCCAGCTTATGGCTAACAAAGGCGGCATCACAGATCTCCAGAGAGCGCGCCGACGACAGTACAGCCAGCGCGTCTCTCTCTCTATTTACTGCTGGCTCCCTGATTAGCAGGGAAGCCAGCTTAAGGCTATCAGAGGCGGCTTCCTGTGCGCTCCGGCTCCTTGACTAGCAGGGTAGCCGGTATTATCCCTGCATTAGGCGGCTCAGCAGAATACTGCACAGAGGCAGTATATACATATAAATGAATATACTGGGTAAAGCGCCAGTTTACAGAACGGCACTAGAATGCAGGGGGCAGAGCTTAGCTCCGACTTCCCTCTCCTGCCTCCCATCATCCCCAGCGTTTCTCTGCAGACTGCTGGCGGCCATTACAGGGTGAGGCAGCGCTGAACAGCCTACGGACCTGTATGTATCACAGCAGGGGTTTAGGCTGATGTAAAGTGAGTTTTGGAGCAGAATAGTAATTAAGCCTTTGCCTGGCATTCTGGCTCTGCTAGGAGCACTGTTGTGGGCAAGTGTGGCTTGTCTCCAATCTCTCTGTACCCCAGTATATTCTGTTTTTTCTTACCCTGTCACTTAACCTCTTGTGGTTTGTCTGGGGTCTGTATGTAGCATGACTGGCAGGTCTAAGGCTTCGCAAAAGTTATTTAACTGCAAAAAGTGCGGAGTAAAATTTACACAGGGACAGTCATCTACCTCCAGATTGTGTGACAGTTGTTATACGGATCAACAATCTGCAGAGATGTCAGAACCACAGTCTTGGACGCAGGTTACATCTGTTATGTCCTCTCTCTCGGCTGAACTGGAGGCTTCTCGTAGAGAAAGTGAGGCTTATAGATCAGCTGCTACAGAGGAACCAGCATGGGCGAGATCCCTAGCTGTTTCTATGGAGGGGATTTCCAAAGCCATGACAATGGCGTCCGCTCCGCAGGTCTCTAAAAAGAGACTGTTACCCTCAGTCCTCCATTGGGATGACCCAGAGGAGGAGGAGGAGGATATGCCCGAATTAGAAGAGGGTGAATATGCCCCAGATGCCCTAAAGAGTCTCTGGAGTCTGATCCTGAACAGGTATCAGAGGGAATAGAAGCCTTGATTGGTGCAATACGACAGGTATTGCATATACAGGAAGAGGACTCAGGTCCTGCAAAACAGTCTTTCTTTCTTAAGAAACAAAGACCAGCTACGGCTTTCCCTATATCGGAAGAGCTGAATTCCCTTCTAACGACAGCCTGGGAACATCCAGATAAAAAATTTCAGATGTCCCGGCGTTTATTATCTTTTTACCCTTTTCCAGCAGATAATAGAAAGGCTTGTGAAACTTCCCTTATGGTAGATTCATCTGTATCGCGATTGTCAAAAAAGACTTTGCTCCCTGTTCCTGGAGTCACGTCTTTAAACGACACGTCCGATCGGAGACTGGCGAGCACTCTTAAGTCCATTTACACCGCTGCAGGGGTGACTCTTCGTCCAGCGATAGTTAGCTACTGGACTAACAAGGCTATCGAAATTTGGGCTAAGCAATTGGCGGACGGAATGAAAGATCAACTACCTATGGAGGAACGCATTCCATTAGCAGAACATATAGGTGAAGCGGCAGCTTACCTTGTAGAACCGTCTAAGGATGTTTGTTCTATTGCCTCCAGAGCTTCAGCTCTGGCAATTTCAGCACGGCAGGCGCTGTGGCTCAAAACTTGGCAGGCTGATGCGGAATCCAAAAGGCTGTGGAAGCACTTCCTTTCACTGGACATGTACTATTCGGGGCGGAACTAGATAAATGGATATCTCAGGCTACTGGAGGTAAATCCACTTTTCTACCATCTGCAGCTCCTCCACCTAGACGATCTTACTCAGGACCTTCGTTTCGGTCCTTTCGGGCCCCGGGTCGTTCACGTGGTCGTTTCAGAGGATCATCAACGTCCCGTGGTACCAGAGGTCGTTGTTTCGGTTCAT
Source organism: Taudactylus pleione (assembly GCA_031769625.1). Classification (NCBI taxonomy): domain Eukaryota; kingdom Metazoa; phylum Chordata; class Amphibia; order Anura; family Myobatrachidae; genus Taudactylus; species Taudactylus pleione. The sequence goes on along the minus strand of JAUIMM010000559.1, from coordinate 2,294,969 downwards.
GCATGTATCCGACTTCTGGGGAAGATGGTGGCAGCCTTCGAGGCTGTCCAGTGCGGTTGTTTTCACTCCAGACCTTTTCAGCTAGATCTCCTATCACAATGGTCGGGTTCCCACCTGTTTCTTCACAAAAGAGTCAGATTACAACCCAAGACTCGGATTTCCCTACTGTGGTGGCTAAACTCAGTTCACCTTGCGGAGGGAAAGAGATTCGGAGAGTGGGATTGGACGCTTCTTACCACGGATGCGAGTCTAAGAGGCTGGGGGGCAGTAATTCTGGAGCATCACTTCCAGGGACGCTGGACAGCACAGGAATCGAGTCTTCCAATCAACATATTGGAGTTAAGAGCAGTTTTCTATGCATTACAGACAGCAGCTCACTTTCTGAGGGGCCGAGCAGTCAGGGTCCAGTCCGACAATGCCACAGCAGTGGCATACATAAACAAACAAGGAGGCACCAGAAGTCGTGCGGCCATGAAGGAAGTCAGCAGGATTCTGATCTGGCCGGAAAGCTACGCAAGGTCGATTTCGGCAATCTTCATTCCGGGCGTCGAAAATTGGGAGGCAGATTACCTCAGTCATCAGGATGTACATCCAGGAGAATGGGCTCTACATCCACAGGTGTTTCAGCAGCTGATCCAACGGTGGGGTCTTCCGCAGGTCGACCTCATGGCATCCAGGCAGAACCATCAACTGCCCCTTTACTGCTCTCGAACAAGGGATCCACAAGCGGTGGCTGTGGATGCACTGTCAACACCATGGCGGTTCCAATTTATTTATCTGTTTCCTCCATTTCCCCTTCTCCCTCGAATCCTTCAACGCATCAAGAGGGAACAGGCCAAGGTCCTGCTGATAGCTCCGGACTGGCCTCGCAGAGCTTGGTACTCCAACATTCAGCTCCTGTTGGTAGACAATCCGTGGCCCTTACCACTCAGAGAGGATCTGCTCCTTCAGGGTCCTTTACTCTATCCAAACTTAAAGCAGCTACATTTGACGGCCTGGTTGTTGAAAGGGCCATCTTAAGACGTAAAGGGATACCCTTCCAAGGTGATTCCTACGATGCTTAGAGCCAGGAAGGAAGTTACTTCCAAGCATTACCATCGTATTTGGAAGGCATATGTAACCTGATGTGAACGTAGAGTTCTGCCTTCTACGGGGTTCAGTCTTCCCAGATTTCTGCTTTTTCTGCAAGCAGGTCTCTCAGCAGGCCTTCGGTTGGGATCTGTGAAGGTACAAATTTCAGCACTCTCTGTTTTCTTCTAAAAGAAATTGGCCTTATTACCGGACGTGCAAACTTTTCTGCAGGGTGTGGTTAGATTACAACCACCCTTTTTTCCTCCTACAGCGCCATGGGACTTGGACTTCATCCTGTCTTTCTTGCAGTCTTTGCTGTTCGAGCCTTTGGAGTCGGTGGAATTGAAGTATCTTTCATGGAAGTTGATACTTCTGCTGGCTCTAGCTTCCGCCAGGAGGGTGTCGGAGCTGGGAGCTTTATCATGTCATCCACCATATTTGGTATTTTATGAGGATAGAGCTGAGCTACGCACCAGAATGGATTTTCTGCCTAAGGTGGTTTCGGCCTTCCACATCAATCAACCTATTGTGGTTCCGGTTCTTCCACAGGATTCTCCTTCTTCTAGATCCTTGGATGTGGTTAGAGCTCTTCGCATATATGTAGACAGGACGGCAGGCGTTCGCAAGACAGATACTCTCTTTGTTTTGTATGATGCTGCTCGTCCGGGTTGGCCAGCTTTCAAACAGACACTGGCTCGATGGATTAGTCTGACCATATGACAGGCGTATTTGGCCTCGTCTAGAGAACCTCCATCTTCCATTACTGCACATTCCACTCGCTCAGTGGGTGCCTCGTGGGCGGCTGCTCGAGGTGTTTCTATGGAATCTCTATGCCGGGCAGCTACTTGGTCAGGTCGGCATACTTTTGTTCGGTTTTACAGATTTGATACCTTTGCGACTTCTGCAGCGCAATATGGTCGGTCTGTTTTGCAGGGTTCTCAGCGCTTTCCCACCCGTGATGGGAGCTCTGGGACATCCCCACTGTCTTGAAGTCTTCCAGTGTCCCCTAGTGGATGAAGGAGAAAACAGGATTTTGGTACTTACCGATAAATCCCTTTCTCTGATTCCACAGGGGACACTGGACGCCCACCCTGCGCTGTTCTTCCTGCCACACCTGTTATGCCTGTTGGCGACATGTTTGTTGTCTAGGGTGATGTTATGAATGTTAGAGACATGTTTGTCGTCTCTTGTTTCATTCTATTTTGCTTTGTTTTCACCTTTCAGTTGTTATGTGTAATTTCGCCTCCTCCTCTTCTGTCAATCTTTTTTCTCTGCTCCCCTCGGGCTCGGTTCTAATACTGGCCTATAGGGGGGTATAGAGGGGAGGAGCTAGTCACACTTCATTTAAATTTAAAGTGCCAGCTCCACTCAGCACCGTGTATACCCCACTGTCTTGAAGTCCTCCAGTGTCCCCTGTGGAATCGGAGAAAGGGATTTATCGGTAAGCACCAAAATCCTGTTTTTATAAGCAAACAGCCAATGGTAATTAAAGCCATGCTGATCTGATTTGCTACTTTCAGACAGGTCGAATATCTTTCATTTGTTTGTCTGCTCTGTTACTAGAAACCAACAGGGTTATATATATATATATATATATATATATATATACATACATATTATAAAAAAATTATACAGCAATTACTCACTATTAGTTCATGCTAGAACTGCTGGTTCTGGTACACTTTAAAATGAAAGGCACATTTGTATAATTAATTTATATACTATTATTATTTTTATTAGTAAAGATGCATATCATCAACCATAAATTTACAATACAATTTGGGATGCAGCAAGTTTTAAGTCTCCTAATGGGGCAGCATCTCAAGAGGGCATGTAATTACTGTAAAAAAGTTTCAGTTACTCATCCCTGACCTTCATTTCCAAGAGTAGTAGCTGCATGTTAGAAACAGCAGCGATTGTTGCCCAGCAACAGTTTGCTGCGTGTGTACGTATTGTGAGACCACTTTCATCGCTCAATTCCGTAACACTTCTCTGATGCATTGTGCAACCATTTGCACTTCTGGGTTACATACAGACACATCTCATTTGTGCATGCAATTTGACCGCTTATTCCTATTGTTTCAGCGCTTATTATACTGCCTATCTATCTATTATCTGACTGCTGTTGACCTAGTTTTTGGATTTTGTTACATTCTGGCTTTCTGACTTGTTCATTCTCGTCTGCCTCCTGCAATGAACCCGGATTGTTACCTGAGGACTGATTTCTGCCTGCCCTGACTACCTGCCTGTCTCTGAATCTTGTTTGTCACCTGCATTTCAGTTATCTGTTCTATCTTGGTGTCCTTAACTATTCTCACTGGTCATGCTAGTTACTGGAGTGCCACAACGTATGGGGTGCCAGCAGCAAAGTTTCAACCTCATTGCAGGGGTTCCTGGTGAACCCTCTGCTCCTCTGGCTTAGTTGTTCTAAACTGTACTGTCCTCAACAGAATCTACTGACCACTGGAGAGATTCATAACACTGCAACTACAACTTTCACTAAAATGAGGCTTTCATCTTGTTTTTCTTCACATGCATGGTAAAATTATGCAGTATATTGCACCTGGTCTCCCATCCAACTCTTGATGAGGAGTATACCATTTCCAAATGTACAGTAGGCTAATTCAAAAATTGTGCAGACTTAATTATACTGCAATAGCGTATTTTGTATGGTTCATAAATTATCTTCCCTACTATTAAAATAAATGCAAACAGCCCTCCCCAGACCAACCCAACAAAAAAAGAAAACCAATCTTTTAAAGACTACAAAAAAATGTCATCAATATTATTTGGCAGCAGAATTTCTCCTACAGAGCATTGGGTTTTCCGATTTCACTAGCGTAATAAAGTTGTTTAAAAATGCAGATAGCTCTTTAAGTCTGTATTTCTAAACAGCGATTACAACACTGGTAAAACGACTTCATATGTTCATAGCTGGGAAAACGCTCACCATGAATCATGTCAAAAACGCATTAGACATGAAACTACCATCAAGAACTAGGAAAGATCTATTTTTTTAGCATAATTATTTTTCAGCATAATATAACTTTAGGGACATAATTGACACATATGTTTGTGTATCACTGTGAGCTGGAAAAATAAATGACTTGTTTTCTCTGCATTAACATGTTACTTACTGTATCTACTTTGTAAAAGGTCACTAGCCTCTGCTTCCTATCACTTGTTTATTGTTGTTAAATCTAAATAAGTGAAATTACAGAAATCCTGTAACATGGAGTGGTGTGCATAGACATTAGACTGGAAAAGTATTTAATTGAACCTGACACCAAAATGTCATTTACTTTTTTTTTCCTGGAAAGTATGGTCAGTTGTGCAATTTCTCCATACAAAAATAGATTAACTGCATCCCCATTTCCTGTAATGTTGAAGTCAAGGAAACTTTGTTGCATAATAATACTAATGCACCACTTGACCAGTCACTGAATTGATCTGCATAAAAATACAATCAATTTTGAGGATTAGTTAAATAAGGGGCCTTATGTATTTATGATTTGCTATAAGGACTCAAAAAGCAACATTCCAGGGGGGGGCTGTTAAAAAATTAACACTTTAGGGCAGGGGTGGGGAACCTTTTTCCCGCCAAGGGCCATTTTGATATATGTGGGTAGGGGGGGTAAGGTGCGCTCTCCCTGCTAGTAGTGGTGATGGTGATGACTTGTGTGTGTTTGTGAGTGGGGTTAATTGGAATGTTTCTTCTGGTGGTGGTGGTGTTTAGGGAGTGAGAAAGAGGGTGTGATTGGGTATGGAGTGTAGTTTGGAGTAATGTGAAAAGGGGAATAACATCAAAATGAGGCCAGCGAGACACAGTAGTTTGGGGCAAAATCTTTTATTGAGTAGTCACAATGCTGCTCTGTTGAGATCCCGGCAGGTGGGTAGGGTTCAGTGCCTTGAAAAAGGCACCTGTGCCGAAACGCATTGGGGACCCTCACATCAAACCTGACACCGATCCAGGCTGACCTCCACTAAAGATCACCGTCCCCACCAGGGACCGCCAGTGCAGAAAGCCACCCACCCGCTGGTTCGCACCGCTCACACCTCCAGTGACCGGCTCCACACCGGACCAGCCTCTCTCCCCCCCCTCCCCCTTTCCAATCGTGCTCAACAACTGACTCCTGGCCAGGGTTGTCTCCACCGTCAATCCCCATTTCCACGAGGGACCGTCAGTGCAGAGAGCACCCCGCACATCTGGTCGCAAGTCCGCACAGCCAACATCGCCAGTGACCAGCTTCATCCCGGTCACACCTTCCATATCCCCCCCTCCTCCCCGGCTTTCATCCAATCAGTATCCCGGGCAGACCACCCCACCTCCCAGGGGTCGTCCTGCACACACGCTGCAACCCAACCATGTGTGCTCCGGTCGTTGACCTCCGCAGACCAATCAGAACAGCCGTGCACCTGCAGCATTCCAGCAACACGTTGATCCAGCTCACCAAATAACCTGTAGCTTCCAACCTACCTGCAACGGCCACGACGTCGACCTACATCACCATAACAAAAAACCTACCAGTAGGTAAGTGCTGCCAATTCTCGCACCAACACGCGGGATGCCGCACAGGTGTTCCAACCTACTCTGCAAATCCCCCCACCCCCCGAGACTTCCTAGACTGTCGACCATAGGTCCAGCAGGGGTGACGTGCAAGGTCACTGAACTGCACGGGAAGAAGCCCCCTGAAAGGGTCCACCTACCTCCCCAGTCTCACCACCACTCTACCCACCTGCCCGGGATCTCAACAGAGCAGCATTGTGACTACTCAATAAAAGATTTTTCCCCAAACTACTGTGTCTCGCTGGCCTCATTTTGATCCTATCTTATTCCCCTTTTCACATTACTCCAAACTACACTCCATACCCAATCACACCCTCCTTCTCAGTCCCAAAACACCACCACAAACAACATTACAATTAACCCCACTCACAAACACACACAAGTCATCACCATCACCACTACTAGCAGGGAGAGCGCACCTTACCCCCCCTACCCCATTATGTATTCAGTGCGGGAAAGGTACTCCCACACAAAGGTGCAGCACCCCAAAACCACAACACATCACCCCCTGGTCAACGAGAGCGCAGTTCTACTGCCCATCTCCATTTTGATATATGTAACAGTATTCGCTGGCCAAGTGCAGGCCACGCCCCCTCTGTGTGATGTCGCACAGGGGCGGGGCCACAATCGCTGGTGATTACAGCAATGCCCGGAGCATCCTGACGATGCATCGGGGAGCTGTAAGGGTAGCAGTGTGACTGTCTGAAGCGTCCTAAGGACGCCTAATGAGGCTACCATAAAAAAGCTCAGAGGGCCAGACCAAATGATTCCGGAGGCATTACATGGCCCCCAGGCCTGAGGTTCCCCATCTCTGCTCTAGGTGCTGATGCTGGACACGAGTACTGAGAAGAGCCTTCCCCGGCGATGATTAAAATGTAAAGTGACAGCTAACACTAAAAACTTTATTTCTGGGTTCGGACCCTGCCACACATCTGCAAAGCGATATCTACCTGCAATGTTCAGCCCACCCTGGAGGAATCAGAAGATCCCTTTCCAGCTGGGTTTCCCCATAGAGATAAGCAGGCTAACACACACAAGCTCTGAAAAGCCAATATTTTCGGAGCTTTTGTAATAGTCCAGGTAATTCCTTTCCCAAAGAAAACGATAGGGACTACTGCAGTGTGAGCGCTTTAATTTGCAAAGCAGAAGATATCTTTGGTTTATAGCCTTCATAAATAGCTGTAATACTTAACTCTACCATAAATATGTGGAAAAATATATTTCTTCATGGTTTAAGGACATAATTAGTTTCTGGCTGAGAAATGTTAGCCTGGGGGCAGGTACACAGCAATTGGCCCATGAGCACTGCTACAAAATTAAAAGTTGGCTTAGGTATAAAACACAGGTTGTATATATTTAAATATGAAAAGCCCTTTTTACTGGAGAAAGCGATCATTGTTGCCATCAAAAGGTATTGGTTTAATTTCACCCTATATATCAAGGATGAGGAACCTCCTGCCCAGTTGCCGTATAAGCCCTCGGGAATCATTTGGTCTGGCCCTCTGAGCTTTTTTCTGCTACCCTCATCTGGCTAGCAGGGTGCCTAGAATGGCACCGTGCAGCCAGAATCTATGCAGCAGTGCCGCCTGGACCGTCCTTAGGATGCTTGACGGTTACACCGCTGCCCTTACAGCTCCCCCCAGCATCCTCAGAAAGTTCCGGGCATGCTGTAATCACCGGCAATTGTGGCCCCACCACCGTGTGATGTCACGCGGAGAGGCATGGCCTGCACCGGGCCCGCGATTAATGTTATATATATCAAAATGGCCCTAGGCAGAAAAAAAGTCCCCCACCCCTACTATATATGAATATGTTATGGTGAAGCCTATTGTATTTATTAAGCATCGAGGCGTACACCCTGTTCTGCTACCTTCATCAGATATTTTTACAAGAGCAGAAATGTTTAAAAAAAAAAAAAAAAAACATTTCTCCTAATGCAATACAGTTTACACTACTTATAGCGATTTATTACAAAAAAGGTACTTGTTAAATATATGGTCATTTATATAAAAATATTCTCATCTTGCATCTCCAGGAGTTCCGTAATGCAATTACAGCAGTACTATCTCCAGAAAAGACTGAATTACTGTCTTACAGTATGTTGTATACATACATCTTCATGTAATAAATTTAGTTGTTCTTTTTAAAAACATACTACGTCTAATTTTTACATTCTATCAACAAGAAATATTGGTATTAAGTGGAGGTGATTTCCCCATGCTTGCACCAATCACAGTGATTTAACAGATAAACCCTTAATTATTTTTTTATGATATGTATTGTACCTTTAGTATATACCATTGCTTACACAAATTACTGCACATTTTGGCACCTTATGTTTACCTATTTACTGACTGCACAAACTAGTGTGAACGACTGGCTTCTTATGAAAACAAATATTAACTTTTGGTGCTCAGCGCCATTATATGAGACAATATATTGTGAATATATATTTCCAGGTAACCATAGGCGAAACTAGACATTTGGTAATGGGTGGTCCCAGTTCCAACCCCTCGCCAGAACTTGTGCTACCTTGGAAGTAGTGTTCATTGTAGGTCCAACGCCGGACCTAGAAAGAGGGACTCCTATGCACCCCGAAAAAAGGGGAGTGGCCACAGGAACAGGGGGCGTGTCTGTAAGGCACATCCCCTTTTCTTCGCTCTTGGGTGCCGCCGGGCTGCCCCCAAGCGCTGCTGTGTGTCCGGGATCCATACACCTGCGGTGACCGCGGCACCGCTATTTTCCGCACCCGCGGGACACTGCAGAACGCTGGTGGGGACAGCACCCGCAGGCTGTTTTAATGGGGCACCGCTAAGAGGGGCAGAGCGCATTCTGCCCTTTAGAAATCAGGCAGGGCGTCCCACTAAAACAGCCTTCCAGAAACGCTATTGGAAGTATGGCACTTTGTTTCATGACAATTAGTTAGGCAGCAAAGAGATGTGCCTGTTTAGTGGTGGAGGCGGGTACACTGTGCCTGTGCAGGGATGGAGGTGGGAGAGATGTGTAGTGGAAGAGGGGGTACAGTGTGCCTGTGCAGGGATGGAGGTGGGAGAGATGTGTAGTGGAAGAGGGGGTACAGTGTGCCTGTGCAGGGGCGGAGGGGGGAGAGATGTCTATGTAGTAGAGGAGGGGGTACAGTGTGCCTTTGCAGAGGCGGAGGGGGGAGAGATGTCTGTGTAGTGGTGGAGAGGGGTACAATGTGCCTGTGCAGGGGAGGAGGGGGGAGAGATGTCTGTGTAGTGGTGGAGAGGGGTACAATGTGCTTGTGTAGGGACAGAGGGGGGGAGAGATGTCTGTGTAGTGGAGGAGGGGGTACAGTGTGCCTGTGCAGGGGCAGAGAGGGGAGAGATGTCTGTGTAGTGGAGGAGGGGGTACAGTGTGCCTGTACAGAGGCGGAGAGGGGAGAGATGTCTGTGTAGTGGAGGAGGGGGTACAGTGTGCCTGTGCAGGGGCGGAGAGGGGAGAGATGTCTGTGTAGTGGAGGAGGGGGTACAGTGTGCCTTTGCAGAGGCGGAGGGGGGAGAGATGTCTGTGTAGTGGTGGAGAGGGGTACAATGTGCCTGTGCAGGGGAGGAGGGGGGAGAGATGTCTGTGTAGTGGTGGAGAGGGGTACAATGTGCTTGTGTAGGGACAGAGGGGGGGAGAGATGTCTGTGTAGTGGAGGAGGGGGTACAGTGTGCCTGTGCAGGGGCAGAGAGGGGAGAGATATCTGTGTAGTGGAGGAGGGGGTACAGTGTGCCTGTACAGAGGCGGAGAGGGGAGAGATGTCTGTGTAGTGGAGGAGGGGGTACAGTGTGCCTGTGCAGGGGCGGAGAGGGGAGAGATGTCTGTGTAGTGGAGGAGGGGGTACAGTGTGCTTGTGTAGGGACAGAGGGGGGGAGAGATGTCTGTGTAGTGGAGGAGGGGGTACAGTGTGCCTGTGCAGGGGCAGAGAGGGGAGAGATGTCTGTGTAGTGGAGGAGGGGGTACAGTGTGCCTTTGCAGAGGCGGAGAGGGGAGAGATGTCTGTGTAGTGGTGGAGAGGGGTACAATGTGCTTGTGTAGGGACAGAGGGGGGGAGAGATGTCTGTGTAGTGGAGGAGGGGGTACAGTGTGCCTGTGCAGAGGCGGAGAGGGTAGAGATGTCTGTGTAGTGGAGGAGGGGGTACAGTGTGCCTGTGCAGAGGCGGAGAGGGGAGAGATGTCTGTGTAGTGGAGGAGGGGGTACAGTGTGCCTGTGCAGGGGCGGAGAGGGGAGAGATGTCTGTGTAGTGGAGGAGGGGGTACAGTGTGCCTTTGCAGAGGCGGAGAGGGGAGAGATGTCTGTGTAGTGGAGGAGGGGGTACAGTGTGCCTGTGCAGGGGCGGAGAGGGGAGAGATGTCTGTGTAGTGGAGGAGGGGGTACAGTGTGCCTTTGCAGAGGTGGAGAGGGGAGAGATGTCTGTGTAGTGGTGGAGAGGGATACAATGTGCTTGTGTAGGGACAGAGGGGGGGAGTGATGTGTCTGTGTAGTGGTAGAGGAGGTACAGTGTGTCTGTGTAGGGACAGAGGGGGGGAGTGATGTGTCTGTGTAGTGGTAGAGGAGGTACAGTGTGTCTGTGTAGGGACAGAGGGGGGGAGTGATGTGTCTGTGTAGTAGTGAAGGGGGTACAGTGTGCCTGTGCAGGGGAGGAGGGGGAAGAGTTGTCTGTGTGGTGGTAGTGGGGATTTGTCTGTGTAGTTGTGGAGGGAGGGATCTGTGATTGTAGTGGTGGATCTGTGATTGTAGTGTACCTGTGTGTGGGGGGAAGGGATGTGTATGTGTAGTAGTATTGGGGTGAGTATAATGTGTCTGGGAAGAGGAGAGTATAATGTATGTATGGGGATGTATAATACAGAGGTGGAAGGGAGGTGTATAATTTGTGTATGGGGGTGTATAATCTTTGAGGAGAAATGAGGTGTATAATGTGTGTATGGGTGGGGGGAGGGGGTATATAAAGTGTGTATGGGTGGGGGAAGGGGTATATAATGTGTGTATGGGTGGGGGGAGGGGGTATAATGTGTGTATGGGTGGGGGAAAGGAGGTGTATAATGTGTGTTTGGGTGGGGGGAGGGGGGTATAATGTGTGTATGGGTGGGGGAAAGGAGGTGTATAATGTGTGTTTGGGTGGGGGAGGGGGGTATAATGTGTGTATGGGTGGGGGAAAGGAGGTGTATAATGTGTGTTTGGGTGGGGGAGGGGGGTATAATGGGTGTATGGGTGGGGGAAAGGAGGTGTATAATGTATCCTTATGTGGGGGAAGGGGGTATAATGGGGAGGGGGTATGAATGTGTGTGTGGGAGAGGGGGGTATAATGTGTGTATTGGTGGGAGAGGAGGGGTATAATGGGTGCTGGAGGTGTTAGGATCAGTGTACTGTGTCACCAGGGTCTCGCTGCTCCTCCCACCCGATTACTGACTAGTGCAGGTCTCAGACTCTCTCACACCACTCACTTGTCACCTGTCTCTGTCTGTGCCGTGTGTGGAGGTGAGAGGGAGCCGGCTGCTGCTCTGCTGCTGGTAAGTCCCCTTCACTGCAAGCTGCAGTGTTGGTAAGGCAGCTGGGATCGGGTACTCCTCCAGGTGTAGGACATCTCAGTAGCTCCTCACTACTAGAGCGGCCCAACGTCATGATGTCACCGCGCGCTCTGCAGCATGGAGGATGAATGTGATTGGTGCCAACACAGGGGAGGCGGAGATGCAAAAAATGTCCTCCCGGTCTGGGGAGCGCTGTGTGTAGTGCATTCTGAGTGGCGTTAACGCCTTCCTGACCGGGAGCAGACAAATTACATTTTAAAAATTGCGATTTGGCGGCAGAGGCTATTAGGTGGTCCTGTGCACCCCCGGACCACCCCTTAGTTTCGCCTATGCAGGTAACCTGTATTGTCAGCATATGTAAAGCTATAAACTTAGTTTGACTGAAGATATGCTTAGCCAGAATCACTGAGCTTTAAACTGTAGTAGCAGAGCTTTAGTATATGCACTGCAGTTGTTTTCTCGCCAAGAACTGGCCACTCATCATATTTACTCTAAAGGTGCATACACACTAGACGATATGCTCCCTGAGCGATATCGTCTAGTGTGTCCCCGGCAGGCTGTGCTCAATGTCGTTCATGACATTGAGCACAGCCGCTGAACGATATCATTAACGATATTGTTCAGTGCCGGGCTCTCTCCCCCATTCCCTGACATGCAGCAACCTGACGAGATCGTCAGGTTGGCCTGCATGTGAGCCCGATGAACGATGATGACGAACGACCCGCGGGAACGTGCGTCGTCGTCATCGTTCATCTTTTTGGGCTTAAAAATGGACGATAAAGTGGACGACTGAACGATAGCAATATCGTTATCGTTCAGTCGTCCACTTTATCGCCCAGTGTGTACGCACCTTAACACTTGACCTCTGTTTACACAACAACTATTTTATTAATGGTTAATTCCACCTTTGTGGGCTTAATTTAAATGTAAGGGGACAATTCTAGTCTGAGGGATGTGCCGTCCACCGGACGCCACTGTGATGTTGAGCTGCACACATACCACAAACACATGATTCTGTCTAAACACTTATGGTTGGCTCAGCCTGGCTACATAGAGTTAGCAGCACTATAACATACAGTAGATTTTAGGAATCTCTTACCAAGCTCCATATCCCGGATTCCCATGTAACTTTCAAGCAAGTCATCCACCTTACGTGACGCTTCCTCTTCCCCATCGCTCGGCTGCAAAACAAATAATGCTGAAACATTAGCGTGTGCTATAGTTTGCCATACTAATATGCTGCTGAATAATGCAAAAACATTTGTAGTGAATATAATAAATCTGCAATAACATGTGACCACTTAGAGGTTCCTTTACAAGGTTCACTGGTTGCGCCCTACAAAATGTTTTGGGATTAGACTTGTGCATGTAGATACTCCACCCAGGGCACTTTACTAAGCTCCGCTCTTAGGCCTGTCTTCAATTAGGCAGCGATAGTCCATGCTGGACTTTTTGCTCCACATCAGAGCTTTTCCTGGGATAAAGTATGAGGCGCGTGCCCGCTTTATCCCCGTATTCAATTAGGATGCAGCAAAAACGGGAGCCTGCGAAAAGGTATCAACAAAAATTCGGCATTTTTCGGGTTTTGTTCCTAGGACCCCCCTAAAGATGTCCAGACATGGGGGTTCACTCTGGGAAACCCTGTTTAGCCCTGCAGAATGTGTTCTGCATCTTTAAATAGCAGCGGCAGGTGTTTTTTCCCGACATTAGAACAAGTGATGCAGAAGAGCACTTAGGTTTATTTTTTATTTTTTTTAAGTGGTGACATCAAATTTGGGGTACATGAAAATGGGTACTAGCATATTTTTAAGTCTCTAAACTAATTTTTTTAAAATTCTGCAGCTAATAGCCTATTCTAGAAAACACCTGCCGCATACTTACAGAATACCCCTGAACCTATTGGACTATTTTTAAACACTGTTCCCCAATTATTATTTTTTTTTGTCCCAAAATTTAAATAATTTTTTTGGGGTGTCCCTATTTTATTAAACTTTTTTTGACACAGTTCGTTTTTAGAGGCTATTCCCAGGGGTGCAGGCTATTTTTTTTAAGCTTGCACCCCTAAACCCCAATTCTGCACTGTAAAACATGGTGAAAAGTTATTCCCGTTTTTTTTCAAAGACTTTTCGAACCTGCAAAAAGTCTTTGAAATTGAATACGGGGATACTTGAAATAGGCGAAAATTACATCATCGGCGACAGATTATCGCCGATTAAGAGTTTTCGCAGCCTAATTGAATACCCCCCTTAGGGACTGATTCAGCAGCGGATGCTAATGCAATTGCACCTGCGATTTGGCATGGAACGGAGCTGCAAAAATATGCTAATGGTTCCAAAGATTACCCGACCATAGGGACGCCCACTGTTACTCGGTAACATCGGCCAGTTATGCAGCATTTTAGACGAGTCTAACCAGCCACAAACACTGCAGCTCTCTTCACACAGAGACGCTACCATGCTGCGAGTACAATCACAATAGCTAATATATGCACGCCCATGAAACAGCGTTCAAACTGTCATACGCTTGCCCTTACCTAACCACTCCCCATTACCTCCTCCAAATGCTGACCACATGACACTTGCTTTGCGAATGGATCCTCTGTGTGTACGGAATTGCAAAGCAATTGCGATGGGTACGCATGCGCAATGGCAAATAATCGCTCGGTCTGCATAAATATCAGCATTGCATCCGCTGCTGAATCAAGCCTTTAGCACATGCCTCCATAAGCTAGAAATATGGCATGGTTTGCAAGGAGGTGGGAAAATCTCAAGTGGCATAACTGTGCAATAGTGGAAACATCACAGTGAATCCAACTGTTCACCTTAGAATCATAACTTTAATTAGATAAAACTTTTTAGTTTATTATTGTGTGTTTAAAGTTTTCCTTGCAGGGGCCTGGGCCAGCTATGGAGGAGGAGTAATGCCCCCCTTCATGGCATGCATATTATTTTTCATAAGTTTTTTTCGTAGCCACATCTCAGCTTTTGGTCATGCCCCCTTGTATCATATGGGCTCATTGCATGTCTCAGCGACCCTGCTTCCCAACCTCCGACCAATCCCAAAAGCAGGTTAGTTGGGAATTATGGATAATAATTATTTATAACAAGTTAACAACATATGTAGTTACAACAATGTGATTAACATATTATGGAGAAATCCTTTCGCTCTATATACAATCATTCATGTAGATATTGATAACATCTCAATGCTCTCACTCCACTAACAGTAACATGTTAAGTTTCAGATAGAGGGGGAGATGTATCAAACCTTTGAAAGAGGTAAAGTGGAGAAGTTGCCCATAGCAACCAATCAGCTTCTGTCATTGACTGTGCTTTTTAAATGAGAGCTAGAAGCTGATTAGTTGTAATGCTGAAATTATCACCTTTATCTCTTTTAAAGTTTTGCTACATCTCCCCTTAAAGTTCATAGGGGATGTTTGCAACACTAGCATTTTAGAAACGATCAGCTGAAGGAATAAAATAAAACAAAACTCATATACAAAAATGAATTACATACATAGAAGCAAAAATAAGAGTTATGGTATAACATACCTTTGTTAACTCTTTTTCTTCAAGGTCCATAGGGTCCACAGGAATTACCTTGGGGTATGTGGTTGGAGTGATCCATGCACCAAACAGTTACAAGCTTTAGCTCCCAGGATGCACTAGGCCCTCCTCCATATAGACCCCACCCCTGGCTACAGGCACTCAGTTTGTTACCAAGTCCAAGGCAGGAGAAGGCAAGAGGAGAAGGAAGGACAATTGTACCACAGAAATAAACACTCTCTAAGAGGAGGGAATCATTGAAATACAAAAGAAAAAGTATACCCAATAGCACCAGGTGCATTAGGGTGGGTGCCCTGTGAACCCTATGGACCTTGAAGAAAAAGAGTTAAAGGTATGTTATACTATTATTCTTATTTTCTTCTTCGGGGTCCATAGGGTCCACAGGAATTACCTTGGGGATGTCCTTAAGCAGTTCCCTTAAGGGTGGGGATGCTCCTGTTTAGTAAAAAGGAGTGTCTATGGAGAGACTCTGAAGGTCGGTGAACCAATGGCGTCTGAGCCAAGCAGGGGCTGTCAGTATTACTGCTCCGCCCTCCTGCTTGAATTTCCTGATGACCCTTGGGAGGAGGGAGAAAGGAGGAAAGAGATACGCTAGCTTGAAGTTCCACTTCACTGATAGAGCATCCACAAAATCGGCTGAGGGATCCTTGGTTCTGGACCCGTACCTGGGGAACCTGTGGTTGTGGCCTGAGGCCATGAAGTCTACCTCTGGAAGACCCCATCTGCCCACAAGGCTCTGAAATACATCGGTATGAAGAGTCCACTCCCCGGCGTGTATATCCTGCCGACTTAGGAAGTCCGCTTCCCAGTTGAGGACTCCTGGTATGAATACTGCTGAGATTGCGGTAAGATGACATTCTGCTCAGACCAGAATGTTTGTCACTTCCGCCATGGCAGCCCGACTTCACGTGCCTCCCTGATGGTTGAGGTAGGCTACTGCGGTGGCGTTGTCATACTGTATTTGGACAGGCCTGTCCTTCAGTATATCCTGTGCCTAAATGAGTGCTCTGAATACTGCATGCAGTTCCAGGATGTTTATGGACAGGAGACCCTCCTGGGTTTTCCATCTTCCTTGAAATGTGTGCCGACCTGTCACTGCTCTCCATCTGTGGAGGCTGGCATTGGTAGTGAGAAGCACCCAATCTGGAATCCAGGAGGGGTTTCCCCTGTTCAGACAAAACATCTGCAACCACCATGAGAGGGACAGCGGAACCTCTGGAGAAAGACAGATCATCTGTGACCTTAACTGGTACTCGCCGTTCCACCGGGAGAGGATCAACTGTTGCAGTGGTCTGGAGTGGAACTAAGCATATTCCACCATGTTGAAAGTGGACCCCATGGACTCCAGAATCTGCATCACTAAATGGTCAGAAACTGACTGACTGCAGAGCAATTGAAGGGCCACAATCTTGTCTTCTGGGAGAAATATCCTTTGTGCCAGAGAATCCAGGCGTGCACCTAAATGCACCATCATCAGTCTGAGATGATGCTGCAATACCTGTGGAGATTGTGCCAATATCAGGAGATCGTCCAAGTATGGCAGTATCCTAACTCCCTGAGGCCTGAGGTAGGCCGTCATTACTGCCATTATCTTGGTAAACACTGCAGGGCTGTTGACAAACCAAAAGGCAGCATCTGAAATTGGAAATGTTTCTGCAGTACTGCAAACCGCAGAAACCTTTGGTGGGAAGGTGTGATTGGCACATGCAGATATACGTCCTGAATGTCCAAAGACAGCGTAAAATCCCCCGGTTCCATTGCCAAAACAATTGACCAAAGGGTTTCCATACCGAACTTGGGCAACCGGATAAATGTGTTGAGACCTTTCAGATTCAGAATAGGCTGGTGGGACCCATTGGGATTTTGGATCAAAAATAGGTTGGAATAATAACCCCTTCTTTGTTGAACCACCGGAATCTGGATTATTACCCCCTGAATCCAGCAGGGAACGAATGGTCTGCTGGAGGGCCAAGGCCTTTGCAGACTCCGTTGGAGGAGTTGTGCAGAAAAACCTTTGCGGGGACTTCTCCAGAAAGTAAGGGCATACCCTCGAGAGACCACCTCCCTAACCCAGGCGTCTGTTGTTGTGAGATGCTAGGTATCTGAAAACTGAAGAAGTTGGCCTCCCACCCTGGGATTCCCTGGGGGAGGCCTGCCCCATCAGGCCATGGGTTTATCGTTTGATTTGGAAGTCGGATGTCTGTTTCCCCATGATCTCTTAGTTTGCAGTCTCTTACGAGAACTGTTTCTAGAAAAAGACTGACCTTTTGCTTTTCCTTGCAGCCAAAAGGCTCGAAAAGGATGACTGCCTAGGTCTAGGGGTAGACATTGAAGGCAGACCAGTCGCTTTGGAAGCTACCAACGTAGCTACAATTTTATCCAATTCTGTGCCAACTGGATGCCTCCCATAAATGGCAGGGTTTCCAGAGCCTTCTTGGACCCTGCATCTGCTTTCCAGTCCCTTAACCAAAGGGCTCTGCGGCCAACAACTGAGGCAGCTGACGCCTTAGAAGTCAGAATACTGGCGCCTAATGCCACCTCTCCCAGGTAGGAGGCTGCCTTCTTGATATAGGAGATAATTCTCAGCTGTTCTCTGGAAGCCTCTGGAAGAGTATTTTACAGTGCCCCTGTCCATTCTTCAATGGCCTTAGATACCCAGGCCATGGCCATAGCCAGGCGGATAACAGCCCTCAACAGAGAAAAGACAGCCTTGAGACAGGCTCCAAGTGTTCTATCTGTGGAATCTTTAAGGGAGGATGCAGATGGTATGGGCAATGTGGTGCTCCTGACCAGATGTGCCATATGAGCATCTACCATCGGTGGAACTTCCCACCTTGCGCATTCATCCGGCGGGAGGGGGTATAAAGCTGTAACCTTTTTTGTAACATGGAATAGTCTATCCGGAGAACTCCATGCTTCCCCCATAAGTTCAGAGAGATGCTCAGATTTAGGAAACTCAGCCTTAACAACCTTCTGGTGTTTGAACACCGAAGCCTTCTTAAGTTCTGGCTTTTCATTATCCAAGTTTAAAACAGCTTTGACCACCCTAATCAAGGAGGGAACATATGCTGTTGGAAAATGGTCCTCCTCTACTGAGAGAGACTCTTGAGAGGAGCCCTGTATGTCCTTACACTCATCCGAAGATGCATGAGAGTCTGCAGGCTGGGCGGAGTGATAGGAGGAAGCTGACCGCCTTCTAGTTTTAGGCTGTACCAGCCTGGCTGGTTGCAGTGTTTGATGATATGTAGCAGGGATCGGAGCCATACTCGGAGTTGAGTGGGCAAAAACATCCATCCAGGACGGATGCATAGAAGGCATAAAATATAGCAGGTTGTAGCTGCTGATGGTACCCCATAGTAGGGACCGGCATAAGAGCAGATAACCGGTTTACAAACTGCGCCATGAGCTGGGAAAAAGAAGCCCAAGGGGGTTCCTGCCAAGGAACTGGTAGACTTGACTGATGTGGTGACTCTTTGTAACAGTGACCACATAATCCATTTTGTATGAAATCCTGAGAGGACAATCCCGCCTGACAGGCCATACATGAAACCAGCACAGAGGCATTCGCCTCCTGCTTTTCATTTTCCTTGGACATAACAATACACACAATCAGGGGTATTCAATATGAAACGTTAACCTCGCTGTTGAAGTTTTCACCGCACATCGGAGCTTTTGCCGGCGAAAAAGTATCGCGGCGCCCCCGCTTATACCCGTATTCAATATGAAATCGGCAAAAAACGGCACCCGGCGAATGTGAAATCTGCGAAAACTTCGCTGATTTTTGGGGAAATCACCCTAACACCTCCAAAAAGATGCTCTGACAATGGGGATCACTCTGGATACCCCCAATTAGCCCTGTTGAAGGTTTTTGGGGTCTTTAAACGGGCTCAATAGCTGCTTTTTGGGGATTTGGGAAGGTGGTGAAGAATAGTATTTAGAAGATTTTTTGGCTGAAAATAAGTAGTCCCAGCAAATTTGGGGTACTTGAAAATGGGGGTGAGCATATTTAAAAGTTGCTCAAGTAAAATTTTTAAAAAGGTGAAAAATCCACCTGCAGCAAACACCTGCAATGAAAAAAACACCTGGGGCATACTTGGGGACCCCCCTAGATTGTAGTTCGCTAGTTTTTAACTTTGTACCCCCCAATTTTTTTTTTCGCCCCCCAAAATTAAAGTGCTTTTTTTGGGGTCCTCTGAGGTATTTTTCAAGAAATTATTTACACAGTTTACCTTTGGGGGACTGTCTGAAGGTTGCAGGGTGGTTTCCAAAATGTTGCACCCCAAAACCCCCATTCTGCACTTTTTTTCGCCACCCATTCCTTGGTGATACTTTTTTGCAGGGTCGAATGCAAAATACTTTTCGCACCAGCGAACAGTTTTCAAATTGAATACTTTGTAAAAGTAAAACCGTCGAAAATTACATAATCTGAGCGAAAACCTCGCAGAAACTGCGTTTTCGCTCCATATTGAATACTCCTATTTGTCATGCAAAGTAATATAATATGTAACAGTGTTCACCCCCAAAGTAACCCACACACCTGTAGCAGAGGGTTATGAGAAACAGCAGTGATCGTTATAACTGACAGTTATTCACACAGCAGACTTACACAAGTCACATACAATGCAAAATATAAAAATAGAAATGGAAGAGAGGGGGTACACCTTTGGTGCGCTACAACTTTGAATATTAATTGAATAGGAGCAATTTCCACCACTTAGGGGGATTTATTGCAATATTAGCTGTTGGTCAAACACAACCTTCTAGTTACTCTTCACATCACCATTTGTTTATGTTTTGAATATTATTCATAAAATAAAAGCCCTATGGTAGCCTATAATTCTTATACCTGAATATTTTATTCTTGGTATATCAACAGAAGTAAAAATATATAAAATAATTTACAATACAAATCAATACATAAATAGCATAAAACATCTTTTAGTAAACCTGCCCCAGTACAGAAGGATAGATGTTATCTGCCACCTACACCCTTACAGGTGTGAGCTCTTAGGTGGACCTCTTATGTGGTAGGTGCAGGTTTTTCAAAGCGATGACCCTACGTGTTTTGTCCACATACAGGACTTCATCAGGGGTAAACATAAAAATGGAACTGGTCTGAATAAACACTTGATGATATGGAACTGGTTAGAACACTCAGTGGTATAAGCTTATTTTCCGTCCCTTGATAGGGAGAAATTCCTAGAAAGGCTCTTAGAATCCAAGTAGTTCTTATAACGATTTTACTGGAACAATTAGGTGGATGTTTCTCAACCAGTAAATGTAACCAGATTCCTTAATAACAATTTAAATATGAAGACGTATCATATACTCCCAATGTGTAAAAACGATGAGACCCGGGACCTCATTCAGAGTCAGTCGAAGCGGCCGCACGGTCGTACGGGAAAAGTGGCCGGATATGCAAATGATTCCCTCGCAAGTTGCGTCCCTAAGTTCGGATTGTTAGCTGGCCAACCAAGGGGAGGAAGCGGCCGGAATTAAAAAAAATACGCCCCCTTCTCGTACGCATTACACGTCATCTCCGGGCATATAAGGATTAATCGAGGCCATCGGGAACCCTCGGAACTGGTCGTAGAGCTTAAGGTTGACCATACCCTCTCTTAAGCTCTACGATCATGTCAGTGTAAAAGCCTCCCATGTCACATGTGCCATGACGCTACTTTGTTAATTATGCACTCCCATAAACCGTATGCACTCCCATAAAACGCTGTTCGCATAATTAGGCACGCCTGTGTTCGGATCTCCACTCCCCCGTTTTCAAGCATCTTCCCGTTACCACCCACAAACGCCTCAATCTGTCACTCAAACTACCGACCTGGCTGTGTTCAAGGAGAGAGAAATTTCTGATCGTAGCGGCTAGTTTGCGCACGTGCAATGCGAACTTTACGCATGCGCAGTATAGCGAACATCAGTGGCGTACGACCGTGCGGCCGCTTCGACCGACTGAATGAGGTCCCCAGTGCCAAGCAAGTGGTAAAACTCTATTCAGTCCAATGAAGTGGATGTCTCCCTCTGTTAGCAGTATATATACAGGGGTTAAAGTGGGCAGGAACAGGGTGGAACTGAGTTCCGTCACCTCTAATGGTAGGTGGAACTAGTTCCACCTCCACCAAGTCCCTGCACATTAGTCCCACAGACAGAGCCACTCACTGTCTGCTTAGGGAGGCTCAATTTCTTCAGAGGTCCCTCATTTCAGAGAAACCAGCATATAGGCAAGGAAAGAATCAAGCGAAGGCAATACATAGGGGTTGCAAAAAAATATTAGGCATCCAAGTGACATAGACTAGACACGGCAGAAAAATAACACTGATGATATAGAACTTTTTTTTCCTTTTTAAGTGATCTAACATTGTAGTCTCAGCTGATGGCAGGAGTGCTAAAAAAAAGCATTGAAAATGTATTTCACACTGTCATAGCCCCAAAAGCTTCTGGGGCCTAGGTGGCCACCAGGCCCCCCTCCATACACTTTACAGCTACCTATACACAATAGTGTTTGTGTAAAGAACAGTTTTCACACTTGTTTTGGCCAGTCATACTAGTGTGGCTGGGGGGGGGGGGGGGGGAGATGAGTTTATATATGCTAAACTCTTAGTCAGCTACAAACAGCACAAAGGCCAAGTAGGATATCGAGCTCTGTCTGGCTGTCTCATATACAGGGAGGCAGGAAGGAGCAAACCCAGATGCGGGAAACCTAGTTTCTGGACCAGTGTCTGGGGTGGGGAAGGGGCTGCCGGGGAGAGCCTACCTCCCCTAGGCTGTATGGATCCACAGGGCATACTGACTTATACATGGCCACTGCTATTAACATCCCCGGCTTCCAGATTTCAAGCCCCGGTGGTCTAGTGGGGGAAGCAGTCTACCCTGGTTCCTCACAACAGCGGCCTCCGGCAGGTCTCCACCGCCAGAGGTACGGACTGCCACATGGTTCCCTGACGTCAGCGGCTAGCGGGGAACCACCTTACCTGCATCCCCAATGTCTCCAGCTGCAGTCCTGGGCTCAGCGCTCACTCCGCTGACGCCCGCTAAAATCACTGGTGTTGCGGTGCTGGCAGGGATAGATGGAGCAAAAGCATGGGCGTCCATCTGGACGCCTAGTGCTGCTTACTCATAGGAAAAAAAACTTTCTTGGGACTGCCAAGGTAGTCCACTGTTCACAAGGTGCACTCCTGCGCACCAAACAAAAAACTGAGCGCCTGTAGCCAGGGGCGGGGTATATAGAAGGAGGACCCAGTGCATCCTGGGCGTTAAAGCTTGTAACTGTTTGGTGCCTGGATCACTCCAACCACATACCCCAAGGTAATTCCTGTGGATCCTATGGACCCTGAAGAAAAAATTATGCCTTCACAATTGCATTACTTTGTCTGTATTTTAAATTTCTACTTCAGGGTCCATAGGGTATCCACAGGATACCTTGGGGTATAGGTGTGACGTCAGTCGCAGGGCACCAAAGAGTTAAGCTTTCAGCCTCCCAGGATGCACTAGGTCCCCCTCCTATACCCCGCCCCCGGGTCAAGGCACCTCAGTTTAGTTTGGTGCCCGGCCGGAGTCGGGTGCACCTGTTGGAGTGGGGGCTAGAAGAGCCCCTGAAGCTTTTTCTTCATGCAGCTGTGGCTGCACATCTGGATGAACAGCATGGACAGTCAGTCCTGACGTCCATGCTGTCTCCCCTACACCCCGCCGGTACCAGAACGCCGGTACTGATCCGGGGATGCTGGTGGGCGTCTGGGGTCACAGCTAGCGGTGACCCCAGATGCTCCGGACCATGGCCGGATTCAAGGGGGACAGAGGTAAGCAGCGGGGTCCCGCGGTGGGTCCCCGCTGATCACATGGTCCTAAGTCCCCAGGCAGGGGGCTCCCTGGGGACTGGCTGCAGCGTGGAGCCAGGCGACCAACCTGCGCTTCCACTACCCCCTGGGACAGCGGACCGCAGCAGAGCGGTAGCGCTGCGGCGTCCCAGGGGTTAAATGCATGCCAGGGGAGCGCGCCTTCCCTGTCTCACAGCCGGCGCCTCCCCCGCTGCACACAGCCCTCTCTGCATGCTGCCGACTGGTCCTGTGGCAGCGCTCCTCCCCCAGGCCAGCCTCCTCTCTGCTCCTCGGCGGCCATCTTCTCCAGAACGCATGGTGAACGCTGCTGGAAGCGCTGGACGGAAGCATCGTGGTCTGGGTCCCCCCGCATACCTCTCCTCCGCTGTGGCTCAGGTCTGTGTATGCAGCGCTGTGTCCTACCAGGCCCTGTGTCTGTGTAGTTGAGTAATCAGCGCTGTTAGTGCAGGAATTGTTATTTCTCTGCATTGTATGTGACTGTGCTAGCGCTGCTGCCTGTAACTTTTCTTCTCTAAACTGTCAGCTTTATTACTGTCTCTGTTCTTCTGCTAAAGCCCTTGCGGTGCGGTGCTGCAGGGTGGTCTCTCGCCTATTTAATACTTAATTGGTGAGAGAGGTCACATACGTGGTGCCATCATGTCTGAAAGTGATTTTCCCCTCCGGCTACAGTGTACCACGTGCAAAGTACCGTTAGCGGAGGGGGAGGGTAGCGCGGAGGGCCTTTGCCGGCAGTGTTTGTCCATGGCGCGGCCTATTACGGTTACAGCACCGGTACAGGAGCCGCCCTGGGCTTGTTTCGCTCAGGCGTTAACAGCTTTAGTGGGCCAGTTAGCTCCGCAGCCCGCGTTTACTCCGAGGGGTTTGTCCCAGCAGTCTGTGGTGTCGTCACCCATGCAGGGGTTCCCACGACAATTGGTGGTACCCCACAGTCTCCCTATTTCCCCGCTCCCGGGTTCTCAGGAGCCAGCGTGGGTTAACTCCCTGACGAGTTCTGTACAGCACTTGTCGGATGTGTTGCAAGGGGAGTCTGTGATGCGGCCTCATAAAAGGCCGGTGGCGTCTCTGTCCGCTCCTTATGAGGATGACGAAGGGACGTCTGATGATGGGGAGATTCTGGATCCTTACGATCAGGAACCTCTCCATACTAAGGACGCTGATGCTAAGTCCAAAGTATATATTCCTGGACTTATTCGGGCGGTCCGCACAGCCTTGGTGATTGAGGACGAAGTTCCCCCAGCGGCTAAATCTAAGTATGCCTTTTTCAAAGATGTGAAGGGCGATGCCACAGTCTTTCCTCTTTCGGGTCAGTTGGTGGACCATTTAGAGGAGGCGTGGAAACAACCTGGCAAAAGATACCAGCCGCAGAGACGCCTGGCGGTGGCTTATCCGTTCGCGGATAATTATTTTGCTAAGTGGGAATCCCCTCCACAGGTGGATTCTCACGTGACCCGTCTTGTCCGTAGTGCCACATTGCCGATGCCATCCATGTCCTCCCTTAAGGATGCTACGGACCGCAAGGTAGAAATCTGCCTGAAGTCCGCTTATTCCCTTGCAGGGGGGGCAGCACGGCCGGCTATGGCCATTTGCTGGGTTGCCAGAGCGATGGAGCGCTGGGCGGATTCATTAGAGGCTTCTTTTGAATCCGACTGTCCGGCCGAACAGGCGGAGTTGATTGGCAATCTCCGTGATTCGGCCACCTACATCAACGAGGCGGCTCTAGACATTAGTACTCTGGTGTCTAGAATTTCTTCAGCAGCGGTAGCTGCTCGTCGCACCTTGTGGCTGCGATCCTGGAAGGCGGACGCAGATTCCAAGAAAGGTCTGGAAGCGTTGCCGTTTACCGGAGAAGTTCTCTTCGGTCCGGATCTGGATAAGATTGTGGCCACGCTGGCGGCAGCCAAATCTGCTTGTCTCCCGTCGGCCGCTGCTCCTTCTGGTTCGGGACCATCGTCCTTTCGGTCATCTAGGGCCCAGGGCAGGCCCAAACCACAGTCGTTTCCTCGACAGGCTGGCCCTAAGAAATCGGTCAAGCCCCGGAAGCAGGCATGGAGTACCAGACGTCCGGCCCCCAAGCCAGATGACAAGCCTGCGGCCTGACGGTCCGGGCCTCCCTTTGGGGGATCCCAGGGTGGGAGGCCGCCTGCTACAGTTCGCCCAGTGTTGGTCGACCACTACGACAGACACTTGGGTTCTGGAGGTGGTTTCCCACGGATACGCCCTCTCCTTCCGGCACAGACCCCCGGCTCGCTTCTTCACCACGGGTCTCCCATCAGACCGGAACAAGGCTACGGAGCTGCGGAAGGTATTGCACACTATGCTCCAGGCTGGAGTTATAGTGGCTGTTCCATTCTCCCAGAGGGGCCAGGGTTTCTATTCAAATCTATTTTTGGTACAGAAACCCAATGGGTCATATCGTCCGATTCTCAACCTCAAAGCACTCAACAAGTCTTTGCGGGTCCCGAAGTTTCGGATGGAGACCCTACGGTCCATCATTCTGGCGCTGGAACCTGGGGACTACTTGGTGTCATTGGACATACAGGACGCTTACCTGCATGTCCCTATTCTTTGGCGCCATCAACAGTTCCTCAGGTTTGCAATCCGCAGCGACCACTTCCAGTTTCGGGCGTTACCTTTTGGCCTGGCAACAGCACCACGTGTTTTCACCAAGGTGATGGCGGTCATGGCGGCTTCTCTGCGGCTGCAGGGAGTCCGCATGTTGCCGTATTTGGACGACCTGTTATTGGTGGCAGGATCTCCAGAGCTCCTGTTACGCCACTTGGACCTGACCATTGCACTGCTGCAATGGCACGGCTGGCTAATCAACTGGCAGAAGTCCACTCTAATCCCGTCTCGGAGGATTCTGCATCTTGGAGCCTTATTGGACTCGGGACAGCAAAGGATCTTCGTGACGGAGGACAAGATCTCTGCTTTACAGTCAAGGGTGCGCAGTTGCCTGCACAGCCGCCGGGTGTCCTTACACTCGGCGATGAGGTTACTGGGCTCCATGGTGTCGGTGTTCGACATGGTGGAATACGCCCAGTTTCACTCCAGACCTCTGCAGCACCTGATCCTGTCCAAGTGGAACGGGCTGACTCAGTCTTTGAAGTCCCAGACGATTGTGCTCACCCAGGAGGTTCGCCTGTCCCTTGCGTGGTGGTTACAGACGACCCACCTCAACAAGGGACGTCCGTTCTGGGTTCCAAATTGGGTCCTGTTGACAACGGACGCCAGTCTTCGGGGCTGGGGAGCAGTTTCGGGTCCACACTTGTTCCAGGGCAGGTGGACGCCGACAGAAGCGGAGCTTCCAATAAATATCTTGGAACTGCGTGCGGTCTTCAATGCTCTCCAGCAGGCACAGCGGTTTCTCCAGGGTCGCCCGGTGCAGGTCCAGTCGGACAACGCTACCACCGTGGCCTACATAAACAGGCAAGGAGGAACTCGCAGTCGGACGGCTCTCGTAGAGGTCTCTCGGATCCTGGTTTGGGCGGAGCGCAATCTTCCGGCCATATCAGCGGTCTTCATCCCGGGAGTGCTAAATTGGGAGGCGGACTTTCTAAGTCGCCAGGACGTTCATCCGGGGGAATGGTCCCTGCACCCGGACGTTTTTCAACTACTGGTGGACAGGTGGGGTCTTCCAGAAATCGACCTCATGGCGTCCCGGCACAACAACAAGTTGCCGGTGTACGGGTCTCGCACAAGAGACGAAGGGGCGTCTCTGGTGGATGCTCTGTCCGTCCGGTGGACGTTCCGGTTCGCATACCTGTTCCCTCCGGTCTCCCTTCTTCCACGGGTAATCCGGAAATTCAAACAGGAAGGAGGGACGCTCCTGTTGATAGCTCCCGCGTGGCCCAGACGGCACTGGTTCTCAGACCTTCAGGGTCTGTCCGTGGACAGTCCTCTGCGGTTGCCGCTACGACCGGACCTTCTGTCTCAGGGTCCTTGCCTTCACCCGGACCTGACTCGGCTGTCTTTGACGGCGTGGCTGTTGAGACGGCCATGCTGAGGTCCCGGGGGTTTTCCAGCTCTGTGGTGCGTACCATGTTACGAGCTCGGAAACCGTCTTCCGCGAGGATATACCATCGCGTGTGGCATACGTTCTTCCAGTGTTGTCGACCGAGAGGTTATGCACCGCGGGAGTTTCGTCTGTCTCGGATTCTCGCCTTCCTGCAAGCGGGACTAGATCATGGGCTTCGCCTTGCTTCTTTGAAGGTACAGGTTTCGGCCCTATCTGTCTGGTTTCACCGTAGGATTGCTACAATCCCGGATGTGCGCACCTTTATGCAGGGTGTTCTCCGCATTCAGCCGCCCTTTGTTCCACCTGTGGCGCCTTGGGATTTGGCTGTGGTCCTGAGGGCTCTCCAAGGACCGCCGTTTGAACCACTGGGCTCAGTGGATCTTAAATGGCTAACAGCTAAGACTGTTTTCCTTCTGGCCATTGCTTCGGCCAGACGTGTTTCTGAGTTAGGGGCTCTTTCTTGTAGACCCCCTTTCTTGGTTTTTTATGGGAACAGGGCAGTGCTCCGCACTCGGCCCGAGTTTCTTCCCAAAGTTGTTTCCCAGTTTCATGTTAACGAGGAAATAGTTGTTCCGGCCTTTAACTCACCGGGTCTTTCCGTGGGTGAGGCCTCTTTGGATGTTGTGCGGGCCTTAAGGACTTATTTTGACCGCACTTCTTCGTTTAGGAAGTCGGACGCTTTGTTTGTCCTCTATGGCTTCCGTAAAAAGGGTTGGCCTGCTTCAAAGCAAACTTTGGCAGCCTGGATCCGTATGGCTATTTCTGGAGCTTATCTTCATGAAGGCCTACCGGTCCCTCCTTCTCTGAAGGCTCATTCCACTAGGTCTGTGGGTCCTTCGTGGGCAGCTCGACGTGGTGCCTCGGCAGTTCAGATCTGCAAGGCTGCTACGTGGTCTTCTGTCCATACCTTCGTGAGGTATTACAGGTTTGACACCTTCGCCTCTCAGGATGCTTCCTTCGGGCGGCGGATTCTCCTTTCTGCACAGGAGCGTCCCCACCCTTAAAGGATACTGCTTTGGGACATCCCCAAGGTATCCTGTGGATACCCTATGGACCCTGAAGTAGAAAATATGAGATATGGTAAGAACTTACCCTTGTTATCTCTATTTCTACGAAGTCCATAGGGTTCCACAGGACTCCCGCCATGTCGCACCTGTGCTGCAGATGGGCTTTGCTCTGGTCACCGGTTTTCCGTCTCCCTCTGGTGAGAATGTGATTCTTGTATGTGTCCAGATCTTTGTTCTCTCTCTTCCTTCTCCTCCTCCGGCCTATGGCTTGGTAACTAACTGAGGTGCCTTGGCCCGGGGGCGGGGTATAGGAGGGGGACCTAGTGCATCCTGGGAGGCTGAAAGCTTAACTCTTTGGTGCCCTGCGACTGACGTCACACCTATACCCCAAGGTATCCTGTGGAACCCTATGGACTTCGTAGAAATAGAGATAACAAGGGTAAGTTCTTACCATATCTCATATTTTTTTACATCTAAAGAATTATCTGAAGCATGTGGCAAGAGTGTTAGTGGTCTGTATTTTCCTTGTATTGCATTGCATCAGGGATGAATACTATGTAGAGAATGCCTGTAAACTGCAAAAAAAGCAATGTTATTTACTAAAGTGGTGAAAGCAGGGATTTGATTGTCTTTATTTATAAAAAAAAATTAACTTTGTGTATGCCACAGGGGGGGTTGTGCACAGGGTGACTGTCTCTGGCAGGGAGTGCGCGCTCACTCATTATATGTGAGCCTTCCCTCAGATGCTCCAGTTCCGTGCTGACAAGGTTATGACTGATTCCACGAAGATGCAGGGTCCCATGTTATAAAGGGACCAGTCCCATCTTTCCCACCCTGGTGCAGGGTACATATTATATATATATATATATATATATATATATATATATATATATATATATATATATATATATATGAAAACTTTTATCGTTTAGTTGTGGAAAAGATACACCTTCTTAGAGGCACATCTAAAGATACTATAACTCATAATTAAGTGCATCTCCAGGAACATGCTTAACTTCTCTAAGTACCTCCTTACTTAACTATTCACCTCCCCCTTACTGTATCTATGCAAACCCTTAATTATCTATTTACCTCCCCCTTACTTACTGTATCTGTGCAAACCCTTACTTATATATGCACCCCCCTACTTACAGTATCTATAACCAACCCTACTTATCTTTTCCCTCTCCTACGTATTTATGAACTCCCCTACTTATCTATGCCCACCCCTACTTATGTATGCCCACCCCTACTTATGTATGCACTCCCCTACTTATCTTTACACTCCCCTACTTATCTATGCATACCCCTATATATCTATGCACACCTTTTACTTATCTGTGCACACCTTTTACTTATCTGTGCACACCCCTAAGTATCTGTGCATACCCTTACTTAGCTATGCATGCTCACCCTTATCTATGCACTCCCCTACTTATCTATGCACTCTCATACCACCTATGCACACCCTTACTTATCTATGCTATACTGTACTCTAATTGCATGTGAATGCCAGTATCTGCCGCTTCTGGTGCAAGTTACATGTAACGCTAAATACGGATGCAATTTTTTGGCACATGTGCAGTACATCCAAGCACTTATGTCCAGTTCTAAATTAGGCCATATGTAAACTATGGAAACTGTTGTGGTCTAGAAAGAGGATTTAAACTGGAATCTATAGTGTGAAGACTAGCTTCTGCCATTCTGTCAGCAGAATTAGTCATATCCTAAAAAAGCAGCACACCTATCCTGTAGTACTGTACAGCTCATGAAAATTAAAGAATGTAACAGATGTACTAAGCTCTGGAAAGTAATAATTTGGAGGGTGATAAACTACGAACCAATCAGCTCCTAACGGTCAATTTTCAAACACAGCCTGTAACATGATAGTTAGGAGCTGAGTGGCTGGTAGTTTATCACTTTCCAATTTATCACTTTCCAGAGCTTAGTACATCTCCCCCAGTCATAAACTTGTATAAATGATTAAGAAACATAATTACCAATTCCTCCACAGTAGCCATGCCTGTATTCCGTAGACGTAGAGTTTCTTTCCCACTGGACATTTTCCCTTCACTGGGACTTTTGTTTGGTCTGCCTCTTTGTCCAATCATATCTAGGGAAACACAAAGAAACTACTAAGAGCTGTTTAACCATACACTGAAGTTTTAGGGTTGTTAAAGTGATGCCATTTTATATATTTGTGGATATAACAATTTACTATACTAATAGTACAATTATTGTATTTTCAGAAAAAAATTATTATAGAGACAGTAATGACTGTCCTGCAGATACCATATTGCATATCTTCTTCATTATTGGTCACATTACTTAATTTCACCCTATCTCTGGGCTTCCTTCATATAATGTGGATGGATTATATATGAGCAGGACTGATCAGTACGGCCTTACAACAGCTTCTAGGGGTAGACTACACAAGATCTTCCAACAGATCCTAATACAACATGTATTAAGAAAAGAAAATGGTAGCATACCCTGGGCGCTATTCAACATGCAAGATAAAAAAATATAGGATAAAAAATACTTCCCTTAGCAGATGGTCATTTGTACTACTTCCAGTGCATATGGAAATCTCCTATAAGAACCGGACTTTACAAATGACATACATCGCCTTGAAAAAGAGCTAGACGAGCTCGAAATGCGTCGGAGACTGCCAAATGCCACACCGTGACTGTGCACCCCACCATTACTAACAAAGTTACATTTGTTCATTCTAGTCCATTGGTATATGTGGGAAAATAAAATTTAAAATACTGTGATACCATAATAATCTTGTGTAAAGCAGTATGATAAAATGTGAAGGCACGAGGGTTAATAATATTCAAGATCTTCAAGCCATGTGCAATTGGTAGAAACCTACGATACCACTAAGGATTTGGCAACCAATACAGACTTTAAAATAAAAAGTAATTTTTATTTTACCCTAAAATAATGGAACATACAATGTAAATAGCAATATAGTCCACAATGGAGCATGAAAAACAGATGTACCCATACCAGAAGGTGGGTGGAAATCAGAGTGGGGATGCAAGCAAGATAGCTCAGAAACCAGCTCTGCGTTTCTCACAAGCTGTTAACGATCTTGGTGATGGTGTAGCATATGGGAGCCTCCAACGCATTTCCAGCTTCTCTAGCTCTTTTTCAAGATGATGTATGTCCTTTTTAAAGTCCAGTTCTTAATTCTTATAGATTTCCACGTGTACTGGAAATAGTGCAAATTAAGAAATGACCATGTGCTAAGGGAAGT
This sequence comes from Taudactylus pleione, assembly GCA_031769625.1. Classification (NCBI taxonomy): domain Eukaryota; kingdom Metazoa; phylum Chordata; class Amphibia; order Anura; family Myobatrachidae; genus Taudactylus; species Taudactylus pleione. Next base: position 2,264,099 of record JAUIMM010000559.1, on the reverse strand, counting down.
ATGTTTTTTCGTATATTTTTTTATCTCACATGTTGAATAGCGCCAGGGCACGCTACCATTTGCTTTCCTCATATAATATTTTCAAAACACACTGCTAAGTGGACAAAATAAAATCAAATTAATGCTTTTTTTTCGCAATGAAATCCACAAACACTTTTTTATTATTCACTGTTTATGTATTATGATTGTGTGTAAATGCTGTATAATAATGGATTTTTCTTCCTCCGAAGAAACCATATTAGTGCAATTTACATATCTGTTCATTGACCCTGTATAGAAAACAAGTTAGACTTCCTCTATACTGTACTATAGTATCCTCTATGCTGATGTGACAGTGGAAATGTCAATACTGTATGAAAGGAGGCATTGACAGCTATGTTCTGGCCAATTGCAATATGACAAAAAAAGGTCATTGAATAGCGCCATGAACAGGTTTGCCAGGATTGACCTATTACATTGTATGTTCATGCTGGCTGTAGCACTTTTATATGAATCCACAGGATTATCACTTGCAACAAGGGTAAAACTATTTTCTTGAAGTTTTACCACAATAAATACATTTTTCTTACATATCCAGAATTCATACCGTTTATGCACTTAGACTATACACATTAGTAGGACTATCGGTAGTTTGCACAGAAAGAAAAGATTATGTTGTACGAGTTCTTTTTAAAAATGGCAGATCAGCAACAAAGGATCCCTGCAATTTAATTTGCTATGTTGTTCTAGTTGCATAATAAGCAAGACTACTCCTACCATAAAGCTGGAGGGGAATGAAAACAACAACTTTGTTTGTAACTGATCATATAAACATTGGTACACAGCCATCAGGATAAATTGCAGTATTATTCTCTCACACTGATGCTTCATTTTGAATATTTGAAAAGCAAACAAACTCTGTAAGTCAAAGTACTTCTCTTTAAACTATATAAATAAATCTGAATTATTAACCAGTGTGCCTCCAAACCCAATCCATGCAGCATATTTTCCAGGGTACTTTTGTGATTCCTGGAGGGAATCGACTGTATAAATGTAGAGCCAACTGATGACAGCCTTGAAGGCTGGAATGTGAAGTACTAGTCGAGGCCAAGGGTTAAGGATTTGATGCAGCCTGTGGGCTGTAGGAGCAGCCTTGAGGGCTGTTTGTGGCCTTTATAGTCATGGCCAAGGGACTGATGATGTGAAGCAGTCTTTAGGCTGTTGCAGCAGCCTTGAGGGCTGATTGTGGCCTTTATATTCGTGGCCAAGGGACTGATGATGTGAAGCAGCCTTTGGGCTGTTGCAACAGCCTTGAGGGCTGATAGTGACCTGGGGCTCCAGGACCGTTGCAGCTTTTGGGCTGATGAGACTCAGGGGAGATATGCAACAAGAACGTGGAGCTGCTACCAGTGCTGCGAAGATGACACTGGCGACGGTGTGCTTAATAGCGCACCTGGAACGCAGAGTTGCTACCAGTGTTGCAGGGATGAGACTGGCGACGGTGTGCTGAATTGCGCACCTGGAACGCAGTGTAGCTACCAGTGCCGCCAGGATGACACTGGCGGTGGTGTGCTAGATTTCGCACCTGGAGCGCTAAATTGCGACTAGTGCCGCCGGGGTTGACACAAGCCGCTGGATGGCGACAGATGCTTCTGAGGTTGGAAACGCACTGTGCTACCCAGATAGTACAAGCAGCACGCTTGGATGAGATGCAGGTGAAGCCACTTGGATGGGAAAAACGGCACCAACAAAACACAGCTGGACTGGCTCAGGAACTCGACTGACAAGCAGGAGACTGGAAACCGGAAGTACAAAAACTATCACTGGCATGGAGTGAAGGGCTGACTGGAATTTAACTGAAAGAGGGCCCAACCAGAGCAAGCCTCCCTTAACGATGCACCTGTGCTGTGCACAGACAGGAGAATCAATTAGCATGCACCTGACACTGCACACAGATAGGCAGTAATTAATGCAGTGCCTCAGGCTGGAAGCTGCAAACAACATGATCTGCTTAACCGCAGATCCTGACAGGTACATAAAATAAGTGATAAAGGAACTTGTTAGATGTGCTGTTTAGTAAATACTCTACACTATACCAGTGGTTCCCAAACTTTTTTGAATTGCGGCACCCTAGTGCAGTGATTCCCAACCTCGGTCCTCAAGGCACACTAACAGTCCTGTTTTTAGTGATATCCATGCTTAAGCACAGATGGTTAAATCAAAATAACTAAGGTACCTATTAAGTCACCTGTGCTCAGTTATGGCTATCCTTAAAGCCTGGACTGTAAGTGTGCCTTGAGGACCGTGGTTGGGAACCCCTGTCCTAGTGCATCAGAATTGTTTTCACGGCACCCCTAAGCCAAATGTTTGTTATTGAGAAATTCAGTAAAAAAAATATAGTGAAGTAGTAAAGTGAAGTAACTTGTGTTCCCCTGTCATCCTTAGGTTAATTTATGTAGTGGGTGACAAGGTTTGTGCTTCTGTTTGTCCACATATTTATATTACATTGGCCATAAATAATTTAATTTGGTGCTGGACCATCAACCTGAGGCACCCCTGCAGGTGTCCCGAGGCACCCCAGGGTTCCGCGGCGCCCAGTTTGGGAACCAATGCCCTATACCCTAATTTAAATTCCTCAAATCACTATGACAATACTGACAATAGCAATAAGTCACTAAGTTCGCTTTAAATGACTGTCTACTTCAGGCCTGGCCAACGTAAGGCTCTCCAGTTGTTGTGAAACTACAAGTCCCAGCTTGTTTTCCGATGGTGTATCTGATCGTTCCTACCAGTGTTTCCTGCCTGTGTTTCCCTTCTGAACAAGCAGCCTGCACATAATGTATCTGTGAGATATGTGCAGGCTGCTTGTGTGTAATAATGTGTATTAAAGGGTTCATTTAAAAAAAATAATAATTTCATGGGGTTCCCCCCCAAAGCATAAAAAAGCCAGTCCTGGTTATAAAAATATGGGGGACAAAATGTGTAGGGGTCCCCCATATTTTATGAACTAGCACTGGGCTCTGTGAGGCAGTCCTGGTTTTCAAAATAGGGGGAAAAAAAGCCGTGGGGGGCCTCGTATTTTTAAAACCAGTACCAGACTATAACTTTCACCGGGTCACCCCATTAACACCTCAAACTAGTCAACTCAGGCCAGGGATCCCGGGGAGGTGCGTACCCCCAATAAAAAGGGATCCCCAATCCTCCTAAGCACTCCAGGCCTAGGCGGATACCCAGGTCTCTTCCCTGCACCCCTGGCCAATGAGTGCAGGGGTAATAATGTTGGTGATAGATATGTACTATTGTTTTTTTACAGTGGGACTACAGGTGCCAGCGTGCCTGTCTTTTGGCACTTGTGAAACTACAAGTGCCATCTTTCTGGAGGGACATGAGGAGGAGAGTTGCTGGGGGGAGTAATGTGTAAAGGGCACTACTATTGTGTGTAATAGTGTGTTATATGGGGCACTACTACTGTGTGTGGCATAATCTGTAAAGGCCATTATTATGTGGTATAATGAGTAAGGGGAATTACTGTGTGGCATAATGTATAAGGGGCACTAGTGTTGCATGGCATAATGTATATAAGGGGTACTACTGTGCAGGGGCAGATCTAGACTGTTCTTTTAGGGGGGGGGGGGCAATTTAATGATTAATTATGACTCCTCCTCTTTCCTGTACTGCCATCTCCCCTTTCTGGTCCCCTTTACAGGTTTTTTTTGTGGCCACATTGTAATAATCAATGTATATGTTTATGTATTCACTATGTGTGAATACACAGTGTTAGCACCAGCAGCCATCTCCCTGCTAATCCCTCCCTCAGCCATCTCCCTGCTAATCCCTCCCCCAGCCATCTCCCTGCTAATCCCTCCCCCAGCCATCTCCCTGCTAATCCCTCCCCCAGCCATCTCACTGCTAATCCCTCCCCCAGCCATCTCCCTGCTAATCCCTCCCCCAGCCATCTCCCTGCTCCCCCCCTCCCTCTGTCCAAGATCAGCAGAAGCCATGCCCCCCTCATCTGTGCAGGGGCAGAAGCAGCAGGGGCTGGCTGGCAACTTTTAGCCTGGCAGACACAAGTAAGTTGTCCGGTTTCTCCACCAGTGCATTGCAATGGGGAAAAGACACATGATAATAGCCTCTATAGGTAAGGTTTGCTTAATGGGGTGTGCTTAAAATACTCAATTAAATGTATAAAAAATTGTTATGTCAAAGAACTATAAACACGGACTACGACCAGCCCCATCCCAAACCAGAAACCAGGGGCTACCAGATAATGTAGAGAGGTTCACAGTGACAGCCAGATAAGAGAGCATCGCAGAGACTGCCATATAATACAGAGAGGCTCGCAGTGACCGTCAGATCAGAGAGCGTCGCAGAGATGTGCCATATAATGCAGAGAGGTTTGAAGTGACCGTCAGAACAGAGAGCGTCGCAGAGATGTGCCATATAATACAGAGAGTTTCACAGTGACAGCCAGACCAGAGAGCGTCGCAGAGATGTGCCATATAATACAGAGAGTTTCACAGTGACAGCCAGACCAGAGAGCGTCGCAGAGGTGTGCCCTATAATGCAGAGAGGTTCGCAGTGACAGTCAGATCAGGGAGTATCACAGTGACTGCCCTATAATGCAGAGAGGTTCGCAGTGACTGCCATATCAGGGAGCGTCACAATGGGTGCCAGATAATGCCAGATAACTCAGTAATTGCCAATTAATGCAGAGACCATCAGTGACCCGCATATAACACAGATATTATGAATATACCCCTCACACACAATCTTAATACCCCCCCATACACACACACCTCCCTCAGCACCTACATTATTAAAACAACTCCCTCCCTCCCTCCCCAAAATAAAAAAAACAACACCCCCCCATTGCATAAGTATTCCAACCCCCCTACCCCCCCTCAAATATAATTTAAACATTTTCACACCTCCCCTGGCACTTACCTGTCTTAAAGCTGTTCAGTCTCTGGTCCCTGCAGAGCTCCATGGTAAAGGAAGAGATGATACAGGATAGACTAGTGAAGGGGTGGAGATTCGGGGTGAGGGGGATCTGCAGACCGCCCGTATACACACAGCGGCAGCCGCGAGGAGGGGGGCGGGTCATGTCCCTGACCCGCCCACCGGGTCCCACCCCCTGGCCGCCGGGACCCGAGGGCACAAGCAGATGATGGCAGTTTACTGTGTATGAACGACCATCATCTGCAGATATACAGTATCTGCAGATCACGCGATCTGCAGATATATCCGTCAGGTGTGTACCCAGCTTTACTCACAAGAGATTTGATTTATCTCCGCTTCTTAAATAAACTCACAACTGTGGGTTTCAAAGGAATGTGAATTACAAACATCATAAGGTTAGTGTATTTTACATCAGGATCCACTTCAAACACCTGTTGTTTTGAAATAAATATTGTGGACTTCAAAGTTGAGGGTAACAGATAGAACCATATGTGAATATTCTTTACAAGAATTTCTGTAACATTCTTTGTCCACTTACATCTGGATGAAACTAGTTTATACACACTGTAGGTGCATGACTACAACATGCACACATTTGTGTGCATTTTTCTGTTGTACAAGATAAGTTTGAAGCCCTTAACCTTACCTGAGCACCTATATTTGTCTCTATGAAATATCCTCTTTGCTTTACCTCATTCTGATTAATGACTATGAGAATACGGAAATAAAAGGGAAGTTTATCTTTCATGTGTTTGCATAACATTACAATTCTCTGTGTGCCAAACCTCAAGCCACACAAGCACACTTATTGCAAATCCATCTTACACCACCTAAAGGAAGAATTAAGTCTGACTCTGGACTCGTTCCAAATAAAGTTGGGTACACACTAAACGATGTGTACCCAGCACAATATCGCGAGCGATGGGACATGGCAGTGGTGCCGGCATTTGGTAAGTGCATACACACTTGCAGGTGCCAGCAGCTATGGTACGATGGCGGGGGCCATGCTGCATTCGAAAGCATGTCCCCCGCTGACGATATTGCCCGTCGGACCAGCATGCATGTGCAACAGGTGATGTTGCCGATGACACTTGGGAGCGCACATAGTCAGCGACATAGCAGATACACACTGGCCGATGTGCCCAATATGTCGTCCAATCCACCGGATCGGACGACATATTGTCTAGTGTGTACCCAGCATAAGTCCTATGCTGGGTACAAAGAAACAATATAACAGACAAGCCTTCATGTCCACCTAGTTAATGCACTCGCTTTTTGCAGTGCCAAATTAAGGTCCACATGGGCCTGGAGCTGATATTTATGAAGGGCCTATTGTGTGCTGCCGCAAGGGGTATGACCAACATGGCAGGGATATGACTACTGTTGTGGGAGGATGGATCTGTACAGGGGATGTGGTCTGTGCCGTGGGGTGTGACTAATACCATGGAGGGAAAAGCTGCCGTCTATCGTCAACCACCACATTCTCTAATATACATTTTATATATACACATATCTATATAAGATATGTTATTAACATTAATGGTTAATAACAATACTAACACATTATGGTCCTCATTCAGACCCGGGCGCAAGCGCTGAGCGCTCGCAACCAGGTCGATGTTTATCCCCTGCGCACGCGCAGCGGCTGCACTGCGCGTGCGCAAGCCCCGGTGCGAAAGAGAAACTCTCTTGCTCTGGAGCTCAATACAAAAGGGCCGGCTGTCGATGTTGAACGACAGCTCGGCCCGTTTTGTAGGAGGGGCGGGGGGGGGTTTCACAAACAGAGGCCATTTTGTGGGCGGCTGCATTGACATCAGCAGTGATGTCAGTGGGGAGCCTCCTGCTCAATCAAAGCAGGAAGCTCCCTGGGGCTTGAGGCTGCCGAGACCCTTACGGTCTCGTCACAAGCCCCGATGGTCGCGATGGTCTTGACCATCGCGACCATCAACCTGGTCGGTCGCTAAAGCTGTGGGTGGTCAACCCACAGCTTAGCTAGCGACCAGGAGGCCGCACTAAGAAAAAGAAGTGGCCGCCCTCATTCAGAGAGAGCGATCACTTCTTGCGACCACCTCTGAATGAGGGCCATTGCACCATAATGAGCAATACTGGTCTGCATTAGCTAAATCAGAATTACTGGGAATAGGACTGCTGTGTGCAAATTATTCTGCCCAGGACTGCCTGACCATTGTTGCCCTCCACTCTGCTGGTTCAGATTACACGCTTACAGTTAAAATGGTTGCAATAAATCACAGCTTAGTTAGCGACCAGGAGGCTGCACTTAAAAAAAGAAGCGGCCGTCCTCATTCAGAACGAGCACTCGCTTCTCGCGAGCGCCTCTGAATGAGGGCCTATATCTATCTGGCATAGGCTTTATTCAATAAGTGCACATAATTTTTAACAAACATTCCAGAACTTTTATTCTAAACATATTGGCAGTGTACCTTAAGACACAAGGGGCCAAATGTAATAGGATGAGAGGTTAGAAAATGTGAGAGATTAGCAGTAAGCTCTCACACTCTTTAAACTTGGCCAATGTAAGTCTGAGAACAGAAAACTCATGTTTTTAGACTCAAAAAACGCTCACGATTTAAATTCTCAACCAGATGATTTCCCAGTTTGAAGATAAATATGGCCTAATGTGAGAGCTTACTGCTAAACTCTCAGATTTTCTAAACTCTCATCCTATTACATTTGGCCCAAGGGGTATGTTCAGTGGGTGCGTATTGGGAGTGTTATGGGCGTATCAAGGAAAGCACCTGCATACACAGATGCACAGCCACAGGCATAGGAGGCCATAGTCAGATGTAGACACTGCACCTGACATAGGGGTGGTGGAAGTTTAGAAGGTGCGACTGATGGTGGCATTTGGTATTAATGTACGGACGCTGAAAGTGGGTGTCTCAGTCCTTGTACATGGGTGCGCACTGATGTATACAAAGGAAGGAGCTTGTAGTAGCATTTGCATAGAGTCACAGATGAACCTATGGCACATCATAATGCCCCCAAGTACACATTGTGCCAAATAGTCATGCCCCAATACACAATACGCCACATAGTAGTGCCCCAAAATACAGTGTACCACATTGTAGTGCTCAGGGTACACACTATGCCACATCGTAGTGCTACCCCAATACACATTATTTCACATTTTTGTGCCCCCGATACACATTATGCCACATTGAAAAGCAAAAGCCACTTTATTAGGGGATTTTGCTTTATCAATCCAAGTTGGAATCCCTAGCCTGTGGCACACATCTCAGCCATTGACAGAAGTGTGTATTTGTTGGGCAATAAAAGTTTAAAAGCTTGACCCTGTATGTGCCCTTGAAGATACCTTACTCCTCATACCCCTTGGGAACATTTGCCACTGGGGAACAAGTGATCCCTGCCTGGGCTGTTCACAGATTCCGGGGCAAGTGGCGGAGGATTCAAGAGTCTCCCATCCCTACTGAATATTAAAGCTGTAGGCAACTATTGGGAGGTTACCCTGCCAGCACTACACCATCCTCTCCACTTAGGAAGCAGCCAGCGCTTGCACCTTGCAATGACTGATGTGGGGCAGGGAGATGGCTAGTAAAGAGCACTGCAGCAGGTAGATGCCCTTCAGCAAGCGCGCCCCCCCCCCCCTTACTTATATCTAGAGATGTGCACGGACCCGTGTTTTGGTTTTAGCAAACCCACCCTCAAATGTAACGGTTTTGCCAAAACCACCCTCAAGTGTTTTGGATTTCTATAAAATGTATAAAACAGCTAAAATCATGTAATTTGGACCTGTTTACATACTATCCAAAACCCAAGATTCGGTTTTAAATCAGAGTTCCAAACTTAAAGAAGACCTGCAAACATAAAGCGGAAGCTGCTCAATTTGCCAATATTCTTCAGGTGCATGAGAGGGAGGGAGTCATACTAAACAAAAAAAACAGAAAGAGGGGTATCCCCAAGATGTCCCCCAGTACACTTATTTCAGGCAAGTGAACTAAAAGCAAATGTTTTATTTTAATCCACCTTTTCCAAAATACACGAAAAAATAAAAATTCTATGGCAAGGTTTTCACAGACAAATCTAGACATTTTTTTTTTGTTTGCTTATAATTTTCACCAGTTTAAATGCTTACAGTATGTATGGATAATATGGTAGTCCAACAAGGTAAAAAAATATTGCTTTAAATAACACCAAACATTTAGCTTTTATGGAGACTCCCTTCTTTAAAATGAGTGGTCTCTTATCTATGTGACAAGATGGGGGAAATATAGGGACTTAAATTCCTCTCCACTCCTTTTTCCAATTTGGTTTTTTTCCACAAAAGTGATGATTTTCCCACCAGTCACCTGGACTGGTGGGAGACGGGTCATTTCTTTTTTATTTGGGAGGTGCCAGTTGCTGTGGAGGACAAGCAGGGCTCGTCCTCTGCCTTGAAGGTTTTTTTTTTTGTTGTTTCTCATTATATTGCATAATTATATTTTAATGTGTCTGAAAATGTGCACCTACTTAAAAAAGGTGTATATATCCAAATTCTTAATATTTTGAATGTTTTACTGTACTTAAGAAATATATACTAATTTCAGCTGCAGTGATTCTGTAACACAAACATTTTGTTTGTTCTAAAGATCTGCTACTATATGCCATTTAAAATGGTTATAAATCCATAATATTCTTGGCATTTCACAAGTTCCCATATTTTGTCTGCAGAATTTGGCCTTACGTGTTCTCATTTAACAGTGGCACACATTCAAATCAATTGACTATTATAGTCCCAGTTCTATTGTGGGAGTTGTGGGTGATGAAGACAAGAAGGAGGTGATGGGGGAAGTGGCACATAATCACGCCATCTTGGCTCTTCCTCATGCTATACAAAGCAGAGATACCTATAATTACAAAGTTGGGGGGCAGAATGACGCAATACAGTGCAAATCGCATAATTAAGCCACCCATCCTGCCCACTTCACTCAGGAAGTGGGCGATGTCTACGGGTCTGTGGGAGACTTGTCTATTCTTCCAGGTGTCCAGAAGAGCAATCTGGTATGATTCATAGGCTATAAATTTAGCAAAATGCAAACATACAAATATAGTGCAAAACGCCATTCTTCGGTGTGAACTCAAAATTTGTTTACCCAAAGCATTATACCTCTGTAACATGGGTACTCTGCCACAACATTGTATTTATGTGAAAACATTTTGCCACAACTTCACTCTTATCTTTGATCTGTGGGATAGGTCATCATGGTTGACTTGTCTAGTGCAACATTCCTCCCATTTCTCCTAGTTTCAGCAGGACAGCCAAAATTTGTGGGGAGTGTCCTTCTGTCCCACAATCAGCGTATTCATCCCAAATTGCAGGAAATTGTGAGGTATCTACTGTACAGTGTGTGCTGCAATAACATGGAGCTTCTGTGTAGGGGAGTGACTTTGATCAATACGATGCGGTCACACCACAAGATCACACGTGTCCCGATTCCAAGTTACTAATGTTTGGAGCTTTGTAGTGTAAACTCTTGCCTTCACTGCCATATAGGCTGTCATTACAGAATTACTTGAGCAATGAGCAGTGTATTGTACTGTGTACAGTGAAAGTAATCACACAAAACTAGCCATACATTCTTCATACTCAGTATTTCAATATCTTTCACAAGGTAAGTGCTCCACCTAGTGGCTTTGATTAATACATTTTACAGAACTTCACAAATAAATTACTTATATGACATTTGAATTTGTTTAGAACTTGCCAACAATAAAGTACTACTAATTGAAACATACAACAAACTTTATGTATTGTATACAGTAAATACAGAATATGGTATGAACATACCTGTTGATAATTATTTTTCTTCGAGGTCCATAGGGTCAACAGGAATTACCTTGGGATATATAGTTGGACAGCGTCCATTGCACCAGACAGCAAAGCTTTGAAGCTCCCCGCATGCACTGGTCGTCCTCCCTATATCCCTCGCCCCCAGCTACAGGCATTCAGTTCGTGACTAATCCTCACGACAAGGAGACAGAGGATGGAGAAGGAAGAAACATTTCACCAGAAACACTCTACATATGAAGAGGGAATCTTATGATATATAGTTTAAGAATAGGATCCCTCTGAGGCCAGGTGCGTCAGGGAGGGTGGCCTGTGGACCCTATGGACCTTGAAGAAAAAGAATTATCAACAGGTATGTTCATACCATAATTCTGTATTTCTTCTTCGGGTTCCATAGGGCCCACAGGAATTACCTTGGGACGTCCTAAAGCAGTCCTTAGGGGTGGGGACACTCCTGAGAAGATAGGAGAATCTGCTGCTCAAAGGAAGCATCCTGGGATGCTTAGAACTTTATATACGTACTAACAGAAGACCAGGTGGCCGCCTTGCTCAGTTGTTCAGCAGAGGCGCCCTTGTCTTACTGCCCATGACGGTCATACGAAGCCAGCGAGACAACGCCTGCTTGTTGGCTGGCCAGCCTCTTTTGTGGAATCCATATAACACAAACAATGATTCTGTTCTCCTGACGGACTTAGTTCAGTCCACATCAAGTAGAGCTTCGCCTGTAGACAGGCCTGAAGTCTGGAAGGCCGGCACCACAATTTCCTCATTAATATGGAAACAGGAAACTACCTTTGGGAGACAGCCCACCTTGGTACGGAGGACAGCTCTATTCGGATGAAATACCAAGTAGGGGAGCTACATGACAAAGCTGCCAGATCAAACACCCTACGAGCTGACGTGATGGCCAGGAGAAAGTGTTTTCGCCGCCAGCCATCTCAAATCTACTTTATCCAAGGGTTCAAAGGGATGTGTCTGAAGCATCCTGAGAACCAGAGACAAATCCCACGGTGCAACGGTGGGATAAATGGAGGTTGCAGTCGCAGTACCCCCTGCATGAATGTTCTGACATCCGACAGAGAAGCATTTTTGCACTGAAACCACTCCGTCAAAGCCGACTCTTGAACTCTCAAGGTGGCCAGGTGGAGACCCAAGGCCAATCCGACCTGGAGAAACCCCAGCACTCTAGCCACCTTAAATATTTTAGGGTTATATTTCCTGTTATGACACCACAGGAAAAATGACCGCCAAACCCTGTGATATATGCGCGCAGAGGCCGGTCTTAAGCATTGTCTGCATCACAGATGAAAAAAAAACCCTGGCTTTTAACACGGAAGACTCAAGAGCCAAGCCGTCAAAGCCAGTTGGAGTAAATCCTGGTAACGACATGGACCCTGCTTTAGCAGGTCTTGTCGCAGAGGCAGTGGAAACGGACTGTCTAATGATAGACACTTCAGGTCCGCAAACCAATGCCTCCTGGGCCAGGCAGGAGCTATTAGCACTACCCTGCCACCTTCCTGCTTGAACTTTCTGACCACCCTTGCGAGGAGGGAGATCGGAGGAAACAGGTATGCCAGTTTGAAGTTCCATCTTACTGATAGAGCGTACACAAAGGCTGCTGAGGAGTCTCTTGTCCTGGACCCGTACTTGGGGACCTTGTAATTGTGAAATGATGCCATCAGGTCTACCTCTGGTAGACCCCATTTGTCCACCAGAGTTTGAAACACCTCCGGATGAAGAGCCCATTCTCCAGCGTGTATATCCTGGTGACTTAGGAAGTCTGCTTCCCAATTGAGCACTGCTGGGATGAACACAGCTGTTATCGCTGGAAGATGGCTCTTTGCCCACAACAGAATCCCTGCCACCTCTCTCATAGCCGCTGGTCTTCGTGTGCCTCCCTGATGGTTTATATAGGCCACTGTCGTCATGTTGTCGGACTGAATCTGGACATGTCTGCCCCGAAGAAGGTCCTACGCCTGAAGAAGTGCCCTGTGCACTGCCCGGAGCTCTAATACATTTATTGGCAGATGGCTTTCTAGGTTTGTTAATATTCCCTGGAAAGTGTGCTGACCTATGACTGCTCCCCATCCTCTGAGGCTTGCGTCTGTGGTGAGGAGCACCCATCCCGGGATCCACAACGGATGACCCCTGTTTAAATGAGTCACTTCCAGCCACCAGGCTAAGGAGAGACGAACCTCTGGCAAGATCAGAATCATCTGTCATTTTATATGATGATGCTGACCATCCCACTGCGCCAAGATCCACCGTTGTAGGACTCTGGAGTGGAATTGCTCATAAGCCACCATGTCGAACGTGGCTACTATGGAGCCCAGCAACTGTATGCCAGCTAGACAGATACTACCTGGTTGCTCAGTAGACTGTGTACTCGTGCCTGTAGGATCACAATTTTGTCCTCCGGCAGAAAGACCCTCTATTGCCCAGAGTCTAGTATTGCTCCCAGGTGCACCATCCGCTGGGTTGGTGATAGAGAAGAATTCTTCCAGTTGATCACCCACCGTGCTCTTGTAGGCAAGCTACCGTCATTCGTAGATGACACAGTAATGTCTCCTGCGACTGAGCAATTATTAGAAGGTCGTCCAGGTATGGCAGGATTCTGATTCCCTGACGCCTGACATAGGCCGTCATGATCGCCATTATTTTCGTAAAAACCCTTGGAGCTGTGGCTAGCCCGAAAGATAGTGCCTGGAACTGCAAATGCTGTTGATTTACTGCAAACCTGAGAAATATCTGGTGGGATTTTGTGATTGGGACATGCAGGTATGTCTGAATATCTAGTGAAACCATGAAGTCCCCTGGTTCCATTGCCAGCATGATTGACCGTAAAATCTCCATGCAAAATTTTGGTGTCCTGACAAACCTGTTGAAGGATTTCATATTTAGAATAGGTCTGTACGACCCATTGGGCTTTTGGATAAAAAATAAGGTTGAATAGTAACCCATTCCCTGTTCCGTCACAGGGACTGGGAAAACAACCCCTGCCTTCAGAAGGGCATCCACTGAATCCTGGAAGGCCTGAACTCTGACTGGGTCCCCCGATAAATCCGTAACCACGAACCTCCAAGGGGGGCGGCATCTGAATGATATGGCATAGCAGCGAACTACCATTTCCCATACCCTGGCATCCGTGGTCGTCCGATGCCAGGCCCGGGAGAACTGTAGCAGTCAGCCTCCAACCCTGACATCCTCCAGTGGGAGGCCTGCCCCATCAGCCAGGAGGCTTACCGTCTGGTTTAGAAGTTGGATGCTTGCTTGCCCAGGACTTTCTGGGCGGTCCCTTTCTCTGAGACTGCTCTTAGCTGAGGACTGTTTCTTTGCCTCTTGTGACCAAAAGGACCGGGACAGCCACTGTCTTCTGGACATAGAGGTAGTCGGTAATTCTGCCAACCTTGGTGTAGCCAGTGATGTCATAATCTCATCTAATGCTCGACCAAAGAGCACCTTACCTGTGAATGGCAAGGATTCTAGCGCCTTTTTAGACCCTGGATCCGCTCTCCAGGGTTTCAACCATATGGTCCTTCGGGCTGCCACTGAATTAGCAGACACTCTCGATGCCACTATACCTACATCAATGCCTGCTTTACCCAAGTATACAGAAGTCTCCTGTATCTGACCCAGCAAAAACTCTTGTTGGGTCTACAATCGTCTCAGCCAAAGATTTAGTCCAATCTTCCATTGCCTTAGCCACCCAGGCTATCGCCGTGGCTGGTCTGGTAATTGCCCATGATAAGGAAAATATTGTCTTCAGATAACTGTCCAGCCTCCGATCCACACCGTCCTTTAGGGAAGTCGCCGTTGGGATAGGCAATATAGCGCTCCTAACCACTCTAGTAATATGAGCGTCTATTGTGGGGGAAACCTCCCAGTGCAAATGGGTACCTAGCTGCAATCTTTTTAGTAGACGAAAAAGACTTGCAAGGGGTCTCCCATGCCTCAGAAAAAAGATTTGTTAATTGCCCTGAGTGCGGAAAATAATCTTTCGCCACAGCCTGACATCTAAAGACCACTTCTTTAGAGGCCGGTATATTGAAAACAGACCTCACTGCCTTCACCAAGGCAGGTACATCCATCCGGATGGTAATTATCATTCAACGAGCCTGACTCAGAAACCAGAGAATCCAGTTCTGATGAATCAACCGGGTCTGACTCTTGAGGAGACATATGATGACTCTTATGCCCTCTTTTCCTAGGCCCCTGAGAGGACCAAACCCCTTGATTGGGGCCACCCACCCCAGGCCAACCAACATTCATCGGTGGTATCCCCATAGGGAGAGCCCGCTGTGAGAACCCCATAGCCTGAGGTAACTCCATAGCTGGAGTCCGCCCCTCTGTGACCTTGATTATTAAGAAAGACAGTACCTCTGGAGTGACAGCCACCCAAGAAGGTTCCGCAGTAGTAACAGACCCACCAGGCACCTGTTTACTGCAATTTTTACAGAACCCTTCCAGATTCACATCCTGTTCTGATAAGCCTGTAACAGATGACTTACAAAACACCAGTACTGAAGAACTTAGGCCCTCATACAGAGGCGGTCGCAAAAAGCGAGCGCTCGCTCTGAATGAGGGCGGCCGCTTGTTTTTTTAAGTGCGGCCTCCTGGTCGCTAGCTAAGCTGTGGGTTAACACCAACAAGCTTTAGCGACCGACCAGGTTGATGGTCGCGATGGTCAAGACCATCGCGACCATCGGGGCTTGCGACGAGACCCTAAGGTTGGGTCTTGGCAACCGCAAGCTCCAGGGAGCTTCCTGCTCTGATCGAGCAGGAAGCTCTCCACTGACATCACTGCTGATGTCAGTGCGGCCGCCCACAAAACGGCAGGCGTTTCCGTTTGTGAAACCCCCCCCCGCCACTCCTACAAAACGGGTCGAGCTGTCGATCAACATCAACAGCCGCCCCTTTTGTAGTGAGCTCCGGAGCGAGAGAAATTCTCTCTCGCTCCGGGGCTTGTGCACGCGCAGTGCGGCCGCTGCGCGTGCGCAGGGCCTAAACATCGACCCGGTTGTGAGCGCTCAGCGCTTGCAACCGGGTCTGAATGAGGTCCTTAGTTCTTTATCAACTGACATAATTGAAAGAACAATGCAATACAAAGTAATGTGATTGTTTACTATCAGTGATGCACCATACCTTCAAACGGACAAGGGGAAACAAAGGAATAGTAATAACGCGGACAGTTTGTGAAACATAGGCAGTGTACATACAGCAGCTGACACACAGTCACATTCAATGCATGAAGACGCGCAACTGCGTCAGCAATGTGTACTCAATCAACTAAACCAACCCCAGAAGGAGGAAGGTAGGATATAAAGTATGCTATATACCAAACCCAAGGGAGAGGTATAAAGAGAGAAGACCCAAACCTCTGAGAACTCCGCTGCAGCCGCCGGGCAAACGCTAATCTGCGCACTTCTCATGCTTCTTATGAGTTTGCCCTTCTGCTCCACGGGAGGTTTCTGTCCTCCCTGAGGTCCTTTATACCAGACGCTGGAATCCTAGCCGGAAGTTAGCATCTGGTGGGAGGAGCGGCTGGGGGAGCGCCAGTCTGCCATAAGCTGCGTCTTTGACGGCCGGGTACGCTGCACTACAAAGTGGCTAGACGCCGATCAGTGCGCACTAGTGCATATTGCCACCCATCCCTGGCAACAGACGATAAGGCCCTGGCCGCCGAAGTGAGGAATCGGTTTTTCAGAACGTCTTTCACATGCAGCGGCCTCTGATGCGTCCCAACACCCGAGGCTGGGGACTGCTCGCGCATGATGCCCAGAAGGGAATCCTTACCTGACATCTCCGTTTCCCCGACTGCAGTCCAGGACCTCAGCGTCTTCCGGCCGCCAGCTAAGCCATGCTGAGGCCGGCCGAAAAAACACTGAGGGCACACAGCGATCTGGTGTATTGGCCATCGGCGGAGGTAGATGGAACCGCAGTAGAGCATCAATCCTGGCGTCGGTACTGCTAAACTCATGAAGTTTCATAACTTAAGGTAAGAAAAAAATAAAAATAGCTTAGGACTGTCTAGCAGCACCACTGTATAACAGGTGCGTCTTGCCGCGCGCCAAACAAAACAACTGAATGTCTGTGGCTAGGGGATATAGGGAGGAGGACCAGTGCATGCTGGGAGCTCCAAAGCTTTGCTGTTTGGTGCATTGGACGCCGTCCAACTACATATCCCAAGGTAATTCCTATGGACCCTATGGAACCCGAAGAAGAAATCTTAATTTCCATCAACACCTTCATAATATATTTCAAAAAGCTGTAGCTATTTTGTCATTTTTATGATCAACTAAGTGTAATGTGTATAAATTTTTACTATGCTTAACTCTCATGAAGCAAAAGCACCTAAATACTTTCCAACGCTCGAAGGTAGAAACTCTGAAAAACTTAGGCCATGTCTCAAACTCATTGAGTTTCCCTCTGATCCACCAAGACCCTGCCCCTTGAATGGTGGTTAATGCCACTTTTGGGTGCTAAAAAGTTGGACTCTTGTCAGGTACTCATGTGTTAATTTTTGTTAATGCAAATAAGGTGTATGCTCTGTGAACAGTGACTGTTTCCATAATATTTCCAGAAAAGAAAATGTTACTTTAAAAGATGTATTTTCAATTTAAAAGATGTTCAGATCCTTCAACATGACTTGTGTACTTGGTGGTGAATATGCTATATTCTCTCTACAATTACTATTGTAATGACCTTTTTTCAAACAGTTTATTCTAAAAAATAAAATCACCATTTACATTATTTCAGCAATAAAAAATCTAGCTGGATGATCGGAAGCAGAACATTTGTTCTGGTTGGAAGATTTCATTATAGAGGATATGTTTCTGGTCCCATTTGTATTGTACTATAAACACAGACATAGGTGGGACCTTATATAACAGAGATTTTGGTGATATATTATATTTGCTAAAGACAGAATTTACCTCCAAAGTAAGTAGCAACACCCATGGGGTAAGCTGGGATTATCATGGCATGTTCTGAATAATTAATGACACACAAAGCACCGTTAATGCTGTGAGGGCAATCCAGCAAGTTGAATACACTGTCAACATCTGAGGTCAAAACTTTCCACCTATGGGCATTGGACATTAACACACATAGGAGAATAACACACCTGCGGTATAACATGAAATTAAACGCAATGATTAGTAGTTGTAGTTTCACTCTTCTATTTATGGATCCTTGTTAAAATTCACTTAGAAACATTGGAGTTTTGAACTCTTCCTAAAGATACAAAAATTAAAATACATTTTTTTTAAATAATACTATTTACCCCCAAAAGAATGCTGATTATATACTACTAAGGGGCCATTGTATCAAGCTATTTGTTACAGAAAATTATGCAAAAGCTGCAGTTTCTGCATCAGTTTATGTATTGATTATATGTATATGGTGCGTTTGCACATTGTCATATGCCAGGGATATAACTCGCAGGGACAGAGGTTACTGCAACATAGCGGGGTTATTTTCATTAAAAATGAAAATATCCCTCTCCTCATACGTCTCTTCCCAAACTCTTTCAGATCTTGGCTGATTACGGTTCTCTATGGGCTACAAGATCAAGTTTTCTAAAAGTGAGTCTCTTGCCTTCAATATCTCACCCATGGCCTTGGATCTCTTAAAATAAAATATCTGGGAGTTTATATAACAAGTAGATATGACACCCTATATTCAGCTGATTTTCCCCCTATGCTTAAAACATTTAAACTGGACCTCCTAGATGACAGGATCTAATAATTTCCTGGTTGGGCAGGATAGTGGCAATTAAGATGAACCTTATGCCTAGACTACTCTACCTCTTCCAGACCCTCCCTGTTACTGTTCCTAAATCTACTTTTATTAATATTACACAGGTGGTTTGTCTAATGTGTATGGAATTCTAAACCTCCCTGTATCAGTTTTCTTACTCTTCGTTGCCCTACTACAAATGGAGGCAATGGGTTCCCTGATGTTAATCTTTATTATTATGCTACCCATCTAAGTCAGGTAATAGTTGGTTTGCATCTTCCCAGATACCTAGGTGGGTAAACATTGAAGCTAATTCTTGTGGTACCCCCTTCAGGGCAGCCATCAGAAATTGTAGGGCCCGATACTGACAAATTAGGCATGCCCACCCCCCTCCTCGGACTTCCACCTCCCCCTCCCTCCCCCTCTTTCTCCACTGCCTTTTCCTAGAAAAAAAAAAGGTTTTGGCCAAAAATTTTAAAGCCTGTCACCACGTTAACGTGGCATCTGCCCTGCCCAGCTTGTTCCCACCTACTTACCTTAAGTTATCTCCTTCTTTGAAGAGTCCACACCTTTCTTCTTACTTCTTCTCTACCTTTCTGGCAGCTCGCGCCGTGGCACCCACCCTCCAGTGACGTGGCGTGACGTCACGCGCACCTTTAACAGCGTGTCCTGTAGGTTAGTGGAGCGGCCCGGGTGGGCCCTCCTCCTTTAATGGGGAGCGGGTAGGAGGAAGTGCTGGTCGGCGGCAGGTCAGAACGCCTCCCTCTTTAACTCAAAGAAGCAGTACTGGTTGTGGGCTGTTCAGCGGCAGTAGAGCCGGGCGCCCTCCCCCGCACCCCCTCTATTTTCTCCTTAATCAAGGAAAGTGCATACAAGGTTTAGATGGTACCTGCCCATCTGCACAGAATGTATCATTCGCCTCTGACCGATGTTAGAAAGGTTGTGACGTGAGGGGTACCTACTTACACATATGGTGGACGTGCCCTAAAATAGCCCAATTCTGGGATGGGGTTGCCAGGCTCCTATCAGAAGTTCTTAAAAGTACCACTGACCAAGTCTCCCTGGTCTTTCCTCCTTGGCTGTCCACTTGAGGGCCTTCACAAACATGCTGATAAACTCTCGTCACATATTTTAAATGCAGCTCGATGTCTAATTGCTAAAGAATGGAAAGGCATTGACCCTCCTCGCCAAAAACTGATAAATAAAATTTGGCACGTGGCGGCCATGGAGAAGATATTGGCTCATCTGCACAATACCACTCATAAGTTTCTTATGGTTTGGTGTGACTGGTTCTTATATAATAGCAGCACACCACATGGGACCCTGCCCTCACGCTTCTCGGATCTCCTGCTTTAACGAATACAATGTATCCATTTCATTTTATTTTATTTATTTATTCTACTTATTTTTTCTTTTTCTTCATTCTGCCATGGTGAATTTCGTTTAGGTTTTTTCAAAGTGTAATATGGACCCGGATTCAGCCTCCTTTGTACTTACCATGCCCCACCCCCACCATCCTCTTCTCTTCCTTTTATTCTTCCTCTCTTTTTCTTCTCTCTCCTATCCTCTTTTCTATGCTCCTTCAATTTAGATTTGCTCTCTTCCTATGTTTTTTTATTTTCAGATCAATATATTGATAGATATACACGTATCTATATGTTACTATGCAATTCCGTATTTTGAATATTCCCAATATCTTTTTTGCCTATGGATGTATTGTTGTACTATTTTATCTTTGTAAACTCTAAAATAAATTTGTTAAAAAAAAAAAAAAAAAAAGAAAATATCCCCGGCAATATGGATAGAGAATAATCGCAGCTGGACCAAGATTATTAGTACATAGATCCCTGAGAACATTCACCATGCATATTTTTACCTACTCACCGAATGCTCGTTTTGGTTGAACCAGACGAAGTGTGAATGTCTCAGATTTCGGGAGCTCTCTCAGCATCTTTGCCACTTCATAGTGTCGGCATCCAACAATTGTCTGATCATTTATGGCTTCAATATTGTCCCCGACATTGACAGTCTTCAGTCGGTCAGTAATACTGTCCTCCTTGATTCTCTAATTAGAGCAACAGTAAGGAGGTCATAAAGCAGAAATTCAAGAGTACTTTTCATCCATTCAACCCAACCATTGGCATGATAGATGTTCTGATGTACCCTTCTATTACAGATATACTGTATAAATAAATAATTCACTTCCAGGGCTAAATTTCATAAATCTCTTCTAGCAAGGAAAAGTTTGTGTTTGGTGATGCCATGAACATACATTATTATTTTCACGGTTGCTTGTTACTATAGAGGATATTTACATTACTTGAGCATAACGGGATGTAGTCAGCATCCTGGTGTGCGGGATGCCGATGGGTGAAATAGCAGCGTCGGGAGCCCGTACCAGAATCCCGACCGTCGGCACCCCGAAAGCAAGTATCGGGAGTTAGGAGGAGGATTAGGGTGCGGGGTTGGGCATTAAGGGGAGGGTTAAGTTTAGGGTGCAGGGAGGGGGAGGTTAGGTTTAGGCATTCTGACTGTCGGGATGCCGCTGTCGGTATTCTGACCAACAGCATCCCGACCGATTGGATCTCATACCCAACCCGAGCATAACCAATAACTAGCAGCTGGTTAGTTCTAGATCTTATTCATATAAAACCTCCTTACATAACTAATGCAGACCCATTATACTGTATATTTGTACACAAAATGTTACAAAATGAGGTTACTTTAGCATCTACAACAAACAATCATATGATTACCTTTGCTATTTAATAATTATAACACATTATATAGGTCAGGGATGTGCAGTCTCCCCTGTCATACTCCCTCCCCTATTATACTCAGGGCCAGATTAGCAATGGGGCGGATGGAGCTACAGCTCCAGGCCTCCATATAAAAATAGGCCCATTGTCATGACAACATGATGTTGACTGGTCATCTGCTCTACACACAGTCGGCCATAAATCATAAGTATAAAAACTGTATTTCTATTTACCTCACAAAATTAAGCATTTTTTTTCTTTTACATATTTAGGGAGACATTGGGTCTGAGAGTATAGGGGTGTACATGCCCACATGGCACTGGCCACACCCACACACACCTCCTCTGCTTCTCATAAAAGGCCCTTGGTAATTTTCAGCTCCAGGCCCATGTGGCCCTCAATCCGGCCCTGATTATACTCCCTGTCATGCTCCAGAGTTTTGATTTAAAAACTGTGTTATCCCCAGCCATTGACCTAAAGTACATAAACACATAGCATATATACAAGTACATAGTAAATGAAGATCTTTGCAGATGCTATTACAGTATACAAATTTTACACTTTGAAGAAAATGTATCAAGCGGTGAAAAACACTTTTTTCTGCATTATCATCCAAAAAATGGGTTATTACTGCTTCTCAAAAATGTATTAAAATGCAGTCCATGGAAATATCAGAGATTTCTCCAGCGGCACCTTCTGGTTCTCTTAATTATTAAGTACCAAAAAGCTGAACTTTTCATTGCTTGTCTAATTACACATAGTGCCATCTGATGATGGTGCTATGGTTACTTACATGTTCCGCCACCGCATGTCCTCGTGTATGCATGGTTTACTTGTACTGAGATCTCATTCGGTTTTTCGAGATCCTACTTATGTGCAGTGAGGCTGCCCAGGAGACATTACGTATTATAGCAACACTAGATTGATGTGATACGGGCGGAACAGAGATCGTCAGACGGGTGATTTACCGCGACACCTCTCCGTGGCTTTCTTTTAAATATATTGCTGCACTAAGACATCCTACATCGCTGGCTACACACCCGCCCGATCTATATGCCGACCTGCCATCGCACCTACAGTGCGGCCAATCAGGTAAGCGACACACACTTACTGATCGGTCACTTGATGTGTCTGCGCTGACATCACAACTGGGCGGGCAATTTCACGAGCGGACCCTGCAGCAAGTGTATGGGCGGTCGGCGGGTCGCCTGCACACACAGCAAGATGAGATGAAATATATGTGCAGATATATCTGACATCGGCTGTGCTGCAGGAATAATATATTGTCCAGTGTGTACCCGACATAAGACATAACTAACATTTTAATACATCTCCCTTACTTAGCTATTGCTGAAAAAAAGAGGTAAAATATTGGAGCTACCCATGATCCCACTCTGTGGTCTCAAAACACAAACCTGTGAAGAGCTATACAGATGACCTCACTGAGACAGTGGCGTCACTGGGGTTGGTGACAACTGGAGTGCAAAATAGACCCCCCCTTACCCTTTGCCCGAAAAGGGGGCGTCCCTTCACGGGAAAAGGCGTGACATTGCGGCACGTCCCCAGTTTCATCCCTCTGGGGAAGATGCCAGGCTGCCCCCCAGAGGCTCTTCCCGCACTGCCGGCTCCTCTTGACCAGGTGCAGAGTGCTGCACAATAACATCACAGTGCAGCTCCCGGTCTCTGAAGAGGAGCCAACATTTTGGTGTTACCCCCTTGGAGGGTGACACCCGGTGAGATCCGCACCCCTAGTGGCGCCACTGACTAAGGAAGGTGAAATAATGACATGTTTTGGCATATTCTCCTGGGGTATAAAGAGAAAGCCTGAGGAAGGTGTTTTAGGAAGCATCTGTTTGGGAAACTACAAAAAAATGCTAATTAATGCTATTAATTAAAAAAATTTAAATAAATCGGTATACACCATTTCAGCTATGCCACCCATGGGAATATGTTGCCATTATATACTGTATTTTATTGAATCTTCTACCTTTACATATATTTTTACATTTATCACTTTAAACAATTTATTTATATAAACATTTATGACCTCATGTTTAGATAAAAAGTATGTAATGTAATACATTTGCAACATCTTACCTTTATAAAAGCATATCCTGCTCCATTATCAGTGATGGTAAGGCCCAGAGCATCTTCTGTCTTGGTTATCTCCACTTCTTTGGTTTCCCCTCTAACATGTGCAAAGATAAAATCTTCCAGACCAATCTGACCTCCAAGAAGCTTCTGCATATCCACTTTATGTGTGTTCAATGTGCAAAACAAGATCTGCGAGGGAGAAAATCCATAGCTTACTGACTTAGGCTCAGGGGACAAATTTGTTTCTACAAATTTCTCGTGAAATCTTCCCGATGAGTATAAGCGTAAGAGAAATCAATAGACAACCTGCTTCTTCCAAAATTCACCAAATCCACAGGTTTAACCTCAATCTTTAACACAAACATTCTGGCCCTGATGTAATAGCCTGCTATTAGTGGATAGTGGCGAAATTGATTTATAGTGGGCTTTTTTTTTGTTTTGTTTTTTTAAGGCAAAGCCAGGCTAGTTTTACCATTAAAAAAGAATAATTACTGCACATCGAGGAGAATAAATTATGTGAAACATAATTTCATTAATCTTGATTCAGTATATTACAATTAACTTTACTAATTAATGCTTCTATTATCCCATTAATTATTAATTACTAAGTGAGAATTGCCGTGCTCTGCTTAATTTACTACTTGTGTTTCATAAACGTAAAGGGTGTCTGTGGTCTGTCGCACTTTTACATTACTGGGCATTCATCATCAATGTCTCAGTTGGAGACTCCAAGGGATGTAGTCAGGATCCCAGTGGTGATGATCCTGACGGCCACAATACCGGCAGCAGAATCCCGACGGGCAAAATACAGATGAATCCCAACGTGAGTATGGTTATGGTTAGAGACTAGGGGGAGGGTTATGTTAGGTTGAGGTAAGGAATGGTTAGGGTAAGGCTGGGGGAGTGGTGAGTTATGGTTGGAATAGTCAATAAAATTTGTTGCCATTTTGCCCGTCTGAATTCTGTTGCCAGTATTGTGACCGTCGGGATGGTTATCGCCGGGATATTGTACCCAACCTGCTCAGTATATATCACTTCATTAGTATTTCCAGTTCACAGCATTAGTACAACAGCTTAAATTAATATAATTGATCTTCATTTGGTTTAACAGAAAAAATATTATAGAGGATATTAATTTTTTGCCATGGATAGTGACTAACATATCTCGATTGTTGCTATGTACTAATAGCACAATGCATGAGATTTCACAGAAATCTCTGGCAGAGTACCAATTAAAACTGCATATTGCAGTCCCCATTATTATCAATGGGGACTACGATCTTACCCCTATGTACCAAACTCCGAAAGCGTGTTTGCCCCTGTTGGTTTGCACCTTCTTCAGATGGCGTAAACCGCTTTAAGCCTATGGAGGCTAACAAGCAGCAGAGAGATCTTCTACAAAATGACGGGGATACAACACGCAAGGACAGCGATTACCAAAACCTGAAAAGACTCAGTTTATACTTGCATACTTCTTGTTTTTCAAACCCAGGAGAAGCCCAGGGAAGAGAAGCAGATGGGCGGTGATGGGGTGCAGTGCCAGACTTTTCGCGTCATTAATCCCTGCACCTTGGAGGTAAATTGCTGTGAATACCGCATATTTATTCATACTTGCTGAATATAAAAGAAAAGTACAAAGCTGTAAAAAGCAAAGACTTGCTCTCTACAGTGCGAGCTGGGTATACATTATGTTGCAGAAACGCTCATTACCACATTATTTAAGTAGAAATTTGATTGCTGAATAGGGCCCAAAATATCTTGTCAGTATGTATCATAGTGTTATCTTGTATTAATATCTAGGTATTTCTATCTCAGGCTGGCTGCTTAGAGAGAGCACAGAACAATGTAATTGCCACAGAAAAAATGGGAGATCAGAACAGATGGAACTAGGTCACGTTTTTATTGATGCCCACATTTTTGCCATGTTCACAGTGATAAATTAATTTATGTGCCCTTTTATCATGTAAGACATGCTGGGATAGTGCGTTCAATAGGAGGCTGTCCCAGCAATGACTTGTCCCCATCACAATATTCTTTACTGTATGCTTATCGCAGTGGTGAAGGAGATTTGTGTCCTGAGCATACATATGAAGATATCTCCCCGAGGAAACGCTAGCTTTCCAGAGCTTGGTAAATTGTCAATGACTGCAGTTCCTATTGAAAAAATTCTATCCTGTGTTACCAGAATTCAGTTTTCGTAAATAGAAAGTAAATTTAAATTATCACTACTGTTTCTGCATGATTTGCACGGAGAATAGGCATAAAAATAAATAGACCCCTATACAAGCTGGCAACTTAGCTCTTCCGTTTGAAGATATCTACCAAGCACACAGATGCTTCCTAAAGTCTTTCTATAGCGGTGCTCCGGAATCACGGAGCTGTCCCAAAAGCTGCATCTACAGTGCAGCTTCAGGAACAACGCTGCACATTCAGTGATACCACCTATAACTACCAATCAAATGACCTGTATATTGCTTATATTATATACTGTACGCCACGGGTGGCCAACCAGTCAGAGGCAAAGAGCCCCAAAATATCTGTAGTCAAGTTAAAGAGCAAATAGCATGCGCACGCTGAAGGCCACGGCCCATTTATGTGCGCACGCCTTTGGTATGACATGTGCAGGAGCATGACCTTGTGTCACACCCCCGTTTTTAGTCACAGTGGGGACGAGCCCAGCAAATTGAAAATACTGCATTCGTACCCCCTAAAGTAGTGCTCCCTGTATTTGTGCCCCTTATGCAGGACCCCCTGTATTTATGCCCCTTATGCAGTGCCCCCAGCCCATTACTTACCTGACCACGCTGGCTTTGGCTCTGGCTCCCGCTGCCTCTGACTGGATCTAACTAGGTCCAGCAGATGCGCAGGGCAGGCTCCTCACATCGTGGGTGACGATCTTTAGCCAGCGTTCACAGTTCCAGTGAGGGGAGCTGCATCACATAACCTCATATTTGCCTACCTTTTGCTTGTCCTCCCCAGGAGAAGCCTGGGGAGGACAAGCAGGTGGGCTGTGATGGGGGCGGGGCCTGACGGGTCACATCATTAAGCATAATCGCGTCATTAAGCCCAGTCCCCTATACGGGGACCCGCGATCGCCGCGAAAATTCTCCCCATTCTGCCCACTTCACTAGGAAGTGGGAAGAATGCAGGAAAAATGCCTACCCTTCCGGGGGTGCAGGGGGTTACCCGAAAAATTGGGAGCCTCCCGCGAAAACCGGGAGGGTAGGCATGTATGCATAACCTTAAGAGACGCGGGTTGGCCAACCATGCTGTACACCAACAAACAAGGAGCAATTTTAGACCCTAAGAACGGATTACTTATTGGGCCATGATCACAAATCACTGACTATTGCAGTAAAGCAAGGGTGGGCAATAAGCGGCCCTCCAGCTGCTGTTGAACTACAAATCCCAGTATGCATTGCAACATTTTTAGCATGGCCAAATATCAAAACTGTGGTAGGGCATGCTGGGATGTGTAGTTTTACAACATCTGGGGGGCCGTTTATTGCCCACCCCTACATTAAAGGATTGTCGTAAACACACAAAATTACAAGAATTCTTCTTTAGAAGAAAAACAGATTATTCCAAAAACTTGGATTCATTTATTGTTTTTCAGTGAAATAGCTCTCTCCTCAGAACTATCTGCCAAAGACTGCAACAGATTGATAATTGAAATGTTCTAATCCGCACAGATGGACAATATTGCAATCGTATGGTTTAGTGCACTTGTTTATGCGAATACAGTATAAGGTTTTATCTCTTCAACTTATACAGTTTGAGAATATTGCAAATGAATGGTGTATTAAACACTTGTGAATGTGGATTTTAATACAAACTTTAATATAAGCTTTAATTTTTTTGTAAAACAATTACCAAGTTATACCATTTATCAGAAAGGAAATGTGTTTTTGTGACTGAAGTGCACCCATTCACACCATTGTGCTTCACATTCTTAAAATTATAAAATTATTAGCCTGTGCAGGGAAGATCCACACAACTAGAGCTGCAACTATGCTCTGATTCTGCAAATGCAGTAATACTATCCATAAAGAAAACCCAGGGTAAACGCAGCTCTTTACAGCTTTTACTCAGGTTTTAACACAAAAGCTATAAATATGAGTAAATGTACAAAGCCTTGGAGAAAGATAAAGTACCAACCAATCAGCAGCCTGTAAAATAACAGTTAGAAGCTGATTGGTTGGTACTTAATCTTTCTCCAAGGCTTAGTACATCTACCCCATAGTACTCACGGGAACCTTATTTATTTATGTACTTGGTAACGAGCAAAGTCCGATTTTGCTTGAATCAATCTCACACAGCACTGAAAAGATTACTCAAACAGCTGGGTGGGACTAGAATTAGGAAGAAATTGACAAACTGAATATCTAGGTCCCCACAGATGGAATAACAACTATGTCAGCATTTCAGGCTGCTGGTTGGGGCCTATGAACATGTTGGGCATAGGTAAATCATGGATGGTTTATGTCAGCTGCGTGCGTCCTTTTTAGAAGATGCCAGTATCAGGGATGTGTGCAATGGGAACCGGATGAAAGGTCGTCAGTCAACACGTCAACATCAGATGGTCGACATACAATAGGTCAACAGGGACAAAATGTTGACAGTACAAAAGTTAGACAGGTTAAAATGGTCGCCACAAATAAATGGTTGACATGTCTTTTTTTCAACATTTTTAAGGTTAGGGTGAGGGATAGGCACATGGGTGTGGGTTAGGCTACAATTAGGTTTAGGCACTAGAGGGAGGGTTAGGCACCAGGGGTATAGGGTTAAAAGAAAAATAAACGTGTCAACCAATTTTGTGTTGACCATATGTGTGTCAACAATTTGAATCTGTCAACATTTAGTCCATGTCGACCTTCTTACTGTCAATCTTTTATACCACACCCGTGTGCAATAAATGAAGAATGTTCTATAGCCATAAGCATGATCAAATAAACAGGGATCCTCGGATTGAGACATAAAACAACTTATCTTATATTTAGTTAAATTGTCTTTAAAACCATTAATTTTATAAAAACATCTTTTCTTTTTCAGTTACAGTTGCAAATAAATATTGCTGGGTTGGAAAGTTGATTATGCAGGTTGACTGGTAAGTTTCAGAATTACTAATTTTAAATTGTTAACTTAATGCTCTGTGTTACTTTTCACATTACTATAGGTGTCCATATCGAGGTTCCAACCAAGGGCCTGATTCAGCAAGGATCGCAGTTGCTAATACACACGCAATCGGCCGATTGTTGTTTTCTGCGCATGTGTATGCATCGCAGTGCGCGACCTGGCCACTGCGATCGGGACTGCGCAGAGTGATTGACAGGATGTGCAGTTTGTGGGTGGTAATGGGGGGTTGGCCGAACGCAGGTGTGCCAGTGCGTTCGCACGCCGTTTCAGTGGCGTGCATATATTATTCACTGCGAAGCCATACGCAGTATGAGGTCTCATAGCGTGCGTGGCTGTTAGCAATTTCTGAGTAAGGTCAGGACTTGTGCAAGAGTGCGTTGGGGTCCGATGGTACTAGATTGTACCGATGGTTTCGCTCTTCTTCTACACATATTACGGATATGTGTATGGTAAAGTGGGCGTCCTTATGTGGTGCTGAGTTTGCATTGCGATCGCAGTGGTTTGGCTTGCTATCCCAGTTGAAATGCGTGCGTACGCAGTATTTTGATCCGTAGTGAATCAGGCCCTAGAATGGTTAGATATATTGGTTCACTTCCCCCCCGATGGCATGAGAAGAGCAAATGACGTGGCAGGATGTTAAAACTAGTTACAGTTATAAAACTATAACAAACTATTATGGAGCAATAAAAAAGGCACTATAAAACAAGTGGTGATAGTCAAACTGGTGATAGACAATAGGCCAACATAACATAATAAAATGTTGCATATCACACCACAAAGTCTACAAATCTGTCCATTATGAACTACTGGAGCAGTCCACTTCAGTTTCCCAGCTTCGCTTATGCCCACTGCTCTGTCATCATACAGTGTGTTAATAGGCACATAAACCTTATGTCTGAGTAGGACACAAAGTGGCTGTATTTGTGGGTAGTAGTGGAAGCTAGATAGACATCATTATATTAATGGGAGATTCCGTGCGGCTAATACGAGAAACTGTGTGTCTGCAAGAGGGGAGCCGGGCTGCCAGCTGATTTTAGGCCAAACATAGCAGCTGTCACCATTAGGATCTGCATTATCATCAGCCCAATGATAGGTGTCACAATCGTGGGATTTTGAGGCTCTGTTCCCGAGCTGGGCCTTGGACCTGTATTACTCGGCTCAGATGCTCGCTGGAGGAGACTTGGCTTGATAAAGTTTCTCCGCATGAGAGGGTGCAGAAGACTGTTAAGAGGATTTGGGTAATGCGGAAGGATATTGGTGCGGCTAAGGAGCCGTATCGGGACGTTGATAGCGTGGTAGTTGCTTGGAGCGGCTGCATAGCCGTGGGGAGAAGGTGGTAGTGTGGACGCTACTTGGAGCGGCTGGATAGCCGTGTAGAGAAGCTGGTAGCGTGGGAGCTACTTGGAGCGGCTGGATAGCCGTATGGAGAAGCTGGTAGCGTGAAAGATACTTGGAGCGGCTGGATAGCCGTGTAGAGGAGCTGGTAGCGTGGAAGCTACTTGGAGCGGCTGGATAAGCATGTGGAGAAGCTGGTAGCCTGGGAGCTACTTGGAGCGGCTGGACTGCAGTGTGTAGAAGCTGGTAGTGTGGGAGCTACTTGGAGCGGCTGCAACACCTACAGAGCGCAGTGGGGAGGCTCACTTAGTTGGACTAAGGGGCTTGTTGCACTGGCAAGTTGTGTCAGCAGTGGGGATCCTTTTATAGTGAATGCTGGGAGCTGGTAGGCTGAGAGAGAAGGAGAAGGCTCCTCATTGGTGGTAGTGGAGTCACATGGGCAAATCCAAGATGGCTGCGCCCATGGACCAGGATGTGAGCAGTGGGGACCAAGCAGTCAGCAGGAGCCGGCGTGGAGGTAGAACAGCAGCGGGACCCATCAGAGGACAACAGCGGGACCCGTCCCGAGGAGGAAGCAGAGCACAGCGCGGGAGCCGGAAGATACCGCGGGTCAGCGCCCACAAAGGTAAGTGACGGGGTCTGATTCTGGTGTCTCTGGAGCGACGTGTGACAGTAGGTGTAAGGGATCCGATTGAAACAGCCTTCCCTTCTCTGTACACATGACTCACAGGGAACTCCAGCTATACCCCTACCACAAGTCAGGACAGTTCCATGCAATTGCATTGACACCTCACAGTTCCCACCCAGAAACGCCCAATTTACTGACAGAAAAATTGGATGCCCAAGTTCCCTCTGGCTCATAAAAGGACATACATACGTAAAATGCGTAAATTCGCATCTGCGCATGAGCTGTATGCTAGAACTTGTCATTTGTGTTGGAATAACTCAGAATCAGCCCCAAAGCCTCATATTCTAGAGTGTCCATGCAACAATGAAATCAAAATCAGCACTGCGCAATAGCGAATCAGCTGATTCGCTAGTACTAGCAACGTCATAATCCTTTCTGTCATCTGGGATTTGCGCCTACCCCTGACCACAGCTTATGAGTACGTGACTGGCTCTCGTCCCACTCTCCAGCAATCTGATTCCCTTGCAGCAGATCCACTTTAGACTTGTCCATTAAAGCATTGTTACAAATCTGATCCCTTATCAGTTCATTACACCAGCACTGATTTTAGATAAGTTGTTTTTAATCTACATTTTTATATGCTATATTATTAAAGTTATTAAAATGTATGTTTAGCAACTTATCTGTAATACAAATTTTCTTATACACATTATTGCCTTGTATTAGCGCAATTATCACTACATACCATTTTTCTGCTGAGGGCCATTTTGATATATATAACATTATTCGCGGGCCTGGTGCAGGCTACTTGTGATATCACGCAGGGCTGGGGCCACAACTGCAGTGATTACAGCAATGCCCGAAGCATCCCGAAGATGTTCCGGGGAGCTGTAAGGGCAGCGGTGTGACCGTCTGCAACCGGCGGCACTGCTGCATAGATTCTGGCTGCAGGGTGCCATTCTAGGCACCCTGGTAGCCAGATGAGGCTAGCAGAAAAAAGCTCAGAGGGCCGAACCAAATGCTTCCGGGGGCCTTATACGGCCCCCGGGCCTGAAGTTCCTCATCCCTGCTTTAATGGGTCAATTTGTTTGCTGCATCAGGTACAAATGACAGCAGCACAGTACTGTAAATGTGTATGAAAGGCTAAAATGAAGTTTCCCAAGTTCTTCATCCTGCAATCCTATTCATTTATCCACAAGAGTGCTACTTCCAGATACAGAAACTATTGCAAGTGAGGTTGAAGAACTCCTCCAAGCTGCAATCAACATGGTTCCCTAGATAACTCTTGTAGCAGCAACTGCCTACCTGCAAGATACAGTGCCACAATACAGTGAACATCTGCCAATGACATTTATCCAGTTATCCAAGTCCATTTTTAAGATTTTCTTTTTACCAGCTTCTAATTCTTTTACTCTAAAGCAGACAGCACTTCAGTCCCCATTACACACCAAAAATGTGTGGTATGTGTGTCCATCGGCCTGTGACGATGCCAGGGAGCACACATTTGCAGTCATTGCAGGGGAGTAGTCACAGAGCATTACTGCATTTGGGCATTGAGGTCAGTATTTACACGTCAACTCGTGCTTCAATTCAATTAGCCGTGAGGGGGTAAGGGGTGGTTGCTGTTGCAACGGCACCTCCTCTCGCCATCCTCGCTACCCGATCTCGCCCTGGACTGAATAAGTTTTGCATGCAGCCCTATGGGTGAGACCGGAGCTACCGTAAGTATATATAGCCACACTTGGACCTGATTCAGAGATGAACGCAAATGCCATCGCTGCTGCAATCCCGTCCACAGCTGTTGTGCCAAAGTATGCAAATGTAACAGACGCTTAGGCATGTACTGGGATGCCAACCTGCGACTTTGCAAATCCAAGCAACTGCACACAAAGACGTAGAATCAATCACAGATTATGTGAATATCGGTCTTCTGAGTAACCCTATGGTCACGCAGAACGGCCACAGGAACTGCGACGCCTGAACCATTTTTATTGCATAAGGAATCGCAGATACAGGCTGTGACACACCCCGAAAATGGACGCGACACACCTGCGTTTTTTATTTCCACTGCCCGTTACCTCCCCCAAATGCTCCCTGCCTGTCAATCACACTGCGAGTAAATAGTTGCAGCGAGCAACTACTGTAATGTTCAGAATTGTGGCTCTTTCCTACACTGTAAAAGATATTCACTATGGGCCGCATTCAATTGCTGGCGAAAAGTCCTTGACTTTTTGCATGCCGGAGTTTTCGCCATCATCGCTTGTTTTGCTTCCGGAAAAGTATTGCGCTCGTCACCGCTTTTCGCCCTATTCAATTGCAAAGGACGCGAGAACGCGTCCCGGCGAAACTCAAATCGGCGAAAAGTCCTGTCAGAAATGGGGAAATCATCCTGACACCCCCAAAAGATGCACTGACATGGGGGATCACTATGGATACCCCCGGATACCCCTGCTGAAGGTATTTGGGGTGCTTAAATGATCTCAATTGGGGCTGTTTAGCGTCTTTGCAAAAGTGGTGAAGAATAGCATTTAGCAGTTTTTTTTTTTGGCAAAAATAAGTAGTCCCAAAATTTGGGGTACATGAAAATGGGTGCAAACATGGTTAAAAATCACTAAAGTGATGTTTTAAAAAACGTAAAAAACGCAACTTCAGCAAACACCTGCAATCCCCAAAAAAACTTGGGCATACTTGGGGGACCCACTGGAGTCTATTTCGCTAGTTTTTAACTTTGTCCCCCAACTTTGTTTTTTTCGCCCCAAAAACGAAATAACTTTTTTGGGTGGGGATCTTAAGTAAATTTTTTACTTTTTTTGACGCAGTTTACCTTTGGAGGACTGTACCAAGGCTGCAGGCGCTGGTTACAAGGCGCAGACTTTTCGCTCCAGCGAAAAGTCTTTGCAATTGAATACGGTGGACAGTTTCCGACAGGAAATGACGTCATCAGCGAAAACTTTTCGCCGGCAATTGAATACGGCCCTATGTCTTAAAAATACTATCAGAGCACAATATTGGTACAGGGGAACTTGCATTTGTTAACTGTGAGGGTTGTTTATTATCAGTGGTAAAAAGACTGGAGAGGGAGTTATAAATAATGCTGCATATGTAACTGTATACTGCAAAAGAGATGGTGTAGATTTGGAAGGAGTAGGTCACTAAAATTCTTGAAATAGGAATTGATGCATACAGTAGTTGCTTATTCTCCTGGAATGTTCGGGAGATTCCTGAAACTTGGGGAGCTCTCCCAGACTCCAGAGTGTAGCCCAGCATCCTGGATACACTCACTTGTCCAGAGAAATGTGCGATCCAGTGGCTCAATGATGTGATTCCCAGTGAATCAAATCATCGTGGTCCTACACACTGCTGCAAAATGCATCAATTAAATAATTCACAGCACCTTGCCTCCTTCACCTCCTACCTGGGACTCCCCCTTTGGCAACTCCCGGACCAGGTAAATAGTTAGCTAGTATGAATTGATGGGTTCACTTAAGGAACTGCAAATGCACCCTCTGAAGAATAAAATAAAGCAAACATACCAGTAAACATGACCTTCCTATTTTGCTTGGTCATACAGTGCTCTCAAGTTATACTGATTTCAACATAGCCCGGTCTCCCTCTGTCTATATTCTCTCTATGGGGGAAATGTATCAAGCCTTGGATAAAGTACCAACCAATCAGCTTGTCTTTTTTTCAAGCACAGCCTGTAAAATGACAATTAGAAGCGGATTGATTGGTACTTTGTCTCTCCACTTTATCTCTTTCCAAGGATTAGTACATCTACCCCTATGTGTAGCCCTCCACCCCTCCCCTCCCATTTGTCTCATCATCTTCATTCCTGTCCATTAGATTCTAAGCTATTACAAGCAGTCCTCTTCTCCTCTCCTATTCATTTACCTATGATTCCTTGCATCACACCTCATACCTCTTGCATGCGTTGTCACTTTGTCCTGTACCTTGCCTATTATGCCTTGTATATGAATTTGCTATTTTACAGAATTTCAATAATACCAATAAAAACTGCCATGGTAGGCAGCACTGTAAGTCCACTAGAATGTGCATGTAATGGAAAAGGATATAATGTCCTGTGAGATAGTTTATTTAAAGTTCTATTTACTATGTACTGCTTATGTGAGGATAATCTGATGCTTCTTTAAAACTGGTTACTTCTAACCTCCACTTAAAAGCACTCATTGTTCTGTTTAAAATGAGCTGCCAATAAATTTGGATTCAGAATATTAATGATAAATAATAGTAAAATTGCAAATGACTAAAAAGGCTAATGTTTCCTGTGTTGTTATACATTTCCTAATTTAAAAATTGTTCTTGCATAAATGAACGAAAATCTCACCTCTGTTGGGGAGATGTTAAAAACCTCTGCAATTTTGGCATAAAGCTCCTTGACGTTTGTGAAGCCCTCGATTCTGCCAGTTGAGCTGCCATGAGCCAGCTGAGTATGGAATACCAGCCTTGGTCTCACTCTTGGAGGGTGAGGAGGTCCTTGCTGGCCTTGTGCTGCTGAATCAGCCGGCACACTTTGTCTAGATTCTTTTGCCTTGTGTATTGTTTCTTTTGGCGCACTGCATTCTTTCTGGTCAGGGTCCACTCCGTTCTCCATGAATTCAGTTTCCGATTGCTCTCTTTCTTTTTTTACTCTTCTTCCTGCGCAACTTCCCCTCTTTGCCAAAAAGGTGTGTGAAGGAAACAATGACATAGCTAGGGAGGGAGAGATAAATAATTGATGCTGGGCTGCTCTTTTTGGAGCGTACACCTTGTAAAAGGATCCCTGGCTGAATATAAAAAAACCTAGTAACTGAAAACCACAGCTCAAGTTGTTCAGCAAAGGCTCCACCAGCTTAAAACTCATGGGTAAAAGAACACTGAGGCATGACTAAAAACTAATCCAGCTGGGGATGTACATGGAAAATTGCTCTCTCTGGAGACATGTCACCTTATTTTCAATTAGACGAACACTAATTAACTCTTTCAATGGTGGATACAGCTGCTTAAGGTGTGTCCTACATTGTGTACAAGTTTTTGTGTATCTTCTTTCTGTGAAATAGAAGATGCCCTCTGGGTGTTTACTTATGAACAACAAATCCTATCAGAAAGTCATATATTGAAGAAACCAGATAAAAAAAAAATATACAAAAAAAAATAATCATACATGTACAATATATGGTCAGGCTCAGAAACCTATAGGCCTATCTATAATACAGACAAAAGTGAGTACAGCAACCAGAAGAGCAGGTTGGTCACTAGTAAATTACAGTTATAAAAGCACAAAGTAAAAAATATATACGTGGAGAAACATGAAAGGCCAGGTAGAAAAAAAAAAATGCAAGACAGAACTATATCAGAAGCACCATGATTCCAAGACACACAGACATTATTTATATGTATAACGACACAGTGAACATAAGTAATATTACGATAAACCTTTATTAGTTTTGCATCTATACAATGTGATGTTTTCTATAAAATTACATTTAAACGTTAATATCATTCCCACTTAAACTCTGAGGGAGAGAATTAAATACACTTCATTAAACGTTTGATGGCTTTGATGTGCAATTACTAAAAGCTTATTTGAAAAATTTGTTCTTGTTGGGGAGATCAGGAATGCCCAAATACCCCATTAAGGGGAGTAATATTTTGCAGAATAGGATGGATTTATCCATGAATTTACATGTATGAATGGGAACCAAAAACACAATAATTTGCCGATCACAAAATGAGAAGCAATAGCATTTGTGCTGTTCACCTACGTCTACTATTAATGGCTTACTACGATAATTTTTATTATAAACCTGACTCCCCTCCCCCTCTCCCAACATTTGCTAATCCATCTTGTGTGCTGGGTTCTCCTTACAAAACAGCAGTGTCATTATGGTCAACAATGCTGGTGCAAACCATTGCAGCTTAAATTACATGATCGCTGCAGCAGTTTGCTTAACTGATGTAATGACCTTCTATAGTACTGCCTCTGTTGGAGGCACTATGTTAAGGCCCCCATACATCAGAGATTGATTCTGCAATCGATTGAAAAAGGGAAAGATTTTTATACACAATCGATTGCAAATTGCACGATTACTGCAATCAATCTCTGATGTATGGGGGCCTTTAGAGTACATTGTGACTTGACATTTTATCTGCAGATGTAAATACACTTGGAAATTTGTTTTATCAGCTCATTGAGTTTTTTTTTTTTTAATATACTCAAATTCCCAAACCTTTTAGCCAAGACTTAGGTTCCCTCTCTATTGATTCCAGCTTTGTATCAGTATAACTGCCCTCTCTGCTTGAATCCATACTTTTTGCTGCTAAACTGTTGAAGTCCATTTGGTTCATGGGGAGTTGGGCATACGCCAGACATGCCCAACTAATATTAAGTGCAAAACACACTACTATGCTTTATTACACTTATTATTAGTGGCACTTTAAATATTGAGGTAAAACCGGCCAAGAAGTTGCAGCTTTCATCGTAAATATAACCACTAAGAACTCATTGCTGTGTGTGTCCTGGAATCTATCTTGCCTGTATTTCTGGTCCTATTATCCCTTATCCCTACAGTTTGCATTGCAAGACTGCTGTTACGCTCTTGCGTTTCTCTAATTATTTGTTTTTATTATCATGTGCCTTGTTTATTTTGTTGTTGCTTTGTGCTTCTGGTGTTCTTTTAATTGTTCTTTTGGCTTTGCTTTTTTGGTTCATTAAAGTGCTAGTTTATCTATATTTGTGTTTGTCTAATGCTAGCACTGGTCTCTATGCTGAAAGAAGGCACACTGACGTTTTCTGTATGGTTTATAACTTGGGAGTAAAGTAACAGCAAATGATCAGTTCAAAGAATCATATCTTTGGAATATTCAGGATGCGGGACTCCGGTGTTCAGAATACCGACACCGGCATCCCGACCGCTGGGATCCCCAAAGGCAAGTACTGGGGTTACTGGGAGTTTTAGGGCTAGGTGCTAGGGGGAGGGTTAGGTTTAGGCTGCGTGGAGGGAGTGTTAGAGGTTCGGCTTACTTATCTGGAGGCGTTGGGATTGTATCCTGGACGGGATATGGAATCCTGTACCCATACCTATATATTCATATCGTTTTTACAAATCCCTGGTCTTTAACCACAATTAAAGCCAATTACCATATCTCACAGTGATCAGCCAGGAGACACTGAAAAGAGCTGTCCAGTCTGACTTAACAGAGACATCCAAAACAGGGTCATATGTTTCGAACATGAGTGACTCATTGGTTGAATAGAGCTCTCATCAATTTTAGACACATGATGTTGTATATTGTTATTTACACTCTTATTTAGGGTACCCTCTTTTCTGTTTGTGTCTATATGAGCTCCTTGAAGTTCAGGCCATAGGCATCTTCTATATAAGAGATTGCAGCCTGGTAGCTGTTCAATTTGGTGAGAGGCAACACACCATTCTGTTGGTGTAAGGTGTAAGATCTTTTCACAATAGTTGTAGCTGTTGGACAGAGAACAAATGGAAGAGGATTACCATCTTAGTTGAAACTAACGATTCTACAAAATACTGAGGAAGACCTAGCTTGAAAGGACCTTGCTGTCCCATGTCACAGCAGAGATGAACACTTTGACCTGATAGAGAGTTTGGACTGGCATTTTTTCAGGTCAACTTACTTACGGTAGAAAAAGCAACCAGGTGCGCTGTCAGCCAGAAAACAACCCCTTGAATAAACAGAGCATCTCACACATGCAGGATCTGCACCTGCTAAAATGGACAAGAGAAAAAAAGTGGAGTGGAGTGCTGGTTTAATCAAGTGACCACACTAATTAATGCAAATAATTTATTGCAAAAATAGAACAGTAAAATACATAAAATACATACAATTCAAGTATCTACACTGGCACGATATTGTAATGTGGATGAGCAGGTAAAAAGTGGAATTGTTGTAACATAGGACCACTCCAGGGTCCAATAGCTGGTAATGTCCACAAGCAAGCTCTGTGTATGTCCACTGTAATAGTATGCTGTCAGCAAGAACATGTAAAGCAATAATGCCAAAACGAATCCAAATGACCGGAGAACTGTAGTCACCTGTAATGTGAAGCCGGTACTCACACTGTATCGATAGCGTCAGGCCAGTGTCTGGAGTGCACCAGGATCCGTTCCAGACAGGGACCGGGCTCACCACGCTGGCGTAGCTAGTTCTGGGTGTGATGAAGGGAGCCGCTGGTAGTGGTCCTATTTGGCTTGTATCTCCATTGTCAGACTGGGGCATGAAGGGCCCACCGGGGGAATGCAGTGGTAGGGGCCCATGCTCAAGGGATGTGGTCATCCACCAGAGAGGGTGTGACCAGTCACCACAGATGCTTGGCTAACCATTAGGCAAATCTTGGTGTAGTTTCAATAGAAGGGAACCAAGCCCCCATGTTGGTAAGTGGTTCTTTACTACCAGGTAACTAAGCATCTAACAATATATAATTTGATGTCTGGAACCTAACACCTAAATGAGGGAGGAGGGCTCACAGGCATTGGGCTCACCAGGGATTTTCCCTGTACCGCTGTGGGCCAGTTCAACCCTGTGGATCTCAATATGCTTTTAAGTGTCTCTGACCTATCACTTTCTTAATTGTGGTTCTGTTCATCTCCTGTAAGGAGTGTCACAGTATTTGCAAGGACTCTTGCCGTGTTTTACATTTTATATAAACTTGTTCTTTTTAAACATCCTGCATGCATTATATGTATACAGCCTATATTTAGGTCAGTTTAAGCAGTGAAGCTAGTCATACTAGTGAATCAGTGGGCTAGCCCTGTTTTGGATTAAAAAGATCTCTTTGATTAGTGGCACAAGGGCACTTTCTGCCTTCATAGTAAACACTGCTGGCAGCTCTTACCAAGCCTATCAGTGCTCTCTAAGCTTACATTGTCTGTTATATGCAGGCAAATATAACGTAGTGTTAACACTCAGTCATCACACAAAGCAGTCATGCAACAACAATCTAACTTTAACCCTAAAATAAAAAACAGAAGTCACATCATAGCCATACTAGCAAACAATCATTCAGTATTATACAAATTAGCAGCAAAAGAAACACATTGGTCAATGTTACATACAGATAAGACAACGTTATTTGTCTAACAATATATTTTAATGCAATACATAACATTTGTAGACAAAACAATTTAGAGGAACAGCAATTAATAACTATTTGTCAAAATCACAATTCTCAGCTTTAAGTCCTGTAGCAAAAATTGCTGAGAAATACAAAACTAAAGGTTTTATGTAAGGTGCAAGGCACAATTTTCTATTGGTCCAAATTCCACTTTATATCTATGTCCGATTCCCACGAAGCTCCTCAATGTATTTAACATATAAAATAAAAATAGGGACTCGGCCTGATTTATCAGTGAATTTTATCACTCACTGTGGGGGAATGTATGAAGCTCTGAAAAGTGATATAGTGGAGAGTGATAAACGACCAGCCACTCAGCTCCCAACTGTCATGTTACAGGCTGTTTTTGAAAAATGACAGTTTGGAGCGGATTGGCTGGTGGTTTATCACTTTTCAGAGCTTAATACATCTGGCCCAGAGAGTGATAAAACTTGTTGCGTATGATAATGGTGCTCCAGCCAATCAGCTCCTAACTGTCATCTGACAGTTGTAAGCTGTCCAGACTCCCAAGAGTATACAAGAGAAGACTATAGTGTAATAATGGGGTTGGGTATGGAATCACAGCAGTCGGGATGCAGCTGGTCAGAATACCGACAGTGGCATCCCGACAGTCAGAATCCTGACACCCTTAGGCAAGTAAGGTAAGACTAACCCTTACCCCTAACCCTCCTTCTCCGGTGCCTAACCCTAACCTCTCGTCTTAGTGCCTAACCCTAACTTCCCCCTCAACGGAACCTAACCCTCCCTGCTTAGTGCCTAACTCTAACCTCCCGTCTTAGTGCCCAACCCTAACCTCCCCCTGACCGATGCCTAAGCCTAACTCTTCCCTTATACCTTCGGGATGCCGGAGGTCGGGTTTCTGGTGCTGGGATCCTGACGCTGTCGGTATTTCGGCACCGGTATTTTAACCCTCAACATCCCGCACACCGGGATGCTGACTAGATCCTGTAATAATGTATTTACATTTACACTGACATATTGTAGGTACATAAAGAAAAAAGTTATTGCACATAGTATCGCCAGCTGCCTAACGGTTGATATTAGAAGCGTTTAAAACAATGATGGACTGTTTCTGGACACATTCGTCCCACTGTCCACTTTAGTAGGTAGTCATCATTCCATCTATGTCTGCAGGAGACAGCCCGTGCTGGAGCAAGAGTGATCTCACTGACATGCTACCATTTGTACTTAAAATCTTTCTAAAAGTGGAATGTAAAAATGTTAATAAACTATTTTAGTCTTTTCTCTTTCAAACTATTGGGAGTCCTCGTTTCCAATATGGGAAGGTGATAAAGAGAAAAAGGAACCCTGACTATGGATCATTTAACACATGATTTGATATGCCTGTTATATATTCATGTAAGAGTACAACCAAAATGGGGAACATCTGATTCTTGTAGGTGTGGAACTCTGGATTTATGCTTAAAAGGACATTTCTCTCTCTTTATTACTGTACAGAAATATATTTCAGCATTTTTTTTTTCTTTATATGTGAAATACATTGAGGAGCTTGAATGGAATCAAACGTGGATAAAAAGTAGAATGTGGACCAAGGTTGTACCTTATGTAAAACATTTTACGTTATTTTACCTTATTCTAATGAGGTCGTATTAGAGGACCTTTTAGGTTCATCAGAGGCTGCTTACTAAAGAGTGTCCTTATACTACCATCTTTTATACACTACTATATATATATATATATATATATATATATATATATATATATAGCTGAGTACCTGCGATTTTCACAAAGTGATGTTCATTACATTGTCCCTTAGCTATTTCAAAACATCATCAGATTATATCATTTTGTATAAAACATTCACATGTATAATTCTGGAAAATGAATGCTGAGAGATATTGTGTCCTACCTGTGATTACTGGTCATTAGATGGTAGTGCTTAGTCATTTATGAGAATCAAGCACCTTCATTTTACAAACAATTGTGTTTACAATATTCAAGTGAAATGAAGTGTAAAATAAAACTGCTGACAATCATGTAAAAGTGATCTCACTAATATTAAACTGACTAATAGCGGAGTTTTGAGAAATTATTTTTCTAAAAATATAAAAAAAAAAAAAACAATATTCTATCATGTGCATACTAAAAGTTTATCCAAAATGAATTACAGTATTTTGCACACTACAAGGTATAGACAAATTAGACCGACAATTATCTCCTATGGAGCAGTAGCTTACATTATCATAGAACCACCACTGCTTGCTGGAGAGGCAGGGAGACGCAGTTTGTTGGCAGAGAAAGAGGCAGCGTCACTACTAGAATAACTATGAAACAGCTGCTTTCTCCTCTGATTTGCCAGTGAGACTGAGATGCAAGCAGTGACATCACTCCTCCACATCCTCTTAAAATAGATGCCACTGGCAGAATAAAGTAAGAAGCAAAATCAGTGCCACCTAAGCTTGTAACAGTAATATGCCGCCTGCATCTGTATTTGGAAGAATGAGGTCGACTACTTGCATCTCTCGAGCAGGGGGATATGGGTTGCAAATAGTGAAAGAGAGAACATTAAATAAGGTTTGCAAAAATAGAGAAGAAAAGTGAACAACAGAGAAAGGAATAAACCTGGGTGGCACACGTGACAGAGCCAAATGGAGATAAGTCTAACTGGTTGCTATGTTTTACAGATTCTTTGTATTTGCACAAATATTTTAAATAAATCATTTAGATACATTACTGAACGGTGCAATATCATTATAACTCCCTACACCAGCATTTTCATCAATAGGCACAATGTTAAAACTTATACTACCAAAGTAATCAGAAACTATGAAACTAGGTTATATATTTATCCAAATACATCCTTCAGAAACCAAACTGAACTTTCTTTTACATCGACTCACAAAATGCCATCATACATTTCTGCAGCTGCTGGGAATGTCCTCTGTTACAATTCGCTGGGTTTTCACCAGATGTGTTACATCTTGCTGAGCAGTCACTGTACATTTCTGGTCAGATCAGAGTGGGAAAGAGCTGTTTTTACAGGTGTTCACTGTAACATAACATACATGCGCTAATATTGGTTTAAGCAAACAAAAAAATATCTAAAAGTTAAATTTTATGGTAAAATAAAATTGGGAGCTACAGGATATAGTAAATTAAAAGGTTAATACAAATAATAGTAATATTTACATTGACATCATTTATAAATAGTCACACAAACAACATGTGTTTCTGTAAAGGTGCAGGCGACATACAACAATATTACTAATAGAAGCATTAAAAATTGATTCAGAAAGGAATGGGCTTTATTCGAGACTTAATTTTTTTGTAGCCTTTTTATTCACTTTCTTCCACAACAAAATGTGGGGGATGTTAAATACTGGACTTGATGGGTCTCTGATGAAGCATTGAACTTATAAAGATCTGAAGTTCTTTTTTTTACTAGTGTCCATAAATGTGGACTTGTAAATGTATAATTAAAATGTATTAACAATTCAATGGAGTCTCAGGGGTATATTTACCTAAGTGAGAGTTTTTAGAAATGGAGATGTTGGCCATAGCAACCAATCATTTTACTTAACATTTAACTAGCACCTTCTAGAAGATAAAAGCTAGACTCTGATTGGTTGCTATGGGCAACATCTCCACTTCTAAAACTCTCACTTTAGTAAATATACCCCTCAGACTGCTTCTCTGAAGGAGAGATAGGAAAGAAGATGATGTTATTCAACGTATACACTTACAGTATTCACAGCCAACCATGTTTCACTAAATCAAGAGATACAGACAGGGCTAGATCAACAATGGTGTGGATGGGACTACTGCTCCAGCTCTCCATATAAACATTGGCCTAATTTCATGACTGCATGATGATGAACAGCCATCCAGCTTGCTACATGGTTGGCCATAAACCATATAATCAAAAAGTATTAAAATTGTATTTATATTTTCCTCACAATAGTATGAATTTCTTTGTTTATCATTTAGGGAAACATAGGGGCTGATAGTGTAGGAGGTATGCACACCCACATACAGCTCCTCTGTGTGTCATAATAGGCCCTTTGATAATTTTCAGTCCCAGGCCCATGTGGTCTTTAATCGAGGCTACAGGCAAATTTAGTCATAACAAGTTGGATTAAATGCATCTTCTTAGTGTGGGTTCTTCTTTGCTCAATTAAAGAGTATTAACTGATATTAAGTCATAAATAAGCAAACTGACCTGTTAATTCTGGATAAAATCTCCTTTATCCGGATCACCAGTTTCTCATGCTGAGCTGGGTTACCCTCAATCACATTGTGAAGTTTAGCCATGTACAAATCGAGATTTCCCATTGTAGGAGTCTCCCCTGTACCTGCAGCGTTGGAAAAAAAAAAAAGTATAAGATGTCTAATTTAAAGTATTGCAAGGCAGAAAGGGTCATTTATGAACGATGATAAGCATGCTCCCTCAAAGCA
The DNA here is from genome assembly GCA_031769625.1 of Taudactylus pleione. Classification (NCBI taxonomy): domain Eukaryota; kingdom Metazoa; phylum Chordata; class Amphibia; order Anura; family Myobatrachidae; genus Taudactylus; species Taudactylus pleione. The sequence continues at coordinate 2,220,108 of JAUIMM010000559.1, read as the reverse complement.
CAATCACTGTGTAATATTATGTGCCTAGTTTTGCACCAATGTGCCCCTTTATTCTAGAAGTCCATGTTAAAATGGATGCATATGTGGGATGATACAAATGTTTGCATCATCTGCTAGAGGGAGCTGGGCAGACAATTGCGGAAGACAATTATTCAGTTGAAGATCCCCAACAACTGACAACTTCTAAAATAATTGCATTACTTTAAGCTTTCTTTCATGCTCAAACCCCCCTCCTTGGTGACATCACAGAGGAATGCTTGTATGCAAAATTTCATTTAGAACGCTTTTATTGCCCTTCTGCCAGGTAATGGATTCATAAAATATATTACAACTTCTCTGGACATAGCAGAGATAAAGCACTACTTCCACTAAAGATATTATTTTTCATACTATACTGTACATAGGAAAAAAATGACATATCAATTTATTGGGGAGATACACTCAGAGATCACGTTATTATGTATACATTTCTAGCACTGTGACGGACACCCATTTCCTCCAGAACAGCCTGAATTCTTTGTAGCATGGATTCAACAAGGTGCTGGAAACATATCACACAGTTTCTACATATTTGTTGGCTGCACTTTCATGCGGCAAATCTCTTCCAGCACATCCCAAAGGTGCTCTACTGAATTGAGACCTGGCGACTGGGCCATTGGAGTGCACTGAACTCATTGTCATGTCCATGGAACCAGCATGAGATGAGGAGTGCTTTGTGACATGGCGCATTACACTACTAGAGGTAGACTTTATAAAATGGGTAGACTGTGGACATCAAGGAATGCACATGGGCAGCAACAATATTCAGGTAAGCTGTGGCATTTAAACAATGCTCAATTGGTATTACGGGACCTAATGAGTGCCAAGAAATCATTCACCTCACCATGACATTATCACTACCCCAAGGCACAATGGATTCATGTTGTTGACTCCAAATTCTGACCCTACCATTTGAATGTTGCAGCAGAAATATAGATGTCAGCCCAGGCCACATTTATCCAAACTTCAACTGTCCAGTGTTGAGGAGCTTGTATCCACTGCAGTCTCAATTTCCTGTTCTTAGCTGAAAGTAATGGAGCACAGGAGTGGTCTTCTACTGTAACAGACCAACCATTTCAACGATCAACTTGCTGTGCAGTCAGAGATGCTTTTCTGCATACCACTGATATTTATTTATTTTTTAAAAACTCAGTATTTAAAAAGTCAGACACAAATAACTGGTACAAACCAATCTATAGCGAATAGATACACAAGGTCTTTTTTATTTTTAAAAAACTGCAAATATGTGAGTCAATGGACCAAACAAAATCTGTACAGCAAAACTGAGACAGGAGGATAGGTAGGCTAGGTGTGACAAAAGGGGTGTTTGTTACATGTGGGATCTACAGTTCTACACCTCGCAGAAGAGGCAGGGTGCCCACACTTGAGAGGAGAACCGGTCTGTCACAGAGAGAGTAATTTATACCATGCAACATGTCAGATGTTTTTAACTTAATTCACATGCTTCCTTAATCCATTTAGCCTCTCCTTAGCAGAGTTAGGAGCGGGAGTTTCCCGGACGCTTGGGACAATTGTTGATCTGATGAGAAGGAGCAGCACAGTATAGACAGAGATTCTCAGATTGTAGCCTTCGGCGTTCTTCCTGTGATAGGCGATAACAGTTGATTTTCATCGGTTCCTCTTTAGGAGGAGAAACTGACTGAGGTAAGACTATCGCCTGAAGCTTAGGCATCTCAATAGCCTGTTCTTTAAAATGTAAGTCAACCTTGATGCACAGGAAGATCAAGTCCTCTAACTTGTCTGGGAGATCACAGGTAACAAGAACATCTTTAATTTTGTCGGATAAGCCGTTCCAGAAGGCTGAATAGAATGCTCCATCATTCCAAGAGAGTTCTGATGCCAGTATTTGAAACTGCACCAGATACTGGCCTACAGAATTTTAACCCTGACGCAGGCGTAGAAGGTCCGCAGATGCAGATTACACTCTCCCAGGCACGTCAAAGATTTGGCGGAATGCCGTGGCAAATTCTTTGTAAGATGTCAGGATGGGATCCGATCTTTCCCATAAGGGTGAAGCCCAGTCTAAGGCAGATCCCGATAATAGGGAGATGATATATGCCACACGGGTAGGGTCAGTAGGAAAATTGCTGGGTTGGAGCTTGCACTGTATTTGGCATTGATTTAGGAAACCTCTGCAATTTTTAGGATTTCCATCAAATTTTGAAGGAGTAGGAATGTGCAGACGAGGTGCCACTGAGAAAACTGTAACTGGAGGAATTGGATATAGTGGCAGTTTCTGAGCCTCTAAGAGTGGATTGGATGTTATCCAGACAGTTAGAGGAACTGACCCACCTGACCCTCTGCCGCCTCTTGGTGTTCTAGGCGAGCAAATAGATCAGGTGTAAACCCAGCAGCTTGTGCCTGATTCTCAGTTGAATCCAAAGGGCCAGTACAAATTGTCACACCTGAGGTTTGGAATTGGTCAGAACAGGCGTGGGAGCCAGGACTTCCTCATGTGTAATGTGAGGAGGTAGATGAACTGAAGAGGATGATGGGCCCGAAGGTGAGGATAGCAATGTAAATGTCTTCATTAAACAGCAGGTTGGAGTGAGAACTGGAGATGATGATACTGAAGAGATGTGCAGAATTGGATTGGGACAGATGATGCTGGATTACTGAGTAGAGGTGGTATGAGAACAGTGATGCTGAATTGAAGAGCTGGATCGGTTTGAGACAGATGTTGAATATATTGGATGAGACCGACGTTTGGAGATGTGGGACGGAACTGATGGCGGTAGATATGAACAAGTCTTTGTTATAAAACCACACTGGAGTACTAGATGGAATTGGAGACTTGACTACCAGACTTTGAACTGGAATGTTACGGACTGGAATCGTTCAGATACAGAGTACCTAGGAGCGCAGCGCAGAGCTGTAACTTCAGCAGAAGAGATGTTGTACTGGCAGCAGGAGCCAGTCAGGAAATTTTATTTATACGGATGGATCCCCAGGGATTGGATGCTGCGATCAGTTGGCCTGGTAGCAGCGTTCTGAGTGGAGGAAGAGCATCAGGTGACAGAGTCCAACATGGCTGCACCCATACTGTGGTTTTGGAGGGAACTCTTGGGCGTGCAGCTTGTGTACCATCATATAAATAGTAGAGACATCTGCACTTGTCTAATTAGGAACTTATTAAATGTAAATAAAGCTAAGTTTTTGTTGGTCAAATGATACATATGTATTGAAGATCAGGAATAATAATAAAAAAAACAAATGTTGTGTTGAGGTTACTATCACTTGTGCTTTATTATTTAAAATCAACTGTTTACGTGCTATTAATGGTATTAGAAATAGTTCAAGCTCTGTATTCTGAGAGTGGGAGAAGGATTGGTGGTATCTGTGCAATAATCTTTGCCAGTACCAATTTCAGTCTCTGATATAGGTCACTGTAAACAGTGATGTGAACTGTTACGCAGAAATTAAGTAAAGTCTTACTTAAACAAGATGCATCGTCCCGCACGTGTGGTCTAATCTTCCTGCGTTCTTTGTGTCCGTGACAGAGTCCTTCAATGGGAGCTCAGGAGTGATGATGTTAGATGCAGAGAATTATAGATGGTATCCCGTAGAGTCCGGACCTCTTCCGTGGCCCTGCATTCCGGTGGAGCGCAGACAGACGCTTACTGACTTGGTGCCAGAATGACCCGCGCTGAACCCTTAAGACTTCCGACTTGCAAGTCCCGCGGGATTGCGCTGTGTGCTTAGTAACAGATGGCCGTCTGGTAATTGACGTTTCTGTAGTGTCTACACCAGTAGATTTATAGCTGTCTCACCGTCCAACGCATAGCGGCCTTATGGCCTTCCTCAGGGACATAATGTTTATGCATTTCCTCTCCTCTTTAAGTATATACAGTTTTGGTGACGTCATCCACCCCCTGGAGTCCCGGTTGCTATGGTGATGTGACGTAGTTCATAAACAATGCCTCTGATTCGTGAATGTGAATCCTCCCACTAAAGCCGCATACACACTAGACCAGGCCTGGTCAACCTGTGGCTCTCCAGCTGTTGTGAAACTACAAGTCCCAGCATGCCTTGCCACAGTTTTGCTATTAGGGAATGCTAAAACTCTGGCAAGGCATGCTTGGACTTGTAGTTTCACAACAGCTGGAGAGCCACAGGTTGGCCAGGCCTGCACTAGACCACTCGGTCCTCTCCCGACTCCAAACAGTGCATGTTTCCCAGGTCTCCTCACAGAATCAAAAGCGAAATAATTAGCTCCACTTGTGGATCTTTTAAAATGTGTCAGTGAGTAATGACTACACCTGTGCACCTGCTGGGTGACCTAGAAAACGTGACCTGTGTGGTGCCCTGAGGACCGAGTTTGAGAACCACTGCACTAGACGATCTGGCAGGATGACTTCACTGAAAGATTCTTTAAAGATATATTTCAGTGTGTACACCGAATATAGTTTGTCCTGTACTACAGAAAGTTCAAGGGAAATCTTTCACCAATATCGTTCATACAGCACATAGTCTAGTCCAGTGGTGGAGAACCCTGACATTCCAGCTGCTGTGGGACTACATATCCCAGCCTGCACTGCCAGAGTATTGCCATCAGGGTATGCTAAAACTGTGGCAGTGCATGCTGGGATATGTAGTCCCACAGCAGATGGAGTGCCAGGGTTCACCACCACTGGTCTAGTCATACTTGCCTACTTTTTTTTTTTTCTCTCCTCCCTGGGAGAAGCTCGGGGAGGAGAAGCAGGTGGGTTGCGACGGGGGTGGGGCCTGATGGTTCGCGTAAAAAACCCCACCCTTCGTGGTAAATTGCTGCGAATGGCGCAAATTTAAATAGGGGCGGGGCTAAATTATGCAATTCTTGAAGAATCGCAGCATTAAGACTCTATGGACCCCGAAGAAGGAACACACTTTTTAGCTCCCATCTGCAAGTTCTAAAACCCCTTTCCCATTAACAACAATATCACTGTAATAATTAAATGCATTTTTATTTTCTATGAAACATTTTTTTTCATCATCATTATATGGCCTTCAATTGTTCGGTTATGAGCCAGAATTTTTTTTTCTACAATTTTAGTAGCTCTTCAGGAGGTTTCATTTTTGTAAAGTAGCTCACACTTCAATTAACGTTGGAGACCACTGCAATAAATCATCCACACCATTCATTCACTTTTCGTTCTAGGTCAGTGGTTCCCAAACTGTGCACCGCAGCACCCTGGGATGCCTCGGCACACTTGCAGGGGTGCCTCAGGTTGATGGTCCAGCACCAAATCAAATTATGTATGGTCAATATAATGTAAATATGTGGACAAATAGAAGTGCAAACCTGTCAACCACCACATAACTTGAGCATAAGGATGACAGGTAAGCACAATTTACTTAATTTTACTACTTCACTACATCTTTTTCTGAATAACAAAACATCCCACTTAGGGGTGCCGTGAAAACAATGCTGATACAGTGGGGTGCCGTGATTCAGAAAAGTTTGGGAACCACTGTTCTAGGTTAATATTCCCTCTAGTGGTTGAAGGTAAATATGACGTGCCAATACTAAATTCAATGATACAAGGTATATGTAATTTTAAAATTGTTGGGGTTAGTAACCTTTCATATAGTGAACAAATTTAATAGCACTACTTGTGTTTAATTTTCAAATTCTGCGCTTCAACACATCTTGTTTACCTTTCATATAGTGCCTTTAATGCTTGTAGAAATAGTAATATAGTTGCTGCAGCAGACAACAAATGTAATCACATAATTGCTTTTCTTTCGTCTAGGCTGGGGGGACACTGGACCATGGCTTGTAGGTGGGAAGGCGTGGATTTGGCACTAACCCTGAAATCTATAACTCCTCCCCTCTGCAACCCCTGATTTCAATGTAAATTTAGTACCTGTATAAAGAGGCACGTTGTTTCAGGGCTGCTCTGCAGCCCTGGTTTAGCTTAGGGATTTTTTCCCCTTAAATTGGGGAACTCAGAAATCGGGGAGAGCCACATCTAAGGGGGGGATGGCGCAGAGTTCCCCCATTTCACACACTCCGGTCTCTGAAGAGACCGTCTGGGCTGGGCATAGCGCGCTGCTGTTACCTGGTAGATGTGCAGGCAGTCAGCGTGGTCCTGGATGGCGGGCGCCATCTTGCCGGGTTTCTTGTCGGCGTCTCCTGTGGGGAGAGCGCCGACTACAGACCGACCGCAGGTGAGATCTACAGCAACACTACACTGGACAAGCTGATCTTGGAAGCTATGCAGTGTTGGGCCTGATTAGTGCTTGGATGGAAAAACTACCTGGGATACCAGGTGCTGTAGGAAAATGCGGGTCAGTCCAAGTGCTTTCCCCACTGAGGGGAGTAACACTTGAAGGAAGGAGCAGTGAGGCTCGCTTCAGTATGACGGGGGGAGGAGCCATGGCTGCTGGTTCCCCCCGCTTTCCAGTGGCAAAATGCAGGCTCCCAGGAAGTCTGATCACAGCATTTTAAAGGACACAAGCCTGAACAGCATGGAGGGAGGACAGAGCAAGCTCCTTTCCCTCTGCAGTATACAGCTAAGTAGTTTTCAGTATTACTGTAATCTGTTCTTGTGCCTGCTTGGAGTGTTTGCATATTCATTGCCACTTTTTTTATTTTTTTTTATTTAAATATAACAAGTTTTTTTGTTTTTTTTACCGGGATGACTGCTGCGGCAGGGCAGTGCAGTAAGGGGGTGCTCTAATGACGTATAAAAAGTGCACAAAGGGCCAGAACCCCACTCTGGCTATATTTTTTACATGTGCCCAGTGTCAAGCTAAATTGGCGTGTGGACAACTGGATGCAGGGGCTTTGTGTATGGACTGTCAGATGGGGCCCACGTGTGCACAGCCCTCTGGGGGAGCAACTCCGCTTAGGGAGGAGCCGGCATGGGCTCAGGCTATGAGCCGTTCACTCTCTGACTTGGTGACGTTGCTCTGCCGTAGAGAGGAATTAGCCCAAGCAGCGCCAGCGCTTGCTTTGCCCTCACCGCCTGCTGTTGCAGGGGGTGGTTACCAGGGTCCTGATCCTCCTTAGGTCCTTACCATGGAGCGCTCGGCAGTAGGGGTCGAGAAATTATCGGCCTTTATGGAACGCTTCTTTAGGAGTCTAAACTACGCACTACGCATAAGTGTCCTCCTCCATCCAGTGTCTTGTTGGAGTCAGATCCCGAGGGTGAGGAAGAAGAGGCGGAGGGGGAACTCCAAGAGGAGGTTCTGCCCGACGAGGAAGGTTCAGACTCTGCGTCAAGTCAGGGCGTAGAGGACCTTATTATGGCAGTATGACAGTCTTTGGACTGTCTGGACCTTGATGCCTCAGCTAGGGCGGAAGGGCCATTTAAGCGGAGGCGTAAGAGGCTCGTGTGTTTCCCAGTGTCTCAGGATCTTTCAGATCTGGTAGAGGAAGCCTGGAAGACCCCAGATAAAAAGTATGCTACTCCTCGTAAATTTGCAGCCCTTTATCCCTTTCCATAGGAGCAGGTCGCTAAGTGGGAGCTGCCTCCAAGAGTGGATGCGGCTGTGGCTCGTTTAGCAAAGTACACGGCTCTGTCGGTCCAAGGGGCGGCCTCCTTTAAGGATCCGCTGGACAAAAAAATCGGAGGGATGCCTTAGGAGTATTTTTATGGGCGCCGGAGTGGTTATTCGCCCATTATTGGCATCTGCATGGGTCTCTTAAGCCATGGAGAAGTGGGATGACAAATTAGTGGCAGGCCTTGCCGATGGACTCATCCAGAGAGGACTTACTGGTACTGGCGGAACAGATACGTGCGGCTGCAGACTATGTGTGTGAGGCCGCACAAGATGGAGCACAGATTTCCTCTATAGTCTCAGCCATGGCAGTTGCGACACGCAGAGCACTCTGGCTTCGCGCCTGGGAGGCGGACACCGAATCTAAACATGCTTTAGAGTCTCTGCCTTTTGGTGGAGGCATCCTGTTCGGCTCTGAGCTTGATACTATTATATCCCAGGCGACGGGTGGAAAGAGCACTTTTCTGCCTGTGGTGCCCCAGAAACTAAAGGGCTCACGTTTCCGAGTCTTCCTTTTGAAAAAGGGGAACGATTATAGGTCAGGGGGCCAGAGGACGCTCTTTTCGCAGTAGGGGTTCTGACCCCAGGGTAGATTCTCCGGCACATTCAGGCGCCCGGGTGCTAGGGCATCTGAGAAGCGGAGTACCTGACTGCATCTCAGCCCATCCGGTCTCAGGGAAGGTAGGGGGCCATCTCTTTTTCCGACAGGTGGGTAGCTTAGGGAGTAGATGCCTGTGTAAGGGGCATTGTCTCCCGAGGTTATGTGATCGAGCTAAGGGGGAAGCCGCCAGAACATTTCTTTGCTACAGCATTACCCAGGGAGCCGGAGAAGAGACGGGCCTTAAACCAGGCTATCAGTTCCCTCTGTTCAGAAGGGGTTATAGTTCCTGTTCCACAGTCTCAACAGGAACAGGGGTTTTACTCCAACTTGTTCCTAGTCCAGAAACCCAATGGCACTTATCTGCCAATTTTGAATCTACGAGCTTTGAATGCCAGCCTGTGGGTAGATCGGTTTCGCATGGAGTCGCTCCGATCAGTGATCCAGGCAAACGAGTTTCTGGCGTCTATTGACATCAGAGATGCATATCACCACATACCGATTTGGGCGGGGCATCAGTCTCTATTCAGGTTTGCGGTCGGAAGAGCCCCATTACCAGTTCCAGGCTCTGCCGTTCGGTTTGGCTACAGCTCTGCAGGTCTTCACAAAGATCATGGCAGCAATGGCAAGCTTACTGCATTCCAAGGGAATAACGGTGATTCCCTATTTGGACGATTTGCTAGTAAAGACTGATTCCGCTGCCCAACTTCAGCTCCACCTGGATCACACAGTGCAGGTGTTACAGCATCATTGGGGATACTGATTCTCGAGAAGAGTCGTGCCAACATCTTCGATACAGCACTGGAAAGGGTTTTCTTGCCCGAACCAAAAGCCCGGGCCCTTCAGGACTTAGTCGCTTCCATTCACCGATTCTCCAGTGAGAGATTCTCCGGAATTGGACGGGCCGCTCAGACGACCTTTCTTCTCAGTTGCTGGTTCTGTCAGACAGCACTCGTCAGTCACTTTGCTGGTGGCTGATTACCGATCACCTCCTCCAGGGTCTGTCCCAACTGGATTATTGTCATCACAGACGCAAGTCTCAGAGGTTGGGGAGCGGTGACTGAGAACCTCTGTCTTCAGGGGACCTGGTCGTCATCAGAGATAGGTTTCCCAATATATATACTGGAGCTCCGGGCCATTATTGGGCAATGTGCGGGGCTCAGACCCTTCTGGTGGGCCGACCAGTGAGGATCCAATCAGACAACGCCACGGCAGTGGCATACGTAAACAAGCAGGGCGGAACCAAAAGCGCACTTGCCATGGCAGAGGCAAGTCTCATTCTCTCTTGGGCGGAGACGTTCCTCCCAGCAATTTCAGCAGTCTTCATACCGGGGGTGGAGAATTGGGAGGCAGACTACCTCAGAAGGACTACGTTCCTGCCAGGGGAGTGGTCTCTCCACCAGGAGGTTTTCCAGCAGCTGGTTCAGAGATGGGGGCTGCTGGAGGTGGACCTGATGGCGTCTTGCCACAATTGCAAGCTCCCTCGATTTTGTGCAAGGTCCAGAGATCCTTTGGCATTTGCAGTGGATGCCATGACAGTCCCTGGAACTTCCGTTTGGCCTACATTTTTCCTCCAATTCCCATGTTACCAAGAGTACTCTGTTGAGTCAGGGAGCAGCAGGTTTCAGTCATCCTAGTGGCTCCAAACTGGCTGCGCCAGTCGTGGTTCGCCATGATTCTCAGGCTAGCTGCAGGGCCAGGTTGGAGTCTGCCTCTGCGTCCAGATCTTCTGCTACAGGGGCCATTCTGTCACGAGGGCCTACCTCAGTTGGCTAAAATGGCCTGATTGTTGAGACCGGGCTCTTGAGGGCCAGGGGTTTTTCCCTTTCAGTCATCAGGACCATGCTCTGGGCACGGAAGCAGGTTTCCGCGCAGAACTACCACAGGGTTTGGAAAAATCTATATTGTGTGGTGTGAGCAGTGGAGAGTACATACTGCCCAGTTCTGCCTGCCAAGGTTTTTAGCATTTCTGCAGGGCGGTCTTACGGCTTCAATCTTTAAATGGAAAGAGTCGAAATCTGTACCTTCACTTTCAGCAGCGTCTGGCTCTCCTTCCAGAGGTGCAGACTTTTTACAGGGAGTCTTGCGAATACAGCCTCCGGTTCAACCACCAGTAGCGCCATGGGATTTGCCCCTGGTTCTGTCGGCTCTTAAGCAGGCTCCGTTTGAACCTTTGTAATCCGTGGACCTTCGGTTCGTAACGTGGAAAGTGTTTTTTTCTTATGGCCATTGCCTCGGCGGGTCTCTGAGTTGGGGGCCTTGTCGTGCAAATCACCTTTTCTTGTTTTCCATGACGATAGGGCTGTGCTCAGAACGGTTCCTTCTTTTCAACCAAAAGTGGTTTCATCTTTCCACTTAAACCAGGAGATTGATTTTCCTGTTTTCTCATCTTCAGAGTCCTCAGGGGACCAGGACGATCTATCACTGTTTTCCGGGCCCTACGCATTTATTTAGACAGAACTTCGATCTTACGTAAGACGGACTCTCTATTGGTTCTCTACGACGCCCATAGACGGGGCTGGCCAGCCACAAAGCAGACCATTGCAAAATGGCTCCGCTCAGTGATTTCAATGGCTTACTCAGAGGCGGGGCGCCCGGCACCAGCTAGGGTGTTGGCTAATTCCACTAGGGCTGTGGCGGCCTCCTGGGCGGCGCGTCACGGGCCTCGGGTGAACAGGTTTGTCGCGCATCTACCTGGTCCTCTGTCCACACGTTTGTGCGGTTCTACAGGTTTCCAGCCTAGACAAAAGAGAAAATAGGATTTTTGGGTACTTACCGTTGAATCCTTTTCTCTGAGTCCGGCTGGGGGACACTGCGTTCCCTCCCTCACACTCAGCGGTATTGAGTATGAGTTATGATTTTGGGTCGTACTGACCGTCAATTTCATTTTTATTTTTCAGAGTGACGGCGTCACTGAGTATTGCATCTCCTTACCAGGCACTTTTGAAGTTGTACAAAAGTCAGGGGTTGCAGAGGGGAGGAGTTATAGATATCAGTGTAAGTGTCAAATCCACCTACAACCCATGGTCCAGTGTCCACAAGCCTTACTCAGAGAAAAGGATTCAACGGTAAGTACCCAAAAATCCTATTTTCTTAGACACCCATTTTCTTTTAATATTTTGCTTTGATTGAAAGTATTTCAAGACTTGTATGTACAACGTATTGTATTTTAATGCTAATAAGGACTTGAAATTAATACTAATAAGGATTTGGCATATATGAATTTTTTTAGTGCAAAATATCTATATTGGCTTATAACAATAGGGGAAAAAAATAGGGCAAGTAACGAGAGCAGGTGAGGTACAATAAGGACATCACAAAATACAAATGACAGATAAACATAATGATGATCTCAGTAAAAATCAAAATACACTATCAATGAACCTGCATAAGGTGTATGAACCTACATGTAAGATGGGGAGACAGGAGGAAGGGGAGAAGACACACAAGGAGAAGAAATGAGAAAGGAGGAAAATGAAAGAAGAAAAAGAAAAAAGAGGAAAAGAAGAAAAAAAAAAGAATGCGTCTAGAATCCAATTGAACATCACTGGAGATATCTGAAAATGGCTGTGCAACGACGCTTCCCATCCAACCTGATGGAGCTTGAGAGGTGCTGCAAAGAGGAATGGGGGCGAAACTGCCCAAAGATAGGTGTGCCAAGCTTGTGGCATCATATTCAAAAGGACTTGAGGCTGTAATTGCTGCCAAAGGTGCATCAACAAAGTATTGAGCAAAGGTTGTGAATACTTATGTACATGTGATTTCTTAGTTTGTTTTTATTAAATTTGCAAAAATCGCAAAAAAACTTTTTACACGTTGTCATTATGGGGTATTGTGTGTAGAATTTTGAGGACAAAAATGTATTTATTCCATTTTGGAATAATGCTGTAACATAACAAAATGTGGAAAAAGTGAAGCGTTGTGAATACTTTCCTGATGCACTGTATGCAAATAGGGACAACCAGTGCCTGTTTTCAATTTGTACCCAATATTTGGTTGTGTCCACTCTGGATCATTCTAGGACTCTAGTGAGAATACAAGCGTGGTAATACCCCTGAATATTAGGGAGCCGTAGCCACCCCCACAATGAGTCAGTGGATGATCCGCTTATTCTGAACAAATTTAGGATGGGAATAGGTAAGATTGGCTTCAGTGCGAAGTTTTCTCCTCCTTTTGCTTGGTGCAACATTGTAGATGCAATAGATATGATGTAAATATTGATAAATGTTGATCACTATCATACTAGCCAAGTTCCAGATGTTCATTAACAGGTTTGTAGGACATAACATTATTGGTGTAATTAAATTATTATTATGTACCTAATATGGGTTGGGTACGGGATCCCGGCGTTTGGGATGCCGGCAGTCAGAATACCGACAGCGGCATTCTGACAGTCAGAATCCCGACGCCAGAATGTGAGTAGCCTAACCCTAACCCCCCACACATCCGCAGCTTAACCCTTCCTCTAATGCCTAACCGCCTAACCCTCCCCTAATCCTAATACTTGCCATTGGGATGCCGGTGGTCGGTCTTCTGGAGCCGGGATCTGCTCTCCGGGGTTCCGGAGCTGGTATTCTGAGTGCAGACATCCCGCCTAATATTACAGTACTAGTGTACGAGTTTTTGCTACCCATGGAAGGAAACAAGTGGGAGGAAACAAGTAACAAAACGTCATGCCTCCAATACTCTATTCCGACTTTAGGTATTCAATTAATTGTATATATTTGTCAAAATATGCATAGTATTATGATTACTCCCTTTATAATTTAAAAGCTTGCAATGGAGAAAAAGTTTAAATACTGCGAAGAATGCGTTAAATAACACTTCACTGGCTAATTCTCCCCACACTGGTATTGATTTTCTTTAGAGCTAAACAGAAGAACTCAATCACTTAAAAAAGCTCGAGGCATTTGGAGAATTAAAAAACAAAGATAAAAATCTGGATATCATGAACAGTGCAGACAGAGGTCGAAATAGGCTTTATTCATATATAATTCTAATTGTAAGACAATTATTATTTCAAATTTCACACTTGAACATTTTAATACTACCGATTATTAAACTTTAAATGAGATTACCTTGCCCTGTAAATAGGTGATTGTCTGAGGCATTGATTGAAACAAAGTCAAAAAGGTTAAAGAATGTGTACTTTTATATCACTATTTTTAGAATAATTATTGTATATGTGTGTATATATATATATATATATATATTTTAAAGGTCCTATTCAGCTATAGTCACATAATATGAGCATTATTCATTCATGGCCCAGAAACTAGTTTGGTCGATTAGCATTTGAAGACATGTAGTCAGTGACTCTCACACTCAGACCACATTCTGCCTAAGGCAAAATATTACCATATCTACAGATGTAGCCATCTCACAAACAAAGCTTTTGGTTACCATCAACTGATTCAAAAGGCCATGAGCTTCTTGGCGTTTACAGTTAGGATACCTAACACTATAAGGTTTGAAACACCCCTTTCACAGCCACACCCCACAGGAACGAACACTCTCACAGGGACAGATCTCAGAACACTCTCTCTCACAAAGCAGCAAAGATGCAACTTTGATCACCAGGAGGCCTGAAAATGTCTCTTCTCAATCTATGCTAAGTATCAAACTATAGAAGGATAGATAATGGATTAATGACTAGATTGTTTATATGTGGTAGATTGTATGTAGCAAGTCTGTAGTACTTTGGTAGTGATTCATAGTGGAATCTTTGTATACACAGCAAGGTTATGCTGTAATGCTTTGGTTATGAGTTAAGAGTAATGGTTATTCTGTGAAACAGCACTGTGATAGTTTGTGAATAAACAGCAAGTAGATGCTGTTTATTGTGAAGTTCTGTAGTGGTCAATTATAATGTAATAGGCTCATAAGTACTATACACGGTCTGGTACCTCCCTTAGGCATTGATCCATGCACTTGATTCAAAAAGGGTTGTGAATTACTTGCCATATAATGATAGTATTGTGATCATAGTTATAATACTAGGGTATAATTGGTGTAATCGATTGTATAGTTCAAGTAGGTTTGTTATAATTAATAACCGTGTGGAATGGAGTCTGCAGTTTGTTAAGATGGCCGATTCCATGTGCTTTTTCACCCTCCCCCCCATTGAACCATGTGCTTGGAACAATAGCACAGCCTGGGAAGCATAAATTTGAGAATACTGGCTATATTCTGATAACATTGTGTGGTTTGTATTAAGATGGAATTGTTAGATATTGGAATCAACTTATATGTTATGCATTCTGGAATAATATATATATATTATAATAGTATTGCAAGGAATGCCTGATGAAGTTGGTGTAATGCAGGAGGTGAAAACCTTAGCTGGATAGATATGTGAATTACTGGAGGCATTACGTTGGTATAATGATAGTATTGTGATCATGTTATAATACTAGGTTTTAATTGGTGTAATCGATTGTATAGTTCAAATAGGGTTGTTATAGTTATGATCAATGATGGATATCAGTGTTGTAGGATGATTTACAGAGCTATAGCCTCATGGGAGTTTCCTCACATTCAAAAAGGAGTTTATCTTTGAACCATGAGACTTGGAAACAAAGGAATCCATGCTGTCTCCCATCCCCCTTACATTTCTCTGCGTGTGTGCGTGTGGCGAAAATAACTCTTATCCCCTGTAAACATACATCATATAGCACAACATGGACACACACCTCCCACCATGCTTTCTAGCAACAATCTTGAATTCTCTTTGTTCTCTTTTCCTACTTGACTCTCACACTTTCTTACATTGTATTCAACTTACTGTATGTGAACTTTATGAGCATCAATTTGTTTATATAAATACATTTTTACTTTAGTACATCTGGTGTGCAAATGTTTTATTGAAATTAATTTATCCTAATGATTTAAAGATATTAATTATGATCTGTTAGTAAAGAATAAATATAGAATATTTGCTTCAGACATATGAGATTAAAACAAGCAGCAATAGGAACAAACTGATAAAAAAAAAAAAACGTAACAGTCACAAATATTTAAAAATGACCAACCTGGAATTGGTAATGAGGAGAAACTTGTCAGTAAGATCTGTCGAATTGTTTGCAGCTGTTGCTGAAGGACCATTGTTTGCCTTTCTTCCAGTGCCAGCTCTTGCTCCAGCCTCTCTTTAGCACTATTCATACTCTCAGTGTGCCGCTGTAAGATGGTATTCTGCTCCTCAAACTCCATGTTCATTTTGCGCAATCTCCTCAGCTCTGCTTCACGGACTTTAAGTAGAATATTCATGCACACTTTAGACTTTTTATTAGGGAATAAAACATTTAAATACTGTACTTCTTTTAGGAATGATCATGAAACAAATAGGCTCAGAGGTTTTAAAAAAACAAAAATACAGTGTGGGCCATTTAGCAACACAAGTGTGCTGCCTTCTTGACTGAATTACAGGTTTCAAATGAGAAAATTAAGAGTTATGGTAAACTTATCTTTGTTAACGCTATTTCCATAGGATCCACAGGGATACCATGTGGTGTGTGTGGTTGGAGTGATCCAGGCACCAAACAGTTAAGCTGTAGCTCCCAGGATGCCTCGGTCCACCCCCAGCCACAGGCAGACCGTTTTGTAAACAAGCCCAAAGCAGAAGCAGGAAAGAGGAGAAGGAAGAACATTACTCTCCCAGAAGATGAAGGAATCAGTGATCAAGAGAAAAAATGCCCAATGAGGCTACTGTAGGTGTGTCAGGGTGGGCGTCCTGTGAATCCTACAGACTTAGAAGAAATAGAGTTAACAAAGGTAAGTCTACCATAACTCCTAATTTCTTCTTCAGGGTCCATAGGGGATCCACAGGGATACCATGGGGATGTCCCATAGCAGTTTCCCTAAGGGTGGGGATGCTCCTGAGCAGAAAGGAGAATCAGACGCCCAAAAGAAGCATCCTGAGAGGAAAAGGTATCAAAGGTGTAGAACCTGAGAAAGGTGTAGATGGAAGACCACGTGGCCACCTTGCACAATTGTTCAGAAGTGCCACGTCAAACCACCCCACGAGGGTCCCACAGACCGAGTAGAACGAGTTGTAACCCTGTTTGGAACAGGAAGATTAGCTTGCATGTAGGCCTGAGAGATTGTCATGCGGAGCAGTCATGCCAGAGTCTCTTTGTTAGCTGGCCAGCCTCGCTTGTGAAAGCCGTACAACACAAAAAGAGAATCTGATTTCCTCAAGGAATTTGTATGATTCACGTAGATCAGAAGAGCACGAACCACATCCAAGGAAGCTTCACCTGCAGAAAGATCAGAGGACTGGTAGGCTGGAACCACAATCTCTTCATTCAAATGGAAACGGGATACCACTTTAGGGAGGTACCCAGCTCTGGTACGAAGAACAGATCAAAAATGGGGAGCGACAGGAGAGCGCTGCCAAATCACATACCAAGGAGAAAGATCATCTTCGCTGTCAGCCACTTGAGGTCTACTGAGTCCAGAGGTTCAAACGGAGGAGCCTGTAGAGCCATGAGTACCAAGGACAAATCCCACAGAGCCAGCAGAGGGACAAAAGGAGGGTGAATGCGGAGAACACCCTGCAAAAATGTTCTAACATCAGGCAGGAGAGCAATCCTTCGCTGGAACCAGATTGACAGAGCAGAAACCAGAACTCTAAGGGAGGCCAGGCAGAGACCAAGGTCTAACCCAGCCTTGAGAAAGGCAAGCACCCGGGACACCCTATAAACTGTATGATCATAGCCTCTGGGGGAGCACCATTGAAAGTAAGAGTGCCAAACTCTGTAATAGATGCGGGCTGAGGCAGGCTTATGCGCTCGGAGCATCATTTGGACCACAGAGTGAGTGAAAGCCTTAGCCTTTTAGAGGGATGACGCAAGAGCCATGCCGTCAAAGACAGACGAGGTAGGTCTGGGCAAGGGCACTGTGTCAACAGGTCCTGCTGTGGAAAGGGAGTGTCTATGGAGAGACTCCATAGGTCGTTGAACCAATGTCGCCTGGCCTAGGCTGGGGCTATTATCATCACCGTGCCGCCTTCTTGCTTGAACTTTCTAAGTACTCTCGGAAGGAGGGAGATCGGAGGAATGTGGTATGCGAGATTGAATTCCCAACTCACTGACAGAGTGCCCATGAAGGAGGCTGAGGGGTCTCTGATCCTGTACCAATACCTGGGGACCTTGTAGTTGTGACGTGAGGCCATGGGGTCTACGTCTGGTAAGCCCCATTTGTCCACCAGGAGTTGAAAGACTGCCGGGTGGAAAGCCCACTCTCCGGCGTGTATGTCCTGGTGGCTTAGAAAGTCCGCTTTCCAGTTGAGGACTCTGGGAATGAACACTGCCGAGATTGCCGTGAGATGACATTCGGCCCAGACCAGGATGTTTGCCACTTCTAGCATGGCTACCCGACTTTGCGTGCCTCCCTGATGGTTGAGGTTCACTACCGCAGTTGCGTTGTAGGACTGGATCTGGACCGGCCTGCCCTGTAGAAGGTCTTGCGCCTGAGTGAGTGCTCTGTACACTGCTCGAAGCTCCAGAATGTTTATGGGCAGACTACTTTCCTGGGATGTCCACTGACCCTGAAAGGTCTGATGTCAGGTTACCGTGTCCCATCCGCAAAGGCTGGCAACTGTTCCCAATTTGGAATCCAGAAGGGGCGTCCTTTGTCCAGATGGGACGTCTGTAGCTACCATGTGAGGGAAAGTCGAACGTCTGGAGAGAGGAGGATCGTCTGGGACTGGATCAGATGATACTGTCCATTCCACCGGGAGAGAATCAGCTATTGAAGGGGCCTGGACAAGAACTAGGCGTATGCCACCATATCGAAGGTGGACACCATTAACCCCAGGACCTGCATTGCTGAGTGAATGGATGCCCTTTGATTGTGGAGTAAGCTGCACACATGCAAGTGTTTTGTCAAAATCTTGTCTGCTGGCAGAAAGATCCTCTGTAATAGAGAATCCAGGAGTGCCCCCAGATGTACCATCCGCTGTGTTGGAGATAGGGAGGACTTTTCCAATTGATGAGCCAGCAGTATCTTTGCAGACAGTCCACGGTCAGCTGGAGATGGCGTTGTAACACAACCAGTGAGTCTGCCAAGATTAAGAAGGTGTCTAGGTATGGCAGGATGCTGACTCCTGCCATCTGATGTGTGCCACCATAACTGCCATTATTTTGGTAAAGACCCGAGGGGCTGTTGACAGACCAAAGGGCAGTGCCAGAAACTGGTAATGTTGCTGCAGATCAGCAAACTGCAGGAAATGCTGGTGGGTTGGAGGAATAGGTAAATGCAGGTATGCATCCTGAATGTCCAGAGAAACCATGATATCTCCAGGCTCCACTGCCAGGACAATTGATCGTAAAGTTTCCATGCGGAACTTGGGCACTCTGATAAACCAGTTGAGGGATCTGAGATTCAGAATAGGCCGATGAGACCCATTCTGAATCAAAAAGAGAATGGATTAAAAACCAGTTCCTCTCTGAACCGAAGGAACCGGTATTATCACCTCTGAATGCAGCAGGGAGTGAATGGCCTCCTGGAGGGCAGGGCCTTGATAGGGTCTGGTCAGGGCATACCCCTGAGAGACCACTTCTCGGACCCAGTCGCGTCTGTTATTGTTTGACGCCGAGAGTCAGCGTATAGAAGTCGGCCTCCCACCCTGGGATTCCCCAGGCGGAGGCCCGCCCCATCAGACGGAAGGGTTGTTGTCAGGCTTGGAAGCTGGACGTCTGGCCGACCAAGGCTGCTTGACTCACAGCTTGGTGGTCTTGAGCTGCCTGGGAAAAGACTGTCCTCTCTCCTTACTCTGGGGGCGAAAGGACAGATAAGAGAACAGTCTAGGCTTAGGGGCAGTTCCTGCCACAGTAGCCACAATCTTGTCCAATTCTGCACCGAACAGCCTGTCTCCAGAGAAGGGTAAGGATTAGAGTGCCTTCTTGGATCCCATGTCCACCTTCCAGGACCGTAGGCCAAAAGGACCCAGTGTGCGACTACCGAGGCCGCAGATGCCTTAGAGGCAAGGAGTCCAGTATCTTCTCCCAAATAAGAGGCTGCTTCCTGAATATGGGAGATATAGGCCAGTTGTTCCCTGGTAGCGTCTGATGGCAGGCTGTCTTCCGGGGCACCTGCCCATCCTTCGATAGCCTTAGCCACCCAGGCCGCAGCCATAGCTGGCCTAGTGATAGTGCCAGAAAACGAATAGAATGGATTGAGGCAAGTTTCTAGTTTTCTATCCGTGGCCTCCTTGAGGGAGGATATAGACGGTAAAGGAACGTAGAGCTTCTGACTAAGCGTGCCACATGCGAATCCATAGTGGGAGGGACCATTTAGTACACTCCCTAGTAAGGAGAGGGTAAAAAGACGGTAGTCTTTTTGGGACCTGGAAGCTGCTTGCCAGGAGTACCCCAAGCTTCTCCCATAAGCTCAGGGAGATGTTCTGATTGAGGGAATTCCACCTTAACCACCTTCTGATGTTTAAACATCAGGGTTTTATGTTTAGGGGCCAGTTCATCATCCTCTATATTCAGGATTAATTTAACCACCATCACTATTGCAGGAACATCCACTGTTTATGGATGGTGTTCCTCGCCCGAGTGCAACTTGGCGAGAGAACCTTGTGCGTCATCTGCCTCCTCAGATGATGCGTCAGAATCCGAAAGCTGGGTGGACTGAGAGGATGACACAGTCCGCCTGTGTGCTTTGGTGGCTAATGGTTTGTCCGTCTGTAACTTTTGCTGAGACGTTTGAGCCATATTCTTATTGGCATAAACATCCATCCAAAGAGAATCCATAGGTGGTACAGACATAGTAGGTTGTAATAGCTGTGGGTACCCCATGGTAGGAGGCAGCATGGGAGTTGATAAACAATCCACTAGCTGCATCATAACCTAAAATAAGGAGGACACCCAAGGTGGATCATATACAGGGGCTGGTAAGGTGTATTGGTGAGCAGATTTATAGCAATTAGCACATAGACCCTCCTGCTGAAATCCTGAGAGGGCAAGCCCGCAAAACAGGATTTACATATAACCAGCACGGGGGCCTCAGCCTGCTGTTTATCCTTGCCTTTGGAAGACATAGATATAGCCAATAAGTAGCACACAATAAGTGCCTAGTTAATAATACAATGTGACACTTCACAAATACAAGTAAATGTGAAGTACTAATGCCCCTAAACACCTGGTAGTTGAGAGTTTTGAGAAAGAGCAGCAGGGATAGATATAACTGACAGTTAGAAAGTATAAGATATGGTAGGACTTGTGCGCTGTATTAACCTGGCCCCAGGGAGAGGTATACAGGGAGACTGGACCCAACACTCCTGAGACCTGTAGCTTCAGAAAAGCATTGATTAATGGCTACTGAGCATCATATATAGGAGGGTGAGTAGGAGGAGCAGCCCAGAAGCGAGAAAACTCTTGTGAGGGATTGCGCTCTGGGCTGGGGGAGGGGCTGCCGGGGGAGTGCTTACCTCCCCATTGCTGCATCAACCACCGGGGGGCCGCTGGCTTCTGTCTGGTCCCCGACGACAGCTTTTAACCTCCCCGGTGCTCTAGTGGGGGAGTGGACGCATCAGTCGCCCCACTACAGCGCCTTCCGGCGGGTCTCCACCGCCGGAAGGACTGCCAACAAGCGTGGAATCGCCTTATCTGATCTTCTCCATTGCCCGGCTGCAGCCCCGGGTTCCAGTGGAGCGGCTAGCAAAGTCCCGCTGGCGCCTGCCGAAATCACCAGACCGCTTACTGGTGTTGCGGTGCCGGCAGAGGTAGTTGGAGCAGTGGCACAGGCGCCCATTAGGACGCCTTGCTGCTTGCTCAGATGACAGAATTTTTTTTTAAATAAAATTAAAAGCTTGGGACTGCTAAAGCAGTCCCCGTTATAAAAAGGTGTGACTGATCCTGTCCAGCACCAAATGAAACACTGTCTGCCTGTGGCTGGGTATATGTGGAGGTGGACTGAGGCATACTGGGAGCTAAAGCTTAACTGTTTGGTGCCTGGATCACTCCAACCACACACACCCCATAGTATCCCCTGTGGATCCCCTATGGACCCTGAAGAAGAAAAAATACAACAATTAGCTTGCTCTGTGCATTACTTATTGTGTCTAACGTGACTCTGGAGTAATTGCTATATGGACAGAACTGTACCTCACATTAACCTACTTCCCACTAGTCTAGAGCACTGAGAGCACTGCCATAGAGGAAACAAGCCAGAAAGACTGCTGTCCAACTCCATGCCATTAAGAGTGTGCTACCTTCAGATCCTCTTCTAGGCAATCTTTTTCTAGCATTTTTAGCAGTGAATAAAGAGAGTTATGGTAAAACTTACCCTTGTTAACTCTCTTTCTTCGAAGTCCATAGGGTCCACAGGGAAGACAATGGGGTGTAGGTGGGACCTGGAGGACCGGATACCAACAGCAAAGCTTTTCAATCCCAGGATGCTCCGGTCCTTTCCCCTATACCCCGCCCACAGCCTGAGAGGGCAATTCAGCTTTATTAACAAGCCCAAGGCAGGAGCAGGTTAGGCGAGAAAGAAAACCGGTAAACTGAAGAATCACACTCTCACACAGAGAAGGAAACAAGTGACCAAGAGAAAAACCCATAGAAGCCAGGTGCGTCAGGGTGGGTGCCCTGTGGACTTCGAAGAAAGAGTTAACAAGGGTAAGTTTTACCATAACTCTCCTTTTCTTCTTCAGAGTCCATAGCTCCACATGGGAGACAATGGGGATGTCCCAAAGCAGTTGTTAAAGGGCGGGAACGCTCATGAGCTGAGAGGAGAACCCTACATACTGAGAGGCAAATGTATCAAAGGTATACGTAGAACACCTTGCAAGAAGGTGTGAACATCCGGTATAGGAGCAATTCTGCGCTGAAACCAGATGGACAAAGCAGAGACCTGCACTTTCAGAGATGCTAGATGGAGGCCTAGATCCATCCAGCCTGAAGAAAGACAAGAATTCTAGAAACTAAAGACTTGAGAGTCATCGTTTATTGGAGCACACCATTGGAAATATGTATGCCATATTCTGTGGTAAATTCTAGCTGAAGCCGGTTTACATGCTCTGAGCACGGTCTGGACCACAGAGCTGGAGAAACCCTTAGGCCGTTAGGAGGGATGTCTCAAGAGCCAAGCCGTTCAAGACAGATGGGCTAGGTCCGGATGTACAGTCAGGTGCATAAATATTGGGACAGTGACAGAATTTTCATATTTTGGCCTCTATTCACCACCACTATGGCTTTGAAATGAAACAAACAAGATGTGCTTTAACTGCAGACTTTCAGATTTAATTTGAGGGTAATTACATCCAAATCAGGTGAACGGTGTAGGAATTACAACGGTTTCTATATGTGCCTCCCACTTTTTAAGGGGCCAAAAGTAATGGGACAAACTAAACAATCCTAAATTTAACTTTCACTTTTTAATACTTTGTTGCAAATCCTTTGCAGGCAATTACAGCCTGAAGTCTGGAACGCATAGACATCACCAGATGCTGGGTTTCATCCCTGGTGATGCTCTGCCAGGCCTCTACTGCAAATGTCTTCAGTTCCTGCTTGTTCTTGGGGCATTTTCCCTTCAGTTTGGTCTTCATCAAGTGAAATGCATGCTCAATCGGATTCAGGTCAGGGGATTGACTTTGCCATTGCATAACATTCCACTTTTTAGCCTTAAAAAACTCTTTGGTTGCTTTTGCAGCATTGTCCATCTGCACTGTGAAGCGCCGTCCAATGAGTTCTGAAGCATTTGACTGAATATGAGCATATAATATTGCCTGAAACACTTCAGAATCCATTCTGCTGCTTTTGTAAGCAGTCACATCATCAATAAATACAAGGGAACCAGTTCCATTGGCAGCCATACATGCCCACGCCATGACACTACCACCACCATGCTTCACTGATGAGGTGGTGTGTTTTGGATCATGAGCAATTAATTTCCTTCTCCATACTCTTCTCTTCCCATCACTCTGGTACAAGTTGATATTTGTCTCATCTGTCCATAGGATCTTGTTCCAGAACTGTAATGGCTTTTTTAGATGTTGTTTGGCAAACTCTAATCTGGTCTTCCTGTTTTTGAGGCTCACCAATGGTTTACATCTTGTGGTGAAGTCTTCTCTTG
The DNA here is from genome assembly GCA_031769625.1 of Taudactylus pleione. Classification (NCBI taxonomy): domain Eukaryota; kingdom Metazoa; phylum Chordata; class Amphibia; order Anura; family Myobatrachidae; genus Taudactylus; species Taudactylus pleione. The sequence goes on along the minus strand of JAUIMM010000559.1, from coordinate 2,196,884 downwards.
ATTGTTGACTTTGACACATATACACCTTCCTCCGGAAGAGTGTTCTTGATTTGGCCAACTGTTGTGAAGGGGTTTTTCTTCACCAGGGAAATAATTCTTCTGTCATCCACCACAGTTGTTTTCCGTGGTCTTCCGGGTCTTTTGGTGTTGCTGAGCTCTCCGATGCGTTCTTTCTTTTTAAGAATGTTCCAAACAGTTGATTTTGCCACACCTAATGTTTTTGCTATCTCTCTGATGGGTTTGTTTTGATTTTTCAGCCTAATGATGGCCTGCTTCAAAGTGACAGCTCTTTGGATCTCATATTGAGAGTCGACAGCAACTGATTCCAAATGCAAATGTCACACCTAGAATCAACTCCAAACCTTTTACCTGCTTAATTGATAATGAAATAACGAGGGAATAGCCCACACCTGTCCATGAAATAGCTTTTGAGTTGATAGTCCCATTACTTTTGGCCCCTTAAAAAGTGGGAGGCACATATAGAAATCGTTGTAATTCCTACACCGTTCACCTGATTTAGATGTAATTACCCTCAAATTAAATCTGCAGTTAAAGCACATCTTGTTTGTTTCATTTCAAAGCCATTGTGGTGGTGAATAGAGGCCAAAATATGAAAATTCTGTCAATGTCCCAATATTTATGCACCGGACTGTAGACATGGACCCTGAGACAATAGGTCCACTTGAGAGGAAGATGAAGAGGAACGTCTATGGAGACACTTTGAAGTACCAATAGAGTCTGGGCCAAGCCGGAGCTATTGACAGGACTGTGCCCCCCCCCTTGTCTGAACTTTCGAAGCACTCGAGGAAGCAGGATTATTGGAGGGAAGAGATATGCCTAATGGAAGTTCCATTTCACCAACAATGTGTCTATGAAGGCTGCATCAAGGTCCCTGGTCCTGGCTCCATAAACTGGAAGTTTGTTGTTGTGTCTTGAGGCCATGAGATCCACTTCCGGTAGACCCCATCTGTCCACCAGAAGCTGAAAGACTTCTGGATGTAGAGACCTGCATGCACGTCGTGACAGCTGAGGAAATCCGCTTCTCAATTGAGAATCCCCAGGATGAATACTGTGGGACACTTCTGTCATTGCGGACTGACTTCGAGTGTCCCCTTGGTAATTGAGGTAGGCCACTGCCGTGGCGTTGTCGGACTGTACTTGTACTAGGCTGTTCTTCAGAATATCCTGAGCCAGAGTGAGAGCTCTGTAGATGGCTCGAAGTTCTAGGACGTTGATTGGCAACACTGCCTCGACTGGGGTCCATTATCCCTGGAAGGAGTGCTGGCCTGTTACTGCGCCCCACCCTCGGAGGCTTGCGTCCGTGATGAGGAGAGCCCAGTCCGGTATCCAAAAGGGATGACCCTTGAACAAATGGGATGTCTGTAGCCACCAGGCTAGGGACTGGTGAACCTCTGGGGGGAGGCCCATCGTCTGGGATCTGAGCAGATGGGATAGCCCGTTCCAAATGGAGAGGATCAGTTGTTGTAGGGGCCTGGGACCATTGATCCCAAGGCCTGCATTGCAGAGTGAATTGACACACTGCAATTGTGGAGCAGTCTGCGCACCGTGCTGTATTGCTGAAATCTTGTCCTCTGTTAAGAAGATTCTCTGAATGCGAGAGTTCAGGAGGGCTCCCAAATGGACCATCCTTTGAGAGGTGTCAGGGAAGACTTTTCCCAGTTGATCAGCCAACCGTGCATTTGTAGAAATGCAATGGTTACCTGCAGAGGGCAGTGAAGAATCTCTGGGGAGCTGGCCAGCAGCAAGAGATCACCTAAGTATGGGAGTAGTCTGATCCCTTGACGACAAAGAGAGGCCATCATAACTGCCATGATCTTGATAAAGACCCGAGGGGCCATTGAAAGGCCGAATGGCAGAGCCTGAAATTGTATAATGGGGATGGGGAAGTAGGGAAAAGTTGATTGCACAGGAATAATCAGGTCGTGAGAGTAGTCGATTTGCAAAATATATAGACAAAAGAGGTGCACCCTGGGAGTAGACTGTATGTATCAAACAAAGAAGAGAAAAGAGAAATACTCCATATTTGGGGCACACTCCTATCACAGTTTAGGAGATAATGTATATATTAAAACTCAAAATGTTATTAATATTCATTAAAAGATAATGGCTTGAATAAACACCTATCAGATTATATAATTTTACAATATAAAACAGACAATTCTCCATTCATAGGAGATCTACTGAGACATTCCTAAAGATATCGTTGTTCATAATTATTATTACCCTTTGGAAATTCATGCAGTATCTACATATACAAATCTTAATCTGCAGTATTTATCAGATTCCAATGAAAAACAACAGATGATATAGTGAATAGTCGCAGTTTTACATGTATTTCACCAGGGCTTTGTCCTATTTATTTGACCATTATTATTATTTTGCCCTTTTTTCACTTCAGAGTGTTATTCCTTTTCCTGAGAAATATGCATACGATGATGCATATACTCATATGCAGTTTTGAAAACCTTTGACTAAAGAAGCTTTGTACACAGGGTAAAACTGCGAATATTCAGTAGATCATCTGGTTTAAACGATAAAAGGTAGTTTTACCAGAGTTTCCTCACTCTGATCACATGAGAGAGGCATGGAAATGCCCAGTAAAGGTTTCAGGTACCAAAACGTTCTCCCCGTTGCTGATTGCACTATATGAGAAGTTCCCCCAGCAGTGGATTCTCAAGTAACTTGTCTGGTCAAGAATGCTACCTTACCCATACATACTGCAACCTCTTTGAAAGAAACTACAGATAGAAGGATAGATGCTTGCCATAATTCTATATACTCTTACAAGAGCTATTACTCGTCCTGCTAGGGCTACGGCCTGGGTGGTAAAAGCCATTGAGAGTTGAGCAGAGGCCCGAGAAGAGACATTTCCCCCTAATGCTTCGAGTGAACAGCTGTCCTACATAGCTTACAATAGGGTTGCAGCCTCCTACTTAGGTGAAGCAGCTATGGATATGGCTCTTATAGCCTCCAGGGTATCTGCCACTTCGGTAGTGGCCCATCGTATTGTCTGGCTCAGTTCCTGGAAAGCAGATTCAGATTCTAAGAAGGCTCTGGAATCTCTGCCGTATTCTGGAGATATCCTGTGTGGCCCGGAATTGGATAAAATTGTGACTACCTTGGCAGCTTTCAAGACGGCGTTCCTGCCATCTGCATATAATGCAAAGCCTCGGACGTAATCCTTTCGCCCTCAAGGAAAAGCGAAGGGTCAGTCCTTTCCGAGGCATCAGGCATCAACGGAGGCCTCCAAGCCTAGGACTAAACAGACCTGGGCTACTAGACGTCCATCTGCCAAATCTGCTGACAAGCCTACAGTCTGACGGGATGGGCCACTCCCTGGGGGCTCCCAGGGTGGGAGGCTGACTTCTTCAATTCGCCCAGTTTTGGCATCAAACCACGTCAGATGCCCAGGTAAGGGAAGTGGTCTCTCACGGATACGACCTCTCATTCCTGAGGCGCCCCTCCCAACAGTTTTTTTGCGCAGGACCACCATTGGACCCAACCAAGGCCCTGCTGCTCCAAAAAGCCATTCAGGTCCCCTCCTCACAACGGGCAATGGCTATTATTCTACCCTTTTCCTAGTTCAGAAGCCCAATGGGTCTCATTGGCCTATCCTCAACCTCAAATCAGGTGGTTAAATCAAATTGATTGAGGTACTAATTAAGTCACCTGTGCTCAACCATGGATATCTCTAAAACCTGAACTGTTGGGGAGCCTTGAGGACCGCGTTTGGGAACCTCTAGTTTAAACAGTGGCTGTTTCGGCTTAGGAGCGGGATGCGCCTCTTCTATTTGTAAAATAGACTTTACAGCTCTCACCAGGGCCAGTATATTTAATGTAGAGGGTTGCTCTTCGTGATAAGGAGTCAGAGTGAGAGAGGTCTGCGTCTTCTGCCTCCCCAGAGGATACATGAGAATAAGATAACTGGGTAGACTGGGAATATAACACAGCACGCTTAGTAAGTTTACTAGGGAGAGGCTTCTCTTTTTGCAGCATTTGCTGAAAAACTGTAGAGGTATTGGGCAAACACTGTACTGATGTAGAAAGTACATCAACCCATGGGGAAGGCAAAGGATTTGCAGGGAGCACCGTTGTGGCCATCCCATAGGGGGAGCTACCACAGGGACCGCTAGGTGGTCCACAATTTTTGCCAGCACCTGTGAAAAGGTAGCCCGCAGTGGTGGTATAGCAATTTGTACAAAAAACATCTTGAATGAGGTCCTCTGGAGCTAAGGGCCTGATTCAGGTTTTTTCGTAAGGCTGCGTTCACACGTAGCCAGCCGATGTTTGCATTCTGCGCATATGTGTATAAGACGCAGTCCGCCTGTGAGAACCAGCCACAGCGATCGGGTAGCGATCGCATTGAGCACGCAGAGTCTTCATACAGTGATTGACATGAAGTGACCTTTTGAGGGTGCTGACGGGAGGTTGTCAGAGAAACGCAGGAGTGCCTGGGCGTATAAACGCCATTACAGGGGCGTGCATAATTAAGCCCCTGCGATGGCATACGCTGGCAGAAGTCTAAATGGCGACAGGAAGTTTAGCAGTTTCTGTGGTAGGGTCAGGTCAACCACAACTGTGTTTGGTTCCGATGTTACCGATTGTTTCGCTGACTTGCAGATGCATGTCATGGGAAGTGGGTAGGCTTTATACAGTGATGGGCGTCTTGGTATAGTGCTGTGGTTGCCATGCGATTGCATTCATTAGCATATTTTCGCAGTGAGCGGGGTGCGTGCGAACGCAGCCTTGCAAACCAACCTGAATCAGGCCCTAAGCCCGCTGAGCAGGACTTACAAGACACCAAAGTAGGAGCAGCAGCATCAGCAGCGTGCTTGTTATTCTTTCCTCTGACAGCCATAGCCACAGGGATAATAAAATATACAAACCCACACAGTGCAGTGAGCAACAATATGGCACAGTGTAGTGAGCAACCGCGTAATATAGTATGTGATAGCCCTCCCAAATCTATGGGAGATGTGAGGGACAATTAGTACCTTAGTATGCCAGGGTTATAGTAGAATAAAAGGAAAGGTATAAGTTTGACAGTATAGAAAGTAAAGATCAGCGCTAGCACAAGTCACATACAAACACAGAAAAACGCTGTATAACCTGGCCTTTGGGAGAGGCATACAGGGAGACTGGACCCAGCGTTCCCGGAGATCTGCTTGCCGAAAATGGCTTCCGCGCGTCTCTGAGGGGGCGGAGGATGAGAGAGGAGCAGCTCAGGGCACATCAAGATCACAGTGGAATGGTCGCCCTGAGGTGGGTGAGGGACTGCAGGGGGAGCGCTTTATTACTCTTGCTAACGTTAACCACCAGGTCCCCTAGCCTGTAAAATATGCTTCTGCGCCAGTATTATAAATTCCCTGGTGGTGTAGTGGAGTCGTGGGCGAACCAGTGTCCAATCAGCGCCTCCGGTCTGTCTCCTGAGATCGGAGGCAAGACTGCACCAAGACACGGGATCCGCCTTACCTGTCCCCTTGATTCTGGGCTGCAGTCTGGGGAGCCTGCTAGCTAATCCCCCTCAGAGCCCCGCCTGGAGTACCTAGCCAAGGGCTGGTGTCACGGCGTACCGTAGGGGTGATGGAGCAGCAGTGCAGACGTCCAAGAGACTGTCTCGTGCTGCTGCTTAGTAAAAAAATACTAGAATTAAAAAATCAATCATAAAAATAAGCCTGGGCTGCGTAGAGCAGCCCCACTGTTAGAAATGGTGATCAAGCTCCTGCCAGACACCAACAAAACAGAGTTGCCCTCAGGCTGTGGGAGGGGTATAGGGAGAAGGACCAGAGCATCCTGGAATTGAAAAGCTTTGCTGTTGGTGTACGGTCCTCCAGGTCCCACCTACACCCCATTGTCTTCCCTGTGGAGCCCTATGGACCCTGAAGAAGAAAAGTGAATTATAAATGAATGAAAACCCTATGTTCTACTGTATACGGATTGTCTTTAGGGATAACACCTACATTAACATCAACATTTACAAGGAGTCACCTTTGTTTTGATCCAAAAATTCCTCCGTAAATATAGGAACATCAAAAGTTGAAAATCCATCACTCTGGGAATCACCAGCCTGTCGAGATAAATGGACAATGTTTCATTTTGGCCAGGAACAATCCAAGTGAGGAGTGGGAAAATAGAAAATAATAAAAAAAAAAAAAAAAGTGTGTTACAATAATAAAGTTTTATTAGAATCCTATAGGAAAGCACATGTTGCAACTTTAACTTAAAACTGCTTGTATGAGGGGTGACCTGGAAGTAGTTTTAGCTTGATCAATCGGATGCTTTACTTGGACTTTAATAGGTTTCTCCTGTAAAAAATATATTGCCCATTGTCCCACAAATTTATGACAGACTTATAAATTGGAAATTACTGCCAATATGCTTTGAACTAGGAGAACAGTCTGTTTTTCAAAGTTAATTGCAGAAACTGTAAAGCCAATCTTTCTCCTGGACAGCAGGAAAGGCACTTTTAGAATAGACAGACAACAAAGATCAAAACCGGTTTATAATGGTGTATAATTCAACTAGGTCATTCCATGTGACTCACATTACATTTCATGTTAATATTTAGGGCTGTATTCAATTTGAGGCGGAAAGTCAGTTTCCGCGCAGCTTTTTCGCCGATGACGCCTAGGCGGAAAGTCAATGCAATGTACTAGGCGAAAAAGTTTCGCCTATAAATAGCAGGCGGAAAAAAGTGCAGAATTGCGGTTTTGGGGTACAACATTGCGGGAACCCCTGTGCAGCCCCTAAAGGTAAACTGCATCAACAAAAGTTTAAAAATATTCGGGACACCCCAAAAAAATATGTTTAATTTTGGGGTAAAAAAAAAAAAAGTGCCAAACTATCTAAATTAATTCAGGTCGGGTCCCCATGTTGCGGCAGGTGTTTTCTTCATTGCGGGGACAAGCGGCAGGTGCAATTTTGCAGATTTGTAAAAATAACTTTAGGTACTTAAAAAAATGCTTACCCCCAATTTTGATAGGAATAGTTATTTTCCCCAAAAAAATAATCTAAGTGCTATTCTTTACCACTTCTTCATAGCCGCAAAATTGCACCTTGCGCGGCTATTACAAACCCCGACTTCCTTCAGCAGGCAAAAATGGGGGTACACAGTGATCCCCCATGTCTGGACATCTTTAGGGGGGTATATAGAAAGACACACAGAAAAAATGGGCGCTCCAGAAAAGAAAAACTGAGAACTGCAGATATAATTGCAGCTCACCACTTAAGGGATAGGCAAATCCCTCATGTAACTAATTGAAGAGAAAGACAAAACACAGGTGTGGGAGCGCTAACAATATATCATAGAATGAATCTAATAAAATGTTATGAATGGATAAATACACATTTAATAATACAAATACACAAATATAAATCAAAAAGAATTCTGTTCATGAACATCGGATAAAAATAAAAAATAAATGCGCATATTGTCCTAATAGAAAAAGGATATCATAACAAGTAAAAAACAAATACTGAATAATGAATAAAACAATTAGTCCTCGAGATGGACAAATAAAGAGTGCTGTATGGAATGGAGATATTGAAGCAAAAATAATATAAGTAATAGTCCAGAATCCAAATAGCCAGATATTGTTATAAAAATAAAGCCAAGTGAACGTGGTGGATATTTCCAGTGGCTTACCCGTTCGATGCAGTTTATAATGTGGGTAATCGGTAGCAAAGGATCTGGGTGAAGTCTCTGCTCGTGAGTCTCGGCAAGGAGAGCAGCTGATTGTGGAGTCTCGTAGTGTAGATAAGCAGTGCGGCTCTGTGACACCGAGCGGCTAGTAAGTGTGCCGCTCTTGCAGCTAGCGACGTCTCGCTAAGCTGTTATTAACCATCTGGAGTCACCTCTTAGTTAGCCGCGGCATGTGGAGCCGGAATCAGTAAGATTTAAACAGGGCATATGCAGAGAAAAGCCACTGGTTGATGTAGTAACCGCTTCTTGGGGCAAGCTTCTTAGCCGTGGTCAGTGGGACCTTGAGCAGAAAAAAGTGTGTATAGATGGGAGCACCTAACGCGTTCTCGGCACTGGTAATCTGGCCGTTTCGACAGAGGTATGACAGACGGTGTCACAGAGCCGCACTGCTTATCTACACTACGAGACTCCACAATCAGCTGCTCTCCTTGCCGAGACTCACGAGCAGAGACTTCACCCAGATCCTTTGCTACCGATTACCCACATTATAAACTGCATCGAACGGGTAAGCCACTGGAAATATCCACCACGTTCACTTGGCTTTATTTTTATAACAATATCTGGCTATTTGGATTCTGGACTATTACTTATATTATTTTTGCTTCAATATCTCCATTCCATACAGCACTCTTTATTTGTCCATCTCGAGGACTAATTGTTTTATTCATTATTCAGTATTTGTTTTTTACTTGTTATGATATCCTTTTTCTATTAGCACAATATGCGCATTTTTTATTTTTATCCGATGTTCATGAACAGAATTCTTTTTGATTTATATTTGTGTATTAGTATTATTAAATGTGTATTTATCCATTCATAACATTTTATTAGATTCATTCTATGATATATCTTTAGGGGGGGTTCCAGGCATATTTCCCGAAAATTCCCGGATTTTTTCGCCGATCCAAGTTTCGCCTGTTCCCGATTTTTCAGGCGAAGGAGGTGAAAAGTCTGGACTTTTCGCCTCAAATTGAATACGGGCCTATGACGTTTAAATGCACCACACAGAAAAATGAAGCTGAAAGTCGACATTTTAAATATGACTACCTACCCCTTATATTATTGTCATAATGCTTAGCAGCAGAAAAAAAATGTACACTCATAGTTTTGTTTAAATGTGTGACTCACGTTGCAATGGAATAGACATAGCAACTGATATTTATATTTATTTAAACCTGTTCTCCTAATTAATATGATTGTCATACTATACAATTATAAGACCCTAAACTTATGATTGACACACAAACAAGAAACTGAATGTTAACCAAACTATACTTAAAATCAGACTCATGTTACATATGAATGTGACTCACGTTATATTTCTGTACCCAGTCAAAGGCCTCTGATACAAATTACTCAAACTTACAGAATCCACGTGAATGAATCAATGTAGGCCTGTTTATCTTCCTGATTAACTGATGATGGGCATTTCCAGTTGCTGCCAGCTTGCTCCATTAATGCCGTGTAGTGTGCACCGACCTCTGCTAGCGACGGGACCAGGGGTGGGTGCTGGCATCGGCAAGTGCATACACACTTGCCGATTCCGGCAGCGACGGAATGACAGTGGGGACTATTTAGCAGCATGACCCCTGCTGACGATACTGCCCGTTGGACCTACATGTAGGTCCGACAGACTAGGTCACTGAAGATGCGCGTGAGCACGCATAGTCAGTGACATAGTGCGTACACACTGGACGACTTAAATAATTTGTCATAATAAACGGTCATCGTCAAATTCATTTAAAATGTCGTCTAGTGTGTACCTGCCTTTAGTATTCATCATATCTGATGTCCTTGATCTCACCTGGGTAGCTCTTTCCATCATATTAAACATAGAACCAGTCACCAACATTAACTACATCATCTGAAGTCACTGTGACAGTTACATTAAGTTAATCAGTAGAAATAAATGAAGTTGAAAAGGTCTTGGCATCTGCTGTGATACAATATAATTTTCATCCATTGTGTACTATATTTCATGGAATGACCCATCTGATGCTCACCTTTCCTAGCTCTTTAACAGATCCTGCTGGCTCCCAGATTTGAATAAATCTACATTAATTTGTCCACCTCTGAATTCATGTTTTGGAGAAACCACATAAACAGCCACTGTTCATAGGACTGAGATGTACGATATGATTGAAGTATCCCCTTTTTCTACTCTGATGAATACACAGCATTGACACACCAAATGCATCTAATTCTCCCACAGACAAGAAGTTTTAGCAATGTCCACTAATATTTAGAAAATGTGTTGCCTTTGCACTCCTTTATCAAATATTGATTAGCACCCTATTAGGTTTTCCTTTTTTTGTGTGTTAGAGAAATGATCCAGTCATTATTGTTTCCTCAGTTGTTACTTTGGACTTGACTTCCAGTGTTAAATATTACTTGTTTTAATACAGCAATCAAATGACATACATGAAACTATTCTACTTTGGATTTAAGGCTTATGTATTATTTTAAGCTTTGGGTGGGATGGAGACAGATTGAGGGACATGTTTTTCAAATGTGCTTGTTTATGTGATTTTTTTTTTATTTTGTTAGGCTTTTCCCCAAACATTAGTATTCTTTAGCTATAATATATAGGGTGATATGTACTAAGCTTCAAAATGCAGACAAACCTCAGAAAACTGCAGTTTTCAGAGGTTTGCCTCAAGCCCCATATGTATTAAATGAAACCAAAGAAAATAAAACGAGGCTGCGTAATAGCAGCCCCTATAAAACCGTGCCCACTCCTTGAAAAACTGTTCATCTAGTGCTGGAGGCAGGGTATAGGGGAGATGGAGTCTGTGCTGCTGGGAAAATAAGAGTTATGGTAGACTTACCTTTGTTAACTCTTTTTCTTTGAAGTCCATAGGGCCCCCAGGGATACCATGGGGATAATGTGGTTGGAGTGATCCAGACACCAAACAGTCAAGCTCTTCAGCTCCCAGGGTGCCCCAGGTCCTCCTCTACATATTCCCAGCCCCTGGCCACAGACATTCAGTTTTGTAAACAAGCCGAAGGCAGGAGAAGGAAAGAGGAGAAGGAAGAACAATCGTACACCAGAAACACTCACAGAAAAAGAGGTAATCCATGACCAAAAGAAAAATTACCCAATGCAGCCAGGTGAGTCAGGGTGGACATGGGGATGTCCTAAAGCAGTTCCCCTAAGGATGGGGACGCTCCTGAGCAGAAAGGAGAATCCGCCGGCCAAAGGAAGCATCCTGAGAGGCAAAAGTGTCAAAGGCGTAAAACCTAAGAAAAGTGTGGACAGAAGACCTTGTGGCTGCCTTGCACAATTGTTCAGAAGCACCATGACGGAACGCCCACAGACCGGGTAGAATGTGCTGTCGCCATATTTGGGACAGGGAGATCAGCTTGTGTGTAAGTCTGAGTGATAGTCATACGTAATCATCGAGCCAGAGTTTGTTTTGTTAGCTGGCCATCCTCGTTTGTGAAAACCATATAACACAAAAAGAGAGTCTGATTTTCTGAAAGAGTCTGTACGATCCACATAGATACGGAGAGCACAAACCACATCCAGGGAGGCTTCACCTACAGAAAGGTCTGAAGACTGAAAAACTGGAACCACAATCTCTTCATTCACATGAAAAAGGGACACTGCCTTAGGAAGCTAACATGCCCGTGTACAGAGAACAGCTCTATCCTGGTGAAAAACCAAAAAGGGGGTGCGACAAGAGAGCGCTGCCAAATCAGAGACTCTGCGTGTAGAAGAGAAAGCAAGGAGAAAGTGTGTCTTCGCTGTCAACCATTTCATATCTTCCGATTCCAGAGGTTCAAATGGGGGAACTTGCATCTCTTGAGAACCAAGGACAAATCCCACAGTGCCACCGGTGGAACAAAGGGTGGCTGAACTCAGAGAACACCATGTAAAAAATTTCTAACATCCGGCAAGGAAGCAATCCTTCGCTGGAACCAAATTGACAACGCAGAAACCTGTACTTTCAGGATGGCCAGGCGGAGACAGAGGTCTAACCCAGTCTGGAGAAAAGAAAGTACCTGAGAAATCCTTAAAACCATAGGGTCATACTTTCTGTGGGAATACCATTGACCAAAAGAATGCCAAACTCTACTAGATATGGGCAGAGGAAAGTTTTCGAGCCCTTAGTATCGTTTGACTCACAGAGCTGGATAAATATTTGGCTCTAAAGATGGAAGATTCAAGAGCCACGCCGTCAAAGACAGACGGGGTAAGTCCGGATGCAGACAGGGACCCTGCACTAACAGATCCGGTCGTAGAGGAAGAGGAAATGGAGTGTCTATGGATAAATTCCATATGTGTAGTTTTTTTTTTACCCCCACACGCTGGTGCACCCGGGACTATCATCTACATCATGATCCCACTGAATCTTCAGCTGACCGTGGCTCCACCACAGGATGAGACTGCTGATTTTCTAGTCAGCACGCGGCATGCAATTATGGCAATAATATTGCCACGCTGCTGGTACCATGTATGATATGGATAAAACTGAGTGCAGTCATATTCCTTTTCTGTTTAGATTCTATATGTCGGTGAACCAATGGCATCTGGGCCAAGCAGGAGCTACTAGTATCACTGTTCCGCCTTCCTGCTTGAATTTCCTGAGGACCCTTGGAAGGAGGGAAATCGGAGGAAAGAGATACGCCAGCCTGAATTCCCATCTCACTGCCAGTGCATCCACGAATGCTGCTGAGGGGTCTCTGGTCCTGGACCCATACCTGGGAGCCTTGTGATTGTGACGTGAGGCCATGAGTTCTACATCTGGTAGGTCCCATTTGTTCACCAGGATATGAAACACCCACGTGTGGAGAGCCCACTCTCTGGTGGTGTTCTGACGACTTAGGAAGTCCGCTTCCCAGTTGAGGACTCCCGGGATGAATATTGCAGAGATAGCCGGAAGATGACGTTCTACCCAGATCAGAATGTTTGTCACTTCCCTCATGGCTGTGTGACTTTGCGTGCCTCCTTGATGATTGAGATAGGCTACTGTAGTCCCGTTGTCGGACTGGATCTGGACAGGCCTGCCCTGGAGCAGGTCCTGTGCCATGATAAGTGCTTTGTATACTGCTCGAAGTTCCAAAATGTTTTTGGGCAGATGACTTTCCCGATTTGTCCATCTTCCCTGAAAGGTGCAACGACCTGTCATCACCCCAATCCGCGAAGACTGGCGTCCGTGGTGAGGAGCACCCAATTTGGAATTCAGATAATCCTTTGGTAGCCACCACGAGAGAGAGAGACGAACCTCTGGAGTGAGAAGGATCCTCCGGGACCGTATTCTCTCCAACGGGAATCAATTGATGCAGAGGCCTGGAGTCCAACTGAACATATTTCACCATGTCAAAGGTGGATACCATTGACCCGAAGACTTGCATTGCTTATAGAATGGATACCCTTCGATTGAGTAGCAATTTGCATACTCGCAATCATAGGGCAGCAATCTTGTCCCTTGGTAGAAACACCTTTTGTGCCTGAGAATCCAGAAGTGCCCCCAGATGTACCATCCGCTGTGTTGGAGAAAGAGAGAATTTCTTCCAATTGATGATCCAGCCGTGCGTCTGTAGGCAGACAATGGTCAGTTGGAGATGGTGTTGTAAAACAACTGGAGACTCTGCCAATATCAGAAGGTCGTCCAGGTATGGCAGTATTCTGAGGTAGGCCGTCTTAACCGCCATTATTTTGGTGAAGACACGAGGGACCGTAGATAGACCAAAGGGCAGTGCCTGAATTTGGTAATGTTGTTGCAGGACAGCAAACCGTAGAAATTGTTGATGGGATGGTGTAATAGGTACATGCAGGTACGCAACATGAATGTCCAAGGAAGCCATAAAATCTCCAGGTTCCATTGCCAAAATAATTGATCGGAGAGTCTCCATACGGAACTTGGGTACACGGATAAACTTGTTGAGGGTTTTCAGATTCAGAATAGGGCGCTAAGACACATTTGGTTTCTGAACCAAAAATAGATTGGAATAATAACCCTTTCCTTGTTGAACCGGGATTATCACCCCTGCCTGCAGCAGGGAGTAAATGGCCTCATGTAGGGCCCAGGCCTTGATAGGTTCCGATGGGAGAGTTGTACAAAAAACTTCTGGGGAGAATGCCTCCAGAAAGTGAGAGCATAACCCTGAGCGACCCAGGCATCTGTTGTTGTTTGATGCCAGTAGTCCGCAAATTGAAGAAGTCTGCCTCTCACCCGGGGAGGAGGAGGCTCACTCCATCAGGCAGAGTGTTTTCACCCGGCTTAGAAACTGGCCGGCATGGACCTTTTAGTTTGCTCTTGATAGTCCTGCGAGAACTAGACGGCCTGGATGAAGACTGTCCTTTTGCTCGTCCCTGAGGACGAAAAGGACCAAAAAACAAGAGATATGGTAAGAACTTACCTTTGTTATCTCTGTTTCTACGAAGTCCATAGGGTCCACAGGGTTGACCTTGGGGTATAGCTGGATCTGGATCCATGGGAACCACGCAGTTAAAGCTTTAGCTGCTCCCAGGATGCACTTGGGTCCGTCCTCCTCTATACCCCGCCCCCGAGCCGCAGCACCTCAGTTGGTAAGCAGCCAAAGCCGGAGGAGGAGACTAAACAGAGAGAAGGAAGACTGGAACACACAAGAAACCATACTCACAGAAATGGGAGACGGAAAACCGGTGACCAGCCACACAGTCCATTTGAAGCCAGGTGCCTCAGGGCGGGCGCCCTGTGGACCCTATGGACTTCGTAGAAACAGAGATAACAAAGGTAAGTTCTTACCATGTCTCTTGTTTTCTACTTCAGGGTCCATAGGGGGTCCACAGGGTTGACCTTGGGGATGTCCCAAAGCAGATCAACTAAGGGCGGGGATGCTCCTGTGCTGAAAGGAGCACCCGGCGCCCAAAGGATGCATCCTGAGAGGCGAAGGAAGCAAACGCATAGAACCTCAAAAACTTTTGAACTGAAGACCAAGTGGCTGCCTTACACAGCTGAACAGCAGAAGCGCCACGTCTAGCAGCCCAAGAAGGACCCACAGAACGAGTGGAATGAGCCTTAACAGAGGCTGGCACAGGTAAACCCTCCTGTGCATAAGCCTCACAAATAACGGAACGAAGCCAATGGGCTAACGTTTGTTTGTTGGCAGGCCAACCCCTCTTGTGAAAACCAAAGAGGATAAACAAGGAATCAGACTTCCTAACCGAAGCCGTCCGGTCCACATAGATTCTAAGTGCCCGGACCACATCTAAGGAAGTCTCACCAGCTGAAAGATCAGGGGACTGAAAAGCTGGCACAACAAGTTCCTGATTAATGTGGAACTTCGAGACCACTTTGGGCAAAAACTCAGGACGAGTGCGGAGCACCGCTCTGTCCTGGTGAAAAATCAGGAAAGGAGGGAGACAGGAAAGCGCCCCCAATTCAGACACCCTCCTGGCCGAAGCAATTGCCAGGAGAAAAACAGTCTTAAATGTCAGCCACTTGAGCTCCACCGACTCAAGAGGCTCAAACGGAGGACCCTGCAGGACCCGTAGAACCACCGCCAAGTCCCAAAGAGCCACAGGAGGCACAAAGGGAGGCTGGATCCTGAGAACACCTTGGAAAAAGGTGTGAACATCCGGCAGTATTGCAATCCGCCATTGAAACCACACGGCGGACACATGAAGCTTCAGAGATGCAAGGCGTAAGCAGAGGTCCAATCCTGATTGAAGAAATTCCAAGATCCTAGAAACTTGGAACACCTGAGGATCATAATGTCTGGACTCACATACTGAAAGTAAGTGTGCCACACCCTGTGATAAATCCGTGCTGAAGCAGGCTTGCGTGCCCTGAGCATGGTACCAATAACCGAACTGGAGAAGCCCCAAGACCTCAAGACGGCTGTCTCAAGAGCCATGCCGTCAAAGACAGCCGACCCAGATCTGGGTAAAGGCAGGGCCCTTGAGACAACAGGTCCCGACGCTGAGGAAGAAGGTACAGCGCGTCGATGGAGACACTCCTGAGATCGGAGTACCAAGGACGTCTGGGCCACACCGGAGCCACCAGCACGAGCGTGCCGCCGTCCTGCTTGAATTTCCGCAGAAGCCGAGGAAGTAGGGATATCGGAGGAAACAGATACGCCAGGTGAAAAGTCCATTTCACCGACAGCGCATCCACCACACTTGCGCCTGCGTCTCTTGTCCTTGAACCCGTAAACGGGCAACTTGTGATTGTGACGGGAGGCCATCAAGTCCAGCTCCGGCAGCCCCCACCTGTCCACAAATAGCTGAACCACCTCTGGGTGAAGCGACCATTCCCCGGGATGCACGTCGTGACGGCTGAGGAAGTCCGCTTCCCAAATGAGGACTCTGGGGATGAAGACCGCTGAGATCGCTGGAATGTGACACTCCGCCCAAGTCAGGATGCGAGACACCTCCGACATCGCTGCCCGACTGCGAGTTCCTCCTTGGTGGTTGATATACGCCACCGTGGTGGCGTTGTCGGACTGCACCTGTACCGCCCTTCCGTGAAGAGCGGGACCGGACGACTGCAGGGCCCTGTATACTGCCCGCAGTTCCAGGATGTTGATGGGGAGAAGTGCTTCTTCCGCAGACCAACGACCCTGTAGAGACAATGAGCCGGTCACTGCCCCCCAACCCCGGAGACTGGCATCAGTCGTGATCAGGACCCAGTCCGGGATCCAAAAGGGGCGCCCCTCGACCAGATGAGCTGTCTGAAGCCACCAAGCCAAAGATTGCTGAACCTCCGGAGACAACACCAGCACCTGAGAGCGGATCCGGTGAGGTAACCCGTTCCATTCCGATAGAATCAGCCCCTGCAGGGGCCAGGAATGGAACTGGGCAAATTCCACCATGTCGAATGTCGACACCATGGACTCCAGAACTCTCATAGCCGAATGGACCGACAGGCGGCAACTGCTCAGGCAACTGCGTATCCGCAGCTGTAGGGAGGCGACCTTCTCCAGAGTCAGGAAGATCCTTTGCTGACGCGAATCCAGCAGGGCTCCCAAATGAACCATCCGCTGTGATGGAATCAGGGAGGACTTTTTCCAATTTATCAACCACCCGTGTGCTTGCAGGCAAGCGATCGTCAGGTGGAGATGTTGAAGCAGTACCTCCGGGGAGCTCGCCAGCAACAGGAGGTCGTCCAGATACGGCGGTAGCCGTACATTCTGGTTCCGAAGATGTGCGGCCATGACCGCCATAATCTTCGTGAACACCCTCGGTGCCGTGGAGAGACTAAAGGGTAGCGCCCGGAACTGATAGTGGTGTTGAAGGATAGCGAACCTCAGATACCGCTGGTGCGAAGGTGCTATCGGAACATGGATATCCAGGGACACCATGTAATCCCCCGGTTCCATCGCCAGAATGATGGAACGCAACGTCTCCATCCTGAACTTGGGAACTCTGAGGAATTGGTTCAGAGACTTCAAGTTGAGGATAGGGCGATGAGAACCATTGGGTTTCTGCACCAGAAACAGAGACGAATAATACCCCGTCCCTCGTTGTGATTGAGGAATGGGAACAATGACCCCTGCTTTCAGCAAGGACTCTATAGCCTCCTGAATCTGTAACGCCTTGGTCTTGTCCTGAGAAGGACTCGTGCAGAAAAACTGATCGGGTGGTCTGTGCCGAAAAGACAGGGTGTACCCCTGGGAGACCACTTCTCGAACCCAGGCATCCGTGGTGGTATTGTGCCAGCACTGGGCAAATAGAAGTCGGCCTCCCACTCTGAGGTCCCCCAGAGGGAGGCCCGTCCCATCAGGCTGCAGGTTTATCTTCCTGCTTGGAAGAAGGGCGCCGAGCACTCCAGGCTTGCTTCTTGGGTTTAGAGGCAGTCTTACTCGCCGACTGTCTCGGGAAGGACTGACCTTTTGCCTTACCCTGAACCCGAAAGGAATGAAAAGCCGAACTCCGAACCTTAGCAGGCAGTGCTGCCGAAGGGAGGAAAGCCGACTTGGATTTAGCCAGGGTATCCACTATTTTGTCCAAGTCCGGACCAAATAGTAATTCCCCATTGAAAGGTAAGGCCTCCAGGCCTTTCTTTGAATCAGAGTCCGCTCTCCAGGACCGCAACCATAAGGATCGGCGGGCAGACACCGCTGCAGCCGATACCCGCGAAGTCAGCAGACTAGCATCTAAAGAGGCTTCCCCAATGTAAGAAGCAGCGTCCCTCATCTGTCCCAACAACGCCCTCTGGACATCCGGAGCGTCGTCCAGGAAGGTATCTTCCAATGCATTGGCCCACCCCTCAATGGCCTTGGCCACCCAGGAGATGGCCATGGACGGTCGGGCCACCGCCCCGGAGAGGGAGTAAATAGACTTTAAGCAAGTCTCAACTTTCCTGTCCGTGGGATCCTTCAGCGAGGATATAGACGGTAATGGTAAGGTAGCGCCCCGAGTTAAACGGGTGACATGGGAATCCACCGCCGGTGGAGCTTCCCATTTTTTACAATGTGCCTCAGGGAAGGGATAATTAGAAGCCAACCGCTCTTACTGGGCGCCTGCCAAGCTACCGCCATATGATCCGTCATCTGATCCGACAGGGGAAACACCGCAGAAGCCACCTTAGTTTTTTTTAAACTAGGATACTTCGACTTAGGAGCCGGTGCCTCATCCTCTATAAGAAGAATGGCTCGCACCGCCCTAACCAGTGCTCGCACATTAATGGACAACTTGGTATCCATTTCCTGGACCAAGGCGACCGAGTCAGTGACATCAGGGACCTCCCCATCATCTGAGGAACCCTCTGACTCCGATACCTGAGCCGCCCGCGCCATGAGTAGGCGCTTTGAAACCCTAGAAGGCATGTCAGTCTGCAACATTGACTGAAAAGTCGAGGATGCGGCCGCCAAATTTTGCACGGAGTTGGAGAGCACATCCACCCAGGGTGGAGGAGTCGCCATAGGGGCCTGAAAAGGTACCACAAGCTGCTGCGGCACCGGGGAAGCCTGTATATACATAGGCAACCCCGTATATGGACCCACAGACTGAGACCCAAGAGGACTCCGCAATAACTGCGGGACACCCGGGGAATGGGGGATGGTCGGCTGGGGTAACACCCTAGTAGGGAGAGCAGTCAGGACCGACAGACGGTCCGCAATAGACACCAGCACTTGAGAAAACATCGCCCACGGTGGTTCCTGCATCAGAGAAGGTCTGGATGGGCCAGGAGCCACCTGGCACCGACTACACAGGCCATCCTGTGACAAATCCTCCCTATCCACTCCTGCAGAACAGCGTCCACAGGAGGCCAACACCGGAGCCACTGAGCGCTCAACCTCCTCGTCTGACATGACAGAATATATTATATAGACAAAAAAAATATATCTGGCAACAGGGCAGAAGTAAACGCACTCACCGGAGTGTTGAACAACAGCCCACAATATGGCACTGTGTAGCACACAACTGTATGTGACGAACCTCACAAATACGTGATTTATATAGGTGAGGTCTGTAGAAACGCCCCTCCCCCACACACCTGTAGGGCTTGTAGGTGAAGTAAAGGGACAGGTATAAGCTGACAGTAAGCGGAAAATAAGCACAGACAGGCAGCACTAGCAAAAGTCACATACCATGCAGAGAAGATATACTCACTGCACCTTCCCACCACAATCAACCTGCCCAGATTGAGTGTCTGGGAGGGCTATAGTGCTGTGTACGCTGTCCTTAAATCGGGGGAGAGGTACACAGGGGGACCGGTCCGCGTGCTCTCTGAGATCTGCGTTGCCACAGAGAAAATGGCCACCAGAGACCTCAGAGGCGGAGTGGCCGAAGAGTCTGCAGCTCAGCGACACCAGACTGCGTGCTGAAAGGCGCGCTGAGCTGAGGGGAGGAGCCGCAAGACAGGGAAGGCTTCCTCCCCTGGCTAGCCTATTAACCCCAGGGCTTGCCGGCTTGCCAATATATCCCTGGTGGTCTAGTGGTCCCACGGGGTATTCCTCCTCAGAGGGGGAGCCCACCACCACTGCTAGCAGCCCCCGGTCTGTCCCCTAGGACCGGGGGCAAAGGACTGCATTTGCAGGCTTACCTTATCCCCGGCGACTCCGGCAGCAGTCCAGGGAGGTACCCAGAGTCCGGCTAGTACGGACTCTGGCCCCCACACCGCGATCCCCAGTGCAGTACTGGCATCGCGGCGCCAGCGGAGAAGGAGATTGGCAGCGTGGGCGTCTGCATAGACAGCCCGTCGCTGCCACACTAGAGAGCCTCTGTTTAAAAAAAAAAAAATCTAACAGGCTCTTTTTTTTTTTTTTTAAATAAAAAGCTTTTGGGGGCTGCTCCTGCAGCCCCCTGGCACAGGTGACCCGACTCCGGCCGGGCACCAACTCAAACTGAGGTGCTGTGGCTAGGGGTATAGAGGAGGACGGACCCAAGTGCATCCTGGGAGCAGCTAAAGCTTTAACTGCGTGGTGCCCATGGATCCAGATCCAGCTATACCCCAAGGTCAACCCTATGGACCCCCTATGGACCCGGAAGTAGAAAGAGGACTGCCTAGATTTTGATGTAGCTGTTGATGGCAGACCTACAGATTTTGAAGCTGCCAGAGTAGTCACTATCTTATCTAACTCTACTCCAAAAAGTATAACTCCAAAAAAAGGTAAGGAATCCAGAGCCTTTGACCCCGTATCTGCTTTCCTGGACCTTAACCAAAGAGCTCTATGAGCCACAACCGAGGCTGCTGATGCTTTAGAACAGGGGTGTGGAACCTTTTTTCTGCCAATGGCCAATTTGATATAGATTACATTATTCGCGGGCCTGGTGCAGGCCACACCCCCTCAGTGTGATGTCACATGGGGCGGGGCTACAATCACCGGTCATTACAGAAATGCCCGAAGCAACTGAGGATGCTCCGGCCAGCAGTGTGGCTGTCTGAAGCGTCCTAAGGAAGCTTCAAGCGGCACTGCTGTATAGATTCTGGCTGCAGTGTGCCATTCTAGGCACCCTGCTAGCCAGATGAGGTGAGCAGTAAAAAGCTCAGAGGGCCAGTCCAAATGATTCCGCGGGCCTTATATGGCCCCCAGGCCTGAGGTTCCCCATCCCTGCTTTAGAAGCTAGGAGCCCCGCATCTATATGTCAGATATATGTCAGCTGTTCTCTGGTAGCATTTGGTAGAGTATCTTCCAATGACCCCCATCCATTCTTCAACAGCCTTGGATACCCAAGCCCCAGCTACAGCCGGACGAAAAACAGCTCCAAACAATGAAAATACTGCTTTAAGACGTGTTAAAATTTTTCTATCTGTAGAATCTTTAAGAGAAGATGCTGACAAAATAGGCAACGTAGCATTCCTGACTAAATGCGTCACGTGAGCATCCACAGTAGGAGGGATTTCCCACTTAGTACATTCAGAAGCTGGGAAAGGATACAAAGATGCCAATCTTTTCGTAACATGGAAATGTTTATCCGGGTTACTCCATGCGTCTTCCATAAGTTCAGTGAGCTGCTCAGATTTAGGAAACTCAGCTTTTACCACCTTCTGGTGTTTAAACACTGGAGCCTTCTGTCTAGGAGCCAGCTCATCATCCTGTATATTTAGGATTGATATGACCGCCCTCACCAAAGAAGGGACATCCACTGTAGAAGGATGGTCCTCCTCTCCCGAGATAGACCCCGGAGAAGAACCTGGTGCATCATCTGATTCCTCAGACATTGCGTCTGAATCTACATGCTGAGCAGATTGATAAAAAGATTACGCACGCAGCCGAATGAGCCGTATTCTGACTTGAGTGGGCATAACCATCCATCCAGGAAGGATGTATAGGGGGAGCAAACATAGCATGCTGAAACTGCTGTGGGTATCCCGTTAAAGTAGGCTGCGTGGGAGTAGCCAAACGATCCACTAACTACTTCATCACCTGAGACAAGGAGGACACCCAAGATGGCTCCTGTACAGGGGCTGGTAGATTGGACTGGTGAGGTGGTTCTTTATACAGGATGGTTTGTGTGCTGTCTGTTATAAAGTCCTGAGGGGACAAGTCCACCAAACAGAATTTACATGAAACCAGCACAGGGACCTCCCCCTCCTGATTCCCTTTATTTTTTAACATATCAATTATAAAGGTAACAATACAATGTAATGTGACAGCCTTCACAAATAACTAGTAAATGTGAAGTATAAGGTAAAAACCCCACACACCTTAACAGAGGTATGAGAAAAAAAACCAGTGATAGTTATAACTGAGAGTTTAGAAATAAAAAGCAGTATCAACACAGCAGCTAGCAAAAGTCACATACAATGCATATACAATTTAGTTGCAATGGGCTATGAATCAACTGCTCAAATCATGGTAGGATATAGAGCACTATATACCTGACCCAGGGGAGAGGTATACAGGGAGACTAATGGTGCATACACACAGTCAGATTTTTCTTCAGATCGGAACGATAACGATTTAAAAAATCGTTCAATCGTTCATATCTGAAGGAAGATCTGACATATCTGTCAGATGAACGATTTGAACGATGCGCGTTCCCGATGGTCAGATAACGATATCTGACATCTGATGTGTTTGCAGTCAGACTTGGACGATTCCATTCATTTTAATGCAGTCGAAAATCGTTCAATCGTTGAAATCTTTGGTAAAATCGTTCATCGGACAGATCTGACAAATCTGAGCACAGATAGTGAGCTGCGAGTGTCTCATATGCACATGGAGGGTAGGAGGAGTGACCCAGATGCGCGAAAACCCTTGATGGATATGCATCTGAGTCGGGGGAGGAGCTGCCAAGGGAGAGCCTACCTCCCCTAAACTGCGTCAACCGGCCGGGTACTCTGGCCTCATGGCAGCAGAAGCATGTGCTGCTGATCCTTGGCGTCAGACAATAAGGTCCCGATGGTATAGTGAGGGAGCGGACGGCCCCGGGCCATCACTGCAGCGGCTTCCGATGCGTCTCCAGCGCCGGAAGGACTGCCACATGCGATTCCCCGTAGGTGAGGAATCGCCTTACATGATATCTACGTGCGTCCGGTTGCAGTCTGGGAACTCGGGGTCGCCGCTAGCAAGCTCTGCCGTGACACGCCGAAATCACCATAGATGTTACTGGTGTTGCGGCCCGGCGGAGGAAGATGAGGTCACGATGCAGGCGTTTATTATGCTCAGCACTGCTACCTCTATTACATAGAAATAAAATACAACAAAAAATTAACCTTGGGACTGCCTGAGCAGTCCCCCTGTTAAAAAGGTGCTTCTGAATCCTGCCGCACCAAATGAACAAGTGAATGCCTGTGGCCAGGGGCGTGGTATATGTGGAGGAGGAGATTGTTTGGTGCCTGGATCACTCCAACCACATTATCCCCACGGTATCCCTGTGGATCCCTATGGACCATGAAGAAGAAAAAAAAAAATGAACTGTTTGGTGCCCAGACTCCAGCTCACCACCTATACCTAGCATGATCCATGTGTTCCCCATTGAGTAAAAGGGTTCTGGACTATAGATAGACAATAAAAAGTTTGACACTGTCTTGATAGACACCAGATGTTAGACAATCGATAGGTCGACTGGGACAAAACAAATCGACACACTAAAAGGTAGACATGTAAGAAGGTCGACAGGGCGGCATGAAAATGGTCTACACATGATTTTTTTGCTTTTTAGGGTTAAGGTTAAGTTTAGGGTTAGGCACTTACCCCGATGGTTAGGGTTAGACACCACAGAGGGAGGGTTAGGCACTTACCGGAGGGTTAGGGTTAGGCAGTAGAAGGGACGGTAAGGGACAGGCACCTACCCTGACGGTTAGGGTTAGGCACGAGGAGGGAGGGTTAATCAGTGATCGCATTGAGCGAAATAAAATGTGAGTCCCAGGGACTCCTAACTTTAAAAAACGGGGGTCCTACACCATTATTTCTTGGTCCCATCACAATTTATGTTTTTGAGCTCCCCATATGCCATCAGACCGTCCCACTTACCTTCTACATTGTATACACTATTGAAAGTCACACACATTTTCAGTTAAGTACAGATAATGCTTATAAATACATTTCGTTGATCTCACATAGCCATCAGGTACAGTGCTGGGGGCAGTTAAAAAGCTTGGGAAGTGCTGGGGACAGGGGACAGTTGGTGTAGAATTGTGGGTTGAGGCAGACAGTATGTGGGATAGAACTGGGGGTATAGGGGGTGTAAGGGCAGGCAGTGCTGGAAGGGAGGTCTCAGGCAGCAATAAAAACAGAACAAAAAATTATATGGAGTGCTGTTCACATAGACCTATATGTATTATATATGTTTAAACACCTATTTACACCCCCACCTGACAGCAGCAGGGGGTGGGCGTTCCTGATGATCACCACAACTTCTGCAGCTGCCTAATACAAGGGAGGGGGACACTTAGCCGGGGGAGATGCAACTGTGGCAGGGAGCTCAGACTGTGATCAGCGCAGCACTGCTGATCACAGTCTGTCAGTGTGCGTGACCAGCCGGGTAGCCGTGGAAAAGGGAGACTGGGCTGGGGGAGGTGCTGCTGCGGGCATGGAGCTCCGACTGTGATCAGCGCTGATCACAGTCAGTGTGACTGAGCAGCTGGGTCGCCATGGAGAAGGGAGGGGGACACTGGTCCGGGGGAGGTACGGCTGCGGCAGGGAGTTCAGACAGAGATTAGCCCAATCTGGTGTCAGTGTGACTGGCCCGGCGGTTAGATTTTCGGCAGCCACCAGGTTCAGGAGACCATGCCTGCCCCTCTGCTCTGCTTCCACTACAGCCACAGTTTAAAGCAGCCGCGGCTGCCCAGTCGGCTACACTGACTGATTGCCCTTACACTGCGGCTGGGGAGGAAGCAGAGGGGCTGGCGCAGTCTCTTGAGCCCGGTGGCTGCCAGGCTGATAGAGCCTGGCCATGGTATACGTTACAGCTAGCCGTAGCCTTCCTCATGAATGGTCAGAGAATACCTTGGCATGGCACTTGATCTGTGCGCCTCCTCTAATTGGTCTGCTCCACCGGACCCAAAGAAATAACAGGAACAGCAGAGATCCAAGTGCCAGTCAGACTGAAGATGGAAAATGCTGTTCTACAGACGACACTGGGGAGTGGCTAGACGCTTTTCTTGGCCAATGGAGAACCGTTCAGGGTAGAGGCTGGCGATTGGCTAGGGAGATGCAGTAGGCTGAAATTGGCTGGAGAGTCACAGTGCGTCCTACAGAACCCGCTGATTTTGTAAAGTCCCTCACTCTCTGTAGCGCGTATAACTCGCTATAGCCCATATTTTGCAATCACTGTTAGGCACTTACCAGAGGGTTGGGGAGTAGAAGGGACGGTATGGGACAGGCACCTACCCGGACGGTTAGGGTTAGGCACGAGGAGGGAGGGTTATAGACAAAGGGGAGGGTTAGGGTGAAGATTAGGGCTAAAAAAAAACAAAAACAAAAACAACACAATGTGTCGATCATTTTCATGTCGACCATTGTACCTTACATTCTATTCTTCTATTGACTGTCTAACATCTGGTATCTTTCTAGACACTGTCAAACTTTTTACTGTCTATCTGTTAATCCACAACCGGAAGAAAGATAAATGTTTTTCTAAGCCTTTCTCTTATATTAGAACCGTTAGAAACTGTTAAGTAACAAAGCAATGATATAAACATTATCGAATACAAAACACATTTGTTAAATATATGTAAAACAGTAGATGAACAGGTATACCTAATTAAACATTTACTATTGTATACACTAATTGTAGTTACTATTAATCATAGTTTTGCCTATAAAACTGTCTATCTCTTAAGGCCCCAATACACCTACCGACTGATCCCCGGATCCTGTGATGGGATGAAATGCTGATCCGCCTGTCAAAAATACCGACTGATGGCCATCGATGTTCCGCGATCCATCAGAGGATCGTTGAAATTCTTCATGTTAAATTTCACCAATCATGATCATATTTTGATCGTGATTGGCAAAACAGTGAAATCCAACAAATTTTATGGGCCCCACTAGTTATAGATTGATTTACTCTTTACAGCTGCTGCTAATATTATGTGCTGACAAATGATTGGTCAGCTGGAGAATCAGACTATAAATCATATACCCCTGAGAATGTCACACATCTGTGAGGAAACAAGTCAAGCGATTTCACTGCTAAGCTTGTCTCATAATATACGGCATTGGTGGGACCATTGTTAAGAGAGCAATTGGTATCTCATACCACCATAAGAACGGCGAATACAAAAATGTATCCGGAGTGCTCTTTAACGCTACTGGTTAGTCTTTGCCATGTTTAAATTATAAATATGTATGTGTATTGCATATTTCATTGCTCCAAAATAATGCACCATCAAAGCAAGAAATTAAAGCGGAAACGGACAGAAAACTTAATTGTTGGCATATTCCAGCAAACCTGCTAAACAAGACCATTATGTCACCAACCTTTTGCATGTGTCCATTCAACAAAGTACTAACAGCTGATGCACCAGTTTCTTCTGTGGAATGGAAAAGGATACAGAACATTAATAAATCCAAACTTTGATGGCCTAAAACCTATTAAAATACATTAATTGGTTGTTAATGTTATTAAGACAATACTACTGTATATAACAGTGTTTCCTAAACTAATTCCTCAGGGAGCACTAACAGTGCATGTTTCCCAGGTCTCCTCACAGAATCACAAGTAAAATATTTTGTTCCACCTGTGGATCTTTTAAAATGTGTTAGCCAGTGATGATTACACCTGTACACTAGCTAGGAAAAATGAAAACCATGCACTGTTAGTGCTTCCTGAGGAATGAGTTTAGGAAACACTGCTATATAATACTGTTAACTTACTAAAAGGTTACACATCAGCACAACATATTTTCAAATTCAGTGTACACATGACTGGAGGTCACTGCATTTCAAGTAGCCTTTTTTTTTCTCTCAGACATTAATCCCCTTCCTTAAATGGAAAAACCAACGGATTCCCATTTGTAACATTTCAGAAAGCCGCTGAGAAACTCCCCCCTGCCTCGGCAGAAAATGGTTATAATCCTGGATTTTACACCCTGGAGACATTTGAATGAATCCACTGTTCAGTGCAAAACAATCAAAGTCTTGATCAGCCAACTGCTCTGCTCTCCGACTAGCAGTCATGTTGCTTTAAGCGGTGGATTCATTTAAAGTTCTTCCAGGTGACTGACTTGCAAAGGCGTTTTTGCTGAAACATTGGAACAATGCAGTCCTGACAGAGGAGGGATGGTGAGATCTTGAGGAATAAAAATAATAAAATAATGGTACACATTGTAGGCATCTGTATTAATACTTTCTACAATGGTATCTGGATGGAATATCGACAGTAAATAGATTGAAGGTCAATAGATCGACACCACATGGTCGATAGGCAATAGGTCGACCTGGTCAAAAGGTCGACAGTGCAGAAGGTTGACAGGGTTAGAATAGTTTACTTTTTTATGGTTTTTCAACATTATTAAGGTTGGGGTTAGGCACAGGCACTAGGGGGAGGGTTAGGATTAAATAAAAAAAAAACAATAACCCACAAAACATGTGTTGACCATTTTGTGTCGGCAATGTGTGTCAACCATTTGAACCTGTCTACCCTCTGCACTATCGACCATTTGCCAGTTGACCTTGTCAAACTATTGTTTGTCAACCAACTGATATCGACCTATTGATTGTTTATCTAATTACTGTCGATCCATTATACCACACCCTTCTACAAGGCACTGACTGTACTTTAGTTCTCATGTTTCGACAACACTAAACAATGAATACAGGTTACTTTCAATTGTGACGTATAGCTAGGCTTGCCATAATATCCCTTTAAACCGGCATGAGTTACATAGGTTATGCGGCTAATCAATAGCAGTTGAAATCATGGCTTGAATTTAGTCAACCACAGAATCTGTGTAATTCAAAATGTTGGGGACTGTAGAGAAATACAACACTTTAGGCCAGAAGTTCCCAAACTAGATCCTCAAGGCCCTTACGGTCCAGGTTTTAAGGATAACATGCTTGGGCACAGGTGACTGTGTGGTCTATTTACTAAGCAGTGTTAGGAGACAGAGTGAAAAGTGATAAGATGCCAGCCAATCAGCTCCCAACTGTCATCTCTGTGGCTGTGTTTGAAAAATTACAGTTGGGAGCTGATTGGCTGGCACCTTATCACTTTTTTATCACTTTTCACTCTGTCTCCTAACACTGCTTAGTAAATAGACCCCTTAATTAGTACCTCAGTCTTTTGATTTAACCATCTGTGCTCACCCAAAGATATACTTAACACCTGAACCATTAGGGTGCCTTGAGGACCAAGTTTGGGAACCTCTGGCCTAAAAAGTGTTGGAGTTCATTGCAATCCCCAAATTTTTAGAAGACAATAGACAGATAAGCTTGTTGAATAATCCTTAGTGTGTAATATATATCTACCAGCACTGTTCGTTTGGCACTCCTCTTGCAATATTTACAGCTGCTCCGATGCCTTCTGCAGATAAGACAACTGTAGAAATAAAAAGACAGCGGCACTCGGAGTATGAATCAGGTGAGTATATTGTTAAATCCCGATACCAATGTTTCAGGGATACATTGCCCTTTTGTCAAGGTAACGGTTACCTTGACAAAAGGGCAATGTAGACCTGAAACGTTGGTATCAGGATTTAACAATATACTCACCCGATTCAGACTCAAGAGTGCCGCTGTCTTTTCTTCAGTTGTGTATAATTTGAATGCTCACTACATGGGGGTAATCAGAAGCCTAATCAAAATCTTAACCCCTCCCTTAAGCTGGGTACACACTAGACGACCTGTGTACTCAGCCAACGGCAAATGTGACAGAACGACATATAGTATGATCTGGACACACCACGCGATCTGGTGAACGGCCGATATGTTGTTTCTCCGTCGCATCCAAATGCATGGGGTCGCCTTCAGAGTGGTCTGCATGTACGGCAGATCTGAAGATGCGATGGGCGACCCGCGGAAGCACGCAATAGTGCGTACGCATTAGACCGATTTGCTGTTCTGATCTGTCCGTAAACAGCAAATTGTTCAAAATATCGTCTAGTGTGTACCCAGTTTTACATGCACTTGTGATGGGCCAATAAATTGATTGAGCACATACTGTTCTGAGTATCATTAATCACAATCTTGGTAAAGTTTTCTTCTAAGTATTTAATGTCACAAATTATTATTAGAATATTTTATTACATTTATTTGCATGTGGAATTAAAAATAAAATCCATTAGAGAGAAAAACTAGTGCAAAATTGTAGTACATGCAATTGAATTGCAAAATCCACTTAATATTTGCCTGTTCATGGGGTTTTAAAGCTTTCTGACTACTTCCCATGGTCATGCATTACCACTACCCCGACACAACCCCTCTAAAATAGTAATATTAAATAGTGGATTAGTAGAGTTGGGAGAAGAAAGGAATTACTTGCCAAATATAGAGTACTTGTCACTAAACATGCAGATTAGTGCAAAAACAAGATTTAATTTTGTGGAGTGAGACCATGATATCAGCTAAAACTGTGTAGCCTAGAGCAAGAATTTTTAAAGCGTTTCTGGCTGGCCAAAAGGCATATGCCCACCTTCATTCCATAAAACAATTAAATTTTTATACCGGCTATGACTGGCAGAGATCAGGGGAAGGGGGGAGGTATTTATCAAAGCTTGGAGTGTGTTCAAATTGGCAAAGATAAGCTGGGTACACAACGGCAGATATATTACAAACAAGTTGGCAGGTGTGTACACCTGATACGTCTGACATATTGCATTGGCTATGCAGCACAGCAGATGGCGGATACATCTGCTAGTGTGTACGGGTGACCTGCAGAGACCCGGTGGTGAATGCCAGCTCTACTGGTGGGTACATTTAAATACCTGTACAGTTGCGATGTCAGGCCAATCAAGTGTTGACTTGAGTATTCCCACTAGGCTGTTTTAGCGGTGCGCCTTGCTCTGCCTGATTTTAAGACAAAATGCGCCCTGCCTTATGAGCGGTGCCCCGCTAAAACAGCTTGCCCTGAGCCTTGGAATAGTTGCGGTGAATGATCACCGCCGGGTGAATAGACGCAGTGCGCATACGCATGGCATTTATTCACCGTGAGGGGAGAGCTTGGTGAGAAGCCCAGCACCTCCATAAGTGCTGGGCATGCCCCCCAGTGTGACAACTTGGAGGTGCACGCACAAGCTCCCTGCCGTCACCCACAGCGCCCTGCCCTGGCCACAGTCTAGCGGGAATGCTATAGTGATATTTCCAAGGCATTGACATGACAATCAATCAGCAATAGCTAATGTTATGCAATACATAAATATTAAAACTGATAAAAAAGCATTTTCCTATCAATACTGTAATGCTGGGTACACACTATGCGATATATCGTTTGTACAACGATAGAACTTTAAGTGTGTTGGCTTGTGTGTACACACAATATATCTGAAATAAGTTGTTCACAGATATCGCGTCGCCCGCGCAGCACGGCAGGTGCGATATATCTTGCAGACATATCGTACACATCTGACGGTATTTATCGACCCAGGCACTGGCCGCAGGAACTGCCGACACTGACATCACAACTGGGCCGGCCAGACATATTGAGCGTCCGATGGGCAAGTGTATGTGCTTAGCAAAAATCGCTTGGTCAGTATATGGGCGGACGATCGGCTGGCCGCTGGGTGGTGTACCCAGCATAATAGAAATCATGCATTTCACAAATGTAAAATAACAAAAATAGCAAAAGAAACATATTATATTTTCAACTTCATTTATTTTATTTTATAAAGAGGAAGAGGGTTTACCTTTTTTTATCTTTTTCTCCTGTATCTTCTCAGCACACATCTTGTAGGCCTCAGACTGCTGGTACTCTCTTAGCTCCTTCATGTACTGCTGTTTGTCCCTCTCTGCGTCATCCAAATACCTCTGAATGCAAATATTAGACTCTATATTACAGTATATCTTAAATAGGTGTTCATCATTTACAAGATTCCAAACCAAGGCATGAAGTTCATGAAACAAAAGCTATACGTCTGTATAAATCAGTCTGGAGTTCAAAGAGATGTGAAAATCACCAATGTCATATCAAAGCATATATCAAATAAATGTTTAAACCAGCTATACTGTAATGCACAGTGTCCAATGAGTAGTACTGCAATAGTACAGACATAATGCTGTAATACTTCTTATGGTCATTAGAAGCAATACATATCTCTGAAAAAGGTTTCTAGAATATACTGAATAGGAAATCAAGCCCCGAACAAACACTTTACATCCTCGTACCAGGAAGCTTTTCTTTATCATAGCCAAGAAACACAAGAATCAATTCTAATAACAAATAAAATAGATTATATTTCTCCAGCAAAATAAACCAGTGTAATATAAAGCTGTGTTACTTTCCGATTGGTTGATTATTTTTCTGAAATAATGCACAACTTTATTTTTTAAAGACCTGTTTCAGCTTTGGCTTGCTTGCTGACCTGTACTCATAGTTACTGATCTAATTTGTTACACAGTGGTCCTCACCAGCATATATGCACACTTGTGTATTCTGAAAGCAACTTCAGTTGGGTACAAACCATACGATGGCGCGACCCAGTGATGTGTTGTAATGATACATCGTGCCCGTAGTACACACACCACACAATCTGGCGTATGACGGCGCAATGTACCATTACTTGCTGCATGTGACTGCACCTTGTGATTAATTGCATTGTCCCTTCTGCCGTGCAGAGCACATGGGCAGATGCAATGAATGACCATTGGGCGCACACATTATACGATGTGTATGATATAACGGTCCGATCCGAACGATATATCGTACAATACATCATTTAGTGTGTACCCAGCTTTACACAGAGAAGCAGGTGACATAAATGCCATATATGGCTGCTAATATTTGACCTAAATGGATAAATCACTGACTTTGGTTTAGCTGACCACCGCTAGAGGTGTACCTTCCCGCATATGTATATTTCTAAGCCCTGTTAGGAGGGCAATAAAAATACACTTAGTAACGATTTTTTTCTATGGCTGAATTTCAACTTTAAAAAGGACTTCCAATTTATTGCAGATTAGATTGTAATCAACAAGACCTGCTTTTCAGGAGCTGCCAAAGTGCTCCATTCAGCCCCCAACATCTTGGTGATCTCCGGGAAAGGTAGGTCAGGATGCTGTGACCGAATCTGCTCCCTGCGCTCATTCAGAAACCGCACATAACCAGTAACAGGGGCTTTAGGTCCATTGGGTAGGATTTTTTTTCTTTTCTTTCCTTTGGGCCATCCTCTCTTCTTTACTGGCTAAATTGAAAGAAAATGTGGTATTTTAATGCTGTTCACTTTAAAACATGTTTAGTTGCATACACCAATACCTTACTAACATGTACCATTGTCAGTGCTATGCATAAGAAATTAGAGCTTCACATTATATTATAGTTTTAAACATAAAAAATTACAAAATAGTTACAGAAAGGCACAAGCATTTTACCTCTTCCTCATGGGCTGTGTTCTTCTCGCCACTTGTTCTGGGCACTTCAACTTTCTCCTGTTTGACTGCAACCAAAAAATTGCCACTGTGTGTTTTGGCAACTGGATGTCTAAAACAGAGAATTAACCACATTTGTGCATAAGAATCGTCAATTGAAAAGTTTTAAATAAAGTTAGAAGTGTAAATTATATAGTGTCCACTCACAATACTCCAGTCAGATGCTTAGTGGTTTGGGACATGGTCTATGGATATCTGCTGTAACCTTTTGTCAGAAAAAAACAAAAGACAAACATGATCAGAGTTCAATAAAAAAAAATTCAAATGGCACATCAGTTTAGTGGCATGGATATTACACATATCCAAGGAATGCTCTACATAGTATTGCGTTTCCATTAGATAATGTATGCAGAGTACTCTTTCCCTGGCATGACACCCTCATTCTACATCATTGTTTCATCATGTAGGAGTAATTTAGCATTAAGGTCCACGTACTACAACAAAGTGAGAATATATTACCTATAGTAGAGATTTTCTTTGCTTTAACACACAAACCTTTATTCAGTGTTGTTATTTCTGGGACGGTCCAGCCCTCCTCCACTCTGACCCCGCCCGGCCCTGTGACGCGCTGAAGGTCGCGCTATGAAACGTCAGC
The DNA here is from genome assembly GCA_031769625.1 of Taudactylus pleione. Lineage (NCBI taxonomy): Eukaryota > Metazoa > Chordata > Amphibia > Anura > Myobatrachidae > Taudactylus > Taudactylus pleione. The sequence continues at coordinate 2,164,161 of JAUIMM010000559.1, read as the reverse complement.
GCCGCACGACATGTTACTCGCGTCACCGGTCGGGGGGAGGGGGTCAGGCTTGAGGGCGGAGGATAATATCCCCATCCCCAGTATAAAAGGAAAGACGCGAGAGCGTTCTGCCTGCGTGCTCTCTGCTTTTTTTTAGCCACTGACGCGACCGAATGTTTCTTACTGGACCTTCTGTGTAGCCAGTTAGTGGGGCAGTATCAGTGCAGCCAACAAGTCTGGTTATCTATGTCCAAACAGCAAGTTGGGCGGTATTTGGCCGTTGTTAAAAATAAAAATTGTGTCCAAAATGCAATTAGGCAGTATCTGGCTGCTGTTAAAAAAAAAAAAATGCATCCGAAAAGCAATTGGGCAGTATCCGGGCTGCTGTTAGAAAATGCATCTGTGTTTAGCCAACTGTTACCCATAATGAGTAAAAATGTAAATCACAAAAGTTTCTTTAAGAAATGTGTGTACAGGTTTGGCGATATAGCAGAGCTTCTGTACACACCAGTGGATTCCTTCCAACTATGAACAGTCCAATTATTTAACCAGTGGCATGGTTTATTGGTTTTATATAATGTACAGTCATGGGCATAGGGAGGGCGGTTCCAGTGGAGCGCAATCTCCAGGCACCGATGATGTCCAGAGGGACCGAGGGCTGTTGCTTCCCCACTGCAACTGAACGCTGGCCTCTGCAGTGATCGGAGGCTAGCAGGATCGACAGCCCGGACAACGGCTATGATGGATCAGGTAAGTAGGGGGGGGGGGGGGGCACTACTTTATGGGGCACAACTACAGGGGCACAACTTTAAGGGGCACTGTAACAGAGTGTATATCAATATCACCATATATAGAGGAATATTAAGAAATCAATATATATATGTAAATGAATTACCCAGGATCTCAGGAACAAGTTTATCAGGGTCATTTATTATTATTATCCTTTATTTATATGGCGCCACAAGTGTTCCGCAGCGCCTTACATAGTACATAAAACTAATAAGTGAACAAAAAACAAACCAGTAACTTACAGTACAGTGAAGGACATTATATACATTGCTGCAATAGTGATTAAAACACAATAAGCAGCAGGGAGTTGGCAGAGACATGTTAGGTGCCCTTATGAGGAGTAAGGAGTAGAAGAAAGTGTAAGGAGAAGCACATGAGGGAAGAGGTCCCTGCTCATGAGAGCTTACATTCTGAAGGGGAGGGGCAGACAGACGTGACACAGAAGGGGAAGATGGGGAGGAGAGTGTATTATGTGTGTTAGGATGAGAGCTGGAAGGCCTTGATGAAGTAGTGGGTCTTAAGAGCCCGTTTGAAGATATGCAGTGAGGTGGAGAGTCTGAGAGGGAGACAGTTCCAAAGGTAGAGAGCAGCACGGTCAAAATCTTGGAGGCGGGAGTGGGAGGAAGTAATCAGTTGGCAAGAGAGGCGGCATGCATTTGTTGAGCGAAGTGGACGGGCGGGAGTGTGAAGGGGAGAAGGTCAGAAATGTATGGGGGGGAGGATTTAGTGAGGGCTTTGTAGGCAAGTGTAAGAACCTTGAATTGGCATCTGAAGGGGAGCCAGTGTAGGGCTTGAAGAAGAGGGGAAGCAGATGTAGAACGTCTGGAGAGAAAGATGAGTCGAGCAGCAGCATTGAGGACCGATTGTAGTGAGAGAGGTGGGAGGCCAGCTAGGAGAGGGTTACAGTAGTCCAATCTGGAGATCACCAGTGAGTGGATGAGGGTTTTAGTGGCATCCTGGGTGAGGAAGGGTCTAATTCTGGAAATATGTTTTAGGTGGAAGTGGCAGGACTGCGAGAGGTGCTGAATGTGTGAATTAAAGGAGAGGGAGGAGTCTAGAATACCTCCAAGACCGCGCACTTTGGGGATAGAGGAGATAGTTGTGCCATCAATAGATAAAGAAATTGTGGGAAGTGAGGTAATGGAAGAGGGTGGGAAGATGATCAGCTCAGTCCTAGACGTGTTAAGTTTAAGAAAGCGCTGGGACATCCATGAAGAGATAGCAGAGAGACAGTTGAAGATACAGGTAAGAAGCAAGGGGGAGAGGTCAGGGGTGGAAAGGTAAATTTGAGTATCATCAGCATAGAGATGAGATTGGAGGTCAAAAGAGTTAATGAGTTCACCTAGAGAGGACGTATATAGGGAGAAAAGGAGGGGTCCAAGAACAGAACCTTGGGGAACTCCTACCGTTAGTGGAAGTGGGGGGGAAGAGGAGTCCTGAGAGGAGACAGAGAAGGAACGATCAGAGAGGTAGGAGGACAGCCAGGAGAGGGCAATGCCACGGAAAACAGGAGAGTGAAGGATTTGCAGGAGGATAGGGTGGTCTACAGTGTCAAATGCAGCAAAGAGGTCAAGGAGAATGAGCAGAGAGGTAGTGGTCCTTGGATTTGACAGCAAGGAGGTCATTGCTGACTTTTGTGAGGGCAGTTTCAGTGGAGTGGAGAGAACAGAAGCCAGATTGAAATGAGTCAAGGAGTGAGTGGGAAGAAAGAAAGGTGGTAAGGCGGTTGTAAACAATAAGGCTCAAGGAGTTTGGAAGCAAAAGGGAGTAGAGAGATGGGTCGGTAGTTGGAGAGTATGTTAGGATCCAGGGTAGGTTTTTAAGAATGGGGGAGACAAGGGCATGTTTGAATGCAGAAGGGACAGTGCCAGATGATAGGGAGAGATTGAGGAGGTGGGCAAGATGGGAACAGGCAGCAGAGGAGACGGGAAGGGATAGGGTCAAGGGGGGAGGTGGAAGGAGGGGAGGGCCATGACTTCCTCTCCAGAAACAGGGGAGAAGGATGTCAGAGTTGGTGAGACAGAAGGGCAGAGGTGGTCAGGAAAGGGAGGGGCAGGAGTGCTGGGGGTCTGATGGGATAAGATGTCCTCACGTATGGAGTCAATTTTAGATGTAAAGTAGGTGGCAAAGTCAGGGGCAGAGAGTGGGAGTTGAAAGTGGCAAAGAGACGTCGGGGGTTTGCGGACTGGGAGGAGATGAGGTTTTTGAAATATGATTGTTTGGAGAGGGACGGCAGCACTATAGGATGAAAGAATAAATTTGAAATGGAGGAAGTCTGCCATAGAGTGCGATTTCCTCCACTGGCGCTCAGCAATTCTTGAACACTTCTGCAGGTATCTGGTGCATTTGGAATGCCAGGGTTGTGGTGTGGATCTGCGAGGGTGAGTAGTTATTGCCGGAGCAACAGAGTCAAGAGCAGAAGTAAGGGAGGCATTGTACAAGGAAGTGGCTTGTTCAGTACAAGAGAGAGAAGGGATAGGTGAAAGAAGCGAGTCCAGCAGAGAGGAAAAAGCAACAGTGTCAATAGCCTCAATGTTACGCTTAGTAATGGTAGCCTTAGGAGGTAACGGAGGGGAAGGAGAGAGGGATAAGTTAAAAGAGAGAAGGTGATGGTCAGAGAGGGGGAATTGGAGTAATCAGAGATATCACAACAGTGAGTAAAGACCAGGTCAAGTGAGTGCCCACTCACATGGGAGGATGATGAGGTCCATTGGGCGAGACCAAAGGAAGAGGTGAGAGTAAGGAGTTTAGCGGCAGAGGATTCTGTGGGAATGTCAATAGGAATATTAAAATCACCCTGGATAATGGAGGGAAGATCTGAGGAGAGAAAGTGACGGAGCCAGGAAGCAAAGTTATCAAGGAATTTGGAGGGAGAGCCAGGGGGACGGTAAATGACAGCTACTCTGAGGTTTACTGGTTGGAAGAGACTAATAGCATGAACCTCAAATGTGGGGAATGTAAGGGATGGTTCAGAGGGTATTAGCTGGTAGGAGTAATTGGCGGAGAGAAGGACCCCAACACCACCCCCCATAGCGTCCCCCAGGCCGGGGGGTGTGGGAGAAGGTGAGGCCCCCAGAGGAGAGAGAGTGGTATCAGAGGGTGAAATCCAGGTTTCAGTAATGTCTAGGAAATGTAGAGAGTTGGAGATGAAAAGGTCATGAGTGGGGACCAGTTTATTACAGACTGACCTGGCATTCCAGAGGGTACAGGATAGAGAGATAGCGTTTGTGGGGGAGATGTGAATAAGATTATCCGGGTTGCTGTAATGTGGAGGTAAGATTAATTTGGGGGACCGATACGAAAAGAGGTTAGTGATGGTGCGGGCACCTGAACTAGAAAGGGAACCTGTAGGAGGTGTGCAGGGAGGGAGATGTGGATGGCAGTGGGGTGAAGTGATAGGGAGAGGAGAGTAGGAGGAGGGATTAGTTGTGGGGTAGTAGGACAAAAGGGTGGTAGAACAGGATGAAAGTGGAGTAATGGGAGAGGAGGAGGTGGATGAGATAAGGGGGAAAGGATAAAGGTGGAAGTAGGGGGCTAAACAGAGGGTATGCAGTTGGGAAACCGGCTGCCTTAATACCGACAGCCGGCTTCTCGGCTGCTTTATCCCGGCATGGGATAAATGACCGGCGTCTATATCTAGACGCCTGTCATTTACCCGACACCGGCGCCCGGCATCCTGATTGAAGGGATGCCGGGCACCGCGAGCGGACAGCTGCGGGGGGGATGGTTAGGTTTAGGGCACCCGGGGGGGACTTAGGGTTAGGCACCCCCCCCCTGGGAGGGTTAGGCTAGGGGGAGGGAGGGATAGGCTCCCACGGGGGGAGGTTAGGGTTAGGCAACCCCCTGGGGGACTTAGGTTTAGGCAGCGGGGAAGGGGGCGGTTAGTGTTAGGCAGCCCTAATGAGGGTTACTGGGTTAGGTTAGTTTATACTTACCTTAGGGACGATCAGGATTTCCAGCGCTGTCGGGCTTCCGCTGCTGGGCTCTGCTGATCTGTCGGGCTGCCGGTAATCGAACTGCCGACAGATCAGCAGCCGGGATTCCATACCGATTTCGAACAGAGGATTAGGTAGAAACTGAGTGAAGGAGGGAGTTGAAGAAAACCTAGTCATGGTGTTACGTAAACTAGAGGGTTGAAAATTGGAAATATAAATGAAATATGAACGCAAGAGATTTGTAGAAATACAAGTGAAAGAACAATGTTGGTAAATATGTATGCAGATTAACAAGTTTGTTATTGAGTGGATTAAAAGTGGGGATCAAATGTGTGCAAAATTTGAATTATAATGTAGACTGTAAGCAGATAAATGGAAAAGATTTCTGGACTGCACAACCTGACTATATATGTAATGGGAGGTGCTACCTGATGAGACTAATTGCAGGCACAGAAACAGACAAATCTCAGGTGCACAACTCCAAATTATTAATAATATATATATAAATGCAATAAAATTTTGCAATCAATAGAGGTTTTTAGCATTATCATGGCGAAGGTTATGGGCCTACCCACCATATCCAGGTAACCTCTTTCGGGTAGGTCCCTAACATACTAAGGTTCAAATTCAGAGCGCAGGACCCCCCAAAACCGGCCCAGCTAAGCCGCCCCAGGGCACCACCATAGTAAGAAAAGTGCAGATTTGTCTGTTTCTGTGCCTGTTAGCAGATAAATGTAGACTGTAAGCAGATAAAGGAAGTGAGGCTGGGCAAGAGAGCTAAGATAAAAGAAAGTATTTCCAAGTGGAAAAAGGCAAACTGACATGGGCACAAGTATGCATTGAGATGTACAGTATGTAAACCTCAGAAGGCCAGCATTATTAGTAGCAGTAGAACTGTTGATTTCTTTACGTGACTGCACAGGGGGCCTGATTCAGAGCCGGACGCTATTTGCGGACGGTCGTTCTGAAAAAGGGGCTGGCTATTTAAATTGAGCGCTCGCTGTTTGCGGTCTGTTGACGCCTCTATGTCTGAACGAGCGAACGAAACATGCGCTCGCTATTTTGTAAAGACGCCCCCTGGCCGCTCGCATCATACGTCATCTCCGCTGTTAGATTAATCGAGTACATCGAAAGGCGTATGAACTGCTCGCTATTCTTGTGGTAGCATTTTCCTACCGCAATCATGCGAGCAGTTCAGGCTAAAAGACAACCAAGTGACGTGGTCGATGACGCTGCTTTGTTAATTATGCACACCCTTAAAATGCCCGTTTTGACCGTTTGGCACGCCTGCGTTCGGATCTCCACTCCCCGTTTTCAAGCACCTTCCCCTGTTACCACCCACAAACGCCTCATCCTGTCACTCAAATTAGGAGGCATTCGCTATTTTGCGAGCACACGATTTCCGACTGGTTGGCGCATGCACATTACAACCCATACGCATGCGCAGATGTGCGAACATCGCTCGGAGCGAACGAGCGGCTGCTTACGAGCGGCTCTGAATCAGGCCCAGGGAGTCCAGGTGTAACAGTCCTGAATATGTAGACAGCAGTGGTTTGTAGATTGTTGGAATTTATCCTCCTTCTTTCATTTACATATCAACAGACATGGTTTAGCACAAACCGCCTTAGCAGTTCACACATATTGGCCCGTATTCAATTTGGAGCAAAAAGCCGAGATAGGTAAAAAAGTTTCGCCGATGACGTCATTTCACCAGGCGGAAAAGTATCGCCGTATTCAATTTGAAAGACTTTCCACCTAGGCGGAAAGTCAGTGCAGTGTAATAGGCAAAAAAGTTTCTACTTCAGGGTCCATAGGAAACCTTGGGGTATAGGTGTGACGTCAGTCATCGGGCACCATAGAGTTAAGCTTTCAGCCTCCCAGGATGCACTAGGGTCACCCTCCTATTCCCCGCCCCCGAGCCAAGGCATCTCAGTTTAGTTTGGTGCCCGGCCGGAGTCGGGTGCACCTGTTGGAGTGGGGGCCAAGAAGAACCCTTGAAGTTTTCTTCATGCAGCTGTGGCTGCACATCTGGAAGTACAGCATGGACAGTCAGTCCTGACGTCCATGCTGTCTTCCCTACACCCCCGCTGGTACCGATCCGAAAATGCTGGTGAGCATCTGGGGTCACAGCTAGCGGTGACCCCAGATGTTCAGGACCATGGCCGGAATCAAGGGGGACAGCAAGGTAAGCAGCGGGGTCCTGAGGTGGGTCCCCGCTGTTACATGGTCCAGAGTCCCCAGGCAGGGGGCTCCCTGGGGACTGGCTGCAGCGTGGAGCCAGGTATATAACCTGCGCTTCCACTACCCCCCTGGGACAGCGGACCGCAGCAGAGCGGTAGCGCTGCAGCGTCCCGGGGGTTAAATGCATGCCAGGGGAGCGCGCCTTCCCTGTCTCACAGCCGGCGCCTCCCCCGCTGCACACAGCCCTCTCTGCAATACGCCGACTGGCCCTGTGGCAGCGCTCCTCCCCCAGGCCAGCCTCCTCTCTGCTCCTCGGCGGCCATCTTCAAGAACGCATGGTGAATGCTGCTGGAAGTCTGGACGGAGGCATCGTGGTCTGGGTCCCCCCGCATACCTCTCCTCCGCTGTGGTCTGGTCTGTGTATGCAGCTCTGTGTCCTACCAGACTCTGTGTCTGTGTAGTTGATTTATCAGCGCTGATTAGTGCAGGAATTGAGTTTCTTTGCATTGTATGTGACTGTGCTAGCGCTGCTGCCTGTACTTTCCATTTCTGACTGTCAGCCTTATTACTGTCCCTGTTCTTTCTGCTAAAGCCCTTGCGGTGCGGCGCTGCAGTGTGGTCTCTCGCCTTTTTAAAAAAATTGGTGAGAGGGGTCACATACTTTCTACCATCATGTCTGAAAGTAACTTTCCTCTCTGGCTGCAGTGTACTACGTGTAAAGTACCTTTAGCGGAGGGGGAGGGTAGCGCGGAGGGTCTCTGCTGGCAGTGTTTGTCGTTGGCGTGGCCTATTACGGTTACTGCACTGGTACAGGAGCCGCCCTGGGCTTGTTTCGCTAAGGCGCTTACAACCTTAGTGGGCCAGTTAGCTCCGCAGCCTGCGTTTACGCAGATGGGTTTGTCCCAGCAATCAGTGGTGTCGTCACCCATGCAGGGTTTCCCAAGACAATTGGTGGTACCCCGCAGTCTCCCTATTTCCCCTCTCTCGGTTTCTCAGGAGCCGGCGTGGGTTAACTCCCTGACGAGTTCTGTACAGCACTTGTCGGATGTGTTGCAAGGGGAGTCTGTGATGCGGCCACATAAACGGCCGGTGGCGTCTCTGTCGGCTCCTTATGAGGATGACGAAGGGACGTCTGATGATGGGGAGATTCTGGATCCTTACGATCAGGAACCTCTCCGTACTAAGGAAGCGGACGCTAGGTCCAAGGTGTATATTCCTGGACTTATTCGGGCAGTCCGCACAGCCTTGGTGATTGAGGACGAAGTTCCCCCAGCGGCTAAATCCAAGTATGCATCTTTTAAGGATGTGAAGGGTGACGCCACAGTCTTTCCTCTTTCGGGTCAGTTGGTGGACCATTTAGAGGAGGCGTGGAAACAGCCTGGCAAGCGATACCAGCCGCAGAGGCGTCTGGCGGTGGCTTATCCGTTCGCGGATAATTATTTTGCTAAGTGGGAATCCCCTCCACAGGTGGATTCTCATGTGACACTTCTTGTCCGTAGTGCCACATTACCAATGCCATCCATGTCCTCCCTTAAGGATGCTACGGACCGCAAGGTGGAGATCTGCCTGAAGTCCGCTTATTCCCTTGCGGGGGGGGGCAGCGTGGTTGGCTATGGCCATTTGCTGGGTTGCCAGAGCTATGGAGCGCTGGGCGGATTCGTTGGAGGCGTCCTTCGATTCCGGCTGAGCAGGCGGAGTTGATTGGTAATCTCCATGATTCGGCCACTTATATCAACGAGGCGGCCTTAGACATTAGTACCCTGCGTCTCGAATTTCTTCAGCAGCGATGGCTGCTCGTCGCACCTTGTGGTTGCGATCTTGGAAGGCGGACGCTGATTCCAAAAAGGGGTTGGAGGCGTTGCCCTTTAACGGAGAAGTTCTCTTCGGTCCAGATCTGGACAAGATTGTAGCCACACTGGCGGCAGCCAAATGGGCATGTCTCCCATCGGCCGCTGTCCCTTCTGGTTCAGGACCATCGTCCTTTCGGTCTTATAGGGCCCAGGGCAGGCCCAAACCACAGTCTTTTCCCCGACAGGCTGGCCCCAAGAAATCAGCCAAGCCCTGGAAACAGACCTGGAGTACCAGACGTCCGGCCCGTAAGCCAGATGACAAGCCTGCGGCCTGACGGTCCGGGCCTCCCTTTGGGGGATCCCAAAGTGGGAGGCCGTCTGCTGCAGTTCGCCCGGTGTTGGTCGGTCACCACGACAGACACTTGGGTTCTCGAGGTGGTCTCCCACGGGTATGCCCTCTCCTTCCGGCACAGACCCCCGGCTCGATTTTTCACCATGGGTCTACCATCAGACCGGAACAAGGCCACGGAGCTGCGGAAGGTCTTGCACACTATGCTCCAAGCTGGAGTTATAGTGCCTGTTCCATTCTCCCAGAGGGGCCAGGGTTTCTATTCCAATCTCTTTTTGGTGCAGAAACCCAATGGGTCGTATCGTCCGATTCTCAACCTCAGGGCTCTCAACAAGTCTTTGCGGGTGCCGAAGTTTCGGATGGAGACCCTACGGTCCATCATTCTGGCGCTGGAACCTGGGGACTACATGGTGTCATTGGACATACAGGACGCTTACCTGCATGTCCCTATTCTTTTGCGCCATCAGCAGTTCCTCAGGTTTGCAATCCGCAGCGACCACTTTCAGTTCCGGGCGTTACCTTTTGGCCTGGCGACAGCACCACGTGTTTTCACCAAGGTGATGGCGGTCATGGCGGCTTCCCTGCGGCTGCAAGGAGTCCGCATGTTGCCGTACTTGGACGACCTTCTCTTAGTGGCAGGATCTCCGGAGCTCCTTCTGCGCCACTTGGACCTGACCATTGCGCTACTGCAATGGCACGGCTGGTTAATAAACTGGCAGAAGTCCACTCTAATCCCGTCTCAGCGGATTCTGCACCTCGGAGCCTTATTGGACTCGGGACAGCAAAGGATCTTTGTGACGGGGGAAAAGATCTCTGCTTTACAGTCGAAGGTGCGCAGTTGTCTGCACAGCCGCCGGGTGTCTCTACACTCGGCGATGAGGTTACTGGGCTCCATGGAATATGCCCAGTTTCAGTCCAGACCTCTGCAGCGCCTGATCCTGTCCAAGTGGAACGGGCTGCCTCAGTCTCTAAAATCCAAGACGATAGTGCTCACCCCGGAGGTTCGCCTGTCCTTTGCCTGGTGGTTGCAGACGACCCATCTCAACAGGGGACGTCTGTTCTGGGTACCGAATTGGGTCCTGTTGACAACGGACGCCAGTCTTCGGGGCTGGGGAGCAGTTTCGGGTCCACACTTGTTCCAGGGCAGGTGGACTCCGACAGAAGCAGAGCTTCCAATAAACATCTTGGAACTCCGAACGGTTTTCAATGCTCCCCAGCAGGCACATCGGGTTCTCCAGGGTCGCCCAGTGCAGGTCCAGTCGGACAACGCTACCACCGTGTCCTACATAAACCGGCAAGGAAGAACCCGAAGTCAGGCGGCTCTCGTAGAGGTGTCTCGGATCCTGGTATGGGCGGAGTGCAATCTTCCGGCTATATCAGCTGTCTTCATCCCGGGAGTGCTAAATTGGGAGGCAGACTTTCTCAGTCGCCAGGACGTTCATCCGGGGGAATGGTCCCTGCACCCGGACGTTTTTCAACTTCTGGTGGACAAGCGGGGTCTTCCAGAGATCGACCTCATGGCGTCCCGGCACAACAACAAGTTGCCAGTGTACGGGTCTTGCACAAGAGACGAAAAGGCGTCTCTGGTGGATGCTCTGTCCGTCCGGTGGACTTTCTGGTTCGCTTACCTGTTTCCTCCGGTTTCCCTTCTTCCACGGGTAATCCGGAAATTCAAACAGGAAGGAGGGACGCTCCTGTTGATAGCTCCCTTGTGGCCCAGACGGCACTGGTTCTCAGACCTTCAGGGTCTGTCCGTGGACAGTCCTCTGCGGTTGCCGCTACGACCGGACCTTCTGTCGCAGGGTCCTTGTTTCACCCGGACCTGACTCGGCTGTCTTTGACGGCGTGGCTGTTGAGACAGCCATGTTAAGGTCCTGGGGGTTTTCCAGCTCTGTAGTGCGTACCATGTTAAGAGCCCGGAAACCGTCTTCCGCGAGGATATACCATCGCGTGTGGCATACGTTCTTCCAGTGGTGTCAACCGAGAGGTTATGCACCGCGGGAGTTTCGTCTGTCTCGGATACTCGCCTTCCTACAAGCGGGACTAGACCATGGGCTTCGCCTTGCTTCTTTGAAGGTACAGGTTTCGGCCTTGTCTATCTGGTTTCACCGTAGGATTGCTACAATCCCTGATGTGCGCACCTTTATGCAGGGCGTTCTGCGAATTCAGCCGCCTTTTGTTCCACCTGTTGCTCCTTGGGACTTGACAGCCGAACAGCTGTTGATCAGACTTGTTACCAGTGGGTCCTGGGAGATGCATGCATACACATTGACAGTTATGGTGACCACCCTGGCTTGGCTAAGTACATTACTATAATGCTATGCCTCACCTGTGTATTGGATTCCACTTCTTGCTGACATCACTTTTGTTGCTGCTATATTTATGATGATGTCGTTGTATCCTGTTTATTAACACAGATGACTTTTTTGCATTTACTATTGGATGTGCTTGTTCTTTGTGCAAAATATTTGACTATACCTTTATGTGCCTAGCACTCCCCTGCTTTTAGATTTAAGAGTGCTACTGGGTTTTGATTTTATATATATATATATATATACAGTCAGGTCCATAAATATTGGGACATTGACAGAATTTTCATATTTTGGCCTCTATTCACCACCACAATGGCTTTGAAATGAAACAAACAAGATGTGCTTTAACTGCAGACTTTCAGATTTAATTTGAGGGTAATTACATCCATATCAGGTGAACGGTGTAGTAATTACAAGGGTTTCTATATGTGCCTCCCACTTTTTAAGGGGCCAAAAGTAATGGGACTATCAACTAGGGGTGAGCGGGTTCGGATTTCTGAAATCCGAACCCCCCCCGAGCCCCCCCGATCCGAGTCAGGCTCGACTTTTCCCGCCTGACTCGGATCTGAAATCGAGGCAAAACGTCATCATCCCGCCTTCCGAGTCTCGCGGGTTTTGGATCCTATATAAGGTACCCGCGTCGGCGCCATTTTCTCACTCGGCTGTGGACAGTGAAGAGGGAGAGTGGGAGTTAGGGCTGGCTGGGCTGTGTAGTGTAGTGCAGAGTAGTGTTGTGCTGTGCTGCGCTGTGCTGCTGTTGTCCACTACTTCAAAGTCCATAGGGGCTGGCTGTGTTGTGCTGTGCTGCTGTTGTTAATAGGGGCTGTGTCCACTACTTCAAAGTCCATAGGGGCTGGCTGGACTGTGTTGTGCAGTCAGTTCTCCATAGGGGCTGTGTCCACTCCAAAGTCCTGTGCAGTGTCCCAGTCCTAAGGGGGTGCTGTAGTGTTGTCCAGGGGGTGCTCTGTCCATCAGGGGTGCTCCCCCCAAGTGCTAAAAAAATAATATTTTTTGTGTGTTTGTGAATTGTGTGCGCAGTAGCCGCACGTGCATCAACAAAGTAGTGCCAAGCGTGCGCCTGTGTCATAAGTAAAGGGCCGGCTGGCTTGACCGTTAAAGGGTGCTGTAACTCCCAAAGTACACTCCAGTCCAAACCAAAAAAAAAATTATTTTCTGTGTTTGTGAATTGTGTGCGCAGTAGCCGCACGTGCATCAACAAAGTAGTGCCAAGCGTGCGCCTGTGTCATAAGTAAAGGGCCGGCTGGCTTGACCGTTAAAGGGTGCTGTAACCCCCAAAGTACACTCCAAACCAAAAAAATATATATTTTCTGTGTTTGTGAATTGTGTGCGCAGTAGCCGCACGTGCATCAACAAAGTAGTGCCAAGCGTGCGCCTGTGTCATAAGTAAAGGGCCAGCTGGCTTGACCGTTAAAGGGTGCTGTAACCCCCAAAGTACACTCCAGTCCAAACCAAAAAAAAAATTATTTTCTGTGTTTGTGAATTGTGTGCACTGTGGCTGCACGTGCATCAAGAAAGGAGCAGTGCCAAGCGTGCGCCTGTGTCCCATAAGTAAAGAGCCGACTGGCTCATTTCTTAAAGGGCGGTGTAACCCACAAAGTGCACTACTCTCCAGCAAAAATAAAAAAATATTTTCTGTGTTTGTGTGCGCTTTAGCCGCACGTATCTATCAATATAACATAAATGGAGGACCAAACTTTCTCCGATAAAAATAAAATAGGGAAAGATCAAGAAGCACTTTCTCCTAGTGCTAGTGCTGTTGCTGCTGCTGGGAGTTGTTCATCATCCCAGAGAGGAAGTAGGAACATCTCTACTTTTACTAAACAATTGACCCTCCAACAGTCCCTAGCGATGAGGATGAAGTACGACAGCAGTCATCCTGAAGCAAAACGTATAACTGAGGCCTTGACTGCTATGTTGGTGTTAGACGTGCGTCCGGTATCCGCCATTAGTGCAGTGGGATTTAGACAATTGATGGAGGTAGTGTGTCCCCGGTTCCAAATCCCGTCTAGATTCCACCTGCATCCTCAAAGCAGCAGCGACAATCGTGCGTCTGTCTGTTAAAGGATGGTGTAACCCTCAAAGTGCGCTCCACAAACAATAAAAATATTCTTCTTTTTTTTTCTGTCTTTGTGAAATGTGTGGGCTGTAGCCGCACCTGCATCCTTAAAGCAGCAGCGACAAGCGTGCGTCTGTCTGTTAAAGGGTGGTGACACCCTCAAAGTGTGCTACACAAACAATAAAAATATTGTTCTTTTTTTTCTGTCTTTGTGAAATGTGTGGGCTGTAGCCGCACCTGCATCCTTAAAGCAGCAGCGACAAGCGTGCGTCTGTCTGTTAAAGGGTGGTGACACCCTCAAAGTGTGCTACACAAACAATAAAAATATTGTTCTTTTTTTTTCTGTCTTTGTGAATTGTGTGGGCTGTAGCCGCACTTGCATCCTCAAAGCAGCAGCGACAAGCGTGCGTCTGTCTGTTAAAGGGTGGTGTAACTCTCAAAGTGCTCCAAAAAATAAAAAACTATTTTTTTTATGTGTTTGTGACTTGTGTGCGATGTAACCGCACTTGCATCCTCAAAGCAGCAGCGACAAGCGTGCGTCTGTCTGTTAAAGGGTGGTGACACCCTCAAAGTGTGCTACACAAACAATAAAAATATTCTTCTTCTTTTTTCTGTCTTTGTGAATTGTGTGGGCTGTAGCCGCACTTGCATCCTCAAAGCAGCAGCGACAAGCGTGCGTCTGTCTGTTAAAGGATTACATCGGTGACAGCATCCAAGTAGGCATGTCAGACAGTCCGTACCTGTACTGGCAGGAAAAAGAAGCAATTTGGAGGTCCCTGTACAAACTGGCTCTATTTTACCTGAGTTGCCCCCCCCTCCAGTGTGTACTCCGAAAGAGTGTTTAGTGCAGCCGGGAACCTTGTCAGCGAAAGGCGTAGGAGGTTGCTTCCACAAAATGTGGAGAAGATGATGTTCATAAAATGAATTATCAACTCTTCCAGGGAGACCAGCCTCCAGAACGTACAGAGGGACCTGTGGTTGTGGATTCCAGCGGGGACGAATTAATACTCTGTGAGGATGAGGATGTACACAACACTGAAGAGGGTGAGGAATCGGTGGATGAGGAGGATGAGGACGACATCTTGCCTCCGTAGAGCCAGTTTGTGCAGGGACAGATTAATTGCCAGCTTGTTTTGTGGGGGCCCAAACGAACTAATCATTTCAGCCACAGTCGTGTGGCAGACCCTGGCGCTGAAATGTTTGGTTTGTTAAAGTGTGCATGTCCTGTTTATACAACATAAGGGTGGGAGGGCCCAAGGACAATTCCATCTTGCACCTCTTTTTTTTCTTTGCATTATGTGTAGTTTGGGGCCTAGTTTTTCAAACTGCCATCCTGTCTGCCACTGCAGTGCCACTCCTAGATGGACCACGTGTTTGTGCCGCCCACTCGTATCTCTTAGCATAGTCATCCAGCTACCTCGGTGCAACCTTTTGGACATAAAAACACTATTGTGAGGTGTTCAGAATAGACTGGAAATGAGTGGAAATTAAGGTTATTGAGGTTAATAATAGCATAGGAGCAGAAAAACCCACAAATTCTGTGATTTTAGCTGTTTTTATGCTTTTTTTCAAAAAAATACAGATCCAAAACACAAAACCCAGAACCCAAAACACGGAAGGGTGGTTTTGGCAAAACCAATCCAGATCCAAAACACGAAGAAAGATCCAGATCCAAAACCAAAACACAAAACATGAAAAGTGGCCGGTGCACACCCCTACTATCAACTCAAAAGCTATTTCATGGACAGGTGTGGGCTATTCCCTCATTATTTCATTATCAAATAAGCAGGTAAAAGGTCTGGACCTGATTCTAGGTGTGACATTTGCATTTGGAATCAGTTGCTGTCGACTCTCAATATGAGATCCAAAGAGCTGTCACTATCAGTGAAGCAAGCCATCATCAGGCTGAAAAATCAAAACAAACCCATCAGAGAGATAGCAAAAACATTAGGTGTGACCAAATCAACTGTTTGGAACATTCTTAAAAAGAAAGAACGCATCGGAGAGCTCAGCAACACCAAAAGACCGGAAAACCACGGAATACAACTGTTGTGGTTGACAGAAGAATTATTTCCCTGGTGAAGAAAAACCCCTTCACAACAGTTGGCCAAATCAAGAACACTCTCCAGGAGGTAGGTGTATATGTGTCAAAGTCAACAATCAAGAGAAGACTTCACAAGAGTGAATATAGAGGATTCACCACAAGATGTAAACCATTGGTGAGCCACAAAAACAGAAAGACCAGATTAGAGTTTGCCAAACAACATCTAAAAAAGCCATTACAATTCTGGAACAACATCCTATGGACAGATGAGACAAAGATCAACTTGTACCACAGTGATGGGAAGAGAAGAGTATGGAGAAGGAAAGGAAATGCTCATGATCCAAAACATACCACCTCATCAGTGAAGCATGGTGGTGGTAGTGTCATGGCGTGGGCATGTATGGCTGCCAATGGAACTGGTTCCCTTGTATTTATTGTTGATGTGACTGCTCACAAAAGCAGCAGAATGAATTCTGAAGTGTTTTGGGCAGTATTATATGCTCATATTCAGTCAAAGGCTTCAGAACTCATTGGACGGCGCTTCACAGTGCAGATGGACAATGACCCGATGCATACTGCAAAAGCAACTAAAGAGTTTTTTAAGGCTAAAAAGTGGAATGTTATGCAATGGCCAAGTCAATCCCCTGACCTGTATCCGACTGAGGATGCATTTCACTTGATGAAGACAAAACTGAAGGGAAAATGCCCCAAGAACAAGCAGGAACTGAAGACATTTGCAGTAGAGGCCTGGCAGAGCATCACCAGGGATGAAACCCAGCGTCTGGTGATGTCTATGCGTTCCAGACTTCAGGCTCTAATTGCCTGCAAAGGATTTGCAACAAAGTATTAAAAAGTGAAAAGTTAGATTTAGGATTGTTTAGTTTGTCCCATTACTTTTGACCCCTTAAAAAGTGGGAGGCACATATAGAAACCGTTGTAATTCCTACACTGTTCACCTGATTTGGATGTAATTACCCTCAAATTAAATCTGAAAGTCTGCAGTTAAAGCACATCTTGTTTGTTTCATTTCAAAGCCATAGTGGTGGTGAATAGAGGCGAAAATATGAAAATTCTGTCAATGTCCCAATATTTATGGACCTGACTATATATATATATATATATATATATATATATATATATATATATATATATATATGTATATATATCTTATAACCTGAGGTTAGTTATTTGATAAGAAATAGAATATGAGGTAAAACTGGCAATTACCTGTGGTGGCCTGAAGTTACAAATAAACAGAACAAAGCACAAAAGGAGGGAAGACTAACGTACCCCTTCTCAGGCACAGCTACTGGGGGCACTGCATATGGGCACCTCTACAGGGGGCATTGCATATGGGCACTACTACAGAGGGCCCTGCATAAGGGGTACTACTACAGGAGTGAGGAAGGAGGCTGGAAAGCTGAGGCAGGAGGATGGAGAGACAGGGGGATGAAAGCGGAATATATTTAGCCCTCCATGCCCCACTTTGATGCTGCTCCTAATCTTTATTTTTACTTCTCTTTACTTTAATCCCATATGGACCCATCTCCCCCCTGGAACACTTGGGGAGGAGGGGCCGCCATAGCACGCACGTGCTCCGGGTGCCCTGGCTACATGCTACACCTGTGTGTACAGTCGTACTCAGTTATACACCCGCTGGTTGGGATGTCATGCAGTTCACCAGCCGCTGAATGTATGTTCTTGCGGGTAATTGTGCAGGATGCTGGAAATGCTTTGTATGCAGGTAATCA
Organism: Taudactylus pleione; assembly: GCA_031769625.1. NCBI lineage: Eukaryota > Metazoa > Chordata > Amphibia > Anura > Myobatrachidae > Taudactylus > Taudactylus pleione. Next base: position 2,146,954 of record JAUIMM010000559.1, on the reverse strand, counting down.
CAGGTCACTACTATCTCCACTGTGGCGCTGTGACACAGTGACAACATGGTGCAGTGTATGAAAATTACTTAGATAAGCGGCCATCTTGGAACAAGGAATGTAGCCTCCCTGGAAGATCATGGAGTCTGCACAGCAGCACACTTCACTTTCAACACCACCCCTCACTACAAGCTTCTCCATGTTACACAAACATTCAATGAAATCTTCTTGGTAGCAACCTGAAAGGGAAACAGGATTAAGCACATAAGAAAACATCAACATATCATGTGACTTTGGCCTATTCTTCTTATTAGACACATCAGTAAGAGTCCCCTCACTAACAGCATGGACTTATAACAGTCTCTGAACTCATGACTCCTGTCACTCTAATGATTCTGGATGTCTTGCAACTTGCAATGTCTTTTACCCTATCTTGGACTTCCACTCACACCAATTGGATATTGGCTTTGCTTCTTGCATGTTCAGAGGATCACTGAATGCAATGTTTGCAAATTCTTAATCATATCTCCTACGTCACTTTCTGATAATTGATCTTGAAGAAGCCCTTTTCTGTGGCTGAACGTCCACGGAGGTAGCCTCTGGTTCAGATACATCTCCAGTTGCTGGCATGCCCAGTGACACATACTTGCTCTGTGTATCAAAGTCCAGCTTTTCTCTAATACCGCGTGTCCACTTGCCGATAGAGGAACGACAGTACGATTACAACATTGTAATCGTACAGTCGTTCCTCATCCTGTAATGTGCCTACACTGAACGATATGTCTTTCAGTGCAGACACCCTCCCTCATCCCCGAACATGCACAATCTGTCGTTATCGGCAGATTGACCTGCATGTTCAGACGATGGTTGATGTCGAAAATGACCAGCGGGAGCGGCATTGCTGCTTGGTCTCAATATTTTCATGCCCGATTTGTGAAGGATTAATGAGCAATGGAACGATAATGATGTAATTATTGTTCAATCGCTCATTTTAATCACCTAGTGGATATGCACCTTAACTTGCACTGTTTCTTTGAATATGATATCTCTAGACTTGACAAGTCTTCTGGTACTTGGAATCCATAATCTGTAGCCTTTACTTTCATGGCAGTAGCCAAGCATGATACACTTTACTGATTTTGAATCCAACGTGCATCTTCTTTCCTTTAAGAATGTGTACATAGGTAGTGCTTCCAAAAGTTCTGAAATGTTTTACACTTGGTTTTCTGTTTGATCACACTTTAATAGGTGTTATGTTCTCTCGGGCAATTGTAGGAGAGCTGTTGTTTTAGATAAACTGTGGACACAGCTAGCACTCAAAACTGCTTGTCTAGGCCTGCGCCCTTTAGCATGCATCTTGCTCTCTACTAGTGTATGGATTCCTCGTTCACTGAGACTGTTTTGCTCAGGAGTATAGGCAATGGTTAATTGATTCTTTATTCCATATTTTCTCAGGAATAATTTCACCTCTCTGTTTAGATATTCTCTACCATTATCAGATCTCAGGGTCTTGTGTCTGTGAACAGTTTGATTCTTTACAAGCCTCTTGTAAAGAATCAATCTATTTTGCTACTTCAGATTTCTCTCTGATGAAGTACTCATCATTCTTGTAAAGTCATTTATTAACGTTACAAAGTATTTGTTCCAATTTTTAAACAGGTTTTAATTGTTCAACTTTTGTAGTCTGACTTGATTGTCAATCCCATTGACGATAATAATAACGATGTCTTTAACCTTCAGACGCCTCTTGCGGCATTACCATTTTATGCATTGCTGTAGTGTACAGTACATTTCTGAATTAGGCCTACAGGTCAGAATCGCGGGTACACCCGTCCCAATGAATAATCATGCACTTGGAGAGGTTTAAATAGCATAATTTGGTCAATAAAGATATGTCAGTTTTCAGATGAATTTCTCTAAAAAGCTCAATAATGGCTTAAATGATGTGGGATAGGTATGCGGAGGTGTAAATGATGTTGAACAGGTATGGGGAGGTGTAAATGATATAGGACAGGTATGTGGAGGTATAAATGCTGTGGGACAGGTAAGTGGAGGTGTCAATGATGTAAGTGGAGGTGTAAATGCTGTAGGACAGGTATGTGGATGTACTGTATTGAAGGGAGAGGGGTTTTTTAATCAGATGAAAGGTAAAAGTGTTTAATCGTCTATAAACACTGCAAAACTACTATACAGACATTTTTATGTACACCAAAATGTTTGAGAGACTTTAATTTGATGCTATAATTTTCCAACCATTAATAAAAAGTGCAAAAATAGTGTGTGACACCTTTTAAAAACCTCCAGTACTTTATGGCCACTAACAGTCTTCTTCATGGTCCTGCTATCTCAGTTGTCACTTTTGTGGGGTCCAGGTTAGTTTTCCCACTTTTTCATGCACTTCTCCGAGGTTGCATGTTGTAGGAAAGTCGTACACCCTCGCCACGGCTACCACAAATTGCCATTCCTAATTGGATCTCGCATATCTCGGCTGCACACATTCATGCAATGTATGCGTGTTTTATGAAACAAACTTGCATTCACGGACGTTTCGCTGGTAAAAAGTCTTTATCAGCCTCAGGACTTCACTGATGCTGGGAACACACTGAAAGATGCCATTATTTAGCGACAGCCAGATACGATACAACAATATATTGTGCCTAGGGATTGATATTGATGGTCGATGTTTGCAGACCATTGATGTATATCTTTCAATTGCACTATTTTTACCATTCAATGACAGTGTTCCGATGTTTGCCATGGTAATGCAGCAATAGTTTTCTGATGGTAAAATTTTTCTTAAAATCCTGACAGCTGCATCACCACTGGCTCCTTACTAGCTGCTACTGGTGTGATTGTGCTGACTATGACTTCACTCAGCCTCAGGTTAGTGGCAATGTCATCCTGTCCTGCTCCACCTCCTCTAGTGACAGACAGCCTTCTCTGCGACCGGCTGCGCTGTGGGCATATTGCACATGCGCGAACCAAGTCTCTGCCTTCCAGTGACAGACAGTCCACTTTGCCACTGGCCTTCTGTGCGGTGGGAGTATTGCACATGTGCAAACCATTGCAATGGATATACCATTGAATGCTTTTAATGCGATGATTAGCTACATTCGATGGTGAAAGCCTGGCCCACCATTCCACTATGGGATTCCGATATCCATCCCTAATTGTGCTTGTGTACACACTACATGATAAGCCATATGATGACAGAGTTATTTAGTGAGTACCAGGGTGAGTATGTGACTGTAACATCATGGGTATTTGTGTGGTAATTAGCTTGAGTGATAGTGTGACTGACAGTATTACTGTAATTGATGAGTGTAGGGACATTGAAGGTCAGTGTGAGTGATTCAAAGGTGAATGTGACTGAATGACAGGTCTATAAGGGTCAGAGTAAGTGACCGGGTAATTCAGACCCGCTCGCGAGCGCTGAGCGGATGAAGGCAGGGGCGGATGAAGGCAGGGTTGCAGCAAGATCCCCTTTAGCTAATGGACCCTGACATCATCATTTACTATTCACATGTACATCTATTGGAGTTACTATCCTGTGGCAAGCAAAGCGGACCGAGGGTACAAGTTTATACTGGTGGTGGCCAGATACTACATTTGAGACAAAATAACGGCGCTTTCAGGGCATAGAGCCACTCTTCTGCCCTCACTCTACGTCACGTCCAGGTCCATTAGCTGAAGGGGATCTAGTCTCAACCATGAAGGCGGGGACAGTGAGGGGGAGTTACAGGGAGAGTGAGGGCGGGGATAGTGAGGGGGAGTTACAGGGAGGGTGAGGGCAGGGACAGTGAGGGGTAGTTACAGGGAGGGTGAGGGCAGGGACACTGAGGTGAAGGTACAGGGAGGGTGAGGGCAGGGACACTGAGAGGGAATTACAGGGAGGGTGAAGACAGAGGTACTGAGGGAGAGTTATACCCCTTTTACACTGACTGAAAAATCTCAGGTTGATGCACGTGAAGTGAACGTGCATCAACCCTGGATATTAGTCAGTGTAAACTTGTCAATCCGGGTCCAGTGACCCAGGGATCCGACCCGGCTAACTTGCAGGGTTGAGCGCGGGTTGTTCCCATGTCACTCTACAATGTAAACGGCGTGACCCAGGTCACGATGAGTTGGGTTGCAGAATACTGGGCATTTTACATAATTTTATATATTAAATAATTGGTACTCTACCTGTGTCATATAGGGCTCCAGCCAAAACCCAAACATTTATTTACGGTTTATGTAGTAAAACATTCCTTTAACAAAACATCTGAACAAAAAAAAAAGATAATTATTATGACCTGATAGTTTGTAATTTAACCTTTGTTGTATGGCAGTGTGGCTCTAATCATTGAATTAATTGTGGCAATGTACGTCAAAAATACATAGCAAAATAATATAATGGAATAAATGTTTATTCGTGATAGATAATGCACGTTAGTTTTTATCAAATTCCCAAGCACATATGTGTGAACCATACTTGCCGACAATCAGTTCCCTCCTTCCGGGAGGGAGCTGATTGTCGGCTAACAGCGGGGGGTGTGCCCGGCCATTGATGGCACATTGGGGGTGGAGCCACGTGATCGCGGCATTGTGGCCCCGGCCCCTCTTCACAATGCCGTTATTTTCTGCATTGTGAAGCAGGGGGCGGGGGCACGATGACGCGATTCAGCGCGAAAAATAATGTAGGGGGAGTAAACTATAAACGAAAATATAGTGTTATGGATTGTTTGAGGAACGGGGGCCCCAAATCTGAGTCTTGCTTAGTGCCCCATGAAGTCTAAATCCGCCTCTGGGTGCTGTTTAAAGTTTTCAATAACACTAAAATCAACATTAAATCACAAGAACTGTAATACAAGATGTGCACAGCAATAATGCTTGTATAGATAAGGACTACATGAGGACCTAAAGTAAAAATATGGAAAATAAGATGTATTGCAAATAGTGGTATGATCATCAGGGCCGTAGAGAGCCATCCCGGGCCCCATAAGTAATGGGACGTGGCCTAATTGCAGAAGGTGTGGCCACAGGCAGAGGAGAGGAGACTGCTGCTGCTCAGTTGCAGTGAGCAGTCTCCCTGGTCTCCCACTGCAGCGTGTGCTGGGCTTCTGAGAGGGAGAGGGGGCACAGTCAGACGCGGGCCCCCACCAGGCCCCATTTTCCAGCAAATATTGAAGTTAGGAATTGTAACATAGGGAATAATGATTGCTTACAAATTCAAAATACATAGATGTAACCTGTGGCAAATTTTAACTATGCCAGTAAGATCTGCCACCGGTATACAATCGGGAAACCGGCTGCCTTAATACCGACAGCCGGCTTCCCGACTGTCATATCCCGGCGAGGGTGAAATGCCGGGTGTCTAGATGTAAACGCCTGACATTTCCCAGACGCCGGGAGACCGGCATCCCGATTGAAGGAGGGTTAGGGGGTTAGGTTAGTTTATACTTACCTTAGCAACGATCTGGATTTCCAGCACTGTCGGGCTTCCGCTGCCGGGAACTCTGCTTTTGCCGGCCAGGCGCTGCCGGGAATCGAACCGTGCAGCCGACGGTATTTCATACCAATTCCCTGCCACCTAGTGAGCCAGTTGCAATCTGTGACTGCACTGGCTGCACTGTTACTGGCAGTGGCTTCCCATTGGAAGTGCTACCTGCCAATCACACACAGGACAGCCAGTTTTAGGGTGAGGTGTTTTCTCCCCATGGGACTGTGGCATGACCTGGCACTGGGGATCCTCAGTCAGTGGACTGAGACCCGGAGTACTAGGTTGAATAGGAAGCAGTAAGTGGGGCGGTTGGATGTACGTTTTCCTCATAAGCTAAATCCAGGTGTTGGTGAGACCTGACCAGAGGCGCAGAGTTTAACCCACTGGTGGTCTTCACCAGTGACCCCTCAAATTGGCATGTGGGTTTCGCTGCAACCAGTGAGTAGGTCGCGACCCTCTGGTCAGGTACCTGGGAATTATTGAGGAGACTGAGTGACAGGAACAAGGTAATGAGACTGGCACTGGTGGAAAATCACCGGAGGAAATAATGGAGAATGTTGTTAAGGAACAGTTCTGGTGATGAACACAGGAGAACGAAACTGAAGAATAACTCTGGAGGATAATACTCAGATGAGCACTATGTACAATGCTGGAGGTCCAGATGCAGGATAGCTCTGGTGTATAATGCTGGGGATCCAGATGTAGGGTAGCTCTGGGAGGTATTTCTTGGAGATCCAGAGGCAGGATAGCTCTGATAAGTAACACTCCAGATCCAGACACAGGATAGCTCTGGAAGGCAATACTTGGGGATCCAGACGCAGGATAGCACACTTCAAGATGATATTATACCTTCCTATATTATGATATGATGAAATGATGAATTAATATAAGATTTCTCTCAGATCCCTAGCTATTTGTTAATTTCTGCTCATTCCAGTCTCCTGTGTAACACCCTTAGTGAGTTAGAGTCTCCCATAATATGACATGTTAAATCAATATATGGTTCCTCATAATATTGTATCTATATAAATTTATGATATGGGTATTCAAGGTACGAGATCGTGTATTCTTACCCTCTTATAGATACAGAATATGAGACATATATCACCCTATCAGGTGATTATGCTTATTTGATGCTCGTCAATCATTACAATATATCTTTGCAATATGCCTATCTCACCTAATATTTCAAAACTAACGTAGTATATTGAATGCGTCGTTTTTGAAGATGCAAGCATTACTATATAACAGCAATTTAGCCATTACCTTACAGGTGATGACAATGTAATATATGCTCCACCCCTTGTGTAATCGGGGATTGGAGGAGATTTCATCCTGGTCAATGAACCCTCATCTTATAAAAGGCTGAGTCTCCTAGTACATGCCACCCGGGTCCATGTTGAGAAAGCCACAGGCGAAACGTACGTCCAGGAGAATGGGAGAGTCAGTAGAACACGACTGATCTCCCCACCGGCATCTGAGGAAACCTCAAAAGACGTTACCCACACACCCTCTTCCTATACAGGTACCTTATCTTATCTCTGGCTCTCACGGCTCCACTGTAGTGCAACGGCTGCACTGCAATATCTTGCATATCAGTGGGTCAGCCACAGCACGATAGCTGCAGCAGAAGCCCCTTTTCCTTACTTACACAGTTCACACACCTCGTCAACGTGCTCTCATTTTTCAATCAATGTTTTTTCATATTGTTAAACAGCAGAAGCGGCACAGAGAACGTGTGACTGTTATTTACGTTTCCTTCTAGCACACCACACACATCTATAAAAAATAATGATGAATTCATTGGAGTTACGTAAATACTAAGGTATTATTATAAGCTATAAGAATTAAGCCTATCTAAAATTGCTGGGCAGGATTGCCCTTAATTGTGTTACAACTGATAACAAATTATTCTCTAAATGACAAAATAAGATGATAGGATAAGGAGTTAAACCATTGATAATATTACTCAATGTAACTGACTATTAAAGAGTGCATTTCCTCTGTTTACAATTCCATAGGAATAATGATGACCATACGTATGGACTATGGGAAATGTGCTGCTTTCTTAAAGATGTTTAATTGAGAGTGTGAAGCAGTTAAGCTAATTATCAAAGACTCATTGTAGCAGATGTATATGTGTACAAAGATTTATATAGATGTATACAGATATGAATTTAGCTTGTTAGAGCAGGTCAAATTATGACTTTCATGATCTATATGAGATATGTTTATTCTTTCTTATAACAGTAATAAGCATATCAAACAAATTTGCCCTTTCTCTCCCTAAAAAGCACTCAAGGGGGTTTGTGAAACACAATGATGTGGATCTAGTTATTCTATTATAGATCTTTATTATATGTTTATTGTTCTGTGGTTATTACCATGTCTCTCTGAAACACCAGTACAATTTTTTTCTTTGTGGAATAGAGAGTTTTTGAGTGTTTAGAAGCTCTATCTTTTAAGTGTATATTTAGTAAAAGTTATGTTTTAAACTAATTTCATAATTTCATCTGTTATAACATTAATAAGCGTGACCGCAAGCAGGAATTCTTCTTTATTTTCCTGCTGCACAGGAGAATATGGTTTTTCTTTTATTCTTGACTTCTGTTTAACTCCTGGGGACCATCACCATCCATTTAAATAGAAAGGATTTGTCCAAATTATCTAAGACATATGTTGGTTTATGTATGATCGACCTAATATTCTTTATATCCTGTGCAGAGTTTTCTTCTTTGTTCTTGTGCAGGATAGCACTGGGAAGTAACACTGGAGATTCAGACGCAGGAAAGCTCTGGGAGGTAACACTGGAGATAGTCACAGAGCGAGAACACAGAGTGGAGCCTGGAACAATGCCACAACAAACAGTCACTGGAGCAGTGAAGTTGTTCAGGCAACTTTCTGTTCCTGGAGTCCAACTCTTAGGACCTTATTCAGAGTCGGCTCGATGGTTAGGCCTGCGCACGTGCAGCGGCCGCACTGCGCGTGCGCTAGCCCCGGAGCGACAGAGAAACTCTGGAGCTCGCTACCAAAGGGGCGGCTGTCGATGTTGATCGACTGCTGCCCCCATTTGGTAGGCGGGCCGGGGGGGTGGTTTCCAAGATGGAGGCGTTCCTTTACGAACGCCTACCGTTTTGTGGGCGGCCGCACTGAGATCATCAGTGATGTCAGTGGGGAGCTTCCTGCTCCATCAGAGCAGAAAGCTCCCTGGGGCTTACGAGTGCCCAGACCCAAACTTAGGGTCTGGTCGTAAGCCCCGTGATCACCATCGCAACCATCAACCTGGTCGGTCATTAAGCTGTGGGTGGTAACCCACAGCTTAACGATTGACAAGGAGGCTGCCGTTCAGGATGCAAGCGGCTGCCCTGATTCAGGGCAACCGCTTGCATCTAATGACCGCCTCTGAATGAGGGCCTTATACCCTTAGGTAGCTGGTCATTGGAGAAAGGAATCAGCTGAATGACTGCTGGACTACCATTAGAGGAAGGTCCGGTCAGGTGACACAGACAACATGGCTGCACCCATGACCCCAGCCACATGGAACTCTGCAATGGAGCATTTCATAGAAGTCTAGCAGACCCCGGGAACAATACTCAGTGCGCCACCCGCCAATGCACCTGGCATCTGACTGTCTGGAAGATCAGGGTAAGCCAGCACCGCCGTGAGTAGCGGCCAATCCCAGGCTGCATCCTGACAGTACCCCCCCCCTTTCAGGGTAGACTCTGGACACCTTGAAGGTTTACCAGGATATTTCCTATGAAAAGCATGTATAAGCTGTGGGGCAGGTACATCAGAGGCTTTGATTCATGCTCGTCCCTCTGGGCTGTAGCATTTCCAATCTATTAAGTATTGGAGATGACCCAACCCATATCTAGAGTCAAGGATTTTTTCAACCTCAAACTCAACTCCGCATTGAGTATGAACTTGGGGAGTCTTGGGTAAGGGTGAGTTGGAACTGATTGAGGACCAACGGACGAAGCAAGGCAACATGAAAAGAATTAGGTATCCTTAATTGAGGTAATTCCAATTTATAGGCTACCGGGTTAATGACCTTTAGAATCCGATAGGGACCAATGAAGCGTGGAGTAAACTTCATACTTGGGAACCTTATGTTCCTTGTGGAGAGCCAGACTCTGTCACCAGGCTTAAGAAGAGGTACAGCCAGACATCTTTGATCAGCAAACTTCTAATTACTAGAGGTTTGTAAAGAAGAATTAATATTTTTCCAGATGTCCGAGTAAGACTCCAAAAGACTGGCAATGCGGGTACTTCAATTGGAGGTAAGGCTTGGAATTCAGGAACACGAGGATGTCTACCGAAAACAGGAGTGGAATCTGTAGAAGTATGATATCTGTAATTATGAGCAAATTCTGCCCACAGAAGCAAGTCAAACCAGTCGCCTTGAGAAGAAGACACAAACAGTATAATAAACGTCTCCAGTTCTTGATTGACCCTTTCAGACTGTCCATTAGTCTGGGGGTGATAGACCAAAGTGAATTTTAGTTTAACACCACAGGAAGAACAAAGAACCCACCAGCATCTCGCCACAAACTATACATCCCAGTCGGATACAATTTCCATAAGTAGACCATGTAGACGGAAAACTTCACACAGGAATACTTTAGCCAATTGTGGCGCTGAGGGAAGACCAACTAAAGGGATAAAGTATGCCATCTTAGAGAAACAGTTTACTACTACCCAAATTGTGTTGTGTTGTTTTGAAGTAGGTAGGTCCGTAATGAAATCCATCGACCGTGAGACTATGGTCTGGTCGGCATGGGTAAAGGTTGTACAGGACCCACCATTTTCCTGCAAGTGGATTTGTGTTGGGCACACTTGGCACAGGAATAAATTAATTTGCCGACGTCTTCCTTCATAGATGTCCACTAATAATAGTGCTGGAGAAGTTTCAATATTTTGAGAATGCCCGAGTGACCAGCAAACAGAGGCATGAGCCCATGTAAGTAACTGCTTGCAAAGACTGGGGGCCACAAACACTTTGCCAGGAGGGAGAGTGAAGTATGTGCAAAACCCAATGGGTCAAGAATAGTTTGATTCTTGTGCAGGACCTCATCTTCTCCTGGAGGCAGGAAGGACCGGGATAGAGCATCAGCTTTCTTATTCTGTATACCGGGCGAAACAGAATTTTTAAATTAAACTTAAAGAAATGAAGCCCAACAAGCTTGTCTGGGGTTAAGACGCTGAGCTCTTTTAAAATACAAGAGGTTCTTATGATCCGAAATAATAGTAATAGGAAACTTGGCTCCCTCTAAGAGGTGTCTCCACTCAAGTGCCAATTTCATGGTCAAAAGCTCTTGATCTCCGATAGCGTAATTTCTTTCAGCAGAAGAGAATTTTCGTGAGAAGTACCCACAAGGGTGATTTCGTCCATTTCAGCTACCTGTGATAACACTGCATCCACGCCGACTGAGGAAGTACCGACCTTGACTGTGTACGTTTTTTCCAAATTAGGTTGACACAAGATGGGAGCAGAGGAAAAAGCTTATTTGAGGGTCTGGAAAGCAGCCACAGCCGAGGGAGACCAACATGAAGGGTTTGCGCTTTTTTTGTGAGCGCTGTGATGGGGGCGACAATGGGTGAAAAGTTATGAATAAAACTTCGGTAGTAGTTGGAGAAACCTAGGAACCGCTGAACCAATATTAAAGAGTTAGGTTGGGACCAGTCCCTGATAGCACTCAACTTCTCAGGATCCATTTGCAAAGATCTTCTCAAAATAATATGACCCAAAAAAGGAACAGAAGACTTTTCAAAAATACACTTGGAGATCTTCCCAAATAGATGATGAACTCGAGAGACGAGAGAGGACTTCCATGACATGCTGGTGGTGAGACTGAAGTTCACTGGAAAAAATCTAAATGTAATCCAAATAAACTACTACAAAACGATAAAGAATATCACGAAAGATCTCATTTACATATTCCTGGAAGATTGGGGTGTTACACAGGCCAAAGGGCATCACCAAGTACTCGTAGTGGCTGTCGTGAGTATTAAAGGCAGTCTTCCATTCATCTCCATGCTTTATTTTAATTTGATTGTACGCTCCTCAAAGATCCAGTTAAGTGCAGATGGAGGCACCACGTACTTTGTCAAATAATTCGGGAATGAGGGGAAGGGGATATCTATTCTTAATCATGATGTCGTTCAATCCTTGGTAGTCAATACAGAGTCTAAGACCCCCATCCTTCTTCTCCACAACCCCTTCTCCAGCTGTAGATGGTCGAATGAACCCCTTGGCCAAATTTTTTCGGATGTAATATGACATAACCACTGTTTCAGGTCCCAAGAGAGGATAGATACGACCGCGAGGTGGAGTCTTCCCAGGGACCATATCGATGCCACAATCCCAAGGCTGATGGGGAGGTGACTTGTCAATGGCATGTTCACAGAAGACATCACAAAACTCTCGGTAAGATTCAGGAACCTGACAATCTGGGTTTGAACTAGAATTTATGGGAGCTAAAGAGACACAAGAAGTGAGAGTTGCAGTATTTGCCTGATGAGACCGCACATAAACTATTTGAGGAAGACACTTTTGATGGCAGTGAGAACCCCATGCCAGTATGTGCATGGTCGCCCAGTCTATGGTAGGATTATGAGGCCGCAGCTAGGACAAACCTAACACCAGAGCGTGAATACTTTTAGGTAATACTAGTATCTTCTCTTGATGTAAAGCCCCTAGTGAAGGGAAACTGGTAGAGAAACAGAGGAAATGACTCCGGCTTCAAGGGTCCAACCATCAACTCTTGAGAGCCAATACTCTCTAAAGGGCCCTGACTGGAATTTTAAGGTCATGCACTAAGAACTCAGAAATGAAGTTTCCCACTGCACCAGAGTCCATTAAAGCTTCAAGACTCATATGGGACCCCACTTGAATCTCAACAGGTATTAACGGATCTATTAGATGGGTGTATTTAGCTAGGACCCCCAACCAAACGCTCTCATCACTGGTTAGGCTCTCTCGTTTACCGAGAGAAGAGGACAGGATTTCAAGAAAAGGCCTGATGCTGCACAATAAACACAAAGCTAATTTTGAAGGTGACAAGTCCGTTCAGCAGGAGACAACTGGGATCTGTTGACTTGCATAGGCTCATCTGTGGGTGGTGAAGGAGAAGAAAAAGTTGTGCTGGTAGGAGGAGGATGACTCTTAATACGATCTTCTCGCCACTTACTCGCCAATCTTTCCCTGTGGCGCAAATCAATTTTAATACACAAAAAAATTTATTCTGAAAATTATTCTGGTAAATCCCGGGAGCCCAGTTCATCCTTTAATTGTCTGATAAAATGTGCAAGAGAGCTCTGTCATTCCATTTCTGAGGCAATGGTTTGAAATTTAGTATTGAACCACGTATTGCCCCACAGTATGTGATCCCTGCCGAAGTTGAGTGTCCGAAGAAGCAGATCTGCCAGGCTCATCAAAAATTTCTATTAAATGTACAGATGAAGTATTCATAGTTGGAAACCAGCGGATCTGCTCGTTTACAAAAAGGTTAAACACAATCCAGGGCCGTACCATTGAGTAATGAGATGATATATGCTACTTTCGACCTCTGAGTAGGGAAATTCTGTGGCAGACATTCAAATTGAATTTCGTATTGTTTTACAAAGCCACGGCAGAGTTTTGGATTTCCATCAAAACGATTGGGAGGGGCCAACTGGAGATGGGCCTTCGGAGGAGCAGAGGCAGAGGGAGGATTCACGGGTAAGGATGGAGAGGGAGCTGAGGTCAGTGAGGTAAGAGTGGACTGAATAGGAAGTAGTTGAGTGGATACGTCCTGGAGCTATTGTGCCACACATTGCTGAGCTGCTTCCTGGTTCTCCATATGCGAGGCAAGGTTTTGTATAGCCCCTTCATCCTGAGAACCAGTGGCTTCCATTTGGGCCTGAACAAACTGTCGCAACCTGGCAATGGGGATCCTCAGTCAGGGGACTGAGGGCTGGGGTACTAGGGTGAATAGGAAGCAGTAAGTGGGTCGGTTGGATTTACGTCTTCCTCATAAGCTAAATCCAGGTGTTGGCGAGACTGGACCAGAGATGTGGAGTCTAACCCACTGGTGGTCTTCACCAGTGACCCATCCAATTGGCATGTGGGTTTCGCTGCAACCAGTGAGTAGGTCGCGACCCTCTGGTCAGGTACCTGGGAATTAGCGATGAGACTGAGTGACAGGAACAAGGTAATGATGGAAAATCACCAGAGGAAATATTGGAGAATGTTGCTAAGGAATAGTTTTGGTGATGAACACAGGAGAAAGAAACTGTAAAATAACTCTGGAGGATAATACTCAGATGAGCACTATGTACAATGCTGGAGATCCAGACGCAAGATAGCTCTGTGAGATATTACTTGGAGATCCAGACGCAGAAGTAACACTGGAGATCCAGAGGCAGGAAAGCTCTAGGAGGTAACACGGGAGAGAGTCACAGATAGAGAACACAGTTTGGAGCCTGGAAGGATGCCACAGCAAACAGTCACTGGAGTAGTGAGGCTTACCGGGGGTCACAGAGCAGAATCCTGATGATCGGCTGACCAAAGTAACAGAGAAGTTCACAGATCACCAATCACCAGTACCCTGAGTGCAGGTGAAGCATTTTTTACACTGTAAGCTTGTGATCTACAGTCAAGTGCATAAATATTGGGACATTGACAGAATTTTCATATTTTGGCCTCTATTCACCACCACAATGGCTTTGAAATGAAACAAACAAGATGTGCTTTAACTGCAGACTTTCAGATTTAATTTGAGGGTAATTACATCCAAATCAGATGAACGGTGTAGGAATTACAACGGTTTCTATATGTGCCTCCCACTTTTTAAGGGGCCAAAAATAATGGGACTATCAATTTAAAAGCTATTTCATGGACAGGTGTGGGCTATTCCCTCGTTATTTCATTATCAATTAAGCAGGGAAAAGGTCTGGAGTTGATTCTAGGTGTGACATTTGCATTTGGAATCAGTTGCTGTCGACTCTCAATATGAGATCCAAAGAGCTGTCACTATCAGTGAAGCAAGCCATCATTAGGCTGAAAATTCTGTCAATGTCCCAATATTTATGCACCTGACTGTAGTTGATTGGTTTGAATGAAAATCTGGTAAGGTATGAAAGCAAAGAACAATCAGCAATTTTCTCCCAAATGCCAGAAAATGGTCAAAAACTGTTGTTTGAACAAATTGTTTAGGTCAAACATTTAACAAACTTGTCTGATGACCATTTTCATCTACAAAAACAGACAAATCTCAGGTGCACAACTATTAATAATATATAAATGCAATAGAATTTTGCAATCAATAGAGGTTTTTAGCATAATCTTGGCCAAGGTTATGGGCCTACCCACCACATCCAGGTAACCTCTTTAGGGTAGGTCCCTAACATACTACGATTCAAATCCAGAGCGCAGGACACCCCCAAACTGGCCCAGCTAAACCGCCCCAGGGCACCGCCATGGTAAGAAAAGTGCAGTGTAAAAGAGATAGTTAAGAGCAGCCACAGCTGCATATAAAGAATGAAAATAAAAAAGTGAGGTACATGTATAATAAACAGTGAAGGGTTAATATGTGTTATAAAAGAAAAATGTGTTATAATGCGGTGCCCTGAAACAGATCAACCAAAGCAAACCAGGGGGACCCACGCCCTAAAAATGAACCAAAGTTGCACTACAGTATATAAAACTTGTAGGACTTACCTAGAATTGTGCCTAATACCAGGGTGCATATACATTACCAGACTCCATGCTTTTAAACCAATAAGGTAGGGATGCTAATCCAAACTGATAGCATCTCCTTTCCCTCAGGTGTGCAAAAAAGCACATTAAATGAAGTATATGGGAAAGAGGTTACCTGGATGTGGTGGGTAGGCCCATAACCTTGGCCAAGATTATGCTAAAAACCTCTATTGATTGCAAAATTCTATTGCATTTATATATTATTAATAATTTGGAGTTGTGCACCTGAGATTTGTCTGTTTTTGTGCCTGCAATTAATCTCATCAGGTAGCACCTCCCATTATATATATAGTACAGGGTGTGCAGTCCAGAAATCTTTCCCATATAGACCATTTTCATCTGTTACCTGGCATGTAGGAGCAAATTTCTGATCATCATTTACTCCTATACGTTACCAGATTTTAACCGGCTGTGAAATATAGTACTGCAGGGAAAGGACAGGCTCCTTTCACACGGCACGGCCGCCGTGTTATAGCCGGAAAAAACTACTATGCAGGACGGTGCCGTGCCATCCCTGCAGTACTATATTTCACAGCCGGTTAAATACCGGGCGTTTTTTTGCCGTCCGGTCAAAACCAGCATGTGTGAAATAGCTCTCTGAGCTATTTCACAAATGACGGCTTTGGCCGGTCAGGCAAGAACAGGCTGGTAGCGGATGGCTTTTTTCTGGCACTCTGTGCCGTTCATAAGCAACGGCTTTGAGCCACTTTTTAAAGTGGTTTTTTTTTCCCCCTATTGGGCATGCACAGCTGCTGCTGCTGCACATGCGGCCGGCAGAAGCCAGTGTGTGTGAAAGGAAACATTGTTTCCTTCACACTACTGGCGTTCAGGGACGGCAGGGCACCATCCTGCATAGTAGTTTTTTCCAGCTATAGCACGGTGACCGTGCCGTGTGAAAGGAGCCTGTCCTTTCCCTGCAGTACTACATTTCACAGCCGGTTAAATACCGAAACCGGCATGTGAGAAATAGCTCTCTTTAATCGCACCGTGTATGGCTAGCTTCACTCTCACCCTCTCTCACAAAAAAATAACGCGCGCGCACGCGTTTTACATACCGTGCAAGTGCGCATGCGTGATGATGAGTAGGCCACGCCTCTTTATTTTACGCACGTTACGCCGCCCGCCTGATATTGCTCTGAGCAGGCGCCGCATCCATTTTGTAGTTCGTTGTGACTACGGGCGGCGGTCGCGTCGTGTGTGTGTGTGTACAGCGGCGGTTACGCAGTTTCCCCGGACTAGCATGGCGGACAGTCAGCCTCCCGCGGATTCGGGCGCCAGCACCGAGGCCGAGACCAAGAAGCTCAGCGAGCTGCGGGTGATTGACCTGAAGGCCGAGCTGAAGAGGCGGAACCTGGACACCGGCGGGAACAAGAGTGCACTCATGGAGAGGCTGAAGAAGGTGAGGCTGCGCCCGTCCTGGCCATGCATGCATGCGGGCAGGATGGGTGAGGGGTGGAGTGATGAGGGCAGGTCGCCGTGGAAGGGGATGAGGGGGAGACACCCGGGGATCGTTCTGTGTGATGGGTACCTTTTGTTTGCAGAAACATCGGCTGCCCCCATCCCGCCTAGTCAGGTGCTGGTACTGGGGACTGATCTTTTGTCGGTGAGAGGGGTGCTGGTGCCGCCGTGCGGGCAACAGAAGCGGCCTTCCGCATAAGGGGACCGAATTTGTGTTTATTGCCCAGATGTGTGTGTGTTCCCTGTGGCAGGCATGTAACTCTGCAGTTGTAGGCTAATTGGTGCTTATGGATGGATGCTCACCAAACCCTATGTGCACTCGCAAGCATTTGATCCAGCAGTAAGGAAATTCAGATTAGCTAATTATCTCCATTAATTGGGTCAATGCGAGTTGGGTCCTCCAAAAACATTCTCACGGGGAAACCCTCGCTGCGAATTAAACTTGCAATTCAGTTCCACCAAATGCACATAGATTTTTCAGTGGACAGTCGTGTTTTTTTATTGTGCACGCCCCCTTCAGGCAGGGAAATGCTTTATTTTAAGGTAAAAATGTTGGGCCACAGTACACAACCTCTTGTATACCTCTTCCAATGAAGAATAATGCGCTTGCATGGGTTTAAATAACATAAATGTTCTACTTTTCTCAATTTATGAAAACACTGAAATTTCTAGACTTTTTTTTGTTTACCCCAAAATGTTGGAAAGACTTTACATTCCTGAATAAAGCTTGCTATCATTTTCCACCATTAATACTCCCAAAACTAATGTTTTTTAATTTGTTTAAAGTCTTAAAATTGTTTTTAAAAGGTATTTTGCAGCCCCACTTTTTACTTTCCATAGGCCCATGTTATAAAATAACTAACCCCCCTCCCCCTTTCACATTGGCAATGTGAAAAATTCACCTGCTGCATGCACCTGCAATCCTAAAAACACCTGCCCCATCCATACAGCCCCCGCAAGATACCTTTTATGCAATTTTTATCCTTGTTCCCCACCTTAATTTTTGCCCCAAAAATGACACCCCCTTTTTGGGGTGTTAGGTAATTTTTTATTTTTTTGACTGATGTCTTCTTGCACTTTTTCCCGTCTGCCATTCATTGTAGAAACTTTTCCGCCTATTTCAGTGCATTGAGTTTTCGCTTATGTGAAAATGTCCTGGAATTGAATTTAAAGAAGATGCAAACAGGCGAAAAGCGGCAATTGGCGAACTTTTTAGCAGATTTTGGCTTTTCTCGTCTAATTGAATCTTGCCCTTACTAGTAAACAAATTCCTGCTTTATAAGCTGAAAATAGAAAGTATGGTGGTCGCTCACATCAGCTTAATGATATTGCCCAGGTGCTTGTAAAGAGCGGGGTTTACACTGAACCACAGGAAAAAAAGGGGATATTCCCTCCAGCACATTGTAGCAATATTAGCAAAATTATTTATAAACTGACCCCACCTGTAAAAAGCCTCTGTTTGCACCACCTCCTTCTCCTCCTACCCTGTGACCAGTAAACACTATTTTTGAACCTTCCCCCCCCCCCCCCCCACAAGCTTCATATGGTTTTACCCCCATCTCCACTGATGCTAGATCCCCACAAGGGAGTCACCCACCCCCATGAGCATATACCCCAACACAGCGGATCACTTTGATCCCCTGTGCATACGCTCCAGAATGCAGTTTGCTCGGCATTCTGTTACACGATTCCGGCAGTAGTGATGGCAGTCATACTACAGCATCACTGCCGGTGGTTCCTGAGGATGTCCTGCACCTGTGGCCAGTAACAAACCTCTTCTAAAGCCTGGGTCTCATTGTCACATGTAGTGCGACCTTGCAGGCTGATTTACTTTGCCTTGTAAGTTAAGAACCTCCAGTATTTTCCTTATGGCCACTAACAACCTTCTCTATGGTCCTGCTATTTCTGATTACATTTTGTGGGGTCCAGGATAGATTCCCCACTTTTCTACATGCTACCTCAAAAGTGCATGAAATGTTGCACACCCTCACCACAAATTGACCTTCCTACAGATGTGCCCATATCTATTCTCTGGGCGCTACACAACGCGCAAGCTCCGTGTGACTGAAGCGCCAAACGTCTTTTTGTGCAACTTTTTACTTTCATTTGCGTCGCCTCTAATTAAAATGATATGCAGCATGTCTATGTTCTTTGAGCGACTGCTGGTGTATTGGCATGCAAAACAATGTTACAGCCGTTGACACTGTAACGTAGCATTTTGCATGCAGATACACTCGCAGTCACTCATGGAATATAGACATGCTGCAAATTTAATCAGCACAAGCTGCTTGTGCTACCTATTCGCAGATCTGTGCGAATAAGACTCATTTGCGTGGCTATATCTGAGGCCACATCTGTAAATGGATGTCTTGTCTCAAGTGCGTGCGTTCATGCAATGTATGCGTGTCTCATGAAACAAACTTGCATCCACAAACTCACCCTAATTTAATTGCCACATTTTGTGAGAGCAATGCATTAGCTTATTCTTAAATATTCAGTTAGCATGTGCCATTAACTACTGACAGTTTGGGACCATTGAAATTATTGTGATGAGTTCTCACAGATCCATACTGGGAAGAAACAAAAAATTTAGTGCTGAAAATACTTTATATTTTTTTTTTTGCGGAAGGCTTTTTCAGGTAAGGGTTTTGTATGACATGCAACTCATTTTTTTAAAAATTCATATACAGTACCAGTCAAAAGTTTGGACACCTTCTCATTCAATGGTTTTTGTTATTTTCATTGTTTTCAACATAGATTAATATTGAAGGCGTCGGCACTATAACATAACACATATGGAATTATGTTGTAAACAAAAAAGGGTTAAACAAATCAAAATGTTTTATATTTTAGATTCCGCAATGTAGCCCCCTTTTGCTTTGACAGCTTTGCACACTCTTGGCATTCTCTCAATCCGCTTCATGAGGTAGTCTCCTGGAATGGTTTTCCAACAGTCTTGAAGGAGTTACCAGAGGTGCTGAGCACTTGTTGGCTGCTTTTCCTTCACTCTGTGGTTCAACTCGTCCCAAACCAGCTCAATTGGGTTTAGGTTGTGTGATTGTGGAGGCCAGGTCATCTGACGCAGCGCTCCATCACTTTCCTTCTTGGTCAAGTAGCCCCTGCATAGCCTGGAGGTGTGTTTGGGGTCATTGTCTTGTTGAAAAACAAATGATGGTCCCAGTAAGCGCAGACCAGATGGGATGACATGGTGCTGCAGAATGCTGTGGTAGCCATGCTGGTGTGCCTTGAAGTTTGAATAAATCACAAACCGTGTCACCAGCAAAGCAAGCCCACACCATCTCCTCCATGCTTCACAGTGGGAACCACACATGCAGAAACCATCCGCTCACCTCTGCATTTCACAAAGACACAGCGGTTGGAACCAAAAATCTCGAATTTGGACTCCAGACCAAAGTACAGATTTCCACTGGTCTAGTGTCCATTCCTTGTGTGTTTCTTAGCCCAAACAATTTTCTTCTTGTTGTTCATCCTCAGTAGTTGCTTCTTCACAGCAATATGACCATGAAGGCCTGATTCACGCAGTCTCTTCTGAACAGTTGATGTTGAGATTTGTCTGGTACTTGAACTCTGTGAAGGTGGTTTCTGAGGTGCTGTTAAGTAGTGTTTTCTGAGGCTGGTAACTAATGAACTTATCCTCTGCAGCAGAGGTAACTCTTGGTCTTCCTTACCTGGGGCGGTCCCCATGAGAGCCAGTTTCATCATAGCGTTTGGTTTTTGCAACTGCACTTGAGGATATATTCAAAGTTCTTGAAATGTTCCGTATGGACTTGCCTTCATGTCTTAAAGTAATGATGGACTGTCGTTTCTCTTTACTGAGTTGAGTGGTTGGTGCCATAATATGGATTACAACAGTAGTCAAATAGTGGTGTCCACTGTGTACTAACCCTACCTCTGCACAACACAACTGATGGTCTCAAACACATTAAGAAGGCAAGTAATTCCACATATTGACTCTTGACTAGGCACACCTGTTAATTCAAATCCATTCCAAGAGACTACCTCATGAAGCTGATTGAGAGAATGCCAAGAGTGTGCAAAGCTGTCATCAAGGCCAAAGGGGGCTACTTTGAGGAATCTAAAATATAAATATTTTGATTTGTGTAACACTTTTTTTTTTTTTTTTTTTTTTTTTGTTTACAACTTAATTTCATATGTGTTCTTTCATAGTTTTGATGTCTTCAGTTTTAATCTACTACAGGTTGAGTCTCCCATATCCCATATTTTTGGCATGACTGAGATAATGAAACCCTTGATTTTTGATGGTTCAATGTACACAAACTTTGTCTAAGGCACAAATTATTAAAAATGTATTAAATTACCTACAGGCTATGTGGTATAATGTGTATATGAAACACAAATTCATTTCTGTACACAATCTTTGAGCACAATTATTGAAAATATTGTATAGAATTACCTGCCAGCTTTGTGTATAAGGTGTATATAACACATAAATGCATTCTATTTGTATATTTGGGTCCATATCATTGATATGCAAATATTCCAAAATGCGGAATATTCCGATATCCAAAATACCCCTGGTCCCAAGAATTTTGCATATGGTAGACTCAACCTGTATGTTGAAAATAATTTAAATAAACAAAAACAATTGAATGAGGTGTCCACACTTTTGACTGGTACTGTATGTACTTATTAAAATCTAAGACAAACTTATAGTTTGTCTAGTAGCTGTGGAGGAATTAATTTAGACGGGATGGGCTCTATTAAATTCAACGCAAATTGAATAATGCCGGGAATGAGCTGCCGGAGCTATTCAATTCAGAGCGCTGTTAAACCCGACTTTCTTCTTCTCACGCTTCCTGGGGTGCATGCAAAAATCAGACACAACTCCTGGTGCAATGATGGTTTCCTGCCCTTAGCACAGCGGAAACTGCATTGCGCCAGGCTGTTTAGTCGGAGAATGTCCAGTTTTGCGACTAAATGCCATGTTTAAAGTGCAAGAACGGGCATTTGTCCAACATAACAGCACGCTGAATTGAATAGCTCCGGGAGCTTTTTCCCTGTGCTATTCAATTTGCGTTGAATTGAATTGTCCCCTATGTACTATTCTGGAAAGGCACGTTGTGCCCGCCAGCATTGCAATACTTGCAATGTTTTCCCTAACTACCGTATATGACCAATATGTGTGCAGCTGGGCATTGCGTCACATTGTGCTGAATGGAATTGGCCCCATTGTTTGTTTGATATTTTAATTAAAGTTTGGTTTTGTGATTTCCCCAAACAGTGTGCAGAAAGTTATCAAACTCTGCCATGTAGCTTTCTCAACTTCATTCAACTATCCTTCAGTCTCCAAATCTTTTTAAATTTTTTTTTTTTTTTTCAAGCTGAAGGCATTCAAAAATACCTTCTTTAATCTTGGACACCCCGTAATGATTACCCCCAACAATTTTCGTAAGTTATGTACTTTGGCGAAAAACGACTGCGCCAAATAAAAAATCATTGAAAATGATAGCTATTTTTTTTCCCCTGGAAATTACTTTTCCACGTAAAATTGAGGGCGCATTAAAATGGGTGCAAGTAAAATTGCGTTTTTTACACGAAAATAAAAAACCGTAAAAAAAGTCACCCATAATTTGCACGGTTATTTATTGGCACAGTAAACAATTATTATTATTTTTTTTTTTGCTGTAATTTATCATTAGGGGGAGATGTCCAGAGTATTCTGAAAGATTTTAGCCAAAAATAGGGATTTTGCAAAAAAAAATTTTTTTTCTCCAGTTTTTTTTTTTTTTTTTTGGGGCGAAAAACAGCAGTTTTCGCTACTAATTGAATATGGCCCCAAGCCTGATATGCAGAAGGTCAATGTATATTTTCAGAATCAACATGTGAACTGTTCACATTTTTATTGCCGGGATCATGTGAAGTACATTTTGTCCAATCCTTCTGAACATAGGGGCCTATGTATCGAGCCATTTTTCATTTTTTTTTACATACTATGCAGAAACTGCAGTTTCTGCATGATTTTATGTATCGATCCTATGTACTAATGGCACATTGGAGGAGATTTCACAGAAATCTCTTGCAAAGTGCAAATTACAACTCCAGATCGCAGTCCCCATTATCAAAAGTGACTACGGTCTGACCCCTACGTACTAAACTCCAAAAAGCAAAGCTTTTCAGAGTTTAGCATCAGTAGTTTACACCATGTTGTCTGACTATGGGAGATCCAGGGGCAGAAGAGAGATCTTTCGATCTTTCCCCAGCAGCACCTGGCCAGTCTCAGAAGCTGATGCTGTGCAGATGCGCAGTGTCAGCTTCCCC
Source organism: Taudactylus pleione (assembly GCA_031769625.1). Classification (NCBI taxonomy): domain Eukaryota; kingdom Metazoa; phylum Chordata; class Amphibia; order Anura; family Myobatrachidae; genus Taudactylus; species Taudactylus pleione. The sequence goes on along the minus strand of JAUIMM010000559.1, from coordinate 2,123,996 downwards.
CAGAGAAAACTTTCACTTCAGTGAAAGACTTCTCCAATGCCTTGGATATAACTAGTGATGACAGTGGTTACCGCAACTGCTATCCCTGAGAGTTCCTGGTAGTACATAGATTAATAATACATGGGCCCCATAGTTCTTTTGCTTGTCCCTGCTGTCCCACTCACATAAACAGTACTTGGTTTAATCGCAACCCTATCAAAAGTGCAGTCCTCTACAGAGATTGCACATCTATTTCTGATACTGAATCTTCATAATGTTGTACATGTTTGCATCATGTGCAATAGGTACAGAAGGAAATTAATTTTAATTAAGGACTGCTTTAAGCTGACTTTTGATTAAACCATGAACAAGCAGAACTCGTCCACATTGTGTTCATGATGATACCCTGTGACTGAATTAACCTCTCGCCAGCAGTATCACTTCTGCTTAATAAATACGTGTAATTGTGTATGTATGTATATATTTTTTTTTTGTCTAGAAGATAAAACTAAAGGCACACATCCACTAGATGACAGACAAAAGACTGCACGGTTACGAAATTGTATTCGTGCAGTCTTTTCTGTCTGTGATGTTCCTTCACTAAACGAGCAGTTAAGGGACATCAATCACCTGCAAACATGTTGAACCTGACGATATCGTCAGGTTGTACAACATATTTGTACGATGATGGATGTCTAAATGACCAATGATTTTCAAGTGATTATCGAACAATTATCTAACTATGTCGTTCAATCGCTCAATCTAATTGTCTAGTGGATGTGTGCCTTTTAGAGTTGAGTTGGATTGTATCCTTTGGCAGAGGTTGCCAAACATGGTCCTCAAGGCTCCCCAACAGTTCAGGTTTTAGAGATATCCATGGTTGAGCACATTTGACCTAATTAGTACCTCAGTCAATGATTTATCCACCTGTGCTCAACCATGGATATCTCTAAAACTTGAACTGTTGGGGAGCATTGAGGATTGCGTTTGGGAACCTCTGATCTATGATAAGTCTGTTTGCACTGATTTAACTTTATAGTTTATTGTGCTTTTATAAATCTGGCATGTTTTTTTTTAAAAGTTTTTATTAATACAGCAACTTCAATTGTAAAAGGATTTTATAAACCCTTTTTAATTGGGCTTCTCTAACTCTCTGGCTTATAATTTCTCTTAAAGGCTGTTGAGGAAGAGGGTGGAAATCCAGAGGAGATGCAAGTGACGCCGGATACACCTAGCAAAAAGACTCCGAAGAGAAGTGGAAGAGGTGTGCAAAATTAAACGTTTATCATGATTTGTTTTAGTGTATTGGACACAGGGGGAATTGATTATCTCATGCCCACCACTAGATGGTGTCCACTGACGGCAATTCAATTGTTCTGTCATTTGGGCACCCATAACTGTGGCTGCACGCATTTCTGCTCGTAGCCACCTGAGGTAGTAAGCAGAAACGTTCGATAAGTCCATTATTTGGACTAACACAGACTTTAGATGGGTTTAGCAACTTTGTGGCAGCTAAACCCGGTGCTTTTGGGCGCTTCAAAACTAATGGACGCCCGATCAGAGCAACAATTGAATTCCCCCCCAAATTGTCGTTTGGTTATGTTTGGTCTATTGCTTTACAAATGTTTACTACCTAGGTAAAGAGTAATATATAGAATAGTATTTGTGGTTTTCTATTCCAACATTTCTGGCCTGGTTTAATGTTCTCCTTTTTGTCTCTATTTGTTAGAACAGTTGTAACCAGTGCACTTCTAAACCATCAGGAATCACTTTGCTTTCATTTGGTTGTTTTATTCTCTTAAATAGTTCGAAAGCAAGAGGAAGAGGCTGAAGATAACGGGCTGGAGGAGGATTCGGGCGATAGCCAGGTAAAAAATTGTTTAGATGTCTTAGGGGGGGCTGTTTGGTCTCCCATCTAAAGTGACCAGGAGCTATTCATTTGTTTTGGGACTGCTTGCCCCAAGGTTGCACTTATCGCGGGTTTATGCTTGCGTCCGCCTGATGTGCGAGCAGAAATTCGACTAAAGTAGGACTTTGAGGCTGGGTGCCTAAACTACATTGATGATCCCATGCATTTAGGAGCAGGGTTGTGGCTGTTGCAGGGCTTTTCTCACAAACTGTGAATAGCTCCCATCACTTTAGAAAACCATAAACTCACAAAATATGGCTGGGCAAATGCTATGTCTACTAAGAAATGTGCACTAACCATCTGCTGCCCCACCCCCTTTTTTTTTTTTTGCTGCTGCCATAGAGGGATTTAGTTTTGAATCTGTGTTGGGAATGTTTGTGTTCAGTTCTCATTTCCAGTAATGAGACCATTTTTTCTTTTCTCGCAGGAAATTGAGGAAGCAAGTTTGGAACAAGGTATTGTCTAGATTAGTAATATAATCGTAATCTCATTCTTTAGTTGTGATGGTATATCTCCACGTGCCCAACAAATTTGAGGCATGGGCCACAGAGATTGGAAAAGTAGATTGCCAGATCTGTGCAATTTATCGTGTCTGCTTAAAAACTTGCATAGATAAGACATTTGAATTACATAAATCTGGCGATAAAGAAAACAGATGATTGGTTTATCTGTGCATCACAATTAACATTGAAAGTAAAGCATCAGATGCAAGAAGACAAAATTCTTGAAGGACCAGTCTTTTTCCTTTGGAACATGATTAATGCGTTGCGTTTCTTGCATTACGGATCGCTGGAAGATTACTGAATATGGATTTCTCAGAAATTGGAATGACCTTTCTCAATAAAATTCTACAGTAAATTCATGGACAAACTGAAGTCTACAAGAAGACAGAACATTCATATGAGATCAAGCTCTGTTTTATTCAAGACACCACGAAGCTTAAGCGATTGCCGTGTTTGCAGCGTTTTTAGTGTAGTCGGCGTTCACTGTTTAATCTTTCATACTTTCAGCTCAGTATATACACATTACGTAATATAAATTTCCAATCTCTGTGTAGCTTTCTAATTCGGCAGCCATGCCAGTTCCGCGTTTTTGTGATTTTGTTTTTTCCCTGGTAATTAAATTTTGCCGTTCTATTCCTATTAAATCTATAGAAAATGAGAAAGTGCTCGACATATTGGGGGAAAGTGATAAATCTGAACAGCTTAAAGAAGAGGCTCCGGAAGGGGAGGAGTCAGTTAATCAAGATGACAGTTGTGTTGAATCAGAAAAGACCAAGGACGAGGAAGAGGTTTTTGTGACAATCGAATCTGCAGACAGCACGTTAGATTTAGATGGAGAATCTAATCAAGAGTGTGAAGCTGAAGACACTAAACCTTTAGGTGGTAGGGAGTCTAAAGAACAGAGCACAAAAAAGGACACTGACTTTGAAATGGTAGATGTAGATAATACAAGTGGTCAGAGTAGCCGAAAACAATCAAGTATTGGCGAAAACCTGGAATGTGAAGACAAACCACTTGATGATGATGGAGCAAAAAAAAATGAAGGCACAGAGGAAGAAACTTCGGCCACTAGAGAGTCCTCTGCAAAAGAGGACGATCAGAAAATGAGGTTTGTTGTTTTCTAAGTATTCGACAAGATATTTTTCCTTTCATTTTTTCTTTTAGAGGCATTATAAAATATGGTTACAATATGGTTTTCTTTGGCAGTCTTTTCTGTAGTAACTCTTGGTAGGTTTTTTGAATTTTCTTTTCACTTTTGATTTTAGATTCAAAATCTAGTTATCAAGTATACTGTGAATATACTTTGCATGTAATTTCTTCCAAACATTTTTGAGCAATTATGAAACGGTAGGTATTGAAAACCTGTAAAATCTCTAAATTGTTCACTAACTTTGACCTTTTATTTAGTTCGACTGAAGAAGCTGATAAAAACATCGCGAAAGATGAGAAAGGTATGTTGTATATTAAACATAATCGCATTGTTCAAATGCAGTTTAGTTTGTATTTAAAAGGACCTTTTTAGGTTTTTGACAATTTTTTTTAATTTTTGTGTGCATCAGGTATGTGTTAAAGAACACAATCTACTATGCTCCCTCCTTTATGCTCCCTCCTTTAATTGTATTGTGACCATTTCTGTTCTCTTAAATCATGGCTCCACTGCCTTATAAGAGCAGAGCATCCTGAACAAAAATACTATGAACTTATCTACTTCAGGGTCCACAGGGGGAACTTGGGGTATAAGTGGTGAAGGAGTCATCCGAACACCACGCAGTAAAATTTTTCACCCAGGATGCACTGGGTCTGCCTCCTATACCCCGGCCCAGAGGCACCTCAGTTTCGTTGGGTCTCTGACGCGGTGGGGGCTGTTATTCAACTCCTGAAGATTTTATTTTTGCAAGCTTTCTTCAAGTTTGGACAGTCCAGGGGATGTCCGCGCTGCCTGTGGGCCTCCGGGGTCTTGGCTAGCGAAGACCCTGGAGGATCTCTGAACTGCGACAGGTCACCGCGAGCAGTGACCCGCTGAGACACAGCATTTTCTCCCAGGGCTGGGGATGGCAGCAAGTGGAGCAGGCACTTCCACTTGGCCAACAGGGACATAGGCTGGAAATAGTTCCGAGAGACCAGGGGAGGCAGCCTTCCCTGTTTATCAGCCGGCTCCTCCCCGCTGCACAGCGCACCTTTCTACCGCGGTCTGGCTAGGCTGTGGCAGCTCTCCTCTGGAACCGCTCCCTCAGAGGTCTCTGGCCATTTTCTCCTTGGCTGCATCGCAGATCACGTGCGGTGTTCTGGTCACCCCTACATACTTCTCCTTCAGGTGGTCAGCATATGTAACACTATACCCTACCGGACACTGAGTCTGTGTAGTTGATTAGTAGTGCCATTTGTGCATTGTATATGACTTTATGCTAGCGCTGTCGAGTTTCTTTTTTCATCTGTCAGCCATTTTACTTTCCCTGTTCCTTTTTTCACAGAGCCCTAATGCAAGTGTTAGGGTGCATATTGAGCCTCACAGTTTTATTATCCTTTGTGGTGGATCGTATAGAGATATTCTCTCCACCATGTCTGGTAGTGAGGGTGATATGCCAAGTTTTGCTCCAGACCTGCTGTCATGTAAAAGGTGTGCTGCAGGATTAGGTGTGGGAGACATGGTGCTTGAGGGGTTATGTCTGAGGTTCTATGCCCCTACAGGATTCCTCTACTATCTCATCCACTCTGCAGGAGGCGCCTTGGGTGTGCTTTGCGCAAGCACTAATTGCTTATATCGGGACGTTTGGCAGTCCCTATTTACTCTGCTGGGGTTCACGCAGAAGCAGCTTATGCCCTCTCAGAGCCTGCTTCAGCTGGTTGCACCCATGCAAGTTGTATCTAATCCTCCTTGTGTTAATACGCTTTCCACTACGGTGCAGAACCTTACGGATATGGGGCAGGGGATTAGACCGGCTAAAAGAATTTTGCCGTCATCTGTCTAATCAATATGATTGACCTATCGTCTGATGGGGTGCTCCAAGATGACTGACTCTGAACCCTCTGCACGAGAGGCAGATCCTAAGTCAAAGATCTATATTCCAGGTCTGATTCAAGCTGTCTGTGCAGCCTTTGCCATAGGGGAGGACGAAACTCCAGCACCTAAGTCCAAATATGCCAATTTCAAGGACATAAAGGTGACCGCTGTTGTATTTCCTTAATCTGATCAGCTGGTAAACCACCTGGAGGTGGCATGGAAATACCTGGAAAGCGTTACCAGCCGCAAGGACGCCTGATTTATGCTTCTCCTTTTGCTGAGGACTATTTTACAAAATGGGGTACTTCACCATGCGGCGCGCTTGGTTAAAAGCGCGACCCTACCTATGCCATCCTATCTGTAGTATCCTTTAAGGACAACATGGAAGGTGGAGGTTTGCCTGATATCCATTTACTCCTTCAGGTGCTGCGTGCAGACCAGCCATGGCTATCTGCTGGGTAGCTAGAGAGCTATGGAACTTTGGACAAACACCCTTGAAGGGTACTTGTCCTCGGATGCTACTAGAGAGCAGTTGAATCTAGTGGGCAACCTTCGAGATTCAGCTACCTATATTAACGAGGCTGCCTTGGATGTCAGCCTATTGAATGCTAGGATTTCCATTGCGGCTCGCCGCTCCCTGTGGCTACGCTCTTGGAGGGCAGATGCAGACTCCAAGAAGGGCTTAGTGTTTACCTTTATAACGGTAAAGTTTTTTTTTTTTTGGTTTGGCCCTGATTTGGATAAAATTGTAGATATGTTGGCAGCTGCTAAATCTGCTTATCTGCCCCTACTCCCTCCTAGATCTCGTCCTTTCTGACCTAACTGGCCCCAGGTAAGGTTAAAGCTCAGTCCTTCCCTAGGCCGTCAGTCACCAAGAAGACTGCCAAGCCCAAGAAGCAATCTTGGATTGCGAGACGTCCGGCTGCCAAGCCTGACTACAACCCCTTAGCCTGATGGGGCTGGCCTCCCCTTGGGGGATCCCAGAGTGGGAGGTAGACTACAGTTCTCCCAATACTGGTAAGAGAAGTGGTCTCACGGATACGCCCTCTCCTTCTGTCGAAGACCTCCCCATCAGTTTTTCTGCACAGGCCTTCTGTCAAACAAGGAGAAGACCTTAGAAATTCAGAAGGCAGTACAATCCTTGCTTCAGGCAGAGGTCATTGTACCGGTCCAGTTATTCCAGTCTTTCTGGTTCAAAGACCGAACAGATCCCACCGACTTATCCTCAATCTTAAATCCCTGAACAAATTCCTCAGGGTACCTCTGTTTCAAGATGGAAACCCTAAAGCTCAATTATACTGGCTATGGAACCTGGGGAATTTATGGTGTCGCTGGATATTCAGGATGCATACCTGCATATTTCAATTACTTCGGCTCACCAGCGTTTTCTCAGGTTTGCTGTACTACAACATCACATCCAGTTTCGGGCTCTACCGTTTGGCCTCTCTACTGCACCTTGGGTGTTTACCAAATTTATGGCGGTAATGGCTGCCCATCTGTGCCTGCAGGGGGTCGGCCTGTTGCCATTCCTGTACGACTTCTTACTGTTGGCATGGTCTCCAGAGGTACTTCACCACCTACAACTGACAATATCTGTGCTACAGATGTACGGGTGGTTGATCAATTGGAAGAAGTCCTCTGTGATCCCATCTCAAAGGATGCTCCATCTGGGAGCTCTGTTGGATTCACAACAGCAGAGGAGCTTTCTGACTGCAGACAAGATCTCCACTTTGCAGACGTGAGTACGCAGATGCTTCCACAGTTGCAGCGTGTCCATTCACTCAGCAATGCAGTTACTGGGCTCCATCGTGTCTACTTTCGACATGGTGGAATATACCCAGTTTCATTCCCGGCCTCTACAGAAGTGTTAACCTCTCCAGGTGGGATGGATTACCCCATCGGAAAAAGGCACAAACGATGGTGCTCTCTCCGGAGGTGCGTCTGGCTCCTTGGTGGCTGCATACGGGCCACCTCACCAGGGGGGCACCCCTTTTGGATTCCGGACTAGGTCCTACTGGCAACAGACGCAAGTCTCCAGGTTTGGGGCACAATGATAGGTCCACACTCCTTTCAAGGACGGTGGACAGCAGAGGATTCTGCACTGCCAATCAACATATTGGAACTTCAGGCAGTCTTCAGGGCCCTGCAACAAGCCAGACTTCACGGAAAGCCCGTGCAAGCTCAGACAACGCCACGACCGTGGCATACGTCAACCATCAAGGAGGGACTCTCAGGTGGCAATGACAGAGGTGTCACGCATTCTGACATGGGAGGAAGGTCATCCCACAGCCATTTCGGCGGTGTTCATTCCAGGAGTTCTCAATTGGGAAGCAGACTTTCGCAGCCGTCCCGACGTGCATTCCGGGGAATGGTCTCTTCACCAAGAAGTTTCAGCTCATAGTGGACAAGTGGGGCCTTCCGGACGTGGACCTCATGGCCTTCCGACACAATCAAACTGCCAGTGTACGGGTCCAGGATAAGAGACGCCAAGGCTCTCTTGGTAGACGGTGTCAGTCAATTGGACCTTCAGTTTGCGTACCTGTTTCCTCCTATCTCCCTTCCTCGAGTACTTCGGAAGTTCAAACAAGGAGGCACTGTCCTGCTGGTGGCTCCAGCGTGAACCAGATGTCACTGGTACTCAGATCTTCAGTGTCTTTACATAGACACTCCATTACTGTTGCCTCAAGTCCAAACCTGTTGTCTCAGGGTCCTTGCCTTTACGCGGATCTGGGTCGCCTGTCTTTGACGGCTTGGCTCTTGAGACATCCCTCCTAAGGTTCAAGGGTTTTTCTGGCTCTGTGGTTAACTCCATGCTCAGTGTGTTAACCAGCCTCTGCTAGGATTACGGCGCGCAGGTATTTCGGATATCCAGAGTTTTGGCTTTCCTGTAGACGCGTTTGGATCTTGATCTCTGCCTTGCCTCACTGAAGGTGCATGTCTCTGCTCTTAGTTTGGTTCCAGTGATGGATTGCTCCTTTCTGATTTTCCAACGGGTGTCCTTCGCATTCTGCCTCACTTTGTCCCTCCTGTGGCGCCTTGGGATTTCCCTTTGAACCCCTAGACTCAGTCTTGGCTGTAAGCCATTTGAGAACCACTATTTTTCTGTTTGCTTTTGCTTCCACCAGATGAGTGTCAGACTTGGGACCTCTTTTGCCGATCCCCATTTCTTGTCTTTCTCCAGGACAGGGTGGTGCTTTGGACTCGCCCTGGGTTCCTTCTTAAGGTGGTTTCTAGTTTCCACACTGAGTAAATTATTGTACCTGCCTTTAATTCTCTAGACCTCTCTGCAGGTTAGGCCTCTTTGGATGTGGTAAGTGCCCTCAGGATTTATGTGGACCGTACCACCTCCCTTCGGAAGTCTGACTACTTGTTTGTCCCCTTTGGCTCTCACAAGAAGGGATGGCCAGCCAATAAACTTTGGCTAGATGGCTTCACATGGCGAACTCTGAGGCTTACACTCATGAGGGCCTTCCAGTGCCACCCTCTGTTACTGCTCATTCTACTCTGTCTGTGGGTCCTTCGTGGGCAGCTTGCTGTGGCGCCTCTGCTGTTTAGCTTTGTAAGGCGGCCACATGGTCTTCTGTCCAGACCCTTCTGAGGTATTTGATACCTTTGCCTCTCAGGATGCTTCCTTTTGGCTGGTGGATTCTTGTCTCTGCACAGGAGCATCCCCACCCTTAAAGGGACTGCTTTTGGGACATCCCCAAGTTCTCCCTGTGGAGCCTATGGACCCTGAAGTAGAAAATGAGACTTGCCTTTATCTCTTTTTCTACGAAGTCTTCTGGGCATCCATTCTGACGCACCTGTGCACGGATGGGCTTCGCTCTGGTCACCGTTTTTCCATCTATGTGAGAACGTGATTCTTGGGTGTTCCAGACTTTCTTCTTCTATCCTCCTGGCTTGCTATGAAACTGAGGTGCCTCTGGCCCGGGGGCATGGTATAGGAGGGAGACCCAGTGCATCCTGGGGGAGAAATTTTACTGCGTGGTGCCTGGATGACTCAATCACCTATAACCCAAGGTCTCCCTGTGGACCCTATGGACTTCGTAGAAAGATAACAAAGGTGTAAGTTCTTACATATCTCCATATTTTTTTTTTTTTTTTTTTTTTTTTTCACGATTCTCTGTAGCCCAAACCCCCCATGTATCTTCGTTTGATACACCACTATTTGTGATGCAGTGCATGTGAATAGAAAGTGATTTTTAGTATACAACTAGATTGATTCCTTTTGGAAGATTTATCTTAAGCAGTGCTTGCAGGTGTATGTGTTCTATCATACTTCCTAAAACTGCTTGATGGGCCAGAAATAGAGCATGTGATATTCAGGGACTATGTCTTCACAAATAAACAAAAATGCATTACTCTGGTCGGTTCACTTGAGCTTTCCTATTTCCCATAAACACAGGACAGCATACTATAGATACAATGTCTGTATGCAGAGTTGAGTTTACTTTCACAACTACTACATTTTTTAAAAAAAAATTTTTATTAATCCTCATGTCTCCTTCCAGTTGCCTCCTGGCACTATGTTACTAGTGTGGTCATCCACTCACAATGGCAGGGCAAGCCTGCAGGTACTATGAGGAGAGCAAGAGGACTATTAAACCCCTTACATTTGTTTATAAACTATACAAACGGATATTTGGTGCATACATTCCTTTATACTTCATACTACCGTATGTACTTTGTACTTTTTTGGAAGTCCTACAAAAACCTTACATGTTAACATAAAGCTAGGTAAACCTATTTCATACCAAATGTATTGCATCTGAATCAATTTTATAATGGTGTATAAATATTCTTATTTTAAGAAACAATTCATGCGGTGTTAAGTTTTAACAGTGCCACTGTAAGTACTTTTTTTTATTTTATATATCTACAAATACTTTTAAAAATGTATTTAGCAAAATTATAACTCCCAGGGACGTATTGGTAAAAATGTCTTCTGCTGTATGTGAATATCTCGTGCATAATCATTTTGTATTGAAGCACAGTTCATGTTCTCTGGTTAGTAATTTTACATGTGTTCATACTTGGGTTGTGAATGTTATTTGACCTTCAAATGTTAATTGGTAGTCATTGCCACCCCCATGTTTAATGCTTTAATTTGTGGCACAAACAACTCTATGAAAATGCATCCACCTCATGAATAACTCTCAACTTTGTTTATTAGGGCAACTTGATGCCAACCTTGGTAAAAATCTGTGGGTAAGTGGGCTTTCGTCTACCACAAGAGCAACAGACTTGAAGAACCTCTTCAGCAAGTATGGAAAGGTACAGTATTCTACTGTATGTCTGGTCCCACTCCCCCCCCTCCCAATCCGTAAGAGACAAGTCTCTCAAAATAAGTGTGTATGTGTGTGTGTGTGTGTGTGTGTATATATATATATATATATATATATATTTATTTATTTTAGTATGTATTCATTCTATGGCAGGTGTTCTGGGAAGACTGTCATTTACTTATTTACTAGATAAGTCTGATGCTTTAGTCTCAATTATAGCTATTTGCAGATTGTGCCAAAACACTTCACACCTGTGTTGATTGCAAACTTGTGCTTCTCTGTAGAGCATGGTGAATGAGATGTGACTTTCCTTCATTGCTGTGTTCTACCTCTGCTCTTTGCTCATTAAATATAGCAAGTCCAGAGGTACAGTTTAAGTTCTGGAGCTCCAATTATATCCTGTGTTGTGTTCTCGTCCAACGGACTTTGGTGAAACTGGCTTACTCATGCCACTGTTTTAAACTTGCATTAAATTTATCAGTGGTTGCTTGTCTGTTTTGCTTTGTAAGCTTGATCCTGGAGTATCTGCTTCTGGCAGTGCTTGCTTAGGACTATTCTCCCTTGTAGTTCCTTTGACATTGCCTTAGGACAGTGGTTGTATTTCGGAGGGAAAGTACTTAAAATCTTTAAGGAGTATTTCTTATCTACACAATCCACAGGAGGATCCCCAAGCAGTCTAAATCTCTATAGTCCACCCTCCTGTCTTCTACACAAGCCAGAGTCACTATATGAACATGAGCTCTGAGTAGCCATGTTCTCCTTCACTAACTGCCCCTCACTGTACCTGACGAGATCCATGTAGTAGAAAGTTTCTCTCGTCCTGTTTATTGCACTTGTTCAGCGCATTAGTCCTCCCCGTCATGGCAAAGTCACCCACAGCGGCAGGTGCATGGCTTGTACTCTGCTGAGCATTGGTAAGAAGTTTACACCTGTCAACGTGATTCCTAGTGTCTCAAGTGCGCATAATGTGGGGCCTGTTCTTTTTCTTTTGAAGTACTCTGTGCCATTCAGGGTAGAAGATGTACTATATAGCATAAACATCAACGCTGGTATGAAAGAGGGAGAATCTATTCCTCAGTTCCATCTGCCGATTCTATTCTTGCATTTTAACATATCCCCTAGTTTAATATCGTATAATCTAAAAGATACAGCTGAGTATGCTAGACTTATTTTGCTTATGTTTGCCAATTATGCTGTTCCCAGTGAGCTGACCTGTTTTAAATTGGATATTGTTTTAATGCTTTTAAGGCTTCAAACATGTTCTTCTGCTTTGAAAACATTGCAGTACATTTCACAGTAGTTAAGCTACTTCATGTTATATTTTAGTTCTGCAATTTGCTGTTTTATATGAACCTTTGACCACACTTGCTGAACATTTAAGCTGCATACACACTATTTTGTTACCAACGATTTTATGAACTATTTTCTGTCAGATTATCTGTTTTTTTTTTTTTTTTTTTAGTGTAATGAATGATTTTTTGAACTACAAATTATTTTTGTAACTTCCCTTAATGAAAATTGTTCAGTTGGTCAGTCAGAATGAACTACAAACGGAAACGCGCATGAAAGACATCAGTTAAATCGTTCAAAAAATCGTTACGTGTATGCACCTTTATTTCATTGGGTGTGTGATTTGCCACCTGCTGATTGGTGGTGGTGTTGGGTTTTTTTTTTTTTTTTTCTTAAGACTGTCTAGCAGTCTGCACTGTGTATTTCACTTTACGTCTGAGTTCCGCATGACACTGTTGTGACATCATAAAGTGCCTGCTTTTTAAGGATGTCACTCTGAAACCTTGTCATGCCACCCCAACTAAGGAGCGCTTTGCTAATTTTTGAGTAGTGTCATGCACACAGATATGTATGAGACTAGTTTAGAAGGCCTGGCTTTTGTAAGGCATCAGTCTTCCTTAATGTGTTAGCAAGTTCAGCAGCTTGTCACTAACTAAAACTAAAGTTGTGGTACATTTTGCATTAAAGTTGGATAGGTTTCTTTGTAGCCATGCTAGTTCCAGTTAGTCAATTTAAGGGTACTGCAGCAAGTTTTTTGCACAACTATGATGGGATATTATTTATCCCATGACATACCTTTTTGAATAAAACATTTATTGTACTACAGTATGTGAAATGAGAGCGCAGTCATACATTTCAATGCATCACTAACTACATTATCAAAAATTATTAAATTTTGTTTTTAAAAAGTATTGCCTTTCAGCATAACCTTTCATAACAGATGGTTCAGTTTCTAGCTGAAGAATATCTTTTATAAACTCCATTGTAGTTTTTGGAGATAATTGGTTTTTCAAGACAAGATCACCTAATTCACTCTGTTCCTATAGATTGTGCCAACAATTAAAAGTGAATGTTGATAAGACTATTCATTTTTTTTTTTTTCTCTCTCTCCAAGGTTATTGGTGCCAAGGTGGTAACCAATGCCCGTAGTCCTGGCGCACGGTGTTATGGATTTGTAACAATGTCATCCTCAGAGGATGCAACAAAATGCATAAGCCATCTTCACAGGACAGAGCTTCATGGAAGGATGATTTCAGTAGAAAAGGTAAGTGGTCACATGCATAGTTTATTAAATTAACCATTCCCTTGCCTTAAAGGACAAGTGAATCCACTATTACCTCATTTTGCATTAACATTTGTGCTTCACCTGAGCTGAATAATAGATATGAAATTAAGGGTCCTTTACTTATTTAACTCCATTATGCTCTTTTTTCCTTGGCTGTCTGGTTAAAAAGGATATTGTCTCAACAGGCAAACATTGACCAATTAGTAGGCTTGCCTTGAACACAAGTGGTCTGTATACTCCACATACTCTCTGCCTTGAAATTATTCTTTGTAACTTTCTCTGTCCTGTAGTGTTCACTCTAGCTCCGATGGCAGGCAGGGTGCCGGAGCTAGAGAGGGCACTTCCGTGCTCGCGTACGGAAAGGGGCGTGACCAATTAAAAGGGTGTGTCTATAAGACGCGTCCCATTTTTGCCACTCTTGGAGGTGTGCTTTGCACTTACAGACACGCCGGGCAGCCCCCAAGCACTGCCGATGGAGAATAGATGCCGGGCGCATGTGCCCCGGCATCTATTCGCCGGTGACTAGGTCACCGCACATTTCCCCACCCGCGGGACACTGTGACCCGCGGGTGAAGACTGCACCCGCAGACTGTGAGGGCAGGGTGCTTTTTGCCCTCCAGAAGGAGGCCAGGGTGCCGCACCCCGCTAAAACAGGCTAGCGGGAACACTAGTCCTGAATAGGTTTCAGACTCTTTTTATGGTTTAAGAGTAATTCCAAAGCCCAGCATATGACACTTATATACCACACTGCTGTACAATTTCACTTTTCTGCAACAAAGAATAAATGTAGAGCTAGTGTACAGACACTGGGCTGGATTGGGCAGTTTTGTACTTTGGGGATTTGCGTCTCTAGCATAAAATCTGTATGGGGATAACTACTAAACTACATCATACCGAATTTTTTTTTTTTTAACCTACTGTATACTGTTGAGATGTAGATGCGTTGGGGCTTAATCATAACACTTAAGCTGGTGTTGCATTATATTTTTAAAAGGATGCTTCTTTATGGTTCATGGGAATCCACAGGGACCGGACACTAAACAGTTAAGCTTTTCAGCTCCCAGAATGCTGCGGTAACACCCCACCCCTCCCTATACACTGAGCATGAGGCAAATCTGTTTGCTTTGTGTCTGGCAGGAGTCAGATCACTGTTCAGACAGTTGGGCTGCCTTATGCTGCCCAAAGCATTTATTTTATGGTTTACTTTTATTTTCACTTTGTTTTCTTTGTGCCATCCAGTAAATTGCAGCGTTTAAGTTGCAGTGACATACAGCTGCCTATTGGAAGTATATTTCTTTTTTCTACTTCAGGGTCCACAGGGTTCACCTTGGGGTTATAGCTGGAACAGGATCCATGGGCACCACACAGTTAAGCTTTTAGCTCCCAGGATGCACTTGGGTCCTCCTCTATACCCCGCCCCCGAGCCACAGGCACCTCAGTGTAAGCTGGTGCCCGGCCGGAGTCGGTCACCGCGCAGGGGGGCTGCGAGAGCAGCCCCCAGAAGCTTTTTATTTTAAGTTAGATTTTATTTATTTTAATCTTTTTACTACAGACTGCAGCGAAGGGCTGTCTGTACAGACGCCCACGCTGCCGCTCTGATCCCCGACTGGCGCCGCGACGCCAGTACTGATCTGGGGATCGCGGCGGGAGGGCAGAGTCCGTACTAGCCGGACTCTGTCTACCTCCCAGGACTGCTGCCGGAGTCGCCGGGGATTCAGGTAAGCCGCGCGTCGCTGGCTAGCGGCGGCGCGCGGAATGCCTTAAATGCAGTCCTTTTAGCCTCCGGTCCTGGGGACAGACCGGAGGCTGCTGGCAGTGGCGGCGGGCCCCCCCCATAACCCGTGGGACCACTAGACCACCAGGGATAAAGGGGCAAGCGGGAAGCCAGCATCCCTGGGGTTATGGCCAGCCAGGGGAGGAAGCCTTCCCTGTCAGCGGCTCCTCCCCTCAGCGCGCCTTTCAGCACGCAGTCTGGCGTCGCTGAGCTGCAGTTACACGGCCACTCCTCCTCTGAGGTCTCCAGCGGCCATTTTCCCAGTGGCAGCGCAGATCTCGGAGCACGCGGACCGGTCCCCCTGTGTACCTCTCCCCTGATTAAGGACAGCGTACACAGCACTATAGCCCTCCCAGACACTGAATCTGGGCAGGTTGATTGTAGTGTAAAGGTGCAGTGAGTATATCTTCCTGCATGGTATGTGACTTTTGCTAGTGCTGCCTGTCTGTGCTTATTTTCTACTTATTGTCAGCTTATACCTATCCCTTTACTTCTCCTACAAGCCCTACAGGTGTGTGGGGGAGGGGCGTTTCTACTGACCTCACTTATATAGATCACGTATTTGTGAGGTCTGTCACATACAGTTGTGTGCTACTCAGTGCCATATTGTGGGCTGTTGTTCAGCACACCGGTGAGTGCGTTTTACTTCTACCCTGGTGCCAGATATATAATATATTCTGTCATGTCAGACGAGGAGGTTGAGCGCTCAGTGGCTCCGGTGTTGGCCTCCTGCGGACGCTGTTCTGCAGGAGTAGATAGGGAGGATTTGTCACAGGATGGCCTGTGTAGTCGATGCCAGGTGGCTCCTGGCCCATCCAGACCTTCTCTGGCGCAGGAACCACCGTGGGCGATGTTTTCTCAAGTGCTGGTGTCTATTGCTGACCGTCTGTCGGTCCCGACTGCTCTCCCTACTAGGGCGGTGCCCCAGCCGACCATCCCCCATTCCCCGGGTGTCCCGCAGTTATTGCGGAGTCCTCCTGGGTCTCAATCAGTAGGTCCCTATGCGGGGTTGCCTATGTATATACAGGCTTCCCCTGTGCCGCAGCAGCCTGTGGTACCTTTTCAGGCCCCTATGGCGACTCCTCCACCATGGGTGGATGTGCTCTCCAACTCCGTGCAAAATTTGGCGGCCGCTTCCTCGGCTTTTCAGTCAATGTTGCAGACTGACATGCCTTCTAGGATTTCAAAACGCCCACTCATGACACGGGCTGCTCAGGTATCGGACTCAGAGGGTTCCTCAGATGATGGGGAGAGGTCCCTGATGACACTGACTCGGACGCCTCGGTCCAGGAAATGGATACCAAGTCGTCCATTAATGTGCGAGCACTAGTTAGGGCGGTGCGAGCTATTCTTATAGAGGATGAGGCACCGGTTCCTAAGTCGAAGTTTCCTAGTTTCAAAAAAACTAAGGTGGCTTCTGCGGTGTTTCCCCTGTCGGATCAGTTGACGGATCATATGGCGGTAGCTTGGCAGGCGCCCAGTAAGAGATTCCTTCCTCAGAAGCGGTTGGCTTCTAATTACCCCTTCCCTGAGGCACATTGTAAAAAATGGGAAACTCCACCGGCGGTGGATTCCCATGTCACCCGTTTAACTCGGGGCGCCACCTTAAAATTACCGCCGATATCCTCGCTGAAGGATCCCACGGACAGGAAAGTTGAGACTTGCTTAAAGTCTATTTACTCCCTCTCCGGGGCGGTGGCCCGACCGTCCATGGCCATCTCCTGGGTGGCCAAGGCCATTGAGGGGTGGGCCAATGCATTGGAAGATACCTTCCCAGACGACGCTCCGGATGTCCAGCGGGCGTTGTTGGGACAAATGAGGGACGCTGCTTCTTACATTGGAGAAGCTTCTTTAGATGCTAGTCTGCTGACCTCGCGGGTATCGGCTGCAGCGGTGTCTGGCCGCCGATCCTTGTGGTTGCGGTCCTGGAGAGCGGACTCTGATTCAAAGAAGGGTCTGGAGGCCTTACCTTTCAATGGGGAATTACTATTTGGTCCGGACTTGGACAAAATAGTGGACACCCTGGCTAAATCCAAGTCGGCCTTCCTCCCTTCGGCGGCACTGCCTGCTAAGGTTCGGAGTTCGGCTTTTCGTTCCTTTCGGGTTCAGGGTAAGGCGAAAGGTCAGTCCTTCCCGAGACAGTCTGCGAGTAAGACTGCCTCTAAACCCAAGAAGCAAGCCTGGAGTGCTCGGCGCCCTTCTTCCAAGCAGGAAGATAAACCTGCGGCCTGATGGGACGGGCCTCCCTCTGGGGGACCTCAGAGTGGGAGGCCGACTTCTTCTATTTGCCCAGTGCTGGCACAATACCACCACGGATGCCTGGGTTCGAGAAGTGGTCTCCCAGGTGTACGCCCTGTCTTTTCGGCACAGACCACCCCACCAGTTTTTCTGCACAAGTCCTTCTCAGGACAAGACCAAGGCGTTACAGGTTCAGGAGGCTATAGAGTCCTTGCTGAAAGCAGGGGTCATTGTTCCCGTTCCTCTATCACAACGAGGGACGGGGTATTATTAGTCTCTGTTTCTGGTGCAGAAACCCAATGGGTCTCATCGCCCTATCCTCAACTTGAAGTCTCTGAACAAATTCCTCAGAGTTCCCAAGTTCAGGATGGAAACGTTACGTTCCATCATTCTGGCGATGGAACCGGGGGATTACATGGTGTCCCTGGACATCCAGGACGCCTACCTCCATGTTCCGATAGCATCTTCACACCAGCGGTATCTGAGGTTCGCTATCCTTCAACACCACTATCAGTTCCGGGCGCTACCCTTTGGTCTCTCCACGGCACCGAGGGTGTTCACGAAGATTATGGCGGTCATGGCCGCACATCTTCGGAACCAGAATGTACGGCTGCTGCCGTACCTGGACGACCTCCTGTTGCTGGCGAGCTCCCCGGAGGTACTGCTTCAACATCTCCACCTGACGATCGCTTGCCTGCAAGCACACGGGTGGTTGATAAATTGGAAAAAGTCCTCCCTGATTCCATCACAGCGGATGGTTCATTTGGGAGCCCTGCTGGATTCGCGTCAGCAAAGGATCTTCCTGACTCCGGAGAAGGTCGCCTCCCTACAGCTGCGGATACACAGTTGCCTGAGCCGTTGCCGCCTGTCGGTCCATTCGGCTATGAGAGTTCTGGGGTCCATGGTGTCGACATTCGACATGGTGGAATTTGCCCAGTTCCATTCCCGGCCCCTGCAGGGGCTGATTCTATCGGAATGGAACGGGTTACCTCACCGGATCCGCTCTCAGGTGCTGGTGTTGTCTCCGGACGTTCGCAATCTTTGGCTTGGTGGCTTCAGACAGCTCATCTGGTCGAGGGGCGCCCATTTTGGATCCCGGACTGGGTCCTGCTCACGACGGATGCCAGTCTCCGGGGTTGGGGGGCAGTGACCGGCTCTTTGTCGCTTCAGGGTCGTTGGTCAGCGGAAGAAGCACTTCTCCCCATCAACATCCTGGAACTGCGGGCAGTATACAGGGCCCTGCAGTCGTCCGGCCCAGCTCTTCACGGAAGGGCGGTACAGGTGCAGTCCGACAACGCCACCACGGTGGTGTATATCAACTCGCAGTCAGGCAGCGATGTCGGAGGTGTCTCGTATCCTGACTTGGGCGGAGGGTCACATTCCGGCGATCTCGGCGGTCTTCATCCCCGGAGTCCTCAATTGGGAGGCGGACTTCCTCAGCCGTCACGACGTGCATCCCGGGGAATGGTCGCTTCACCCAGAGGTGTTTCAGCTACTCGTGGACAGGTGGGGACTGCCGGAGCTGGACTTGATGGCCTCCCGTCAAAATCACAAGTTGCCCGTTTACGGGTCAAGGACAAGAGACGCAGGCGCAAGTCTGGTGGACGCGCTGTCGGTGAAATGGACGTTTCACCTGGCGTATCTGTTTCCTCCGCTATCCCTGCTTCCTCGGGTTCTGCGGAAATTCAAGCAGCACGGCGGCATGCTCGTGCTGGTAGCTGCGGCGTGGCCCAGACGTCCTTGGTACTCCGATCTCAGGAGCCTCTCCATCGACGCTCCGTACCTTCTTCCTCAGCGTCGGGACCTGTTGTCTCAGGGGCCCTGCCTTTACCCGGATCTGGGTCGGCTGTCTTTGACGGCGTGGCTCTTGAGACAGCCGTCTTGAGGTCTCGGGGCTTCTCCAGTTCGGTTATTGGTACCATGCTCAGGGCACGCAAGCCTGCTTCAGCACGGATTTATCACAGAGTGTGGCACACTTACTTTCAGTGGTGTGAGTCCAGACATTATGATCCTCAGGTGTTCCGGGTTTCTAGGATCTTGGAATTTCTTCAGTCAGGATTGGATCTCGGCTTACGCCTTGCATCTCTGAAGGTTCATGTGTCCGCCTTGTCCGTGTGGTTTCAACGGCGGATTGCAATACTACCAGACGTTCACACCTTTTTCCAGGGTGTTCTCAGGATCCAGCCTCCCTTTGTGCCTCCTGTGGCTCCTTGGGACTTGGCGGTGGTGCTACGGGTCCTGCAGGGTCCTCCGTTTGAGCCTCTTGAGGCGGTGGAGCTCAAGTGGCTGACATTTAAGACGGTTTTTCTCCTGGCAATTGCTTCGGCCAGGAGGGTGTCTGAATTGGGGGCGCTTTCCTGTTGCCCTCCTTTCCTGATTTTTCACCAGGACAGAGCGGTGCTCCGCACTCGTCCTGAGTTTTTGCCCAAAGTGGTCTCGAAGTTCCACATTAATCAGGAACTTGTTGTGCCAGCTTTTCAGTCCCCTGATCTTTCAGCTGGTGAGACTTCCTTAGATGTGGTCCGGGCGCTTAGAATTTATGTAGACCGGACGGCTTCGGTTAGGAAGTCTGATTCCTTGTTTATCCTCTTTGGTTTTCACAAGAGGGGTTGGCCTGCCAACAAACAAACGTTAGCCCGTTGGCTTCGTTCCGTTATTTGTGAGGCTTATGCACAAGAGGGTTTACCTGTGCCAGCCTCTGTTAAGGCTCATTCCACTCGTTCTGTGGGTCCCTCTTGGGCTGCTAGACGTGGCGCTTCTGCTGTTCAGCTGTGTAAGGTGGCCACTTGGTCTTCTATTCAAACGTTTTTGAGGTTCTATGCGTTTGACACCTTTGCCTCTCAGGATGCTTCCTTTGGGCGCCGAGTGCTCCTTTCAGCACAGGAGCGTCCCCGCCCTTAGTTGAACTGCTTTGGGACATCCCCAAGGTCAACCCTGTGGACCCCCTATGGACCCTGAAGTAGAAAACAAGAGATATGGTAAGAACTTACCTTTGTTATCTCTGTTTCTACGAAGTCCATAGGGTCCACAGGGCGCCCGCCCTGACGCACCTGGCTTCAAATGGGCTGTGTGGCTGGTCACCGGTTTTCCGTCTCCTATTGCTGTGAGTATGGTTTCTTGTGTGTTCCAGTCTTCCTTCTCGCTGTTCCATATTCTCCTCCGGCCTAGGCTGCTTACCAACTGAGGTGCCTGTGGCTCGGGGGCGGGGTATAGAGGAGGACCCAAGTGCATCCTGGGAGCTAAAAGCTTAACTGTGTGGTGCCCATGGATCCTGTTCCAGCTATAACCCCAAGGTCAACCCTGTGGACCCTATGAACTTCGTAGAAACAGAGATAACAAAGGTAAGTTCTTACCATATCTCTTGTTATGCATAGAGTGCTTCAGCTGGATACTTTTACAGAGTTTCCTTGACTGTAGACGTGCAGTTGTCATCCTTATATTTTAAAACTGGCTTGTTAAAGGAAAGATTGAACTAAACTAATCAATATTTCTGTAGGTTCTCTAAGTTTGTATCCTTGTTTGATGTAGGCAAAGAACGAGCCTGCTGGTAAAAAACCTTTAGACAAGAAAGAAAATGAGCCAAGAAAAGAAAAATCCTTAAGTGCCGATCGACGACACTCAACAGATAAGTCAGAAAAGTATGAATACATTTGGCTTTTCTTTTGAGAATATTGTATATGGAGACACTTTTCACGTCTAGCATACTAAGTGCTCCAATTTAATGATGCCAAATGTGATGAGATGGCCACTTGTGTGCATGCAACATTGTGCGTCAAACTGACAATTACTTGGCTGTAGCTGGAAAGGTTTTACGCTTTCCACTTTGGTGATGATGCTGCTTAAATTATCTATAGATATACAACAGTCCTAAACAGCAATAAGGTAAGCTTGCTGCTGTTTGGTACATACTGAACAGATGTCATAACCCATTTTCTCCCTCCACCAGGGGACACTCAAGATCAAGACACTGAGGTATAGATCAGTGGAGCTGGCACTTGAAATTTTGGTGTGATTCCCCCACCCTCTATCACCCAGAAGCCCCAGTTTTAGAACTGTGCCCAAGGGAGTTGGTGACTGGCTGAGATCAGACCACACTTATTTTATTATTTTACTAAGCATTTGAGGACAGGCTGACAAAGCTGCATCTGTCAGCCTGCTACATGGAGGCCTCAGGAGGGACCTGCCGCTGTTTAAGAGTGGGAGTCTGCGACCCTGGCAATTAGCTCAGGGAGGGACATACTGCAGCTTAATATAGAAGCTATGCCCATGCTGCTATTTTCCCACCACAGACCCCTGATAGCCAGCAGCGGTAAGTATAAACTCTTCTCCTGACTAGCAGGGTGACTCTGTTTGCTCTGCGGCCCCCCTCTGTCGCCCACTTCGATAGCCCGGACGTTTTTAGGACAAGCGCCTTAATAGCAATGTCACTTTACAGTGGCGGGTCCCAGCGCCACTGGGAAGGAGGGGGTGGACCTACAGCGATGATGGTCAGCACAGCTCTGAGTGCAGGGAAGCTCTCTCATTGGCCTAACTCTCAGTACAGGGGAGATTTGGCCTGGCCCCTCACAACGGCGCTATTTTGTCACAGGCAAGCAGCAGCTGAAAAGTCCCTCAGCCTGCGCTGCTCTACTGTTCCCTGTTCAGCTGCAAAGACTCCAGCACTGGCCCTGAAGGTTGTGAGTGCAATGAGGTGGTTAATTTGTGGGCTGCTGATTGTTAGGGGGATTGCATTATTAGAGGGATTCAGTGACTCCTCTCCCTCTGCCTGTTTTTTGTTCCACTCTTTTGTTTTCTAAGTGAGGAGTGAAGTGTGTGTGTGTTGGACAGACACCATGACAGGGAAAGGGGCAGCTGCAAAGGTATTTGCTTGTTCCAAATGTAACTAAGCAGTTTCAGCCACGATCAGATGTAGAAGCCCTATGTGACTCGTGTACTTCGGGGGTCCCGCTGCATCGGGACAATCTTCAGATTCTGCCCCCCACACCGCCTTGGATATCTTCCTTGGCAGGCGTCATATCCGACTTCCCCTCGGAACTAGATACCTCTCACAGGGTAAGGGAACGTGCTAGGAGCCAGGACTCTGGTTCATGGACCCAGAACTGGCTTTAGCGAGAGGCTTAGCCCGCTGTGAAAGGCTTGGCACACCTCATGGGTTCCTCTCCCAGGGTCAGTGCTTCCAATCAACCATCAAAAAAGAGGCTTTTCCCAGCTGTCCTCCAGTTGAACGACAGATGCAGAGCTTCTTTCACAGGAGGAGGAAGGTGAGTTGGAGGCAATTTCTGACACTGACTATATTCTCCAACAGACCTCTGATTCGGGCATCTAGGGGGTGGAGTCCCTAATCCTGGCTGTTTGCTAGGTATTTAAGAGCCAGGACATCGAATCCACGGTTTCTCCAGATGAGTTCATGTTTGGTACTAAACAGAGGTTAACAATCCTTTTTCACAGGAATTAAATGGTCGATTGTTTGCAGCTTTGCAGCATCTTGACAGAATTTCAGGTACCCAAGCAGTTTTTGACCATGTACCCTTTTCCCACGTCTATTCCATAGAAGTGCAAAAATCCTCCACAGGTCGATCCTTCTGTCTCACGGCTAAGAAGACCAATCTGCCTGTTCCTGGGACTTCTGCCCTCAAGTACAGTTCTGAACGTAAGTTGGAGACCACTTTGAAATCCATCTTTTCAGCAGCAGGGGTGTTGCTCAGGCTGGCTTTGGTCGGCTCTTGGGTCGACAAGGCTGTGGAGAGATGGGTGGAGGAGTTGGTCAGTGGTCTGGAATCAGGAGTGCCTAGGTATGATTTAATCGTCCTAGCGGAATACATTCATGAGTCTGCCATATACTTGGGAGCTGCTGCCCGGGATATCTGTCATGTCGGATCCCGGATTTCAGCTTCGGCATTGGCAGCTCGCAAAGCCCTATGGCTAAGGTCCTGGCAGGTGGGTGCAGAATCTAAGAGGGCAGTGGAAGGCCTTCCATTTTTGGGCTTTAATTGGACAAATTGATTTTCGATGCTACAGGCGGTAAGTCTACTTTCTTACCCTCTACTGCACCTGTTCAGTGTCGCACCCAGGCTGGTTCTTCCTTTCAATTCTTTTGGGCCCCCCCAGTCCTTTGGAAAACGTGCACGTGGAGCCCCCTCGACTGCTCGAGGAGGTAGGGACAGAGGCCGCCGACCTGTTACTGCCTGTCATCGGGAAGCCAAACCTGCAGACAAACCAATTGCATGACGGGCTCCAGTCCCACCTTGGGGACTCCAATGTGGGTGCGTGCCTTTTGATGATCCGGGATTCCTGGATTCACACCAGTTCTTCAGTTTGAAACTGAAATCTGGTATCTCTGGGCTACAAGATAGAATTTGCAGCTTCCCCTCCACGTTGCTTTTTTCACCACAGCTTTTCCCGTCTCCCAACAGAGACACAGGGTGCTTCTGCAGGCAATCCATAAACTTGTGGATTCTACGGTTTTGATCCCTGTTCTAATTCCTCAGTGGTACTGGGATCCTACTAAAAACTTTTTGTGGTCCCGAAGCCAGATGACTGTTTCAGACCGATTTTGAATCTGAAAAGGTTAAATCTTTACTTGGAGTTTTACTGGTTCAAGATAGAGCCTGTTAACTCAGTGATTGTGGGTCTGGAACAGGGAGTTCTTGGTGGCTTTAGACATCAAGGGTGCTTATCTCCACATCCCAATATGGGAACCACATCATCAGGCTTTTCTTCGATTTGCAGTCAAGAAGACCCATTTTCAGGTTCGGACTGTCTGTAACCTCGATCTTCACCAAGGTATTATATGATTGCCCATCTCTGCTCGAGTCACCAATGTTCCGTATCTGGATGACCTCATCAAGGCCTCATCTGCTCAGATTCTCTTAGGCCATGTAGCTCTAACGCACCAGGTTCTCATCTATTAGGCTGGATTGTCAATTTCCTGAAATCCAGTCTGGTTCATCTCAGCGTCTCCACTTTCTGAGGATGATTTTGGACTCTTCCTCTCAGTAGACCAGGCTCAAGCAATTCGCCAGTTTGTTCTCCTGGTCCTCAAGCTGAAACAAGTATCCATTCATTTGTATAGCCGTCTCCTCGGCAAGATGGTCGCAGATTCCATTTTCTCCCCTTAAAACAGTTGATTATTCTGGCTCAATGGTCCAGAACTCCTCTTCATATGCATCGCCTGGTTCGGCATCTGGGATTGGATTGCTCTGATGACTGATGCCATTCTCAGAGGTTGGAGTGATAGTTCTGGACAACCACTTCCAGGGTCAATAGTCGCATCGCGTGTTGACTCTACCAATCAATGTGCTGTAACTCTGTAGAATTTTCAACGCTCTACTTGAAGCTACTTCCCTTCTCGAGAGTCAGGCGGTTCGAGTCCAGTCGGACGATGCCATCGCATACATAAATTGTCAAGGAGAGACGCACAGCCGCATGAGTGAGGCGAGTCACATTCTACAGTGGACAGAGCTCCAAGTAATGGCGATCTCTGCGCTGTTCATTCCGGGAGTGGAGAACTGGGAGGCTGACTCTCAGTTGACAGGACCTTCATCCTGGAGAATGGGCCCTTCACCCAGAGGTTTTCCAACAGCTAGTCACAAGGTGGGGCAGGTTGGAAATAGATCTCATGTCCTCCAGACAAAACAATCAGGTGCCTCGGTAATACTCCAGAACTCTGGACCCGAATGCAGAGGCAATAGACTGACTTCCTCGGAGGTACGATCTCATGTACCTCTTTCCCTCCTTTTCCCCTTCTTCCACGAGTCATCAAGCTAGAGGTGGCCATGGTCAACCTGGTGTATCCAAACTGACCCCACAGGGCCTGGTTCTCGGAACTCCAACTGCACCTCGTCAAGGATCCCTGTCCACTACCTCTTCACCCAGACCTACTGCTTCAAGGTTCATTCATATACCCCGACTTTTATAGCGGCTATGTTTAACTGCGTGGCTGTGGAGGCCGATGTCTCAAGACTTAACAGGGTTCCAGACTTTGTAGTTTTCACCAAGCTCCAGGCTCGCAAACCGGTTTTGTCAGCTCATTGTCTCATCTGGCGTTCTTTTGTGGCCTGTTGTGAAGAGCGGGGGTCTCCCACCACTGCTTTCCATTTGTCCTGTTTCCTCTTCTTTCAGAGGGACACTGGGATACGCCTGGGTTCTCTCAAGGATCAGGTGTCTGTATTTTTTTCTGCGCTGCCTTCCTTTGTTCCCTCAGATTCAGACTCCGTACAGGGAGGATCCAGCCTCAGTTTGTCCTGCCTGCAGCTCAGTGGGACCTAAACCTGGTGCTGATGTTCACCCAGGATTCAATGTTCAAACCCTTGGAGGAGGTGGATGTAAAACTCACTTGGGGGACTGTCCTTCTTTGGCTTCGACAAGGTGGGTTTTGGAGTTGGGAGCCCCCTCGAGTCTGCCTCCTTATCTTAATTTTTCATGATGATCGTGTGGAATGGTATATTAAGCCGTCCTTCCTGCCTAAGGTGGTGTCCACCTTTCACATCAACCAACTAATTGTGGTTCCAGTGTTGTCTGACTCCGTCTTCACTCACCTTGGATGTTTTGCTTTCTACCTGGATTTATGTGGCCCGTACAGCAGCATTGCGCAAGTCTGATTCCTTGTTTGTCCTTTATGATGCTGCCAAACGGGGTTGGCCTGCTTCTAATTGGACAGATGAATCCGTCTGGCCATCCGACAGGCGTATATTGCTACTGCCTGGCCTCCACCATTTTCTATTTTTGCACATTTGTTCCGTAGGTGCTTCTTGGGCTGCCTGTCGAGGTGCCTCAGTTATACCGTGGGGACACTTTTTGTTCGTTTCTATCAGTTTAATACCTTTTGTGACTTCAGAGTTTAGTTTTTGAAGGGTGTTGCAGGTTTCTCAGGGCTCTCCCACAGCAGGAAAAGTTATGGTGCATACACACGGTCAGATTTTCCTTCAGATTTGTACAATAACCATTTTAAAAATCGTTTATATCTGAAGGAAAATCTGACATTTTTGTCAGATGAACGATGCGCGTTCCCTCTTGTCAGATAACTATATCTGACATCTGATGTGTTTGCAGTCGTTAGGGATGTGTCTTGATCTCCAGTGCCCCCTGGTGGATGAAGGAGAAAATAGGATTTTGGTACTTACCGTTCAGTTTCTCCGATTCCACAGGGGACGCTGGGTGCCCTCCCAGTACTGCTTTACCTACCATTGTTCTGTTTTTACATACGTTGTGCGCACTGTTGCGTTTTTATTTTCGGGCTTCGGCTGTTTGGTTTCCTTCTCAGTTTGTCTTCTAACTCCGTTTCCGTCTCCTTGGGCTCAGTTTTTCTAACTGGGGCTTCTGGCGGATAGAGGGGGAGGAGTCGCACTCATAAATTTAAAGTGCCTGATCCACTCATCTTATACCCCAGTGTATTGATCTTCAGTGTCCCTTGTGGAATTGGAGAAACTGATTTTATCGGTAAGTACCAAAATCCTATTTGTAAAGTCTGAAATGAGTGCTAAAGGGATTAGAACTCCTTGTTAAATGGAGCCCTAGGTAACTAAATGTGTAGTGTCCTGAAAACAAATATAAAACCTGTAAACATTTAACTTAAAGGTCTTCACCAAGCAAGAAAGACGAAGTGTCTGATAAAGGTGATGACAAAACCACTGATAAGGACAAGGAAGAGCACAAAAGTGGAACATCCGATCGGTCAAGGAATAGCAAATCTGGTATGTTCATGGATATTTTAATTGCTGCTTGGAGGCATTATGTTGTATGAATGTCTTAAACAACAATACCACTTAAAACATGAGTTTGTTCCTTTCACTGACTGTAGTCAATTTTAAGCGGCAATGAGTGCATCTTACAGCAGTTTTTTTTCCATGTAAGTGCACAAATTTGCAATTTTTTTTCTTTTTTCTTTTCTATGCTAGGGAGCAGAGGAACTGAAAGGACAGTTGTCATGGATAAATCAAAGGGGGAGCCTGTAATAAGTGTGAAAACCTCATCTGACTCAAAGGAAAGGGTAAGAGCAATTAGTGTGGTGTGTTAAATAAAAAAAAAGCCTTGCAGAAGGCGAGAAACTATCACCTCTAATTACTTTAGGGTCATCCCTCAGATATTGGTAAAGCTTACTTCACTTGGTTTTTGTTTTCAGTATCTTATTTTTTTTTTTTTTTTTTTTAACATTCCTCTCATCCATGGGACACTGGGGTGCAGGTGGTGCTAGGAGTGTCTGGACACCCCGTCCCTCACCTCCTAAGCAGCTGTTCATATTTTTATTTTTTTCTGGGATGGGTTGCTGAGTTAACAGTGCATCCGGAAAGCATTCCCAATGCTTCACTTTTTTCACATTTTATGTTAGCCTTAATCCAAAATGGAATAAATTCATTTTTGTCCTCAAAATTCAACACACAATACCCCATAATGACGTGTAAAGTTTTTTTTTTTTGAGATTTTGCTATTTTTAATATTCAAAAAAAACACTAAGAAATCTCACGTACATAAGTATTCACGGCCTTTGCCATGAAGCTCAAAATTGATCTCGGGTGCATCCTGGTTCCGCTGATCATCATTGAGATGTTCCTACAGCTTCATTGGAGTCTACCTGTGGTACATTCAGTTGATTGGACATGATTTGAAAAGCCATACACCTGTCTATATAAGGTCCCACACTTGTCAGAGCACAAAGCAAGCATGAAGTCTAAGGAATTGTCTGTAGACCTCCGAGACAGGTTTGACTTGAGGCACAAATCTGGGGAAGGGTACAGAAAAATATCTGCGGCTTTGAAGGTTCCAATGAGCACAGTGGCCTCCATTATCCGTAAATGAAAGAAGTTTGGAGCCATCAGGACTCTTCCTAGAGTTTGCTGCCGTCTAAACTGCGCATTCGTGGTAGAAGGGCCCCAGTCAGGGAGTTGACAAAGAACCCGATGGTCACTGTCAGAGCTTACAGCATTCCTCTGTGGAGAGAGGAGAGCCTTCCAGAAGCATAACCATCTCTGCAGCGATCCACCAATCAGGCCTGTATGGTAGAGTGGCCAGATGGAAGCCACTCCTTAGTAAAAAGCACATGGCAGCCCGTCTGGAGTTTGTCAAAATGCACCTGAAGGACTCTGACCATGAGAAACAAAATTCTCTAGTCTGATGAGACAAAGATTGAACACTTTGGCGTCAATGCCAGGTGTTATGTTTGGAGGAAACCAGGCACCGCTCATTACCAGGCCAATACCATCCCTACAGTGAAGTATGGTGGTGGCAGCATCATGTTGTGGGTTGTTTTTCAGCAGCAGGAACTGGGAGACTGTACATTGCTGCATTTATCTTTCCTTCTATCCTGACCAGAGACATCCTGGATGAAAACGTGCTCCAGAGCTTTCTTGACCTCAGACTGGGGCGACAGTTCTTACAGCAGGACAACAACCCTAAGCACACAGCCAAGATATCAAAGGAGTGGCTTCAGGACAACGCTGTGAATGTCCTTGAGTGGCCCAGCTAGAGCCCAGACTTGAATCCAATTGAACATCTCTGGAGAGATCTGAAAATGGCTGTGCACCGACTCTTCCCATCCAACCTGATGGAGCTTGAGAGGTGCTGCAAAGAGGAATGGGCGAAACTGCCCAAAGATAGGTGTGCCAAGCTTGTGGCATCATATTCAAAAGGACTTGAGTCTGTAATTGGTGCCAAAGGTGCATCAACAAAGTATTGAGCAAAGGTTGTGAATACTTGCGTTCATGTGATTTCTTAGTTTTTTTTTTTTTTTTTTTTTTATTACATTTTCAAAAATCACAAAAAAACTTTTTACACTTTGTCATTGTGGGGTATTGTGTGTAGAATTTTTGAGGACAAAAATGAATTTATTCCATTTTGGAATAAGGCTGTAACATAAGAAAATGTGGAAAAAGTGTAGCGTTGTGAATACTTTCCGGATGGACTGTAGAACAGGCAGTGCCATTCCCTCTATGGGAACTGCTCTGGGAGTAATCTGTGTCGCTGCGGACTGTCTCACTGATCCTGTGGACTCCTGGGTCACAGCCCAAATCGGAGGATATCTCGGTGGCAGCCTGATTCTCCGCTCTCCCCCCTGGACCACCGGGGTCACTGTTTGCAATGGGGCTGCTGCTAAAGCAGTGGCAAATCCCTGGTGTTAGCCAAAGCGAGGCAGCATTTGCCTAGCTTTTGATTTCACTGTCCCTCTCCTCTTCACTGTCACCGGGCAGCCATTTTTACATCTGCCTCCTGTCTGCTGCTTCTGCCTCCCCATACCTCACACAGGGGAGGCAGAAGCTGTCTGTTCATAGGTTACCTTCTCTACCTCACCTCTTGGTGCCAGTTATTTGAGCACTTTCCTATGTATTTTCTGTGAATGTATGTTAGGTTTTGCTATTCTAGCATTCCGTGTGAAGTGTAGATCTAACCGTTCCTAGGGGACGATTAAATTGTTTAACTTCCCCTGCTGACAGTCTATAGGATTCGGCACCAGATTGAACAGAGCAAAAATGTAATTGCTCCGACGCCTAAAGCTGCGGGGAACCCACTTCTCGCAGCCTTTTGAGGTGCGATAAGAAATGTGTGCTAAGTCTGTTGCTTTGGGCACCCTAACGGCGGTTTGGGTGTCCAAACACCTACTTTAGACAGGTTTAGCCACTTTGCGCGATGGTCACTTATGTGCTGAAAGCCAGTTCCTGAAGAAACTCTCGATAAATTGACTAGTTCAGGGCAGTACTTAGTGGGGGCCTCTTCAGGAACCAGCGTGGACAGCTAACCTTTCTAAGGTCATGTTGGGGCTGGCTAAATGGCTTCTTCCAGGTCGCCCGTTTGCGGTACCTACTGCTCCATGCCTGTAGTAACCCATTCAACACCCGTTGAACCTCCATGGGTATAAAGGTTGTCTGTCGGTACAGGGCCTTTTAAATTTTTCTTCCTCTGCATGTTGGTACCTTTGGCCACCCAGAGAGCTTCCAAACGTCAGATATACTCCTCTACAGTCAGGATATGAATTAGGCTATGAAGTTTAATCTCTTCCAGAAGTGGAATTTCCACAGGACTCTGACCTGGGGGTATATTTACTAAAGTGAGTTTTTAGAAGTGGAGATGTTGCCCATACCAACCAATGAGATTCTAGCTATTATCTTCTAGAAGGTGCTAGTTAAATGTTAAGTAGAACCTGATTGGTTGCTGTGGGCCACATCTCCACTTCTAAAAACTCACTTTAGTAAATATACCCCCTAGAGTAGGCTTCTGTGAAGTACAGTATAATCCTGGAAATGTGGAGGCGTTAATTACTGGGGTCAAATTCACCTGGCTCATTACGGATTTGGAAAGTTCCCTTACTCGGGTGGCTTTTTAATCGCAACGAGGACATTACCTTTCCTTCCTCCTCTTGCTATGGCATCTCCTAGAAGAAGCTTGGTTTCATCCTTTCTTAAACATTTTCAGGTATCAAAATGAGTCTTGATCCTTCTGCTGGCAGAGCGATGTGGGAATTATCATCTCTAGTGGATGCTTTTATAGTAAAACTGGTGAAATCTACCACTATTGCTATTCCTAATGTGGAACCTCTCCAAAGACGCAAAGGATAGGAAAATAGGACATTTTCTTTGAATCCATTTTTTTTTTTTTTTTCAAAAGACGCAACTGTGTCCAGCCCTCGCCTCAGAATTTGCTTCAGCTGTTTTGGCAAGCACACTGTCTTTGCATGCAAATTTGGAATCAAAGACCAAAGAAGGCCCTGGCAACTCTCCCCTTGAATAGATGCATTCTGTTCAGCCCTGAATTGGACAAGATCATTGCGGGTGTTGCAGTCTCCAAAATTGCTTTTCTTCCTTCCACTGCTTATACCCAGGAGTACTTCCTTTCAATCCTTTCGTCCTCTGTATAAACAAAGCTTTGAGGCTTCCTTGAGGACAAAGAGTACCTCGTCTAGTGGTACTGGCTTGGTCAGGATTCAATCAAATGGCCAAACCTGTTGATAAAACCAGCCGCATGACTGAGCAGACTGCCACGTTGGAGTCTCTTTTCTCAGAAGTCTGGCTGGGAACAACTACTGAATACTGGGTTTGAGGCATAGTATCACGGGATATGCTTGGTACTTCAAAGAATCCCCTCCAGGCCATGACCTGCTCCAGACTGGCTATGCAGAGCTTGGGCTACTGACCTTTGCCGAAGGTCTGCGTACCAAGTTGCCATCTTCCCCTCAGACCGGACCTTCTGTCTTGGGGCCCTTGCCTGCCCCCGGATCTCACTCTGCTAGCTTTGACCAGGTGGCTATTAAAACAGCCCTCTTAAAGACTAGGATTTTTCAGATGCAGTAGTACGCACTATGATTTGAAAACCAGTGTCTGTAAAATGCGTGTGTAACTTTTGTCCTATCCACTGTGCCTCATTTCTTCAAAAGGTGATGTGATTTATGGCAATGACCTTGCTGAATAAGGGATTCATAATTGTCCTATCCATGTATGACTCCTAATCACTGCAGCGTCTCAGGACCCCCTGGAAATCCCATCTTCATCTAACAATACAGATGCTTATCCTACATGTGCATTCTAAATATTGAGAAATCCAGCCTGGTCCTATCTGAGGATGGTCTACTTAGGGACAGTACTGGATACTCTGATTCAAAGCTCTTCTCAGTGTGTAGTTTTTGTTAGTTTGTGTAAGGGTGCTCTAGGCAAAATGTTGTCCACCTTATACGTGCAATTTGCACACATGGTAGCCATCCAGTGGGTGCTTCTAGCAAGGTAGAACAGTTTTCACGTCCGCCTCAGGTCTTTCATCTTTTTCCCTGTATGAGACTCTTCCACTGCTGGTGACTGTAGCCTCTCATCTGAGCATGGGCAATCCTTTCCACATAGTGGGCTCTCCCCACCACTGACGCCAGTTTGAGAGGTTGAGGACCTGACAGACAATCTTTCGGGGCCATTGGACGGCAGAAGAGGCCCACCCGCCAATAAACATTCTGAAAGTTCAGGCTGTCTACATGTGAAATTCCGTTCCAGCACCTACTGGTCAAACTACTGTTGAACAATGTGACTGCCAACGCTTAACTCAGGGCCAGCCAAGACGTCTATCGTGGTCTACTGGTTGCTCGAGGAGCTCCTGCTAGTAGATCGCGACCAATTTGCTGCAGCAGCTGGGAACGCTGGTATCTGAAGGGAGCAGAGACCAAAGAAGCTTCTTATCGTTTCAGAGGCCAGCGTTCCCAGTGATGTGGTGTGCGGGTGACGTCTACCCGCATCTGAGGAGCCTGCACGTCTGCTGGATCTAGTTGGATTCTGCAACAGACAGCATCTATGCTGGAGTGAAAGCAGGTGCACTGATGACGTGGAGCGGCGCCCAGCGTGAAGAGGTAAGGACTGCACAGGGGAGTGGGGGCTATTCTACACTGGGAGGGGGCACAGTATAAGGGTCATTACTGGCGGGTTCTGTATAAAGGGCACTACTGAGAGCATTGCATAATGGCCACAACTGCAAGGGGATTGTGTATAAGGGGGCACTACTGTGTCATAACGTGAATAAGATTTTGCTGTGTGGAGTCATTTGAATTGGGGATACTGTGTGATTTCGGCAGGACAGACCACATGTCCCTTGCTGCTAGGTCACGCTCTCGTTTTTGCATACCACGCCCCTTTGTGCTCGGTAGTTCACGAAAGGGTTTTTAGATTTAAAAGTAGATCAGTCCAAAAGTCTGGCCATCCCTGGCTTGCCTAAACCACCAATACGTCATAGTATGCAGGAGACCGGATCATGAGGTGGGCTGAACCGTTCGTTCCTGCGTTCAGTGGTCTACATTCAAGGTGTAGACACCAGGGAGGTGGATTACCTCATCAGTCAGGGTTGAGAAACAGCTACCGAGTGAATTTCCTGAGGTCTTTCAGCTACTAGTGGAACATTAAGGTCACCTGGAGATGGACATGATTGCCTCCCAGCTGAACCACAATGGACCAGGGGCTTCGAAACCTGCACTTCGTTCCCTTAAAGTGCATCTTTAGGCTTTTTTTTTCTCAATTAACCTGTGGTCCCATGGGACTTCGTATTCGTGCTTCAGGCTCTCCAGAAGTCTCCTTTTTGAACTTTTAGAAAATGTGGGCCTCTGCTTCTTGACCTGGAACACTGTTACCCTTGGCTGTATCCTTAGGCAGGCGGGTTTTGGAACTTAGTGCATTATCCCACAGGTTTTCCATCCTTGTTTTCCACCATGACAGGGCGTTTTTCCATACCAGAATAAATGTTCAGCCCAGGGTTGTCCCGTTGCCTCATCAACCTTCTTCCTTACAAATGGGTGAATCAGTCTGATTTGCAGACACCAATATGTTTTTGGACGTGGTTATGGTACTATCGATACATGTGGATAGGTATTGGGACACCTTGTTTATGCTGATGTCCACTTATGGGGCTGGCCAGCCTTCAAGCAGAACATTGTTCGATTGATTGCAGCGGTCATCTGGCTGACATACAGCCTGTTCCTGTCTGTCGCGGCTCATTTGACCAGGTTGGTGGGGACCATCTAGGCGGCCCGGGGAAAGCGCTTCAGCATAGCGGCTTTGATGTATGGTGGCCACTTTTTTTTTTTTGTTTTGTTTTTTTTGGTTTCATTTTAGTGATTTGACACATCACATCTAATGATGCTAGTTTTTGGCAAATGTTGGCACGGCACAGGAGTGCTGCCTTCATTAGGAATAGATTTGCAATGTGTGAAAGAACTGTATTTTTGTGATGACCAATTAAATACTTTTTCTCTGATTACATGGGGAGACTGAAGCCGATAAGGGTGCCCTGTGTGTAGCTAGAGTTCTCTTCTCCCTCCCCTGTCCTTTGGACTAAAGCACACCCTGCCAAATCAGTTTTGACTATCAGACCTTTCAGTACCCAGATTCCTCCAGGACCATCTATATCCCATAGTTTCTAGTATCCCTAATGGAGTCAAAATCCTGTTCCCTATTTAAATCTGCTTTTCTACTTCAGGTTCCTTAGGGTCCACAGGTGACCTTGTGGTATAGGTGGATGACGTAGACATCGGACACCATGCAGTTAACTTCTTTTTCCCCAGGATGCACTGGTCCCCCTCCATACCCCGCCTCCCAGCCAGGGCATTACTCAGTTTAGTGTGGTGCCCCGGCCGGAGAGGTTGGGGAGCAGGGGGGCTAGCAGAAGAGCCCCTGATGTTTGATGATTCGGCTGACTGGAGTCAGTGCGATTGAGCGGTCGGCTCTGACAGTTCAGCGGAAGTCAGGACCGCCACTCCTACACCCCCCCCCCTGCCGGAGCCGCGTCTCAGCACAAAGCCGTCAGTCTGGTCAGGAGCGGCGTGTCCTTGCTAGCGGGACATGTCTGCTCCCAGGGCTGCAGCGGCGGGGGGTTAGGTAAAGCCTCCAGAGTGTCAGCAATACTGCGCACGGTATCCCTAGACGGGAACCGCCGCAGGGCAGCACGTTAGCGCCGGGTATGGGACGCCCGGCGCCGGTCAGCAGTGGCACTCGGCCCCCAATACCCCAGCGTCCACTAGGCCACCAGGGACAAATAACCGCCAGGCTCTGGAGGAGGAAGGGTCCAGCGTCCCCGGAGGTTCTTAGTCTGGCTGGGGGAGATGGCACGCCTGCACAGCCGACCCCTCCCCCCACACACACACACACACTCAGCGCACCTTTGCCTTGCTCTCAGGCCATGCTGAAGTGGACTCCTCCTACAGGCACCTACGCCCAGCAAGTGTTTGGGGGCCATTTTCTGACTCCCAGGCAGCGGTGAGTAGCTGGTGTCCTGTGTCCCCCTACATACTTTGGATTCCTGGTTCTGGTATGTAGTTGCAGCCTTCATTAGCCCTTTGGTTTTGAAGTTGATTTGCAGCACACGTAATCCCTTCAGTCTTCAGTGACTTTAAGGTTGATTTTAAAGTGCCAAGTAGCGCAGAGTTTTTCTCCTGCAATGTTTGACTGTTTGCTAGCATCTGAATGTGTCTGCTTTACTCTCTACTAAAAATATTGCTGTACATTGTTTTTCCGTTTAACCTCTGGCTTGCTGTCCAGGTCGGGTTAGGTCACAAACAGTTGTGGTGTATACCCCTATTTACACACCTATATCTCCTTTCACCATGTCCAGCGGTGAGGATAATACCTGGGTGTCTATCCCCTCTTTGCAGTCTTGTGTGTGTTGTGCTGCTGGCTTTGGGGAGACTGATGTGCTGCGTGAGGGTTTGTGGCAGGTGTTATGTCCCTCCAGGTCCCTCTTCAGTCCTAGGGACTGCGCAAGAACCCCGTGGGCATGCTTTGCTCAGGCACTGCAGACGCTTATGGTTCACATGGCTGTGCCCCCTATGCTCCCCCAAGTGGGGTCTTCACAGCATCTGCTGGTTCTGGCTCCTATGCCACAGATCCAGTTGGCACCGCAGGTGGTTAATGTACCACAAGGGTCTCAGGTCAACCTGTCTGCGAGCTCTGACCCTGATTCACTATCTAGGACCCCTAGGGTGCTGGCAAAAAGGCCTTCTGTGTCTCCTCGCCATCCCTATGTGGATGAGGATGACAGGTCGTCTGAGGATGATGGGGTGCTTCCAGAGTCTGACTCTGAACTATCCTCAAGGGATGAGCAGCACAAGTCCAGTGTTTACATTCCAGGCCTGGTCTGAGCAGTAAAAGAGGTGTTGGTTATTGAGGAGGAAGTTGCCCCTCCGGCTGTTAAATCTAAACTTCCCTTGTTTAAGAGGGTTAAAAGTTCTACAGCCATTTTCCCTCTGTCAGATCAGTCAGTGGATCATCTGGAGGAAGCGTGGAAGGCTCCGGTGAGGTGGTTCCAGCCGCAAAAGTGTCTGGTCAATGCATACCCCTTTCCTGAGGAGTACTTCAAGAAATGGGTTTCACCTCCTGTGGTGGACTCCCATGTAACACGCTTAATCAGAAGTGTGATCTTACCTATGCCTTCCATTGCGTCCTTAAAGGACTCAACTGACCGGAAGGTGGAATACTGCCTAAAGTCCATTTACTCCTTGTCAGGAGCAGTGGCCAGACAGTCTATGGCTATCTCTTGGGTGGCTAGGGCCGTGGAGGAGGAGTCCCTGTCTCCTGATGCTTCAGAGGACCAGTTGTCCCTGGTGGGCAATATACGTGAGTGCTACCTATATGATTGAGGCAGCCCTGGATATCAGTTTATCCTCCAGTGTGTCAGCTGCGGCTGTCACAGCGCGCAGGTACTTATGGCTCCTGTCCTGGAGGGCGAATGCAACTCTAAGAAGGGACTGGAAGTTTTACCCTACAACGGGAAAGCATTGTTTGGCCCAGATCTAGACAAGATCGTGGACACTTTAACAGCGGCCAAGTCAGCTCGTCTGCCATCAGCCTCGGTTCCCTCTGGTTCCCGAACTCCATCCTTTCGGCCCTACACAGAGTGGAGACTAGGCTTAAAAGCCAGTCATTTCCCAAGCAGACGGCTGTCAGGAAGACTGGCAGACCCAAAAAGTAAGCTTGGAGTACAAGGCGTCCAGCCTTTAAACCAGACGACAAGTTCACTGCATGACTGGACGGGCCTCCCTTTGAGGGACCCCGCAGTGGGAGGCCCCCCCTCACCAATTCTTCCACTCGGACGTCTCCAACAAGGACAGAGCCTTATTGATACAGGAGCTGTATGTTCCCTGCGCAAGGCAGGAGTGATTGTCCCAGTACCAGAGCCCCTGCGGGGCATGGGGTTTTATTCCCACTTGTTTTTGGTGCAAAAGCCCAATGGGACCTACTGCACGATCCTGAACCTCAAGTGCCTAAACAGGTTCCTCGTTTCCGTATGGAGACACTACGTACTATCATACTGGCTATGGAACCGGGTGATTTCATGGTATCCCTGGACATCCGGGGTGCCTATCTGCATATCCCGATTGCGGCTTTGCAGGTTCGCTGTGCAACAGCAACACTTCCAGTTCCAGGCGTTACCCTTTGGCCTATCCACTGCCCTTTGGATATTTACAAAAATTATGGCAGTAATGGCGTCCCATCTGCGGCTGCAGGGGATCTGCCTATTGCCATATCTGGATGATCTGTTGCTCCTGGCAGGATCTCCAGAGGTACTTCTCCATCACCTCCAGATGACCATCTCGGTGCTTCAGTCGCATGGATGGGTCATAAATTGGGAGAAGTCGTCTCTAACTCCGTCGCAGAGGATGCTGCATCTAGGGGCTCTATTGGACTCACAGCAGCAAAGGATCTTCCTGACATCAGACAAGATCTCTGTGTTGCAGACGTGGGTACGCAGATGTCTCCACAGTTGCCGGGTCTGTGTGCATGCAGCAATGCAATTGCTGGTGTCGATTTTGTCAACGTTCGACATGGTGAAGTATGCGCAATTTCATTCGAGGCCTCTGCAGTCATTGATCCTTGCCCGATGGGACAGATCACCTCTTAAGTGTCAGGTCCCCACTCCTTTCAGGGTCGGTGGATGCTAGAGGAAACCGTCCTTCCAATCAATATATTGGAACTAAGGGCAGTCTTCCTGGTTCTCTCATGATCAAGACACATCCTACAAGAAATTCTTGTGCAGGTGCGGTCAGACAATGCCACGACCGTGGCGTACATCAACCACCAGGGAGGAGCTCTTAAGTCAGGCAGCCATGCAAGAAGTGTCACGCATCCTGACATGGGCAGAAGGCCATCTGCCAGCCATATCGGCAGTGTTCATACCCGGAGTCCTCAATTGGGAAGCTGACTTCCTCAGATGTCACGACATGCATCCAGGGGAGTGGTCTCTTCACCAGGAGGTGTTTCAACTCCTGGTGGACAGATGGGGCCTTCCGGAAGTGGACCTAATGGCCTCCCGACACAATTACAAGCTAACAGTGTGCGGATCGCAGACGCTCTACTAGATGTTCTGTCGGTCAGGTGGACCTTTCAGTTTGCGTATCTCTGTCCTCCGGTGTCCCTTCTTCCTCGCGTACTCAGTTCAAGCAGGAAGGAGGCAGGCTCCTGCTGGTGGCTCCAGCGTGGCCACGGAGGCACTGGTACTCAGACCTTCAGAGTCTGTCGATAGACACTCCGTGGTTGTTACCTCAACGTCTGGACCTGTTGTCACAGGGTCCCTGCCGGATCTGGGTCGCTTGGCTTTGACGGCATGGCTCTTGAGGCATCCCTCTTAAGGTCAAAGGGCTTCTCTGGTGCGGTGGTTTAACACCTTAATGAGTGCACGGAAGCCAGCCTCTGCCAGGATTTACCACAGTGTGGCACTCCTACTTTCAGTGGTGCACCCCTAAAGGGTATGATCCTCAGACGTTTAGGATTTCCAGGATACTGGCTTTCCTCCAGACAGGCCTGGACCTAGGACTCCGCCTGGCTTCACTGAAGGTACAGGTCTCGGCCCTGTCTGTGTTTCAGGGACGGATTGCGACTCTGCAGGATGTGCGCACTTTTTTACAAGGTGTGCTGCAGATTTGACCACCCTTTGTGCCTTCGGTGGAGCCTTGGGATTTGGCGGTTGTCCTTCGGGTCTTGCAGAGCCCGCCTTTTGAACCACTGGAATCAGTGGATTTGAAATGGCTTACGTTTAAGACAGTCTTCCCTCTGGCCTTTGCTTTGGCTAGACGAGTGTCAGATTTGGGGGCCCTTTCGTGTCGCTCTCCAGATTTGGTGTTCCACCAGGACAGGGCAGTACTTCGTACTCGCCCTGGTTTCCTTCCTAAGGTGGTGACAAGTTTCCACATTAATGCGGAAATTGTGTTCCGGTTTTTCTTGGTCCGGGTCTTTCAGCAGGTGAGGCCTCTTTGGATGTTATGCGAGCCCTCAGAATTTGTGGACCGTTCTATCATACAGAAAATCAGACTCTCTCTCTGTCCTTTTTGGGTTCCATAAAAAGTGTTGGCCTGCCACGAAACAGACTTTGGCTTTGTCTGACTATTTCGGAGGCCTACTCTAGGGAGGTCCTTCCAGCTCCACCTTCTGTATCTGCTCATTCTACGAGGTCTGTGGGCCCTTCCTGGGCAGCTCGGCGTGGTGCCTCGGCTGTACAGCTTTGTAAGGCGGCCACCTGGTCTTCAGTCCAGACCTTTTGTGAGGTATTATTCATTTGATACCTTCGCCTTTCAGAATGCTTCCTTTGGGCGGTGGGTCCTCCTTTCTGTACAGGAGCGTACCCACCCTTAAGGGGAACTGCTTTGGGACATCCCCAAGGTCACCTGTGGACCCTAAGGAACCTGAAGTAGAAAAGAGGAGATATGGTAAGAATTTACCTTTTTGTTATCTCCCTTTCTATGAGGTCCTTAGGGTCCACAGGGCACCCGCCCTTACGCCCTCTACGGTAGCTATGGTGTTGTCTGGTCTAGTGTCTGTCTCCTTCCTAGCGAGAATGTGTTCCTTGTATGTTCCAGACTTCCTTCTCTCTCACAGTACTCGCCTCTGGCTTGCTACTAAACTGAGTAATGCCCTGGCTGGGAGGCGGGGTATAGTGGGGGGCCAATGCATCCTGGGGGAAAGAAGTTAACTGCATGGTCCCTGATGCCTACGTCATCCACCTATACCCCAAGGTCACCCGTGGACTCTAAGGACCTCGTAGAAAGGGAGATAACAAAGGTAAGTTCTTACCATATCTCTTTTTTGAATCATAACTGCATAACCTAAACACTAGAGGGAATCCAGGACAGACAATGTATAAGTGTAGCACCAGACTTATGGCTGTCTCCTTATTGTGGAGTAATACTATCTTTGCATACAAATTTTAAGTAGACTTATAAATTGCCTGTCTAAACGGAGTTTGAGTTTTTTGCAGTTCAAAATTTGACTACTTTATTTTATTTTAGAGTTCCAAGAGTCAGGACCGAAAATCTGAAAGTAAAGAGAAAAAAGAGATACTGTCTTTTGATAAAATTAAAGAGCAAAGAGAGCGTGAGCGACAAAGGCAGAGAGAGCGAGAAATAAGAGAAATGGAGAGACAAAGGTATGGTATGGTTTTTTTATTTAAAATAAATTTTTTTTTTAATGAAAGTATGTAGGTTAAGGGTTTTTTTCCCTTAGAGTATGAATGTATAGTGTTCACTCTAGCTCCGGCGGCAGGCAGGGCACCGGAGCTAGAGAGGGCAATCTTGTGCGTGTGCCCGAAAAGGGGGCGTGGTCATAAAAAGGTGGCGTGTCTATAAGACACATCCCCTTTTCGTCATACTTGGGGGCGTGCCAGGCGCTTACGGACATGCCGGGCTGCCCCCAAGCGCTGCAGAAAGGGAGAATAGATGCCGGGCGCATGCGCCGGGATCTATTCTCTGGCGGTGACCGGGTCACCGCATGTTTCTCCACCTGCGGGACACTGCGTCCCGCAGGTGAGAACGGCACCCGCAGGCTGTGAGGGCAGG
Organism: Taudactylus pleione; assembly: GCA_031769625.1. NCBI lineage: Eukaryota > Metazoa > Chordata > Amphibia > Anura > Myobatrachidae > Taudactylus > Taudactylus pleione. Next base: position 2,083,463 of record JAUIMM010000559.1, on the reverse strand, counting down.
GCGCTTTTTGCCCTCCTCCTGGAGGGCAGGGCGCTTTTTGCCCTCCTCCTGGAGGGCAGGGCGCTTTTTGCCCTCCTCCTGGAGGGCAGGGCGCTTTTTGCCCTCCTCCTGGAGGGCAGGGCGCTTTTTGCCCTCCTCCTGGAGGGCAGGGTGCTTTTTGCCCTCCAGAAGGAGGGCAGGGCGCCGCGCCCCGCTAAAACAGCCTAGCGGGAACGCTAAATGTATGTTTTTATATTTCATATAGAACACACGCTTAGTGAATGACAAATTGACACTCATTTTGAAGATTTATATTTGTACTACAGGGAGCGAGATCGAAGAGTGCGCGAAAGAGTCCTAATGGTCCGTGAAAAAGAAGAGCGAGAGAGGCTACGAAGAGAACGTATTAGACTTGAATTTGAAAGGGAGCGGCTTGAGAGGGAACGGATGGAGCGTGAGAGACTGGAAAGAGAGCGAATGCGCATAGAGGAAGAAAGACGGAGAGAGCAGGAGCGTATCCAGAGAGTACGCGATGAGCTGCGCCGCCAGCAAGATCACTTACGATATGAATTGGATCGCCGCCCAGGAGTGCGAAGGCCATATGATGCGGATGGAAGGTAACATTCATTTTATAGTGCATGGAAAACCAGTTGCTTAAATGTTTCCTTATTGTGTATTAAAAATGGCTTAATGTTTGCAGTATTCCTTTCTGGCTTGTGACTGCGTTTTTCTTTCTTCCTGTGGGGAACACTGGTATAAGAGTAGGGTAGAAGAACTTGGCACTTTAAAACTGAACTGTTTTGAATATAGGCTCCTCCCCTTCTATACCCTGGAACCCTTAAGTTCCAGAGGAGCATGACACTTGTCAGGCATGAATTTTATTTTGACTTTTTACTTGCTGGGGCAATCTAGGAACTGTTCCACACTACCAGGTTTTTTGTCCTTCACCTGCTGCAGACTTATGGGTACAAGACATACGCGGCAAGGTGGCTAGACGCTTTACAGGAGATGCATTAGTAAGGTAGGCAACGGTTTTGTCGGCTGTCATGCTCCCCTTTCTGTCACTTACCCCCTTTCACTGGGGAGGAGGCATGCTGATAGCCAGTACTGTTAAGGATTGCATTGAGGTGGCATAGTACCACAGTGATCCGTTGGGTTAAGTGGGCCCATAGTGGGAAGAGTTTACCCCTGTCAAACACTGATGTCCTCGGCAAGCTTTCTTGACTAATGCATTTTTAAAATTTCCCCCTTTCTGTGAACTTCCTTTTATACCCCTTTTACACTGACATGAAAATCCTGGGTTTTTGCGCATGAACCTGGGGTTTTCGTCTCTGGAAACTGCTCAACCTGGGTCTATTGACTCGGGGTTCCAACATGGGTAACTTGCAGGGTTGGACACGGGTCATTCCTGTGTAAACTGCGACCCGGGTCACGAACATCCGGGTCTTGCTGCATGCTACCTGATTGCTGATTGGCCGGCTTCAGTGGCGTTTGGAGATTGCATCTTCAATAGTCTTCTGCAACGCCAGAAGACCCAGTTCACTGCAGACCCAGCAGTAAGATAGGGGTCTAAGCCGAGATGGAACGGTGTTCCAAATCCCGGGTCAGACCCGGGACTTTGGTGTAAAAGGGATATCTGAGAGATGGTGTGCTTGTTCTGTGATGCTGCATAAACGCTTTAACCACTTGCCTGGCACAGAGTTATCAGATATGACCACTCCAGGCTGGGCTATCCCTGACATGGTTGTATCTGATAGAAGTGCCCACTAGGCGGCTGTGGGAAACTAAACTTCCTGCAGCCGCCTGTGTGGCCCGATCACTTCTGGCCACAGTGATTGGGTGCCAGGCGGCACCCCCATCCAGCGCGGCTGCAGGCTTCATTGTATCCTGATCACTGTGGCCAGCAGTGATTGGGCAGCCTCCGTGACACCTCCCTTACTGCTGTTCACCTCAGGCTGCCTACCAGCGCCGCAGTATTCACTCCCGATGCATGTCCCAGCTGCTGTGCTCCTTGTCCACCCCCTCCGCCCGGTGCGGCGGCTGCGTTCTCGGGCCGGCCCGCCATCCAAACCCTCCTCCCGGCGCGGCTACAGAGCTACTTTGTCCTTGCCCTGCAGCCCAAGCCGCCACCTCCCACCGACTGCTAGTTTTTGCCCGGAGCGGCTCCTCCCGGCGTGGCTTCTCCCAAGGCTTGTGTGTGAGTACTGCAGCCAGCGGCATCCATAGCCCCTCCATCCTATTGACGCTCCGCCTCTGTCACGATCACTGCTGTTCACCGTGATTGGGCAGTATAGTTTGCAGTATGTATGTATATTCACACCCACAACTTCGAAATTTTGCCAATGCAGGTTGGCCACAGGTTGGGACCACCATCGCGACCACCGATGGTGGTTGGCTTGCGAGGCCAGGAAACTGTTGCCACTTCTGGAAAACGGGGCGGAAACGCTGGTCACCACACAAAACCACCACTAAAATGTCTGTCAATCATGCAGAGGCACAGAAGGGGGGGCTGCGTGCAACTACGCAGAACTCATTCTGCACACTCGCAGGATGGGTCCTGCTCACGCACAGATTTCCGCTAAAATCAGCTCAGTTCCGGTGCGAAAAATTAGGGATTGCCTCCGACCATCAATGGTTTGCAAACAGTCGATAGTCTGACAGGTGGTTTTGTCATTGCCGATGGTCAGCGTTGCTGCACCATCGATGGCAGCCCCAACTGATGTTAAGGAACATCAGTGGCTGCAGCCTCAAACAATCGATTGTTGAACCCATCGGCTATCAATAGCAATTTTTATGGTATACACTAGTGTTGACCATTGTCAGCTGTGCTAGTTTTATGGTATACTGCTTTTCCAAAAAAATTTGTTTTTTTTTGTTTTTATATAAAATCACATTGGATAATTATTTTTAAAAGATGTTCTTGACCTAATTCAATCATAAAAAAACTAACATGCAGAGCGGTTTTTGGGAAAAAAATGGAAGTGGTTAACATTTTATTTTTTAATGCATTTCCTAGATGGAATTTTACTTTAGTTTGGCATCTTTTATTGTATCTGTTTAACTTTCTCTTGCTCTTTTGAACTATAGAAGAGATGATCCTTATTGGCCAGAGTCAAAAAGAATGGCATTGGATGATCGATATCGTGATTTTGGAAGACAGGACAGATTTCAAGATTTTGAGAATAGGGATCGTGGTCGGTACATGGATAATAACTTCAGGCAAGTCAATATGAAATTAAGTATTTCTTCTTCAGGGTCCATAGGCTCTACAGTGAGACCTTAGGGTGTAGGTTGGATCTGGATCCCGGGCACCACGCACTTAAAGCTTTGCTCCCAGGATGCAACGGTCCGTCATCCGTATGTACTGGCCCCCGAGCCAGAGGCACCTCAGTTGTAGTTGGTGCCCGGCCGGAGTCGGGTCACTTATCGCAGGGGGGCTGTTTAGCAGCCCCAAAGCTGATTTTATTTTATTATTTTGCTGGAAGAAATAACTATTGAACGCGCAGCAGACTTTCCATAGGATGTCTACGCAGCTGCTCAGTCACCCCGATATTTATATTACTGATATTTATATCATAAGGCAGGACAGATTTCAAGATTTTGAGAATGGGGGTCTTGGTCGGTACATGGATAATAACTTTAGGCAAGTCAATAATATGAAATTAAGTATTTCTACTTCAGGGTCCATAGGGGGTCCACAGGGTTGACCTTGGGGTTATAGCTGGAACAGGATCCATGGGCACCACACAGTTAAGCTTTTAGCTCCCAGGATGCACTTGGGTCCTCCTCTATACCCCGCCCCCGAGCCACAGGCACCTCAGTGTAAGCTGGTGCCCGGCCGGAGTCGGTCACCGCGCAGGGGGGCTGCAGGAGCAGCCCCCAGAAGCTTTTTATTTTAAGTTAAATTTTATTTATTTTTAATCTTTTTACTACAGACGGCAGCGAAGGGCTGTCTGTACAGACGCCCACGCTGCCGCTCTGATCCCCGACTGGCGCCGCGACGCCAGTACTGATCTGGGGATCGCGGCGGGAGGACAGAGTCCGTACTAGCCGGACTCTGTCTACCTCCCAGGACTGCTGCCGGAGTCGCCGGGGATTCAGGTAAGCCGCGCGTCGCTGGCTAGCGGCGGCGCGCGGAATGCCTTAAATGCAGTCCTTTAGCCTCCGGTCCTGGGGACAGACCGGAGGCTGCTGGCAGTGGCGGCGGCCCCCCCCCCATAACCCGTGGGACCACTAGACCACCAGGGATAACTGGCAAGCGGGAAGCCAGCATCCCTGGGGTTATGGCCAGCCAGGGGAGGAAGCCTTCCCTGTCAGCGGCTCCTCCCCTCAGCTCAGCGCGCCTTTCAGCTCGGAGTCTGGCGTCGCTGAGCTGCAGTTACTCGGCCACTCCTCCTCTGAGGTCTCCAGCGGCCATTTTCCCACAGTGGCAGCGCAGATCTCAGGGAGCACGCGGACCGGTCCCCCTGTGTACCTCTCCCCTGATTAAGGACAGCGTACACAGCACTATAGCCCTCCCAGACACTGAATCTGGGCAGGTTGATTGTAGTGTAAAGGTGCAGTGAGTATATCTTCCTGCATGGTATGTGACTATTGCTAGTGCTGCCGTCTGTGCTTATTTTCCGCTTACTGTCAGCTTATACCTATCCCTTTACTTCTCCTACAAGCCCTGCAGGTGTGTGGGGGAGGGGCGTTTCTACTGACCTCACTTATATAGATCACGTATTTGTGAGGTCCGTCACATACAGTAGTGTGCTACTCAGTGCCATATTGTGGGCTGTTGTTCAGCACACCGGTGAGTGCGTTTTACTTCTACCCTGGTGCCAGATATATAATATATTCTGTCATGTCAGACGAGGAGGTTGAGCGCTCAGTGGCTCCGGTGTTGGCCACCTGCGGACGCTGTTCTGCAGGAGTAGATAGGGAGGATTTGTCACAGGATGGCCTGTGTAGTCGATGCCAGGTGGCTCCTGGCCCATCCAGACATTCTCTGGCACAGGAACCACCGTGGGCGATGTTTTCTCAAGTGCTGGTGTCTATTGCGGACCGTCTGTCGGTCCCGACTGCTCTCCCTACTAGGGCGGTGCCCCAGCCGACCATCCCCCATTCCCCGGGTGTCCCGCAGTTATTGCGGAGTCCTCCTGGGTCTCAATCAGTTGGTCCCTATGCGGGGTTGCCTATGTATATACAGGCTTCCCCTGTGCCGCAGCAGCCTGTGGTACCTTTTCAGGCCCCTATGGTGACGCCTCCACCATGGGTGGATGTGCTCTCCAACTCCGTGCAAAATTTGGCGGCCGCTTCCTCGGCTTTTCAGTCAATGTTGCAGACTGACATGCCTTCTAGGATTTCTAAACGCCCACTCATGACACGGGCTGCTCAGGTATCGGACTCAGAGGGTTCCTCAGATGATGGGGAGGTCCCTGATGACACTGACTCGGACGCCTCGGTCCAGGAAATGGATACCAAGTCGTCCATTAATGTGCGAGCACTAGTTAGGGCGGTGCGAGCTATTCTTCTTATAGAGGATGAGGCACCGGTTCCTAGGTCGAAGTTTCCTAGTTTCAAAAAAACTAAGGTGGCTTCTGCGGTGTTTCCCCTGTCGGATCAGTTGACGGATCATATGGCGGTAGCTTGGCAGGCGCCCAGTAAGAGATTCCTTCCTCAGAAGCGGTTGGCTTCTAATTACCCCTTCCCTGAGGCACATTGTAAAAAATGGGAAACTCCACCGGCGGTGGATTCCCATGTCACCCGTTTAACTCGGGGCGCCACCTTACCATTACCGTCGATATCCTCGCTGAAGGATCCCACGGACAGGAAAGTTGAGACTTGCTTAAAGTCTATTTACTCCCTCTCCGGGGCGGTGGCCCGACCGTCCATGGCCATTTCCTGGGTGGCCAAGGCCATTGAGGGGTGGGCCAATGCATTGGAAGATACCTTCCCGGACGACGCTCCGGATGTCCAGCGGGCGTTGTTGGGACAAATGAGGGACGCCGCTTCTTACATTGGAGAAGCTTCTTTAGATGCTAGTCTGCTGACCTCGCGGTTATCGGCTGCAGCGGTGTCTGCCCGACGATCCTTATGGTTGCGGTCCTGGAGAGCGGACTCTGATTCAAAGAAAGGTCTGGAGGCCTTACCTTTCAATGGGGAATTACTATTTGGTCCGGACTTGGACAAAATAGTGGACACCCTGGCTAAATCCAAGTCGGCCTTCCTCCCTTCGGCGGCACTGCCTGCTAAGGTTCGGAGTTCGGCTTTTCGTTCCTTTCGGGTTCAGGGTAAGGCGAAAGGTCAGTCCTTCCCGAGACAGTCTGCGAGTAAGACGGCCTCTAAACCCAAGAAGCAAGCCTGGAGTGCTCGGCGCCCTTCTTCCAAGCAGGAAGATAAACCTGCGGCCTGATGGGACGGGCCTCCCTCTGGGGGACCTCAGAGTGGGAGGCCGACTTCTTCTATTTGCCCAGTGCTGGCACAATACCACCACGGATGCCTGGGTTCGAGAAGTGGTCTCCCAGGGGTACACCCTGTCTTTTCGGCACAGACCACCCCACCAGTTTTTCTGCACAAGTCCTTCTCAGAACAAGACCAAGGCGTTACAGGTTCAGGAGGCTATAGAGTCCTTGCTGAAAGCAGGGGTCATTGTTCCCGTTCCTCTATCACAACGAGGGACGGGGTATTATTCGTCTCTGTTTCTGGTGCAGAAACCCAATGGTTCTCATCGCTCTATCCTCAACTTGAAGTCTCTGAACAAATTCCTCAGAGTTCCCAAGTTCAGGATGGAAACGTTACGTTCCATCATTCTGGCGATGGAACCGGGGGATTACATGGTGTCCCTGGACATCCAGGACGCCTACCTCCATGTTCCGATAGCATCTTCACACCAGCAGTATCTGAGGTTCGCTATCCTTCAACACCACTATCAGTTCCAGGCGCTACCCTTTGGTCTCTCCACGGCACCGAGGGTGTTCACGAAGATTATGGCGGTCATGGCCGCACATCTTCGGAACCAGAATGTACGGCTGCTGCCGTACCTGGAAGACCTCCTGTTGCTGGCGAGCTCCCCGGAGGTACTGCTTCAACATCTCCACCTGACGATGGCTTGCCTGCAAGCGCACGGGTGGTTGATAAATTGGAAAAAGTCCTCTCTGATTCCATCACAGCGGATGGTTCATTTGGGAGCCCTGCTGGATTCGCGTCAGCAAAGGATCTTCCTGACTCCGGAGAAGGTCGCCTCACTACAGCTGCGGATACGCAGTTGCCTGAGCCGTTGCCGCCTGTCGGTCCATTCGGCTATGAGCGTTCTGGGGTCCATGGTGTCGACATTCGACATGGTGGAATTTGCCCAGTTCCATTCCCGGCCCCTGCAGGGGCTGATTCTATCAGAATGGAACGGGTTACCTCACCGGATCCGCTCTCAGGTGCTGGTGTTGTCTCCGGACGTTCGGCTATCTTTGGCTTGGTGGCTTCAGACAGCTCATCTGGTCGAGGGGCGCCCATTTTGGATCCCGGACTGGGTCCTGCTCACGACGGATGCCAGTCTCCGGGGTTGGGGGGCAGTGACCGGCTCTTTGTCGCTTCAGGGTCGTTGGTCCGCGGAAGAAGCACTTCTCCCCATCAACATCCTGGAACTGCGGGCAGTATACAAGGCCCTGCAGTCGTCCGGCCCCGCTCTTCACGGAAGGGCGGTACAGGTGCAGTCTGACAACGCCACCACGGTGGCGTATATCAATCACCAAGGCGGAACTCGCAGTCAGGCAGCGATGTCGGAGGTGTCTCGTATCCTGTCTTGGGCGGAGGGTCACATTCCAGCGATCTCGGCGGTCTTCATCCCCGGAGTCCTCAATTGGGAGGCGGACTTCCTCAGCCGTCACGACGTGCATCCCGGGGAATGGTCGCTTCACCCAGAGGTGTTTCAGCTACTCGTGGACAGGTGGGGACTGCCGGAGCTGGACTTGATGGCCTCCCGTCACAATCACAAGTTGCCCGTTTACGGGTCAAGGACAAGAGACGCAGGTGCAAGTCTGGTGGACGCGCTGTCGGTGACATGGACGTTTCACCTGGCGTATCTGTTTCCTCCGATATCCCTGCTTCCTCGGGTTCTGCGGAAATTCAAGCAGGACGGCGGCATGCTCGTGCTGGTAGCTCCGGCGTGGCCCAGACGTCCTTGGTACTCCGATCTGAGGAGCCTCTCCATCGACGCTCCGTACATTCTTCCTCAACGTCGGGACCTGTTGTCTCAGGGGCCCTGCCTTTACCCGGATCTGGGTCGGCTGTCTTTGACGGCGTGGCTCTTGAGACAGCCGTCTTGAGGTCTCGGGGCTTCTCCAGTTCGGTTATTGGTACGATGCTCAGGGCACGCAAGCCTGCTTCAGCACGGATTTATCACAGAGTGTGGCACACTTACTTTCAGTGGTGTGAGTCCAGACTTTATGATCCTCAGGTGTTCCGAGTTTCTAGGATCTTGGAATTTCTTCAGTCAGGATTGGATCTCGGCTTACGCCTTGCATCTCTGAAGGTTCATGTGTCCGCCTTGTCCGTGTGGTTTCAACGGCGGATTGCAATACTACCAGACGTTCACACCTTTTTCCAAGGTGTTCTCAGGATGTGCCTCCTGTGGCTCCTTGGGACTTGGCGGTGGTGCTACGGGTCCTGCAGGGTCCTCCGTTTGAGCCTCTTGAGGCGGTGGAGCTCAAGTGGCTGACATTTAAGACGGTTTTTCTCCTGGCAATTGCTTCGGCCAGGAGGGTGTCTGAATTGGGGGCGCTTTCCTGTCGCCCTCCTTTCCTGATTTTTCACCAGGACAGAGCGGTGCTCCGCACTCGTCCTGAGTTTTTGCCCAAAGTGGTCTCGAAGTTCCATATTAATCAGGAACTTGTTGTGCCAGCTTTTCAGTCCCCTGATCTTTCAGCTGGTGAGACTTCCTTAGATGTGGTCCGGGCGCTTAGAATTTATGTAGACCGGACGGCTTCGGTTAGGAAGTCTGATTCCTTGTTTATCCGCTTTGGTTTTCACAAGAGGGGTTGGCCTGCCAACAAACAAACGTTAGCCCGTTGGCTTCGTTCCCGTTATTTGTGAGGCTTATGCACAGGAGGGCTTACCTGTGCCAGCCTCTGTTAAGGCTCATTCCACTCGTTCTGTGGGTCCCTCTTGGGCTGCTAGACGTGGCGCTTCTGCTGTTCAGCTGTGTAAGGCGGCCACTTGGTCTTCAATTCAAATGTTTTTGAGGTTCTATGCGTTTGACACCTTTGCCTCTCAGGATGCATCCTTTGGGCGCCGGGGACTCCTTTCAGCACAGGAGCGTCCCCGCCCTTAGTTGTACTGCTTTGGGACATCCCCAAGGTCAACCCTGTGGACCCCTTATGGACCCTGAAGTAGAAAACAAGAGATATGGTAAGAACTTACCTTTGTTATCTCTGTTTCTACGAAGTCCATAGGGTCCACAGGGCGCCCGCCCTGACGCACCTGGCTTCAAATGGGCTGTGTGGCTGGTCACCGGTTTTCCGTCTCCTATTGCTGTGAGTATGGTTTCTTGTGTGTTCCAGTCTTCCTTCTCTCTGTTCCATATTCTCCTCCGGCCTAGGCTGCTTACCAACTGAGGTGCCTGTGGCTCGGGGGCGGGGTATAGAGGAGGACCCAAGTGCATCCTGGGAGCTAAAAGCTTAACTGTGTGGTGCCCATGGATCCTGTTCCAGCTATAACCCCAAGGTCAACCCTGTGGACCCTATGGACTTCGTAGAAACAGAGATAACAAAGGTAAGTTCTTACCATATCTCTTGTTTTTTAAAGCATTAGTTTGAGTTAAAATGCACCAGAGGAAAAGAGATCATTTAAGATTATACATTGTAACGTTCAAATTTTTTCTTCTAGAAGGGATGAATCAAGGTCTGGCTTGGGAGGCAGAGATGTGGTGAGTAAGATTATTAAATCCTGTATGAATAGTTATGGTTCCATACAGTGCCTTGCAAAAGTATTCACCTCCGTTTGCATTTTTCATGTTTTTTTGCCTCACAACCTGGTATTGAAATGCATACCTTCAAACAATTCATTTTATTCACAGAACATGACTACAACTGAAGTTGTGTGTTTTTTTACATTTTTTGTATATTGATTCAAACATTTAGGACAACATAATAGAAAACTTAGCGTGCATAACTATTCACCCCCCTAAAGTCAGTACTATGTCGAGCCACCTTTTGCGGCAATTACAGCTGCAAGTCACTTTGGATAAGTCTCTGAGCTTGCCACATCTTGCCCTTGGGATTTTTGCTCATTCCTCGAGGCAAAACTGCTCCAGCTCCTTCATGTTGGATGGTTTCCGCTTGTGAACAGCAATCTTCAAGTCTGACCCCAGATTCTCAATTGGATTGAGATCTGGGCTTTGACTAGGCCATTCCAAAACATTTAAATGTTTCCCTTTAAACCACTCGAGTGTTGCTATAGCAGTATGCTTCGGGTCATTGTCCTGCTGGAAGGCGAACCTCCGTCCCAGTCTCAAATCACAGGCAGACTGTAACAGGTTTTGTTCAAGAATATCCCTGTATTTAGCACCATCCATCTTTCCCTCGACTCAAATCAGTTTTCCAGTCCCTGCTGCTGAAAAACATCCCCACAGCATGATGCTGCCACCACCATATTTCACTGTGGGGATGATGTTCTTGGGGTGATGGGATGTGTTGGGTTTGCGCCAGACATAGCGTTTTCCTTGGTGGCCGAAAAGTAAAATTTCTACTTCAGGGTCCATAGGGGGTCCACAGGGTTGACCTTGGGGTATAGCTGGATCTAGATCCACGGGCACCACGCAGTTAAAGCTTTGCTGCTCCCAGGATGCACTTGGGTCCGTCCTCCTCTATACCCTGCCCCCGAGCCACAGGCACCTCAGTTTTAGTTGCCCGGCCGGAGTCTGGTCACCCTGGCGCAGTGGGGCTGCATAAGCAGCCCCTAAGTTTTTTGTTTTTATTTTATTTTTTACAAAAGAAAAGAGTATTTCTTTATTTTTTACTTCTTCTGAGCGGCAGCATCAGACTGTCCATCTGGACGTCCACGTTTCCGCTCCAACAGCCCCGCTGGCGCTGCGACGCCAGTACTGATCTGGGGATCGCAGCGGGACCCCGGAGTCAGTACTAGCGTGGCTCCGGGACCTCCTGCTGCCGGACACAAGGGGCCAGGTAAGCCGCGTGCAGCGCTGTGCGTGGGGGAAGTGTATGCAGTCTTCATACCGCCGATCTCTGGGGACAGACCGGTGGCGCTAGTAGCGGCGGCGGGCTCCCCCCCTCTGTGGTATACCCCGCGTGACCGCTGGACAACCAGTGTGTAAGACCGGCAGGGAACCGGCGTCCCTGGGGTTTCATTACTAGCAGGGAAGGCAGCCTTCCCTGCTTGAGCTGCTCCTCCCCTCAGCCCAGCGCGCCTTCTCTCATGCGTGCTGGCGTCGCTGGTCTGTTCTCACTCGGCCACTCCTCCTCAGAGCTCTCCGGCGGCCATCAACGCAGAGCTCCCAGGCGGCTTCCAGTGGACCGGTCCCCCTGCGTACCTCTCCCCTGTTCAGGACAGTGTTCGCAGCGCTATAGCCCTCCCAGACACTGAATCTGGGAGGTTGATTGTAGCTGAAGGTGCAGTGAGTATAACTTCCTGCATGGTATGTGACTAGTGCTGCTGTCTGTGCTTTTTCTACTTACTGTCAGCTTTTTACCTATCCCTTTCCTTCTCCTACGGCCTGTAGGTGCGTGGGGGAGGGGTGTTCTTTCTGTGTACCTCACTTATATAGATCTACGTATTTGTGAGGTCCGTCACATACTGCGGTGTGCTACTCAGTACCCATATTGTGGGCTGTTTTGTGTTGCATACTTGGGAGTGCGCAGGTGTTATACGCTTTACCTCGTTTCGGTGATACATTTTTATTGCAAAAAGTTTTGTGTCGTGTCTGAGGAGAATGAACGCTCCGTGGCTCATGTGTTGTTTTCCTGCCGACGCTGTTCGGCAGGGGTTGACGGGGCGGATTTGTCTCTGGACGGTCTGTGCGGGCGGTGCCAGCTGGTACCTGGTCCCTCTAAACCCCCGGTGGCGCAGGATCCTCCGTGGGCGATGTTTACGCAAGTGCTGGCGTCGATCGCGGACCGGCTTGCGGTACCTTCTAGGGCGTTGCTCCAGTCTACCATCCCCCATTCCCCGGGTGTGACTCGTCTGGTGCAGTCTCCTCCCGGGTCTCAGACTGTGGGTCCTTATGCGGGATTGCCTGTATTCATGCAATCTCCCACGCTGCCGCTGCAGTCGATGGTACCTTTTCAGGGGTATCCTCAAACCGGTACCCCCTCCCTGGGTGGATGTCCCCTCCAGCTCTGTTCAGAGTCTGGCGGCTTCGTCATCGGCCTTTCAATCTGTTGCACAGTGATTTGCCCCCACGGGCGTCCAAGCGACCCGTTCCGGCTTCATTGGTGGCACAGTACACGGACGTGTCTTCGGATGACTGGGGAGATCCATGAAGACTCTGACTCGGATGCCGGGGCCCAGGAGGTGGACTCCTCCATTAATGTGCCGGCATTGGTTAGGGCGGTGCGGGCCATCCTTCATATAGAGGAGGATGCGCCGGCTCCCAGGTCGAAGTACCCTAATTTTAAAAAGGCCAAAGTAACTTCGACGGTTTTTCCCCTGTCCGATCAGTTAACGAATCATATGGCAGGGGCCTGGCAGTTGCCCAGCAAGAGATTCCAACCGCAGAAAAGGTTGGCTTCCAACTATCCCTTTCCTGAGGCTCATTGCAGAAAGTGGGAGACTCCGCCTGCGGTGGATTCCCACGTTACCCGCTTAATTAAAAGCGCTACGCTGCCTTTGCCGTCGATCTCGTCCCTGAAAGATCCCACGGACAGGAAACTGGAGACTTGTTTAAAATCTATCTACTCTCTCTCGGGGGGCCGTGGCCCGTCCGTCCATTGCCATCTCTTGGGTGGCTAAGGCCATCGAGAGCTGGGCCAACGCTTTGGAAGATACCTTTCCGGAGGATGCTCCGGAGATCCAGAGAGCGTTGATAGGACAAATGAGGGATGCGGCTTCCTACATTGGGGAAGCATCTTTAGATGCAAGCCTGCTGACCTCTCGGGTGTCGGCTGCAGCTGAGGTCTTGGAGAGCTGACGCAGACTTCAAAAAGGGCCTGGAGGCCTCATCTTTTAATGGGGAGTTGCTTTTTGGTCCTGGCTTGGAAAAAATAGTGGGTACTCTCGCTAAGTCTAAATCAGCCTTCCTTCCTTCGGCTTCTGCGCCTACCAAGTTACGGAGCTCTGCCTTTCGGTCCTTTCGGGTTCAGGGCAAGGCCAAAGGTCAGTCCTTCCCGAGGCAGTCGGCGACCAAGGCCGCTTCTAAGCCCAAGAAGCAGGCCTGGAGTGCCAGGCGCCCTTCTTCCTAACAGGAAGATAAACCTACTGCCTGATGGGACGGGCCTCCCTCTGGTGGACCCCAGAGTGGGAGGCCGACTTCTTCTGTTTGCCCAGTCCTGGCACCATACCACCACGGATGCCTGGGTTCGAGAAGTGGTCTACCAGGGGTACACCCTGTCTTTTCGGCACAACCGCCCCACCAGTTTTTCTGCACGAGTCCTTCTCAGGACAAGACGTTACAGATTCAGGAGGCTATAAGCATCCTTGCTGAAAGCAGGGGTCATTGTTCCCGTTCCTCAATCACAACGAGGGGTGGGGTACTATTCGTCTGTTTCTGGTGCAGAAACCCAATGGTTCTCATCGCCCTATCCTCAGTTTGAAGTCTCTGAACAAATTCCTCAGAGTTCCCAAATTCAGGATGGAAACGTTACGTTCCATCATTCTGGCGATGGAACCTGGGGATTACATGGTGTCCCTGGATATCCAGGGCGCCTGCCTCCATGTTCCGATAGCACCTTCGCACCAGCGGTATCTGAGGTTCGCTGTTCTTCAGCAGCATTATCAGTTCAGGGCGCTACCCTTTGGCCTCTCCACGGCGCCGAGGGTGTTCACAAAGATTATGTCATGGCCGCACATCTTCAAAACCAGAATGTACGGCTGCTGCCGTATCTGGACGACCTCCTGTTGCTGGCGAGCTCCCCGGAGGTACTGCTTCAACATCTGCACCTGACGATCGCTTGCCTGCAAGCGCACGGGTGGCTGATAAATTGGAAAAAGTTCTCCCTGATTCCATCACAGCGGATGGTTCATTTGGGAGCCCTGCTGGATTCTCATCAGCAACGGATCTTCCTGACTCCGGAGAAGGTCTCCCTACAGCTGCGGATACACAGTTGCCTGAGCAGTTGCCGCCTGTCGGTACATTCGGCTATGAGAGTTCTGGGGTCCATGGTGTCGACATTCGACATGGTGGAATTTGCCCAGTTCCATTCCCCGCCCCTGCAGGGGCTGATTCTATCAGAATGGAACGGGTTATCTCACCGGATCCGCTGTGAGGCTGGTGTTGTCCCCTGAGGTTCTGCAGTCTTTGGCTTGGTGGCTTCAGCCAGCTCATCTGGTCGAGGGGCGCCCCTTTTGGATCCCGGACTGGGTCCTGATCACGACGGATGCCAGTCTCCGGGGTTGGGCGGCAGTGACCGGCTCATTATCGCTTCAGGGTCGTTGGTCCGCGGAAGAAGCACTTCTCCCCATCAACATCCTGGAACTGCGGGCAGTATACAGGGCCCTGCAGTCGTCCGGCCCCGTTCTTCACGGAAGGGCAGTTCAAGTGCAGTCCGACAACGCCCCCACAGTGGCGTATTTCAACCACCAAGGAGGAACTCTGTCGGGCAGCGATGTCGGAGGTGTCTCGCATTCTTGCTTGGGCAGAGTGTCACATTCCAGCGTTATCGGCGGTCTTCATTCCCGGAGTCCTCAATTGGGAGGCGGACTTCCTCAGCTGTCACGACGTGCATCCCGGGGAATGGTCGCTTCATCCAGAGGTATTTCAGCTACTTGTGGACAGGTTGGGGGCTGCCGGAGCTGGACTTGATGGCCTCCCGTCACAATCAAAAGTTGCCCGTGTACGGGTCAAGGATAAGAGACGCAGGCGCCTGTCTGGTAGATGCGCTGTCGGTGAAATGGACGTTTCACCTGGCGTATCTGTTTCCTCCGATATCCCTGCTTCCTCGGGTTCTGCGGAAATTCAAGCAGGACGTCGGCACGCTCGTGCTGGTAGCTCCGGCGTGGCCCAGACGTCCTTGGTACTCCGATCTGAGGAGCCTCTCCATCGACGCTCCGTACCTTCTTCCTCAGCGTCAGGACCTATTGTCTCAAGGGCCCTGCCTTTACCCAGATCTGGGTCGGCTGTCTTTGACGGCGTGGCTCTTGAGACAGCCGTCTTAAGGTCTCGGGGTTTCTCCAGTTCGGTCATTGGTACCATGCTTAGGGCACGCAAGCCTGCTTCCGCACGGATTTACCATAGGGTGTGGCACACTTACTTCTGGTGGTGTGAATCCAGAAGCTATGATCCTCAGGTGTTCCCGGTTTCCAGAATCTTGGAGTTCCTTCAATCAGGTTTGGACCTCGGCTTACGCCTTGCCTCTCTGAAGGTTCATGTGTCTGCTTTGTCCGTGTGGTTTCAACGACTGATTGCTACACTGCCAGATGTTCACACCTTTTTCCAGGGTGTTATCCGGATCCAGCCTCCCTTCGTGCCTCCGGTGGCTCCTTGGGACTTGGCGGTGGTGCTACGGGTCTTGCAGGTTCTCCTTTTGAGCCGCTTGAGTCAGTGGAACTCAAGTGGCTGACGTTTAAGACCGTTTTTCTCCTGGCAATTGCTTCTGCCAGGAGGGTGTCAGAATTGGGGGCGCTTTCCTGTCGCTCTCCTTTTCTGATTTTTCACCAGGACAGAGCACTCGTCCTGAGTTTTTGCCCAAAGTGGTTTCCAAGTTCCACATTAATCAGCAACTTGTTGTGCCAGCTTTTCAGTCCCCTGATCTTTCAGCTGGTGAGGCTTCCTTAGATGTAGTCTGGGCGCTTAGAATCTATGTGGACCGGACGGCTTCGGTTAGGAAGTCTGATTCCTTGTTTATCCTCTTTGGTTTTCACAAGAGGGGTTGGCCTGCCAACAAACAAACGTTAGCCCGTTGGCTTCGTTCCGTTATTTGTGAGGCTTATGCACAGGAGGGCTTACCTGTGCCAGCCTCTGTTAAGGCTCATTCCACTCGTTCTGTGGGTCCCTCTTGGGCTGCTAGACGTGGCGCTTCTGCTGTTCAGCTGTGTAAGGCGGCCACTTGGTCTTCAATTCAAACGTTTTTGAGGTTCTATGCGTTTGACACCTTTGCCTCTCAGGATGCATCCTTTGGGCGCCGGGTACTCCTTTCAGCACAGGAGCGTCCCCGCCCTTAGTTGTACTGCTTTGGGACATCCCCAAGGTCAACCCTGTGGACCCCTTATGGACCCTGAAGTAGAAAACATGAGATATGGTAAGAACTTACCTTTGTTATCTCTGTTTCTACGAAGTCCATAGGGTCCACAGGGCGCCCGCCCTGACGCACCTGGCTTCAAATGGGCTGTGTGGCTGGTCACCGGTTTTCTGTCTCCCATTTCTGTGAGTATGGTTTCTTGTGTGTTCCAGTCTTCCTTCTCTCTGTTTAGTCTCCTCCTCCGGCCTTGGCTGCTTACCAACTGAGGTGCTGTGGCCGGGGGCGGGGTATAGAGGAGGACGGACCCAAGTGCATCCTGGGAGCAGCTAAAGCTTTAACTGCGTGGTGCCCATGGATCCAGATCCAGCTATACCCCAAGGTCAACCCTGTGGACCCTATGGACTTCGTAGAAACCGAGATAACAAAGGTAAGTTCTTACCATATCTCTTGTTATGTATGTATGTATGTATATATGTGTGTATATGTATATGTATATGTATATATATATATATATATATATATATATATATATATATATATATATATATATATATAAATAAATTTCTCTCATTTCTACTTCAGGGTCCATAGGGGGTCCACAGGGTTGACCTTGGGGTATAGGTTGGGAACCAAATCCGGGCACCACGCAGTTAAAGCTTTTAGCTCCCAGGATGCACTGGGTCCACTCTCCCTATACCCCCACCCCCAAGCCAGAGGCACCTCAGTTTAAGTTGGTGCCCGGCCGGAGTCGGGTCACCGTTAGCGCAGGGGGAGCTGATTAGCAGCCCCTAAGCTTATTTTATTTTTTTAGGGACAAAGTTTTTTCATGGACTTTGGACTCTTCAGAGCGGCAGCGTCGGACTGTCCATAGGACGTCTAAGCTGCCGCTCCGTCACCCCGCTGGCGCTGAGACGCCAGTACAGATCTGGGGATCTCAGCGGGACCCCAGAGTCTGTACTAGCCGGACTCTGCGGGCGCCCAGGACTGCTGCCGGATCCACGGGGAGCAGGTAAGGTCGCGGATCACCGCTTGCGGTGATCCGCGCATTTCAAATGCAGTCCTGTGCCTCCGGTCTCAGGGGACAGACCGGAGGCGCCGGCAGTGGCGGCGGGCCCCCCATACCCCGTGTGTCCACTAGACCACCAGGGACTTAACGATCGGTGCAGGGAGCCGGCGTCCCGGGGGTTAATAGCCGGCCAGGGGAGGCAGCCTTCCCTGTTACAGCGGCTCCTCCCCTCAGCTCAGCGCGCCTTTCAGTATCCATAGTCTGGCGTCGCTGAGCTGCTTCCTCCGCGGGCCACGCTTCCTCTGAGGTCTCCAGCGGCCATTTTATCTCTGTGGTGCAGCAGAAATCTCTCAGGATGGCAGTGAGTCCAGTCCCCCTGCGTACCTCACCATCAGGTCAGTGTACACAGCGCTGTAGCCTTCCCAGACACTGAATCTGGGCAGTTGAATGCAGTGTAATAGTGCAGTATATTATATGACATGTTTATGTATATATGTATATATCTGCATTGTATGTGACTTATGCTAGTGCTGACTGTACTTTATTCTCTCACCTGTCAGTGTATATCTATCCCTTTTCTTTATCTGCCCTAATACAGCTGTACTTAGGGTGGTTCTGAGACCTCACATTTATATACTTGTTAATATTTGTGTGGTTTGTCACATACTGTTGCGTGCTGCACGTTGCCATATTTTAGATGGAACTGTGTGTTGCATACGCTGAAAATGGGTCCCTGCAGCTAATTTTTGGCATCAGTCAGGACCAGTATAGTGCTGCTTAATATTTCCGCCAAGATTGGTCAGATATGTCTGACCAGGAGATAGAGCGTTATACTGCACCCATTTTTACTATCCTGCAAGTCATGTGCTGCAGGTGTTAGTGCGGAGGATTTGACTCATAAAGGGTTCTGTATGTGGCGTCATCTGGTGCCGGCCTCTTTCACGACCCCCTTGGGCGGTTTGTTTTCTCGGGATCCTCTCAATTGCGGATCGCCGGGCGGGCCCCATTGTTGTACCTCACTTGGGGTTACTTCACCATACTGCCCTTTTCATCTCAGGGTATCTCGCAGCTTCTTGCACTCTTCCCCTGTGACAGACTACTGCTCCCTGCAGGGGTTTTTCGCAGTATATGAATTCCCCCTGGTGCCACAATAGTCTGTCATTCCCCTTGCAGGGATTACCACAACAGCCACCCTGGGTGGATGTCGTTTTCTACGAAACGCTAATTGGCGTGGTTGACGCCCTGTGGTTACTTCCCAGTTGGCTCTGCCGTGAACTGGGTACTGTTCGGGGCTCTTTCCCTCTTACACGGGGGGAAGCCTATTTTAGGTATTATTATCCCTGCTTTAGGGCTGGTAGCAGGTCCATTCTGGTTAGAGTGAATGTTGACCTGCACCTGTATCATACACCCTCAGTATTGCGTGCCTTCGGGTTACCTGTTGCTGACTAGCGGGTGGATCGCATAGCGGGACTCTGGCTGTTGCCAGATAGGAGGTGTTACAACAGTG
Source organism: Taudactylus pleione (assembly GCA_031769625.1). Classification (NCBI taxonomy): domain Eukaryota; kingdom Metazoa; phylum Chordata; class Amphibia; order Anura; family Myobatrachidae; genus Taudactylus; species Taudactylus pleione. Next base: position 2,064,646 of record JAUIMM010000559.1, on the reverse strand, counting down.
TTTGGCCTCCTGTCCCAAATTCCCTGAGGGTCATCACGAGCCCCTCCTGGGGGGGATGGGCGTGTTACTCGTCTGATTACAGACGTTACTACGCCTCCCATTCCTGCGTGGTCGGATTCTTCGGATCCGTAGGTGGTAACTCTGCCTGAAATCAGTATACTTGCTTTCAGGAGTTGTTACCCATCCTACCATGGCTATAGCATGGTTGGTTAATACTATTGCATATTGGGTTGATGCATTTGTAACGTTTTTTCCCCTCCAACACGTCGGGGGTTCAAATGTATTTGGTCGCTCACGTAATATATGCTGTTGTCATAGGTGGAAATGCCTATATTGGATACCAGTCTCCTAACTTTCAGAGTTCCGGCTGCGACTGTATCCTCCGTAATACCCTATGGCTGCGCTCTGGGAATGCAGAGGTGCAGATACCATCTTTAGGGTTGATATTGTTTGGTCCTGACCTTGACAAGATTGTAGTAACATTGGCAGTATTACTAACGACAAGTTTACCGCTTTCAGCTATGCCCACTACAAGGCCTCAGACTAAGTCTGTTAAGTCTTTTTTGTCCTCTGGGTCAGCCTAAAGGTCTGTTTCTTCGTAGACTGTCGGCATCTACAAGGGCCGACATATCCAGTACCGAGCAGGCCTGGACTGCCAGCCGATCCTGCTTCTGAACCTACGGATATCTCTTCAGTCTGACGGGACAGGCCTACAACTGGGAGATACCGATTTTCTCAGTTCGCCCGGTATTAGTGTCAAGTTGCCGCGGCTACGTGGGTAGGAGGGTACGCCCTCTTTACAAGGGCCTTACAGATCCAGAAAGCTATGCAGTTGTTGCGGTAAGCGGAGCTAATTAGGCCATCCCCACTATCTCAGTGAGGGACTGGTTGTTCTGTTTTCTTTCTGGTGCGGTGGCTGAATGGTCCTCTTTGGCCTATTCTCTGTCTCAATTCCCTGAACCAGTTCCTAAAGCTACCTGGGCTCAGGAGGAAATCCCTATGCTCCATCATACGATGTTTGGAACCTGGGGACTTTAGGGTATCACTGGATATACAGGACGCGTGCCTACGGGTACTTACAGAGACCTTTCCTCAGCATGGGCTGAGGTTTGCTGTATCACAGCAACACTTAAAATTTTTCGGGCTCTGCCTGTTGGGACTGTCCTCAGCCCCACAGGGGTTTACCAGCGTTTTGGATTTTCTGACAGTTCTTCTGTTCAAGTTCTTCTGTTCAGTATATCCCAATGCTCCTGTACCTGGACGGCCTCCTGCTCTTAGCGGGATCACCGGGGTACTTTACGGCCAGGTCAGGATGACTGTGGCTTCTTCAGGGTGCAGACGTTTAATCAACGGGGAAAAAGTCCTCCCTGCATCCCTCTCTGGGTATTCTTCATCTAGGATCCCTGCTGGATTCTCAGAATCTGAGAATTCTTCTGGCGTAAGACGGAATCTCCTCTCTTCCATTAGGAGTACATGGTTGTCTGCGCAGTCGACAGATGTCTTTACACTCTGGGATGCATGGTGGAATGGGCTCAGTTCCACTCCAGGCCTTTCCATAATTGGCTCATCTCCAGATGGAATGAGTTTTTTCTGTCGGATAACTGTTCAAACGATGATGCTCTCTCCGGAGGCAAGTCGGTCCCTGTCCGGGTGGCTATGGCCATCTCGTCCAGGGTTTTCTTTGCTAGGGACAGTGTCTGGATCGAATCCTTTTCAGTGCAGTTGGACGTCTGTCGATTCCACCCTGTCAATTAACTTACTCTGGCATAACTCTTGTTTCCCGGTGAACCTGAAAAGGTTCAGTCCGACAGGGTCAGGACAGTGGCTTCCTTTTTAGCAACACTGTTCGTTGGGTGGCAATGACAGGTATGTCACATATTCGGACATAGTCCGAGGGTCTCCTCCCGACCATCTCGGCAGCGTTCATTTCAGGAGCTCTCCATTGGGAAGCGGGAGTCCTCAGCCGTCACGACGTGCATCCCGGGGACTAGTCTCTTCCCCAAGAGAGGTTTCATCTCCTGGTGAGCAGGGGGGGCCCCCCTGAGGTGACCCTCATGGCCTTCTGACTTTATCACACTATGGTGATTCTGAAGCAAACTTCAGCGACTCTTTGTCGGTGAAGTGGTCCTTCCACTTTGTGTACCTGTGTTCTCCGGTCTCCCTTCTTCCTCGAGGTCTTTGGGAGTGTTTTCAATCGAGACAGAGATGCTTTCCTGCTGGTGGCTCCTGATTGCCCCAGATGTCAGGGGTACTTGGATCTTCGGAGTCTCTACATCGATACTCCATCCCTGATGCTTCACTGCCCAGACCTGTTGTCTCAGGGTCCTTGGTTTTGCCTTGGACCTGGGTCGTTTGTCTTTGACTGTGTCCTTACAGTGGTCTTACGGCTTCCCTGGCTTTGTCATCGTTGGAATGATTAGAGCACATGGATCAGCTTTTGCTGGGACCTACCACAAACTGTGGCAGCCATAAATCTTATGGTATTGTACCTGTCGATACAATCCTCCGGTGTCCAGGATTTCCAGATATTCTGGCATTCCTTCCGGCTGGCTTGGGTTTTACACTTGGCCTGGTCTTCCTGACAGTGCGGATCTCTACACTGTCAGTATGGTTAAGATATGGAATTGCTTCACTCTGGTATCCAGTTCATCCTTTGGAGTGTTTTCTTGATTATGCCTCCATTTGTCCTCCCTAGGGACTCCTTGGGAGTAAGTAGTGGTTCTTCGTTACCTCCGGGGACAGTCAATGGAACCGCTGGTTGTGATAGCCATTACATGGTCTATTGCTTAGGCTCTCTTTCTCTCAGGGTGTTTATATCAACCAGGAGAGTGTCTGAATTGGGAGCGTTCTCATGTGGCTCCCTCTTCTGGAGGGCATCATGTCAGGGTGGGAGTTGCTCTCGCCCTGTGTTTCTTCTTAGTGGTTTTCAGGTTCCATATTATTCTGGAACTTATGGTACGGCCATTCTGTCCCCAGTCCTCTCGACTGGTGTGGCCTCATTGACTGTGGTCTGGCCTCTTTGGATTTATGTGATCCGTTCAGGTTCCTTACGGAAATCGGACTCCTTATTGGTGGTCTGAGATTTCTGGTTTTCACAGGAAAGGATGGCCGGCCTATAACCAAATGTTGGCTTGGATGGCCTCGTAGGTCTTCCTCAGGGGCCTACCCATGGGTAGGCCTTCCTGTTGTTGATGCTTGTTTTTTCTCGGGCCATGTGACCCCCGTGTGCGGCTCGCTGTGGCGCCTCGGCTGTTTTGCCTTACTAGGTGGCCACGTGGTCTTCTGTCCACACCTTTTTAAGGTTCTAGGCATTGGTTTCCTTTGCCTCTCAGGATGCTTCCTTTTTGGCGACGGATTCTCCTCTCAGCACAGGAGCGTCCCCACCCTTGGTTGAACTGCTTTGGGACATCCCCAAGGTCAACCCTGTGGACCCCCTATGGACCCTGAAGTAGAAAACAAGAGATATGGTAAGAACTTACCTTTGTTATCTCTGTTTCTACGAAGTCCATAGGGTCCACAGGGCGCCCGCCCTGACGCACCTGGCTTCATATGGGCTGTGTGGCTGGTCACCGGTTTTCCGTCTCCCATTTCGGTGAGTATGGTTATTGAGTGTTCCAGTTTTCTCTCTCTTTTTCTCTCCTCCTCCGGCCTTTGGCTACTTACAAACTGAGGTGCCTCTGGCTTGGGGGTGGGGTTATAGGGAGAGTGGACCCAGTGCATCCTGGGAGCTAAAAGCTTTAACTGCGTGGTGCCCGGATTTGGTTCCCAACCTATACCCCAAGGTCAACCCTGTGGACCCTATGGACTTCGTAGAAACAGAGATAACAAAGGTAAGTTCTTACCATATCTCTTGTTTTCACTTCACCAATTAGACTATTTTGTGCAGATCAATCATAAATTTCATATTACATCCTGTAAAAAGGTAAAATGCCAAGGGGGGTGAATACTTTTGCAAGGCACTGTATATTTGAAAACTGTTACCGTAAATAGTTTGGCTTTTTTTTTTTTTTTTTTTTCAAATATCGGTAATTTTACATTTCTGTAGGAATTTAACCCATGTGGAATTTTTTTTTTTTTCAATACATTTTATGAAGGGTTTGCAATTTGGTATCAACTTTTTTTCCCCTCCCCCCCCCCTCCATTTCGTAAAAGAACTATCCGGATCGTCATGGAAGAGAGCCTCGTGATGGGTGGGGAGATTATGATAGACGTGTCAGTGAAGGGAGAGGTGTCCCACCACATGGAAGGTTTGTAATATGAAAGCTATTCAACAGTTCAGCTATGATGCCTGCGTTAAACATGTTTCTAGAATTGATCTTCTAATAACTTTACATGTAAAATTTATTTGATATGTAAGCTAGCAAGATTTTTGCAGTGATCCAAAGCATTGGAAGAAACATTTCCATGTTGCTAAAAATGAAATTATTACATTTTAAGACAGGAGTGGGAAATAAGCTGCCCTCCAGCTGTTGAACTACACCTCCCACCATGCCTTGCAACAGTTTTAGCATGGCCAAATAGCAAAAAAATGTGGCAGGGCATGCTGGGATGTGTAGTTCTAAAACAGCTGGGGGCTACTGATTGCCCACTCCTTTCTTCAGGGTCCTTAGCGATCCACAGGGATACCATTGGGAATATTATGGTTGGAGACCAGGCACCAAACAGTTAAAGCTTCAGCCCCCAGGAAGCCCCGGGGTCCTAAAAACCCTGCCCCTAGCCATAGCATTTCAGTTTGTTTGGTGCGGCAGGATCAAGATGCACCTTTGTAACGGAACTGCTCTGGCAGTCCTAAGCGTTTATTGTTTTATTTTGTTTTTGGGTTGGCAGTATTAAGCATCTGAATTGAGACTCGTATACTGCGACTCCATCTACCTCCGCTGCGCCGCAACACAAAGCTTGCTAGCCGCAATGCTGCGACCTGGACAGCAACTGGATGCACGGAGATGTCAGCTAAGGCGTTTCCTTGCTTTCGGGGAATAGCACGTGGCAGTCCTTGCTTCCGGTATCAGACTCACCAGAAGCCGCTACTGTCGGGGCCCGGGTTTGTCCGCATCCTCCCTATACCACCGGGTCCTTGTCGTCTGACGCTGGGCGTCTGGCTGCAGCCTCTTCTGCTACGAGCCCAGCGTACCCGGCTGGTTAGCGCAGCTTAGGGGGAAGGTAGGCGCTACTCCACCGACCCAGAGGCAGTCCCTACCAAAGGGTTTTGTGCATATGGGTTGCTTTGCCTACCCTCCATGTGTATGAGACTCTCACGGTCCACGCTCTGTGCGCCCTGTAGCTATTGGTCTCAGGAGGGTTTGGGTCAGTCTCCCTGTGTACCTTTCCCTTGGTTAAGGTATATAGTGCTCTATATCCTTCCACTCCTTTGGTCAGAGGTTCCCAAACGCGGACCTCAAGGCTCCCCAACAGTTCAGGGTTGCTAGCTGCTGTATTGACTTTTTTTTTTTTTTCATCCTCTCAATCCTCTTGGGGTGAAGGTTTTTCTGAGTACTTCATATTCATTTAGATTTTGTGAAGGCTGTCACATAACATTGCAAGTATTGCTTTACTGAATGTCAAAAGATAAAGGAGGGGGAGCCTTCTTGGGTAGCCTTTATCCAAGGTAATAAAGCAGTTTGTGGGTCATATGGCCACTCCCACTATGCCTTCTTGGATAGTGTGTCCACAGCAGGCTGTGTTTGCACGTCCTATGCATTTTTCATGGAAGTATGTTGATGGCCATTCTAGTCAGAGAATGGCACCATCTAATGTTGATCGCAGACCAGTAGTTACTAGGGCACTTAAGAGCAAGTTAGCTTTTTATCAGTCTGATCAACATATGGATTCAGACTCATCAGAGGATTCAGATAATGTGCAAAGTTCCTCTCCAGGATCTAGCTCGGGAGGACCACCATCTGTCTACAGTGGATAGTCCTCCTTTCTACTTCAGGGTCCATAGGGGTCCACAGGGTGACCTTGGGGTCCACAGGGTGACCTTGGGGTATAGCTGGATCCTGGATCCTCAGGCACCACGGAGTTAAAGCTTTTAGCTGCTCCCAGGATGCACTTGGGTCCAACCTCCCCTATACCCCGCCCCCGAGCCACAGGCACCTCAGTTTTAGATGGTGCCCGGCCGGAGTCGGGTCACCCTGCGGGGTGGGCTGCAGGAGCAGCCCCCTAAAGCTTTTAATTTTTTATTTAACTTAGTTAAATTTATTTATTTTTTACTATAAGTTTTTTCTCTAGAGCAGCAGCGCTGGGCTGTCTGTACAGACGCCCACGCTGCCGCTCCTTCTCCCTGCTGGCGCCGCGACGCCAGCACTGAACTGGGGATCGCGGCGGGGGAAGCCAGAGTCTGTACTAGCCGGACTGGTTTCCCCCGGGACTGCTGCCGGAAGACGCCGGGGAGATCAGGTAAGCCGCGCACCGCTGATTAGCGGCGGTGCGCGGGTTCCTTTCAAATGCAGTCCCATGCCCCCGGTCTAGGGGACAGACCGGGGGCGCTAGCGGTGGCGGCGGGCCCCCCTCCAGCGGAGGCATACCCCGCCAGACCACTAGACCACCAGGGTTAATATCGCGGCAAGCGGGATGCCGGCAACCCGGGGCTTATTATGCTAGCCAGGGGAGGAAGCCTTCCCTGTCTAGCGACTCCTCCCCTCAGCTCAGTGCGCCTTTCAGCTCGGAGTCTGGCGTCGCTGAACTGCAGATACTCGGCCACTCCTCCTCTGAGGTCTCCAGCGGCCATTTTCTCTGTGGCAGCGTGGATACTCTCAGGGAGCACGCGGACCGGTCCCCCTGTGTACCTCTCCCCTGCAGAAGGACAGTGTACACAGCGCTATAGCCCTCCCAGACACTGAATCTGGGAGGTTGATTGTAGTGGAAAGGTGCAGTGAGTATATCTTCCTGCATGGTATGTGACTTTTGCTAGTGCTGCCTGTCTGTCTTTTTTCTACTTACTGTCAGCCTGTACCTATCCCTTTCCTTCTCCTACAAGCCCTACAGGTGTGCGGGGGAAGGGTGTTTCTACTGACCTCACCTATATAGATCACGTATTTGTGAGGTCCGTCACATACAGTTGTGTGCTACACGGTGCCATATTGTGGGCTGTTGTTCAGCACACTGGTGAGTGCGCACGTTTTCTTCCTAAGTCATGTCTGAGGAGGAGATTGAGCACTCCGGGGCTCCAGCATTGTTCTCCTGCAGGCGCTGTTCTGCAGGAGTGGATAGGGAGGATTTGTCACAGGACGGCCTGTGCGGACGGTGCCAGGCGGTCCCTGGTACGTCTAAACCTCCCATTTCGCAGGAGCCACCATGGGCGATGTTTTCCCAGGTGCTGGTGTCCATCGCGGACCGTCTGTCGGTCCCGACTGGCGCCCCTACTAGGGCATTGCCCCAGCCTGCCATCCCCCATTCCCCGGGTGTCCCACAATTATTGCAGACTCCCCCGGGGTCTCAGCCTGTTGGTCCCTATGCGGGGTTGCCAATGTATATTCAGTCCACCCCTGTGGCACAGCCGGCTGTGGTGCCGTTTCAGGCTCCTGTGACAGCTCCTCCACCCTGGGTGGATGCGCTTTCCCACACTGTCCAAGATTTGGCGGCAGCATCTTCGGCTTTTCAGTCGATGTTGCGCAGTGACGTGCCCTCCAGGGCGTCTAAACGCTCAGTCATGGCACAGGCTGCGCATCTTTCGGATTCTGAGGGGTTCTCGGATGATGGTGAGGTACAGGATGACTCGGCCTCAGATGCCTCAGTCCAGGAGGTAGACAAAGTCTTCCATCAATGTGCGGGCTCTGGTTAAGGCGGTGCGGGCTATTCTTCTGATTGAGGATGAGGCACCCGCTCCCAAGTCAAGGTATCCTAGTTTTAAAAAAGCTAAGGTTACTTCTACAGCGTTCCCCTTGTCTGATCAGTTGACTGATCACATGGCGGTGGCCTGGCAGACGCCCAGTAAGCGTTTCCTGCCACAGAAACGCTTGGCGTCCAATTATCCATTCCCGGAAGCGCATTGTAAGAAATGGGAAACTCCGCCTGCAGTCGATTCCCATGTAACACGCCTCATCAGGAGTGCTACTTTGCCATTGCCGTCTATATCCTCGCTGAAGGATCCTACGGACAGGAAGGTGGAGACTTGTCTAAAGTCTATTTATTCTCTCTCAGGGGCTGTAGCCCGGCCGTCCATGGCCATCTCCTGGGTGGCCAAGGCCATTGAGGGGTGGGCCAACGCCTTGGAGGACACGTTTACGGATGAATCTCCGGACGTCCAGAGGGCGTTGTTAGGACAGATGAGAGATGCCGCCTCCTACATTGGAGAAGCATCTTTGGATGCTAGCCTGTTGACCTCTAGGGTTTCGGCGGCAGCAGTGTCTGCTCGTAGATCCTTGTGGTTGCGGTCTTGGAGAGCAGACGCGGATTCAAAGAAAGGCTTGGAGGCCTTACCTTTTAATGGGGAATTACTATTTGGTCCGGACCTGGACAAAATAGTAGATACCCTGGCAAAATCCAAGTCAGCCTTCCTCCCTTCAGCTACTACACCTGCTAAGGTCCGGAGCTCGGCGTTTCGTTCCTTTCGGGTTCAGGGCAAGGCAAAGGGTCAGTCCTTCCCGAGGCAGTCCGCACCCAAGACCGCCTCAAAGCCAAAGAAGCAAGCCTGGAGTGCTAGGCGCCCTTCTTCCAAGCCAGAAGATAAGCCTTCTGCGTGATGGGACGGGCCTCCCTCTGGGGGACCCCAGAGTGGGAGGCCGACTTCTTCAATTCGCCCAGTGCTGGCACAATACCACCACGGATGCCTGGGTGCGAGAAGTGGTCTCCCAGGGGTACGCCCTGTCTTTTCGGCACAGGCCGCCTTTGCCAGTTTTTTTGCACAAGTCCTTCTCAGGACAAAACCAAGGCCTTGCAGGTTCAGGAAGCCATAGAGGCCTTGCTGACGGCGGGGGTCATTATACCCGTACCACAGTCTCAACGTGGGATGGGGTATTACTCTACGCTGTTTCTGGTGCAGAAACCCAATGGCTCTCATCGCCCCATCCTCAATTTGAAGTCCCTGAACAGGTTTCTCAGGGTTCCCAAATTCAGGATGGAAACTTTGCGTTCCATCATACTGGCGATGGAACCGGGGGATTATATGGTCTCCCTGGATATCCAGGACGCCTACCTCCATGTGCCTATAGCAACATCGCACCAACGGTTTCTGCGGTTTGCTATTCTCCACAACCACTACCAATTCAGGGCTCTACCCTTTGGTCTCTCCACGGCACCAAGGGTATTTACCAAGGTGATGGCGGTCATGGCGGCTCACCTTCGGAGCCAGGGGATACGGTTGCTACCGTATCTAGACGACCTCCTCTTGCTGGCAAGCTCCCCGGAGGTACTGATCCAGCATCTCCACCTGACGGTCGCTTGTCTACAGGCGCACGGCTGGTTGATCAACTGGAAGAAATCCTCCCTCATCCCATCACAACGGATGGTTCATTTGGGGGCCCTGCTGGACTCTCGTCAGCAACGGACTTTTCTGACTCCAGAGAAGGTCTCCTCCTTACAGCTGCGGATTCACAGTTGTCTGAGCAGTGGCAGAGTGTCGGTGCACTCAGCGATGAGAGTTTTGGGGTCCATGGTGTCGGCATTCGACATGGTGGAGTTTGCCCAGTTCCATTCCAGGCCCCTGCAGGGGCTGATTCTTTCAGAATGGAACGGATTGCCACACAGTATCCGCTCTCAGATGCTGGTGTTGTCCTCGGAGGTGCGTCTGTCCCTAGCCTGGTGGCTGCAGACAGCGCATCTCCTGGAGGGGCGCCCCTTTTGGATCCCGGAATGGGTTCTGCTCACGACAGATGCCAGTCTCCGGGGTTGGGGGGCGGTGACAGGCTCCTTGTCACTTCAGGGTCGTTGGTCGGCGGAGGAAGCGATTCTTCCCATCAACATCCTGGAACTGCGGGCAGTATACAGAGCCCTGCAGTCGTCCGGCACCGCTCTTCACGGTGCAGTCAGACAACGCCACCATGGTGGCGTACATCAATCACCAGGGAGGGACTCGCAGTCGAGCTGCGATGTCGGAGGTGTCCCGCGTCCTGGCTTGGGCGGAGCGCTATCTTCCAGCTCTCTCGGCAGTTTTCATCCCAGGAGTCCTCAATTGGGAGGCAGACTTCCTCAGCCGTTACGATGTGCATCCCGGGGAATGGTCGCTTCATCCAGAGGTATTCCAACTACTCGTGGACAAGTGGGGGGCTGCCAGAGCTGGACCTGATGGCGTCCCGTTACAATCACAAGCTGCCTGTGTACGGGTCAAGGACAAGGGACGCAGGCGCAAGTCTGATAGACGCGCTGTCGGTGAAATGGCTGTTTCAACTGGCTTACTTGTTCCCTCCGATATCTCTGCTGCCTCGGGTCCTGCGCAAGTTCAAACAGGACGGAGGCACACTGATCCTGGTGGCCCCAGCGTGGCCCAGAAGGCCGTGGTACTCCGATCTGCGGAGCCTGTCCATCGACGCTCCGTACCTCCTACCTCAACGGCGGGACCTGTTGTCTCAGGGGCCCTGTCTTCACCCGGATCTGGGTCGACTATCTTTGACGGCGTGGCTCTTGAGACAGCCGTCCTGAGGTCTCGGGGCTTTTCTAGCTCCGTTATTACCACCATGCTGAGGGCGCGCAAGCCTGCTTCCGCGAGGATCTATCACAGAGTGTGGCACACTTACTTTCAGTGGTGCGAGGCCAGAAACTATGATCCCCAGGTGTTCCGAGTTTCGCGTATTCTGGCTTTCCTTCAGTCCGGTTTGGACTTAGGTTTACGTCTTTCTTCACTGAAGGTACACGTGTCTGGTCTGTCGGTGTGGTTCCAGCGCAGGATCGCTGCTATGCCGGACGTATACACCTTTTTCCAGGGTGTTTTGAGAATCCAGCCTCCCTTTGTGCCACCTGTGGCCCCGTGGGATTTGGCGGTGGTTCTTAGGGCCTTACAGGGTCCTCCTTTTGAGCCCTTGGAGTCAGTGGAGCTCAAGTGGTTAACTTTTAAAACTGTTTTCCTCTTGGCAATTGCTTCTGCCAGGAGGGTTTCAGATTTGGGGGCGCTTTCTTGTCGTCCCCCTTTTCTGATTTTTCATCAGGACAGAGCGGTGCTTCGCACTCGTCCTGATTTCCTGCCTAAGGTGGTTTCCAGGTTCCACATTAATCAGGAAATTGTTGTACCAGCCTTTCAGTCACCTGATCTTTCGGCTGGGGAGACTTCCTTAGACGTTGTAAGGGCACTCCAGGTTTATGTGGACCGGACTAGTTCTGTGAGGAAGTCGGATTCTTTGTTTATCCTCTTTGGTTTTCACAAGAGGGGTTGGCCTGCCAACAAACAGGCTCTAGCCCGTTGGCTTCGTTCTGTTATTATTGAGGCTTATATGCAGGAGGGTTTACCTGTTCCCGCCTCTGTTAAGGCTCATTCCACTCGGTCCGTGGGCCCTTCTTGGGCTGCTAGCCGTGGCGCCTCTGCTGTTCAGCTCTGTAAGGCGGCCACCTGGTCTTCCATTCAGACCTTTTTGAGGTTCTATGCGTTTGACACCTTTGCCTCTCAGGATGCATCCTTTGGGCGCCGGGTTCTCCTATCAGCACAGGAGCGTCCCCGCCCTTAGTTGGACTGCTTTGGGACATCCCCAAGGTCACCCTGTGGACCCCTATGGACCCTGAAGTAGAAAACAAGAGATATGGTAAGAACTTACCTTTGTTATCTCTGTTTCTACAAAGTCCATAGGGTCCACAGGGCACCCGCCCTGACGCACCTGGCTTCATATGGGCTCTGTGACTGGTCACCGGTTTTCCGTCTCCCATTTCTGTGAGTATGGTTCTTGTGTGTTCCAGTCTTCCTTCTCTCTGTTTCGTCTCCTCCTCCGGCCTGGGCTGCATACCAACTGAGGTGCCTGTGGCTCGGGGGCGGGGTATAGGGGAGGTTGGACCCAAGTGCATCCTGGGAGCAGCTAAGTTCTTACCATATCTCTTGTTATTCACATAAAAACATTTGTCAGGGTTACACCATGCCTCATCCATAAGCTCAGTGAGCTGTTCAGATAGAGGAAACTCAGTTTACCACCTTCCGGTGGTGATTAAACACTGGAGCCTTCTTACTATGAGCTGGTTCATCATCCTGAATGTATAGGATTGATTTAACCACCTTCACCAAAAACAAGAGATATGGTAAGAACTTACCTTTGTTATCTCTGTTTCTACGAAGTCCATAGGGTCCACAGGGTGACCTTGGGGTCCACAGGGTGACCTTGGGGTATAGCTGGATCCTCGGGCACCACGGAGTTAAAGCTTTTAGCTGCTCCCAGGATGCACTTGGGTCCAACCTCCCCTATACCCCGCCCCCGAGCCACAGGCACCTCAGTTGGTATGCAGCCCAGGCCGGAGGAGGAGACGAAACAGAGAGAAGGAAGACTGGAACACACAAGAACCATACTCACAGAAATGGGAGACGGAAAACCGGTGACCAGTCACAGAGCCCATATGAAGCCAGGTGCGTCAGGGCGGGTGCCCTGTGGACCCTATGGACTTTGTAGAAACAGAGATAACAAAGGTAAGTTCTTACCATATCTCTTGTTTCTGTGAAGTCCATAGGGTCCACAGGGTTGACCTTGGGGTATAAGTTGGGAACCAAATCCGGGCACCACGCAGTTAAAGCTTTTAGCTCCCAGGATGCACTGGGTCCACTCTCCCTATAACCCCACCCCCAAGCCAGAGGCACCTCAGTTTGTAAGTAGCCAAAGGCCGGAGGAGGAAAGAAAGAGAAGACTGGAACACTCTATAACCATACTCACAGAGAAGGAGACTGGAAACCGGTGACCAGCCACACAGCCCATTTGAAGCCAGGTGCGTCAGGGCAGGCGCCCTGTGGAACCTATGGACTTCGTAGAAACAGAGATAACAAAGGTAAGTTCTTACCAGATCTCATTTTCTACTTCAGGGTCCATAGGGGGTCCACAGGGTTGACCTTGGGGATGTCCCAAAGCAGTCCTTATAAGGGTGGGGACGCTCCTGTGCTGAGAGGAGAATCCGTCGCCCAAAGGAAGCATCCTGAGGCAAAGGAAACCAATGCATAGAACCTTAAAAAGGTGTGGACAGAAGACCGCGTGGCCACTTTGCAAGGCAGGACAGCCGAGGCGCCACAGCGAGCCACCCACAAGGGGCCCACAGCCCAAGTAAAATAAGTATCAACCAAAACAGAAAGGCCTATCCTATGTGTAGGCCCCTGAGGATAGCCATACGAAGTTATCTAGCCAATGTCAAATTAGCAGCCGGCCATCCTTCCCTATGAAGTCCAAAGACCACAAATAAGTAGTCTGAGATCCTGAAGGAACCTGAACGGATCACATAAATCCGGAGAGGCCGGACCACAGTCAATGAGGCCACACCAGCAGAGGACTGTTGACTAAAATGTCAGTACCATAAGTTCCAGAAAAATATGGAACTTAAAAACCACTTTAGGAAAAGACCCAGGGCAAGTGCAACTCACCCCCCTGACATAGTGAATCATCCAGTAGAAGGAGCCACCTGAGAACACTCCCAGTTCCGATACTCTCCTGGCGGATGCCAACGCCATGAGAGCCTAAGCTATAGACCATGTAATGACTGTCAAGGCTAGTGGTTCAAATGAAAGTCCCAGGGGGGCACGAAGAACCACTACTAAATCCCAAGGAGCCCCTAAGGGAGATAAAGGGAGGCATAATCCAGAAAAAACACCCTGAAGGATGAACCGGATACCAGAGAGTGGAGTAAGTCCACATCCAAACCAAACTGACAGTGCAGAGATCCGCACTGACAGGAAGGCTAGGCAGAGGGCGAGACTCAAGCCAGCTGTAAGGAATGCCAGAACTTCTGGAAATCCTAATCACCAGAGGATTGTAGCGACAGGTACGATACCATAAGAATTATGTATGCCACAGTCTGTGGTAGATCCCAGCAAAGTCTGGCCTATGTGCTCTAAACATCTCAATGATGACAGAGCCAGGGAAGCCCTAGGACCACAGTAGGGACGCAGTCAAAGACAAACGATCCAGGTCCAGGGAAAAACAAGGATCCTGAGACAACAGGTCCGGACAGAGAAGCAGTAGGAACAGAGCATTGATGAGGAGACTCCGAAAACATAAGTACCAGCAATATCTGGGACGATCTAGAGCTACCAGATGGAAAGCCCCTCCGTCTTGAATTAGACTTCGGAAGACCTCGAGGAAGAAGGGAGACCGGAAGACACAGGTACACAAAGTGGAAGGACCACTTCACTGACAGTCACTGAAGGTTGCTTCAGTACCCCTAGTGCTGGACTGTAACATGGGTAGTAAGTGATAGCCAGAAGGCCATGAGGATCACCTCAGGGAGGCCATCTCTGCTCACCAGGAGTTGAAACTAGTCTCTTGGAGAAGAGACTAGTCCCCGGAATGCATGTCATGACTGCTGAGGAAGCCCACTTCCCAATGGAGAGCTCCCGGAATGAACACTGCAGAGATGGCCAGGAGGGACCCTCGGACTATGTCCGAATGTGTGACATTCCTGTCATTACCACCCATCTTCCAGTGTTGCCTGGATGGAAACCACTGTTGTGGCACTGTCTGCCTGAACCCTTTCAGGTTTAACGTGAAATGTGTTAGGCCAGAGTGAAGGCCCAAGACAGCCTAAAGATCCAACAAGTAAATTGGCAGGGTGGAAGCAACAGACTTCTAACTGCCCCAAAATGAATGCGTACCAGACACTGTCCTTCACAAAGAATACCCTGGATGAGATGGCCATAGCCACCCGGACAGAGACCGACTCGCCTCCAGAGAGCATCATCGTTTGAACAGCGATCCGATGGAAAAAAACTCAATCCTTCTGGAGAGGAGCCAATTATGGCAAGGTCCGGAATGGAACTGAGCACATTCCACCCTTCCAAAGGTAGACACTCTGGATACTTGACCGCGCATCACAGAGTAATGACATAAGTCTACTGCGTAGACATCCGCACACTCCTAGATGAAGTGATCTTGTCTTACGCCAGAGTAATTCTCAGATTCTGAGAATCCAGCAGGGCTACCAGATGAAGAATACCCTGTGAGGGATACAGGGAGGACTTTTTCCCCGTTGATTAAACATGTGTCCTGAAGAAGCCATGGCTATCCTGACCTGGCTGTAAAGTACCTCGGTGATCCTGCTAAGAGCAGGAGGCCGTCCCGATACTGCAGCAGTCGGATACACAACAGATGAACTGTCAGAAAATCCATAAAGCTAGTAAATCCCGATGGGGCTGAGGGCAATCCCAAAAGGCAGAGCCCGAAAAGAGCAATTGTTGCTGTGGCACAGCAAACCTGAGCCCATGCTGATGAGAGGGCCCTATATGTACCCGTAGGTACGTTGCCTGAATATTCAGTGATACCATAAAGACCCCAGGATGGAGCATGGTGAACGCCTCCTGAGCCCAGGTACCTGTAGTAACTGGGTCAGGGAATTGAGACAGAGAATAGGCCAAAGAGGACCATTCAGCCACTGCACCAGAAAGACAGCAGAACAACCAGTCCCCCGCTGAGATAGTGAGGATGGCCTAAAGAGCTCTGCTTACCGCAAAGACTGTATAGTTTTCTGGATTTGTAAGGCCCAGTTTGGGTCTGATGAAGGGCCCGCGTACCACCACATGGAAAGAAGCCGCCTGAGCAATGAGAGGGCGTACCCGTGAGACTACCAGTCCTACCCACGCAGCCATGGCGACTTAACACCAGCACTGGGTGAACTGAGAAAGTCGGTATCTCACTCTGGAATCCCCCAGTTGTAGACCTGTCCAGTGAGGCTGAAGATTTATCCTTCGGTTCAGAAGCAGGGTCGACCGGAAGCCCAGGTCTGCTCGGTACTGGATATGGCGGCCCTTGTAGAGGCTGTCAGCCTAGGAAGAAACAGGCCATTAGGCTGACCCTGAGGGCCAAAA
Organism: Taudactylus pleione; assembly: GCA_031769625.1. Taxonomy (NCBI): domain Eukaryota; kingdom Metazoa; phylum Chordata; class Amphibia; order Anura; family Myobatrachidae; genus Taudactylus; species Taudactylus pleione. The sequence continues at coordinate 2,048,742 of JAUIMM010000559.1, read as the reverse complement.
GCCTTTAGTCTGAGGCCTTGTAGTGGGAGTAGCTGAAGGCGGTAAACTTGTCGTTAGTAATACCGCCAATGTTACTACAATCTTGTCAAGGTCCGGACCAAACAAGATCTTCCCCATAGATGGTATCTGCGCCGCTGCATACCCAGAGTGCAGCCATAGGGTATTACGGCGGATACAGTCGCAGCCGGAACTCTGAAAGTTAGGAGACTGGTATCCAATGTAGGTATTTCCTCATAGGACAACTGCATATATTATGTGAGTGACCAAAGACATTTGAACCCCAGAGGTGTTGGAGGGGAAAAAACGTTACAAATGCATCAGTCCAGTATGCAATAGTATTAACCAACCATGCTATAGCCATGGTAGGACAGGTAACAGCCCCTGAAAGCGAATATACTGATTCCGGGGCAGTGTTACCACCTACGGATCCGTAGAATCCGACCACGCAGGAATGGGAGGCGTAGTAACGTCTGTAATCAGACGAGTAACATGCCAATCCACCCCAGGAGGGGCTTGTGTTGACCCTCAGGGAATTTGGGACAGGAGGTCAAATCGCTGTCGTGATACCTCATATCTGGCGACAGCCAGAGTCCCGCCATGCGATCACCTGCCAGTCAGAAACAGGGAACCCGAAGGCATGCTAGACTGAGGTTGTATGATACAGGTGCATGTCAACATTCTCTATAACCAGAATAGACCTGGCTACCAGCCCTAAAGCAGGGATAATACCTGAAATAGGCTCTGTGTCTGGGAAGGCTACAGCGCTGTGTACACTGACCTAATGGTGAGGTACGCAGGGGGACTGGACTCGCTGCCATCTCCGGAGCTCTGCTGCTGCACATAGAAAATGGCTGCCTGGAGACCTCAGAAGAAGCGTGGCCCGCGGAGGAAGCAGCTCAGCGACGCCAGACAGTGCAACAGTGGCCTACCTCAATCATCAGGGAGGCACAAGAAGTTACACAGCCATGAAAGTGACATGGGTTTTGTTTTGGGCAGAACGTCATCTTCCGGCCATCTCTGCAATATTCATACCAGGGGTACTCGATTGGGAAGTAGGCCTCCTTAGTCGCCAGGACATATACGACAGAGTGGTCTCTCCATCCAGGAGTGTTTCAGCTCTTGGTAAACAAATGGTCTACCAGAAATCTCATTGCATCACATCACAACCACAAGGTTCCCAGGTACAGGTCCAAGTCCAGAGACCCATCAGCAACCTTTGTGGACGCACTTGCAGTAAGATGGGACTTCAAGCTGGCGTATCTTTCCTCCGAACTCCGTCCTCCCAAGAGTTATCAGGAAATTCAAGCAGAAAGGCAGAACAGTAATACTGATGGCTCTGGCTTGGCCCAGACGTCACTGGTTCACGACATACCGAATCTGTCAATACAGTCCTTAGCAGATCCTGCCATAGAGGAAGAGGATAACGCAGGGTTCCTGCCGGCATCTGGACTTTCCTCGTATGGCTTTGACGGCGTGGCTCTTGAATCCTCCATCTTAAGAGCAAAAGGTTTTTCCAATGCTGTAATTGAAACCATGCTTAGGGCACAGAAGCCTGCCTCTTCCAGCATATATTAGAGTGTGGCATTCTTTTGGTCAATTGTGTTCCCACAAAGTGTGATTTGAAGGTATTTAGGATTTCCAGGATACTGGCTTTTCTCCAGGCAGGTTTAGACCGTGTTCTCCACCTGGCTACTTTGACAGTGCTGGTTTCTGCACTGTCAGTCTGGTTCCAGATGAAGAGTGCCTCATTACCAGATGTTGGGGGAAAAAAATTAAATGGAGTTCAGCCTACTTTTGTGCCACCAGTAGCACCGTGGAATTTGTCTTTGGTTCTTAAGGGGCCACAAGCTCCTCTATTTGAATCTCTAGACTCTGTAGATTTGAAGTGGTTGACGGCAAAGACACTTCCTTCTCGCTATCTCTTCTGCTTGCAGTGTCTCTGATTTGGCAGCGCTTTTCTTGTCGCTCTCCATTTGATTTTTCACCAGGATAAAGCTGTTCTTCATACAAGGGTTACCTTCCTAAGGTAGTGTCCAGTTTTCATGTAAATCAAGAAATTGCAATTCCAGCTATTCAGGCACCAGATCTTTCTGTAGGTGAAACATCCCTGGATGTAGTTCATGCCCTCTATCTGTGGAGCGCAATAAATCTCTTAGAAAATCTGATGCTCTTTTTGTATTATATGGTTTTCACAAACAAGGATGGCCAGCTAATAAGCAGACTCTGGCGAGATGGCTACGGTTGACTCTGGTGTACACAGACTGATCTCCCTGTCCCAAGCATGGTGCCAACACATTCTACTAGGTCTGTAGGGCCATCATGGGCATCCAGTCGTGGTGCCTCTGCTGAACAATTGTGCAAGTCAGCCACGTGGTCTTCTGTCCAGACGTTTTTCTTAGATTCTTTGCCTTTGATACTTTTGCCTCTCAGGATGCTTCCTTTTGCGCGACGAATTCTCCTTACTGCTCAGGGGAACTGCTTTAGGACATCCCCATGGTAATCATGTGGAACCCTATGGACCCTGAAGAAGAAAATTTAGAGTTATGCTAGACTTTCCTAAATAACTCCTTTTCTTTGAGGTCCACAGGGCACCCACCCTGACTCACCTGACTGCATGGGTAATCTTTTCTTTTTTTTTTTTCTTTCGGTCAGATTCCTTAATTTTGTGTAAGTTCCTGGTGTACGATTGCTCTTCCTTCTTTCCTTCTCCTGAGGCTTGTTAACTAAACTGATGTCCTATGGCTAGGGAGGGGGGGAGGGGGGGGTTCTATATGGAGGACACTGAGGCATCCTGGGAGCTGAAGCTTTAACTGTTTGGTGTCTGGTCTTGAACCGTAATCCCCATGGTATTCCTGTGAACCCTCTGGACCTCGAAAGGTACACCTCCATATCGGCAATAAGTTGTTGGCGGTCACTTTGTCCATCCTCCCGCCTAAGTGATGTGCTGAATGTCTACAGGATGGGCTGTATGGTCTCGTCTGTGGTAGTGGTGTGGATTCTTCTTTAGAACATGGTGCACTTTACCACAGTGATTCGACCTTCCTAGATGGTGCATCATGATGCATTGGCAGATGTCTTCAGAGCAACTAACTTCTCATCCCTGCATGTATTCCTAGTCTGTCAAGGTTGAAATAGTTTTTGATGAGACCTCTAGAGGCTGTAATAGTCTTTAACAATCCTCCCCTCTCATTTGTGCTTCCTTTTAAGAGTGGATGGCCATTGTTTGTCACTTCTAAAGCCTTGGATACTGAATGACAGCTAGTGCAAAAACTACCATTTTATTATTAATCCCTGTGTTCTGTGATTTTAGGCCTACTAGTGTAAAACGTTAACTTTTGTTTCTCAGTTTGTCCTGCCAAACCCCTAATTGAGGTGTTCAATACCTCTTACAGTAAAATGGTTTGGAAGTTTGCAAAGTAGTCCGGTTCATTACATTGAGGGCCAAGTATAGGATCATATTGGTACAGCTGGAAAAGTATTAGTGACAGATGTCTGTCAGTAATTTTGCTCTTCCTGCTTAGAGGAAATAATTAAAGCTCTAGCATTTTATTCCACAAAAGGATAACATGTTAAAGCTGGTGTCTCTTTTAAACTCCATTAGTTCAGACCCCAGTGTGACAAGTGTATCTCCTTGCTCCATGAACTTTAGAAATCACTCTCCTAGTAAGACTTATCTGCCCCCGGGTAATCTCTTTACCATTGGCTTTAAAATAATTTATTGGGCAGTATAATTCGTTTGTTTTAAATTTTCCTTTGATTTTAAGTGTGGTCATAACAAAGGAATTAACACCTTGCTGCTGAGGGTTTTCTCACCCTTGTGCAGAGGCCATTTTCCAATGTTTGCGCTCGTCACATTCCAACATTAGTATCGCTGAATTTTCTACTTCAGGGTCCATAGGGGGTCCACAGGGTTGACCTTGGGGTATAGCTGGATCTGGATCCATGGGCACCACGCAGTTAAAGCTTTAGCTGCTCCCAGGATGCACTTGGGTCCGTCCTCCTCTATACCCTGCCCCCGGCCACAGCACCTCAGTTTGAGTTGGTGCCCGGCCGGAGTCGGGTCACCTGCGCAGGGGGGCTGCAGGAGCAGCCCCCAAAAGCTTTCTATTTTTATTTAAAAAAAAAAAAAAAAAGAGCCTGTTAGATTTTTATTTTAAAACAGAGGCTCTAGTGTGGCAGCGACAGGCTGTCTATGCAGACGCCCACGCTGCCGCTCTCCTTCCCCGCTGGCGCCGCGACGCCAGTACTGCACTGGGGATCGCGGCGGGAGGCCAGAGTCCGTACTAGCCGGACTCTGGGTCCCTCCCTGGACTGCTGCCGGAGTCGCCGGGGACAAGGTAAGCCGCGAGTCGCCGATTAGCGGCGGCTCGCGGGTTTTGCCTGCAGATGCAGTCCTTTGCCCCCGGTCCTAGGGGACAGACCGGGGGCCGCTAGCGGTGGCGGCGGGCTCCCCCTCTGAGGAGGAATAACCCGTGGGACCACTAGACCACCAGGGATATATGGCAAGCGGGATGCCGGCAAGCCCTGGGGTTAATATGCTAGCCAGGGGAGGAAGCCTTCCCTGTTTAGCGGCTCCTCCCCTCAGCTCAGCGCGCCTTTCAGCACGGAGTCTGGCGTCGCTGAGCTGCAGCTACTCGGCCACTCCTCCTCTGAGGTCTCCAGCGGCCATTTTCTCAGTGGCAGCGCAGATCTTCAGGGAGCACGCGGACCGGTCCCCCTGTGTACCTCTCCCCTGATTAAGGACAGCGTACACAGCACTATAGCCCTCCCAGACACTGAATCTGGGCAGGTTGATTGTAGTGGAAAGGTGCAGTGAGTATATCTTCCTGCATGGTATGTGACTTTTGCTAGTGCTGCCTGTCTGTGCTTTTTTTCCCGCTTACTGTCAGCTTATACCTATCCCTTTACTTCACCTACAAGCCCTACAGGTGTGTGGGGGAGGGGCGTTTCTACTGACCTCACTTATATAGATCACGTATTTGTGAGGTCCGTCACATACAGTTGTGTGCTACACAGTGCCGTATTGTGGGCTGTTGTTTAGCACACCGGTGAGTGCGTTTTCTTCTGCCCTGTTGCCAGATATATTTTTTGACTATATAATATATTCTGTCATGTCAGACGAGGAGGTTGAGCGCTCAGTGGCTCCGGTGTTGGCCTCCTGCGGACGCTGTTCTGCAGGAGTAGATAGGGAGGATTTGTCACAGGATGGCCTGTGTAGTCGATGCCAGGTGGCTCCTGGCCCATCCAGACCTTCTCTGGCGCAGGAACCACCGTGGGCGATGTTTTCTCAAGTGCTGGTGTCTATTGCGGACCGTCTGTCGGTCCCGACTGCTCTCCCTACTAGGTCGTTGCCCCAGCCGACCATCCCCCATTCCCCGGGTGTCCCGCAGTTATTGCGGAGTCCTCCTGGGTCTCAGTCGGTGGGTCCCTATGCGAGGTTGCCTATGTATATACAGGCTTCCCCTGTGCCGCAGCAGCCTGTGGTACCTTTTCAGGCCCCTATGGTGACTCCTCCACCCTGGGTGGATGTGCTCTCCAATTCCGTGCAAAATTTGGCGGCCGCTTCCTCGGCTTTTCAGTCAATGTTGCAGACTGACATGCCTTCTAGGATTTCAAAACGCCCACTCATGACACGGGCTGCTCAGGTATCGGACTCAGAGGGTTCCTCAGATGATGGGGAGGTCCCTGATGACACTGACTCGGACGCCTCGGTCCAGGAAATGGATACCAAGTCGTCCATTAATGTGCAAGCACTAGTTAGGGCGGTGCGAGCTATTCTTCTTATAGAGGATGAGGCACCGGTTCCTAAGTCGAAGTTTCCTAGTTTCAAAAAAACTAAGGTGGCTTCTGCGGTGTTTCCCCTGACGGATCATATGGCGGTAGCTTGGCAGGCGCCCAGTAAGAGATTCCTTCCTCAGAAGCGGTTGGCTTCTAATTACCCCTTCCCTGAGGCACATTGTAAAAAATGGGAAACTCCACCGGCGGTGGATTCCCATGTCACCCGTTTAACTCGGGGCGCCACCTTACCATTACCGTCGATATCCTCGCTGAAGGATCCCACGGACAGGAAAGTTGAGACTTGCTTAAAGTCTATTTACTCCCTCTCCGGGGCGGTGGCCCGACCGTCCATGGCCATCTCCTGGGTGGCCAAGGCCATTGAGGGGTGGGCCAATGCATTGGAAGATACCGTCCCGGACGACGCTCCGGATGTCCAGCGGGCGTTGTTGGGACAAATGAGGGACGCCGCTTCTTACATTGGAGAAGCTTCTTTAGATGCTAGTCTGCTGACCTCGCGGGTATCGGCTGCAGCGGTGTCTGCCCGCCGATCCTTATGGTTGCGGTCCTGGAGAGCGGACTCTGATTCAAAGAAAGGTCTGGAGGCCTTACCTTTCAATGGGGAATTACTATTTGGTCCGGACTTGGACAAAATAGTGGACACCCTGGCTAAATCCAAGTCGGCCTTCCTCCCTTCGGCGGCACTGCCTGCTAAGGTTCGGAGTTCGGCTTTTCGTTCCTTTCGGGTTCAGGGTAAGGCGAAAGGTCAGTCCTTCCCGAGACAGTCTGCGAGTAAGACTGCCTCTAAACCCAAGAAGCAAGCCTGGAGTGCTCGGCGCCCTTCTTCCAAGCAGGAAGATAAACCTGCGGCCTGATGGGACGGGCCTCCCTCTGGGGGACCTCAGAGTGGGAGGCCGACTTCTTCTATTTGCCCAGTGCTGGCACAATACCACCACGGATGCCTGGGTTCGAGAAGTGGTCTCCCAGGGGTACGCCCTGTCTTTTCGGCACAGACCACCCCACCAGTTTTTCTGCACAAGTCCTTCTCAGGACAAGACCAAGGCGTTACAGGTTCAGGAGGCTATAGAGTCCTTGCTGAAAGCAGGGGTCATTGTTCCCGTTCCTCTATCACAACGAGGGACGGGGTATTATTAGTCTCTGTTTCTGGTGCAGAAACCCAATGGGTCTCATCGCCCTATCCTCAACTTGAAGTCTCTGAACAAATTCCTCAGAGTTCCCAAGTTCAGGATGGAAACGTTACGTTCCATCATTCTGGCGATGGAACCGGGGGATTACATGGTGTCCCTGGACATCCAGGACGCCTACCTCCATGTTCCGATAGCATCTTCACACCAGCGGTATCTGAGGTTCGCTATCCTTCAACACCACTATCAGTTCCGGGCGCTACCCTTTGGTCTCTCCACGGCACCGAGGGTGTTCACGAAGATTATGGCGGTCATGGCCGCACATCTTCGGAACCAGAATGTACGGCTGCTGCCGTACCTGGACTACCTCCTGTTGCTGGCGAGCTCCCCGGAGGTACTGCTTCAACATCTCCACCTGACGATCGCTTGCCTGCAAGCACACGGGTGGTTGATAAATTGGAAAAAGTCCTCCCTGATTCCATCACAGCGGATGGTTCATTTGGGAGCCCTGCTGGATTCGCGTCAGCAAAGGATCTTCCTGACTCCGGAGAAGGTCGCCTCCCTACAGCTGCGGATACGCAGTTGCCCGAGCCGTTGCCGCCTGTCAGTCCATTCGGCTATGAGAGTTCTGGGGTCCATGGTGTCGACATTCGACATGGTGGAATTTGCCCAGTTCCATTCCCGGCCCCTGCAGGGGCTGATTCTATCGGAATGGAACGGGTTACCTCACCGGATCCGCTCTCAGGTGCTGGTGTTGTCTCCGGACGTTCGGCTATCTTTGGCTTGGTGGCTTCAGACAGCTCATCTGGTCGAGGGGCGCCCATTTTGGATCCCGGACTGGGTCCTGCTCACGACGGATGCCAGTCTCCGGGGTTGGGGGGCAGTGACCGGCTCTTTGTCGCTTCAGGGTCGTTGGTCAGCGGAAGAAGCACTTCTCCCCATCAACATCCTGGAACTGCGGGCAGTATACAGGGCCCTGCAGTCGTCCGGCCCCGCTCTTCGAAGGGCGGTACAGGTGCAGTCCGACAACGCCACCACGGTGGCGTATATCAACCACCAAGGCGGAACTCGCAGTCAGGCAGCGATGTCGGAGGTGTCTCGTATCCTGACTTGGGCGGAGGGTCACATTCCAGCGATCTCGGCGGTCTTCATCCCCGGAGTCCCCATTTGGGAGGCGGACTTCCTCAGCCGTCACGACGTGCATCCCGGGGAATGGTCGCTTCACCCAGAGGTGTTTCAGCTACTCGTGGACAGGTGGGGACTGCCGGAGCTGGACTTGATGGCCTCCCGTTACAATCACAAGTTGCCCGTTTACTGGTCAAGGACAAGAGACGCAGGTGCAAGTCTGGTGGACGCGCTGTCGTTGAAATGGACGTTTCACCTGGCGTATCTGTTTCCTCCGATATCCCTGCTTCCTCGGGTTCTGCGGAAATTCAAGCAGGACGGCGGCATGCTCGTGCTGGTAGCTCTGGCGTGGCCCAGACGTCCTTGGTACTCCGATCTCAGGAGCCTCTCCATCGACGCTCCGTACCTTCTTCCTCAGCGTCGGGACCTGTTGTCTCAGGGGCCCTGCCTTTACCCGGATCTGGGTCGGCTGTCTTTGACGGTGTCGCTCTTGAGACAGCCGTCTTGAGGTCTCGGGGCTTCTACAGTTCGGTTATTGGTACCATGCTCAGGGCACGCAAGCCTGCTTCAGCACGGATTTATCACAGAGTGTGGCACACTTACTTTCAGTGGTGTGAGTCCAGACATTATGATCCTCAGGTGTTCCGAGTTTCTAGGATCTTGGAATTTCTTCAGTCAGGATTGGATCTCGGCTTACGCCTTGCATCTCTGAAGGTTCATGTGTCCGCCTTGTCCGTGTGGTTTCAACGGCGGATTGCAATACTACCAGACGTTCACACCTTTTTCCAAGGTGTTCTCAGGATCCAGCCTCCCTTTGTGGCTCCTTGGGACTTGGCGGTGGTGCTACGGGTCCTGCAGGGTCCTCCGTTTGAGCCTCTTGAGGCGGTGGAGCTCAAGTGGCTGACATTTAAGACGGTTTTTCTCCTGGCAATTGCTTCGGCCAGGAGGGTGTCTGAATTGGGGGCGCTTTCCTGTCGCCCTCCTTTCCTGATTTTTCACCAGGACAGAGCGGTGCTCCGCACTCGTCCTGAGTTTTTGCCCAAAGTGGTCTCGAAGTTCCATATTAATCAGGAACTTGTTGTGCCAGCTTTTCAGTCCCCTGATCTTTCAGCTGGTGAGACTTCCTTAGATGTGGTCCGGGCGCTTAGAATCTATGTAGACCGGACGGCTTCGGTTAGGAAGTCTGATTCCTTGTTTATCCTCTTTGGTTTTCACAAGAGGGGTTGGCCTGCCAACAAATAAACGTTAGCCCGTTGGCTTCGTTCCGTTATTTGTGAGGCTTATGCACAGGAGGGCTTACCTGTGCCAGCCTCTGTTAAGGCTCATTCCACTCGTTCTGTGGGTCCCTCTTGGGCTGCTAGACGTGGCGCTTCTGCTGTTCAGCTGTGTAAGGCGGCCACTTGGTCTTCAATTCAAACGTTTTTGAGGTTCTATGCGTTTGACACCTTTGCCTCTCAGGATGCATCCTTTGGGCGCCGGGTACTCCTTTCAGCACAGGAGCGTCCCCGCCCTTAGTTGTACTGCTTTGGGACATCCCCAAGGTCAACCCTGTGGACCCCTTATGGACCCTGAAGTAGAAAACAAGAGATATGGTAAGAACTTACCTTTGTTATCTCTGTTTCTACGAAGTCCATAGGGTCCACAGGGCGCCCGCCCTGACGCACCTGGCTTCAAATGGGCTGTGTGGCTGGTCACCGGTTTTCCGTCTCCCATTTCTGTGAGTATGGTTTCTTGTGTGTTCCAGTCTTCCTTCTCTCTGTTTAGTCTCCTCCTCCGGCCTTGGCTGCTTACCAACTGAGGTGCTGTGGCCGGGGGCGGGATATAGAGGAGGACGGACCCAAGTGCATCCTGGGAGCAGCTAAAGCTTTAACTGCGTGGTGCCCATGGATCCAGATCCAGCTATACCCCAAGGTCAACCCTGTGGACCCTATGGACTTCGTAGAAACAGAGATAACAAAGGTAAGTTCTTACCATATCTCTTGTTTTTATTTTAAGCAGACTTTATTTTCAGAAAACAGATTTATTAACACACTGCTGTTTTTTTTTTTTTTGGTCTTATAAACGTCACAAAAATACTTGTGGATTATTGGTGAAACAAGAACCATAGTGATAAGCAGGGTGTTTCTAAGTAGGTGTTATAAAAATGTGTTTTTTTCATAGACAAGATCTCCCCCATACACACATGAGGGCACACTGTAAGGACACTCCTCTTTCAAGACTATCACTAGACAATAATCGTAAATAAAAATGTTCCAAATTTTGGGGAGGGGGAAATCTAAAGTTCATATCTTCCCTATCTTGTCAAATGAAAATGGTCCCTCATAATGCAGTAGGTCTAGTTTATAAAACCACGCTTTGTTGTGCCACCATAGTCTGCCTTAAATCAAGACTATAAATTTTGAGAAAGCATTTTCATTTCAAGTGCAGATTTTTTTATTTTTTTTTTTCTCTGTAGTGCAACGCAATAGTCTGATCACAAGTTACTGCCTGTCAATAGCTGCTAAGGGGAATACATAATTTGAAAGATGGAAAAGTTGTAATTGCGTGGATGATAGGGCATGCAGTGCCTTTTCGCCCGTGTACGGAAAAAAAAAAAAAACGTTTTCAGTGTTAAGTCTGGTGACTAGACAGTAGCTACTAATGGGTCCACAAGAAAAGAGTGAATTCTTTGCTTTCAAATTTGGGTGCCTACAAATTTGCTGGTGTCATGGGTGCGAGAGGACACAGTACCCCTCCACCCCATATGTGGAAAAAATGTCTGTAGTACAGGCTAACATCTGGTGATCACCAAACAATAAGTACTAAGGGGACCCATCATTTCAGAGGGAACCCACCATCTTTCTAAGGTATGTGTATGACGCGCCCCACTCATTCTCCATAGGGAAGCCATTAAAACTAAATGGAACCATATAATCTATATCGGCACTTAACCATACACAACATGCTAGTATGTATAAGCCATTTATCTGTGTTTTGCCCTTTTTGTCAATAACTTTATAAACTTAATCTTGTCCTAATCTAACTTTTTTTCATTATATTTTAGGGATGGTCGCGATTGGGGAGATCATGGTCGTAAAATGGAAGCTGATCGTACAAGAACAGGTAATGTGTATGAGGAGAACTTGACAGATGGTGGGATGCTGTAGGTCAGTGTTTCCCAACCTCTGTCATCAAGGCACACTAACAGTCCAGGTTTTAGTGATATCCGTGCTTGAGTATAGGTGGTTAAATCAAAATAACTGAGGTACTAATTAAGACACCTGTGCTCAAGTATGGCTATCCTTAGAACTTGGACTGGTCGAGTGCCTTGAGGGCCTTTGTTGGGAACCCCTGCTTTAGGTAAATGGCAAGATTCATGCATTTATATTTCTGCTTTTTATTCTGAAAAGGTGGTCGTGGAATGCAGCCTGGTCCCTCAGGACAAGGACACATGAATAGAGGAATACATGGGTAAGCTTCTGGCTAGATATGCATATTAAACCTCACCTTTTTGAAAGGTGATTAAACCTTTTATATAATGCATTCCATTTCTAATATATAATGAAACTCTAAAATGTGTATAGGGAAATGACAGACTGCAGGAATCAAATGTCAGTTCTCACTTATGGCTCACTGCATCGTGGGCTTCTCAGTGTTCTCCAGCTGGCAGTCAGATTTCTTAGTTTGCAATCTCTAGTATTTCTCTATCTCTAGCCATGCTTTTTAAACACTTTCCATCAATCATAATATTTGACTGTTGCTAAATCCTTTACTTAAGGGACACGTTTTACAATTATGGTGGGTACACACTGGGCGATATTACTGAGCGACTGCACGATTACGACATCATAATCGTGCAATCGCTCGGTGCGAACTCCTGCTGCTCGTTTACGACATTGTCCATCGCCTGAACATGCAGCACAATCTGCCGATGTCGTCAGGTTGCTGCATGTTAGGGAATGGGGGAAGAGAGCCAGGCGCTGAACGATATCGTTAATGATATCGTTCAGCGGCTGTGCTCAATGTCATGAACGACATTGAGCACAGCCTGCCGGGGACACACTACACGATATCGCTCAGGGAGCATATCGTGTAGTGTGTACGCACCATAAATGTACGGGGAGGTATGTATTTGTAGAATGGTTTGTGGGGTTGTTTTTAATTTGTACTAAGTATGGTATTTTTTCCCTCTTGTACAGCAACTTTCTTCAAAATGAGAACTCTACAAATATGTCTGCAACATTAGAACTTCAAGGAGGAAACTTTGGAGGGCAAAACAGACCAAATGACCCTCGATTTACACGTTATTAAACATTTTTAAAAATTGTTTTAATATAAGTTTGACATACTGTGTTTTGTTTTTTTTTGTTTTTTGAGGGTTGTGCTTGTATTCTCAGACTACTTTGTAACAAACACATTCTTCATAACCCATTAAAGAAGATTGAAATGAAAAACGAAACTTGCATAAAGCAAATTTTTTTACCGTTTTTGGTATGCCGTTTTCTAAATGCTTTTAAGATAAACTGGTCTATTGAATTAAACATCCAGGACACTTTAACACCTGGTTTAACTACATGAAATGTACAACTTAATCTTTTCATCTGGTTTTAAGCTTTGTTTTCTTCACGACATGGCTCTTACTATGTACGGTCATTTTTGTTCATATATTTATGGCATAAAATCATGAACCTTGTTGACATGGCGTGTCAAATCATTCAAAGTTGTACAGGATGTAAATCACCTGCAAGTTCATGGTAAATTTTTTTTTTTACTTGCAATCTAAATATTGCTATAGTAATTTTTCATTTGTGTTTTGTCAAGCAATCCACATCACTGTTCTGTTGTGTTCGAAAATTGTTAGGTGGGTGACATTTTTCTTAATCCTTTTTTTTTTTTTTTTTTAATTCTAAAACCTGTCTTTCTACTTCAGGGTCCATAGGGGGTCCACAGGGTTGACCTTGGGGTATAGGTTGGGAACCAAATCCGGGCACCACGCAGTTAAAGCTTTTAGCTCCCAGGATGCACTTGGGTCCACTCTCCCTATAACCCCACCCCCCAGCCAGAGGCACCTCAGTTTAAGTTGGTGCCCGGCCGGAGTTGGGTCACCGTTACTGCAGGGGGGCTGCTTAGCAGCCCCTAAGCTTAAAAGAGTTTTATTTTATTATTTTTTACTACTCTTCAGAGCGGCAGCATCAGACTGTCCAATGGACGTCTGAGCTGCCGCTCCTACACCCCGCCGGCGCTGCGACGCCAGTACAGATCTGGGGATCGCAGCGGGACCCCAGAGTCTGTACTAGCCGGGCTCTGGAGGAATCCCTGGGCTGCTGCCGGATCGACGGGGACAGGTAAGTCGCGTGGTCACCGCTTGCGGTGACCCGCGTGTACATGCAGCCTTATGCCTCCGGTCTCTGGGGACAGACCGGAGGCGCTAGCGGTGGCGGCGGGCTCCCCCTCCATGGAGGCATACCCCGCGTGTCCACAGCCCACCAGGGATTATAGCGGCAGCGGGAGCCGGCATCCCGGGGGGTTAATTGCTAGCCAGGGGAGGAAGCCTTCCCTGTCTAGCGGCTCCTCCCCTCAGCTCAGCGCGCCTTTCAATAATACAGTCTGGCGTCGCTGAGCTGCTTCCTCCGCGGGCCACGCTTCTTCGGTCTCCAGTGGCCATTTTCTCTCTGTGGTGCTGCAGAACTCTTAGGATGACAGTGAGCCCAGTCCCCCTGCGTACCTGGCCATTTTGGGTGAGTGTACACAGCGCTATAGCCTTCCCAGACACTGAATCTGGGCAGTTGAATGTAGCGACATTGTGCAGTATATTATATGTCATGCTTATGTATGTATATATATTTTTCTGCATTGTATGTGACTTTTGCTAGTGCTGACTGTCTGCTTTTTCTCTCACCTGTCAGTGTATATCTATCCCTTTTCTTTATCTGCCCTAATACAGGTGTACCTGGGGTGGTTCTGAGACCTCACATATATATATTTGTTAATATCTGTGAGGTTTGTCACATACTGTTGCGTGCTGCACGTTGCCATATTTTAGATGGAACTGTGAGTTGCATACGCTGATAATGGGTCCCTGCAGCTAATCTTAGCGTCAGTCAGGACCGGTATGGCGCTGCTTAATATTTCCGTCAAGATAGTCAGATATATCTGACCAGGAGATTGCACACGATACTGCACCCATTATTGCGATCCTGCAAGTCATAGCCTGCAGGAATTAGTGCGGAGGATTTTAACTCAGAAAGGTTTATGTATGCGGCACCATCTGGCGCCGGGCCCCTTGCACGACCCCCTTAAAGGGCGGTTTATTTCTCAGGATCCTCTCCTTTGAGGATCGCCGGGCGGGCCCCATTGTCGTCACTCGCTTGGAGTTACTTCACCATACTGCCCTTTTGAACTCGGGGTATCTCGCAATTTCTTGCAATTTACCCCTGTGCAACAGACTGTCGCTCCCCGCCGGGGTTTTTCACAGTACATGAATTACCTCCGATACCACATCGGTCTGTCATTCCCCTTGCAGGGTTTACCACAACGGCCACCCTGGTGGGTGTTGTTTTATAGAAATACTAATTGGCGTGATATACGTCCTGTGGTTACTGACCAGTGGCTCTGCCGTGAACTGGATGGTATATTCGGCTCTTTCCCTCTCACATGGGGGGAGCCGATTTCAAGTATTATTATCCCTGCTTTGGGGCTGGTAGCCAGGTTCATTCTGGATATAGAGAATGTCGATCCTGCACCTGTATCATACATCTCCCGTTTTCTGCCCAGAGGGTGGATCTCATAGCGGGAGTCTGGCTGTCGCCAGATACGAGGAGTCACAAAGGCCTCCTGTTTCCCGTTCCCTGAGGGTCCTCACAAGTAATGGAAATCCCCTTCTGGGATGGATTTGTATGTTAATCATCGGGTTACAGGCATTAATACGCCTCCCATCCCGGCCTGGACGGATTTTACGGATCCGTAGGTGGTAACTTTGCCTGAATTCAATGTACTCGTTTTCAGGGCCTGTTGCCCGTCCTACCATGGCCATCGCATGGTGATGCTTTTGTGACGTTTTTCCCCTCCAACACGTCCTGAGGTTCATATATCTTTGCCGCTCACATAAAATATGCAGTGGTCATATGTGGGATTACCTCATGGGATGCCGGTCTTCTAACTTTCAGGGTTTCGGCGGCGTCTGTATCCGCCGCAGTACCCTATGGCTGCGTTATGGGAAAGCAGAGATGCACACTCCTTCCATGGGGAAGATCTTGTTTGGTCCTGACCTTGACAAGATCGTTGCATCATTGGCAGTATCACTAATGGGGAGATACCGTCTTTAGCTACTCCCACTACATTCGGACTAACTCTGTTAAGTCTTTTTGTCCTCAGGGTCAGCCTAAAGGCCTGTTTTTTCCTAGGCTGTCGGCCTCCATGGGGGCCACCATATCCAGTACCGAGCAGTCCTGGACTTCCGGACGACCCTGTTTCTACACCTGAGGATATACCCTCAGCCTGACGGGACAGGTCTACATCTGGGGAATTTCCAGAGTGAGGTACTGATTCTCAACGGCCTCTCATTGCTCAGGCAGCCTCCTCACAGGCATTGTTACACGGGCCCTTCTTCAGACCTGATCAGGGCCTTACAATCCCAGAAAGCTATACAGTCTTTGTGGTAAGCAGAGCTATTTCGGCCAACCTCACTATCTCAGTGAGGGACTGGTTGTTCTACTTTCTTTCTGGGGCGGTGACCGACTGGTCCTCATTTGCCTATACTCTGTCTCAAATCCCTGAATCAGATTCCAACGGTGCCTGGACTCAGGTGGAATCGTCCATGCTCCATCATCCGACGTTTGGAACCTGGGGATTTTAGGGTATATCTGAGTATTCAGGATACGTACCTACGGGTACGTACAGAGCCATCTCATCAGCATGGGTTCAGGTTTGCTGTGCCACAGCAACACTTGTAAGTTTCGGGCTCTGCCTTTTGGGACTGTCCTCAACTCCACCGGGGTTTACCAGCCTTATGGATTTTCTGACAGTTCACCTGTTCAGGGTATCCGAATGCTCCTTTCTCTGGATGGTCTCCTGCTTTTAGCAGGATCACCAAGGTACTTTACCGCCAGGTCAGGATAACCGTGGCTTCTTCTCGGCACTGATAATTAGTCAACGGAGAAAAAGTCCTCCCTACATCCCTCACAGGGTTTTCTTCATCTGGGAGCACTGCTGGATTCTCAGACTCTGAGAATTTTTCTGGCGTAAGACAAGATCTCCACTCTTCAACTTGGAGTGTGCGGATATCTACGCATTCGACATATGTCATTACTCTTTGTGATGCGCGGTCTACCAGAGTGTCTACCTTTTGGTAGGGTGGAATGTGCTCAGTTCCATTCCAGACCTTGCCATAATTGACTCCCCTCCAGATGGATCGAGTTTTTCCCATCGGATCGCTGTTCGAACGATGATACTTTCTCCGGAGGCGAGTTGGTCTCTGTCCGGGTGGCTATGGCCATCTCGTCCAGGGTGTTCTTTGCTACAGACAGTGTCTGGTCCGCATTCGTTTCGGGGCAGTTGGACGTCTGTCGTTTCTGTCCTGCCACTTAACTTGTTGATACTTTAGGCTGTCTTGGACCTTCACTCTGGCCTAACCCATATGTCACGGTAAACCTGAATAGGTTCAGTCCGACAGTGTCACAACAGTGACTTCCATCTAGGCAACACTGGTAGTTGGGTGGCAATGTCAGGTATGTCATCCATTCTGACATAGTCCAAGGGTCTTCTCCTGGCCAACTCTGCAGTGTTTATTCCCGGAGCTCTCCATTGGGAAGCGGGCTTCCTCAGCTGTTGCGACGTGCATCCCGGGGACTAGTCTCTTCTCCAAGAGAGGTTTCAACTCCTGGTGAGCAGAGGGGGCCTCCCTGAGGGGATTGATCCTCATGGCCTTCTGACTTGATCACACATTACCGGTGTTACAGTCCAGCTCCAGGAGTACTGAAGCTACCTTCAGTGACTCTTTGTCAGTGAAGTGGTCCTTCCACTTTGTGTACCTGTGTCCTCCGGTCTCCCTTCTTCCTCGAGGTCTTCGGAAGTTTAATTCGAGACGGAGGGGTTTTCCTTCTGGGGGCTCCAGTTCGTCCCAGACATCACTGGTACTGAGATTTTCGGAGTCTCCTCATCGATACTCCGTTCCTACTGCTTCACTATCTGGACCTGTTGTCTCAGGGTCCTTGTTTTTCCCTGGACCTGGATCGTTTGTCTTTGACTGCGCCCCTACTGTGGTCCTAGGGCTTCCCTGGCTCTGTCTTCATTGAGATGTTTAGAGCAGATAGGCCAGACTTTGCTGGGATCTGCCACGGACTGTGGCATACATAATTCTTATGGTATCGTACCTGTCGATACGATCCTCCGGTGTCCAGGATTTTCAGATATTCTGGCATTCCTTCCGGCTGGCTTGGGTTTCACCCTTGGCCTGGCCTTCCTGACAGTGCGGATCTCTACACTGTCGGTATGGTTAAGATATGGAATTGCTCCGCTCTGGTATCCAGTTCATCCTTTGGAGTGTTTTCTGGATTATGCCTCCACTTGTCCTCCCTAGGGTCTCCTGGGGAGTTAGTAGTGGTTCTTTGTTCCGTCCGGGGACAGTCAATGGAACTGCTGGTTGTGATAGCCATTACAAGGTCTATTGTTTAAGCTCTCTCTCTCTCAGGGTGTTTAAATCAACCAGGAGAGTGTCTGAATTGGGAGCGTTCTCATGTGGCTCCCTCTTCTGGAGGGCATCAGGTCAGGGTGTGAGTTGCTCTCGCCCTGTATTTCTTCTTAGAGTGGTTTTTAGGTTCCATATTATTCTGGAACTTATGGTACGGCCATTCAGTCCCCAGTCTTCTCGGCTGGTGTGGCCTCATTGACTGTGGTCCGGCCTCTTTGGCTTTATATGATCCGTTCAAGTTCCTTATGGTAATCGGACTCCTTATTGGTGGTCTGCGGTTTCTGGTTTTCACAGGAAACGATGGCCGGCCTATAATGAAATGTTGGCTGGATGGCCTCGTATGTCTTCCTCAGGGGCCTACCCATAGGTAGGCATTTCTGTCGTTGAGGCTTGTTTTTTCTCGGGTCATGTAACCCTCGTGGGCGGCTCGTTGTGGCGCCTCGGCTGTTTTGCCTTACTAGGTGTCCACGTGGTCTTCTGTCCAAACCTTTTTTAAGGTTCTAGGCATTGGTTTCCTTTGCCTCTCAGGATGCTTCCTTTTTGGCGACGGATTCTCCTCTCAGCACAGGAGCGTCCCCACCCTTGGTTGAACTGCTTTGGGACATCCCCAAGGTCAACCCTGTGGACCCCCTATGGACCCTGAAGTAGAAAACAAGAGATATGGTAAGAACTTACCTTTGTTATCTCTGTTTCTACGAAGTCCATAGGGTCCACAGGGCGCCCGCCCTGACGCACCTGGCTTCATATGGGCTGTGTTACTGGTCACCGGTTTCCCGTCTCCTTTTCTGTGAGTATGGTTCTAGAGTGTTCCAGTTTTCTCTCTCTTTTTCTCTCCTCCTCCGGCCTTTGGCTACTTACAAACTGAGGTGCCTCTGGCTGGGGGGTGGGGTTATAGGGAGAGTGGACCCAAGTGCATCCTGGGAGCTAAAAGCTTTAACTGCGTGGTGCCCGGATTTGGTTCCCAACCTATACCCCAAGGTCAACCCTGTGGACCCTATGGACTTCGTAGAAACAGAGATAACAAAGGTAAGTTCTTACCATATCTCTTGTTTTATCACTTCTATTCTAAGGCTGGGTACACACGTAAAGATTTTCTGTCTAACCATCCAACTAGTTGATTGGTTGGAATGAAAATCTGGTAAGGCAGTGGTCAGGGAACAGGTAAAGTACCCCACATGGGGTAAAAATAAAATTCCTGGGGGTAATGGACGGACCGCCTGGCATCCATATGAATCATTCTATAATGTAGAATGATTCATATGCCCGCTGAGATGTTATTACCAGCGTCCGCCCGGCTCCTTCCCTGCAGCGCCGCATTAGCCGTAGGCTGGAGTTCTCTTCTGAACTCCAGCTTCCGGCTCTCTCCATGCACACTATGGGAGAGATGTCATGACGTGTCTCCCATAGTTCCGAGGAGCAGCCGTGCGGACAGGTCGGCGGCGGGTGCAGGAGCAGGGATTAAGGTAAGTGTTTTTTTTTTGTTTGTTTTTTTTTTTTTTATACAAGCGGCACTACAGGGGCATAACTATGGGGGCACTACTAGGGAATTATATGGGGCCACTATATGATTTCCTTCCTTTCAAATCAAGAGGGTAACGTCGGCGTATCTAAATATATTTTGGGGTAAAAGGTGAAGTTCACTGACCCCTGTGGTGAGGTATGACAATCGGCAATTTGCTCACAAACGCCAGAAAATGGACAAAAATTGTTTGTTAAATGTTTGATCTAAACAATTTGTTCAAACTTGTCTGACCGTTTTCATCTGTTTTCTGGCATTTAGGAGCAAATTTCTGATTGTCATTTGCTTTCATACCGCCCCAGATTTTCATTCCAACCAATCAACTAGTTGGATGGTTGGACAGAAAATCTTTACGTGTGTACCCAGCCTAATGGATATATAAGTTGACTCACTTTGCCTTTCTCAGCTAGAACCCTTCTTGCTAAATAATTTAATATGCCTCATTTAAGCACCCTGCTCTTAAGTTGCTAACATGACCCAAACTATGGTGCCACAAAATCCCATTCCATCAACGCTTTACATATTTTCCACTGTAACCTGTTCCCATTTTAACTAGTTTTGAATGCTACTGCAGGCTGTCACTTAAAGCGCACATACAGTAGTGGTAAATTTTTAAATTTCAAGAGTGTTCAAACTTTAGGTATGAGTTTTCAGATCTAAGTCACAAAAAGAGGCCCATTCGATCAAATAATAGAAAGTTTTGGCAGTAACTGAAACACATTTGTATCATATTAAGGTCTGAATTTTGACTAACATTCCAAAAAACATGAAATGGTTTTTCTGCTTCAACCATTTGTTTTGCAGACTGACTCCTGTTTAATGTCAGGTCTTGCAAAAAGCCAATTTCTACATCAGGGTCCATAGGGTATCCACAGGATACCTTGGGGTATAGGTGATTACGTCAGGCATCGGGCACCATAGAGTTAGTTTTCAACCTCCCAGGATGCACTAGGGTCCCCCTCCTATACCCCGAGCCAAGGCATCCCAGTTTCGTTGGTGCCCGGCTCGGAGTCGGAGCACCTGTTTAGAGGGGGGCTAAGGATAGCCCCTGAAGTTTTCTTCAAGGCAGCTGTGGCTGCCCATCTGGAAGTACAGCATGGACAGTTACTACTGACGTCCATGCTGTCTTCCCTACACCCCCGCCGGTACCAGAATGCCGGTACTGATCCAGGGATGCTGGTAAGCATCTGGGGTCACAGTTAGCGGTGATCCCAGATGTTTTGGACCATGGCCGGATTCAAGGGGGCAGCAGGTAAGCAGGTGGGTCCCCGCTGAAACATGGTCCAGAGTCCCCAGGCAGGGGGCTCCCTGGGGACTGGCTGCAGCGTGGAGCCAGGTGATCAACCTGCGCTTCCACTACCCGCCTGGGACTGCGGACCGCAGCTGAGCGGTAGCGCTGCGGCGTCCCAGGGGTTAATTGCATCCCAGTGGTGCGCCTTCCCCGCTGCACACAGCTCTCTGCACCTGCCGATTGGCCCTGTGGCAGCGCTCCTCCCCCAGGCCGGCCTCCTCTCTGCTCCTCGGTGGCCATCTTTGCAGAAGCATGGCGAACGCTGCTGGAAGCTGCTGATCAGTGGCATCGTGGTCTGGGTCCCCCGGCATACCTCTCCTCCGTTGGAACAGGTCTGTGTCCTACCAGGCTCTGCGTAGTTGAGGATCAGCGCTGATAGTGCAGGTATTAATTTCTTAGCATTGTATGTGACTGCTGCTAGCGTCTGCTGCCTGTACTTTCACTTTCTACTGTCAGCTATTTCACTGTCCCTGCTCTTCTGCTAAAGCCCTTGCAGTGCGGTGATTGCAGGGTGGTTCTCCCACTATACTAAGAGTATCAGTGAGAGGGGTCACATACTTGTCTGAGAGTGATTTTCCTCTCCAGCTTCTGTGTACTACGTGCGAGGTACCAATTGGTGCGACCAATTACTGTCACGGCTCCGGTACAGAAACCGCCCTGGGCTTGTTGCGCCAAAGCGCTTACAACCCTAGTGGGCCAGTTGGCTCCGCAACCTGCGTTCTCACAGATGGGATTGTCCCAGCAGTCAGTGGTGTCGTCACCCATGCAGGGTTTCCCGAGACAACTGATGGTACCCCACAGTCTCCCTATTTCCCCTCCTCAGGTCTCTCAGGAGCCTGCGTAGGTTAATTCACTGACAAGTTCTGTACAGCATTTGTCGGACGTGTTACAAGGGGAGTCTGTGTTGCGGCCTCACAAGCGGTCGGTGGCGTCTCTGTCCGCTCCTTATGAGGGAGACTACGTGACGTCCGATGATGGGGAGATTCTGGATCTTTCTGACCAAGAGCCTGTCTGCACGAATAAGGCCAGGAATATAAACCTTAGACTTAGCGTCCGACTCTTTAGTACAGTCCGCCGAGCTTTAGGTATTGAGGATGATGATCCTCCGTGTATCAAAGTCCAAATATGCCTTTTTCAAGGATATTAAGGGTGACGCCACAGTGTTTACTCTTTCGGGTCAGTTAGTAAACCATTTAGAGGAGGCGTGGAAACATCCTGGTAAACTATCAGCCTCGAAGACTTTTTTAGCGGTGGCTTATCCGTTTACGGACAATTATTTTTCTAAGTGGGAATCCCCTCAGGTGGATTCTCATGTGACACGCCTAGTCCCAAGTGCCACATTGCCCATGCCCTCCATGTCCTCCTTTGAAGGATGCTACGGACCGTAAGGTGGAGATCTGCCTAAAGTCCATTTATTCCCTCGCGGGGGGGGCATCCAGACCGGCTATGGCCGTATGTTGGGTAGCCAGAGCTATGGAGCGCTGGGCTGATAGTTTGGAGGCGTCTTTGGATTCCGACTGTTAGGCTGAACAGGCCGAGTTGGTAGGCAACCTCTGGGATTCGGCCACTTCAATGAAGCGGCCTTGGATATTAGTACCCTTACATCTCGGATTTCTTCGGCAGCTGTTGCTGCTCGTCGCACCTTATGGTTGCGATCCTGGAAGGCGGACGCTGATTCCAAAAAGGGATTGGAAGCTTTGCCCTTTAATGGAGAAGTCCTCTTTGGTCCGGAACTGGACAAAATTGTGGCCACGCTGGCGGCAGCCAAGTCTGCATGTCTCCCGTCTGCTGCGGTCCCTTCCAGTTTGGGTACGTCGGCCTTATAGGCCCCAGGGTAGGCCTAAAGCACAGTCCTTTCCCCGACAGGCTGGCCCCAAGAAATCGGCCAAGCCCAGGAAACAGGCCTGGAGTACCAGACGTCCGGCCCCTAAGTCTGATGACAAGCCTGCTGCCTGACTGTCCGGGCCTCCCTTTGGGGGATCCCAAAGTAGGAGGCCGCCTGCTGCAGTTCGTCCAGTATTGGTCGGCAACTACGACAGACACTTGGGTTCACGAGGTGGTTTCTTACGGGTATGCCCTCTCCTTTCGGCACAGGCCCCCATCCCGATTCTTCACCACGGGTCTTCCCTTAGACCGGAACAAAGCCATGGAACTGCGGAAGGTTTTGCACACTATGCTCAAGGGCTGGAGTTATAGTGCCTGTTCCATTCTCCCAGAGGGGCCAGGGTTTCTATTCCAATTTTATTTTTGGTGCAGAAACCCCATGGGTCGTACCGTCCGATCCTCAACCTCAAAGCTCTTGCAGATGCCGCGGTTTCGTATGGAGACCCTACGGTCCATCATTCTGGCACTGGAACCTGGGGATTACATGGTGTCGTTGGACATACAGGACGCTTACCTGCATGTCCCTATTCTTTTGCGTCACCAACAGTTCCTCAGGTTTGCAATCCGCAACGATCACTTTCAGTTCCGGGCATTACCTTTTGGCTTGGCGACAGCAACACCAAGGTTATGGCGGTCATGGCAGCGTTCCTGCGGCTGCAGGGAGTCCGCATGTTGCCGTACCTAGACGACCTTTTGTTGGTAGCAGGGTCTCCAGAGCTCTTCTACGCCACTTGGAGCTGACTATTGCAGTACTGCAACGGCACGGCTGGTTGATAAACTGGCAAAAGTCCACCCTGATCCCATCTCAGAGGATTCTGCACCTCAGAGCCTTATTGGACTCCAGTCAGCAGCAGATCTTTGTGATGGGAGAAAAGATCTCTGCCTTGCAGTTGAGGGTGCGCAGTTGTCTACAGAGTCGCCGTGTGTCTCTACACTCGGCGATGAGGTTACTGGGCTCCATGGTGTCAGTATTCAACATGGTGGAATATGCCCAGTTTCACTCCAGACCTCTGCAGCAATTGATCCTGTCCAAATGGAATGGACTGCCTCAGAGTCTAAAGTCCTAGACGATGGTGCTCCAGAGGTTCGCCTGTCCCTTTACCTGGTGGTTGCAGATGACCCATCTCAACAAGGGTCGTCCATTTTGGGTGGCGAACTGGGTCCTATTGACAACGGACGCCAGCCTTCGGGGCTGGGGAGCGGTCACGGGTCCACACTTGTTTCAGGGCAGATAGACTCAGGCGGAAAAGGAGCTTCCGATAAACATCTTGGAACTCTGCACCGTTTTCAATGCTCTCCAGCAGGCACAGCGGGTTCTCCAAGGTCACCCAGTGCAGGTCCAGTCGGACAACGCCACCACCGTGGCCTACATAAATCGGCAAGGAGGAACCCGAAGTCGGGCGGCACTCGTAGAGGTGTCCCGCATCCTGGTCTGGGTGGAGCGCAAACTTCCGGCCATATCAGCAGTATTCATCCCGGGAGTTCTCAACTGGGAGGACGTTCATCCGGGGGAATGGTCTCTGCACCAGGACGTCTTTCAACTTCTGGTGGACAGGTGGGGTCTTCCAGAGATCGACCTCATGGCGTCACGGCACAACAACAAGTTGCCAGTGTACGGGTCTCGCACAAGAGACGAAAAGGCGTCTCTGGTGGATGCTCTGTCCATCCAGTGGACGTTCCGGTTTTCTTATCTCTTTCCTCCGTTTTCCCTTCTTCCACGGGTAATCCGGAAATTCAAACAGGAAGGAGGGACGCTCCTGTTGATAGCTCCCGCGTGGCCCAGGAGGCACTGGTTCTCAGACCTTCAGGGTCTGTCCGTGGACAGACCGGACCTACTGTCACAGGGTCCTTGTCTTCACCGGGACCTGACTCGGCTGTCTTTGACAGCGTGGCTGTTGAGACGGCCATGTTAAGGTCCAGGGGGTTTTCCAGCTCTGTAGTACGAACTATGCTAAGAGCTCGGAAGCCGCCTTCTGCAAGAATATACCATAGTGTGTGGCATACGTTCTTCCAGTGGTGTCGGCCGAGCGGTTATGCACCTCGGGAGTTCCGTCTGTCTAGAGTGTTAGCTTTCCTACAGGCGGGACTAGATCATGGGCTTCGCCTTGCTTCTCTGAAGGTGCAGGTGGCTGCCCTGTCCGTCTGGTTCCATTGTAGAATTGCTACAATCCCTGATGTGCACACCTTTATGCAAGGTGTTCTTCGAATTCAGCCGCCATTTGTTCCACCGGTGGCGCCTTGGGATTTAGCTGTGGTCCTGAGGGCTCTCCAGGGACCGCCGTTTGAACCACTGGGGTCAGTGGACCTTTAAATGGCTGACAGCTAAAACAATTTTCCTTCCAAATCAACGAGGAAATCGTTGTGCCGGCTTTTAACTCACCCGACCTTTCAGTGGGTGAGGCCACTTTGGACGTTGTGCGGGCCTTAAGGATTTATGTTGACCGCACTTCCTCGTTTAGGAAGTCTGACGCCTTGTTTGTCCTCTATGGCTTCCGTAAAAAGGGTTGGCCTGCTTCAAAGCAAACTTTGGCAGGTTGGATTCGTATGGCAAGCTCAGAAGCCTATCTTCATGAAGGCCTTCCGGTTCCATCCTCTGTGAGGGCTCATTCCACTAGGTCTGTGGGTCCTTCGTGGGCAGCTCGACGTGGTGCCTCTGCAGTCTAGATCTGCAAGGCTGCCACGTGGTCCTCTGTCCATACCTTTGTGAGGTATTACGCGTTTGACACCTTTGCCTCTCAGGATACTTCCTTCGGGCGGCGGATTCTCCTTTCAGCACAGGAGCTTCCCCACCCTTGAAGGATACTGCTTTGGGACATCCCCAAGGTATCCTGTGGATACCCTATGGACCCTGATGTAGAATATATGAGATATGCTAAGAACTTTTGTTATCTCTATTTCTATGAATTCCATAGGGTTCCACAGGACTCCTGCCCTGTCGCACCTGTGCTGCAGATGGGCTTTACTCTGGTCACCGGTTTTTCAGTCTCCCTCTGAGAATGTGATTCTTGTGTGTGTCCAGATCTTTTTTTTCTCTCTTCCTTCTCCTCCTCCGGCCTATGGCTTGGTACGTAACAGATGCCTTGGCTCGGGAGCGCGGTATAGGTGGGGGACCCTAGTGCATCCTGGGAGGCTGAAAACTTAACTCTATGGTGCCTGATGCCTGAAGTCATCACCTTTACCTCAAGGTATCCTGTGGAACCCTATGGACTTCGTAGAAATAGAGATAACAAAGGTAAGTTCTTACCATATCTCATTATCTTATGTTGAACTTCAGTTCATAGACAGTTCCATAGATTGTACTGCCTCATCAGTGTTTCATGTTTGGAATGAGGTTCTTATATTGGAATGCAGTGTAAAAATTTCTCTAAACGGGGGCGTGGCCTGGATGAGCTGGTTGTAGGCAGCTACTATCGCAGCTCCTAGGCCCTAATATCCGCTACAGCATCCTGACCTCTCTACCCGGTCCCTGGCACTTACCTTCTCCTTTAGTACTTATCACTGTCTGCTGCAGGAGTCCTTGGGTCAGTCTGTATGCGCTGGCTGCGGGAGCTGAAGATCTCTCCCTGCAGCGTCTCCTCGTTGCGGGCGCCATCTTGGATCCGGTCTCTGAGGCGGTTCCTGGCTCCGGCGCCTGTCTCCTCTTTCCACCGGAGGGTGGCTTGGAGTGCTGGGGAGGTGAGGGATCCCTCTTCATAGTAAACACAGCATCTTGCCTGCCGTCGCGGACCCGCGATTCCCGATCGTGGCCGCCATCTTGGATCCGGATCAAGCTGCTTTGGGGCCACTGCCTTCAGTGCTGGGTGCAGCACTCTGCTGGTTAGTGTCCTGGCCAGATAGGAGAGGTGGCTCATCTCCCTGGATCTCTGGGGTCACTTGGGACATTATAAACCCTCCTCCTGTACCCAGCTGCTGATCACCATCCTGTATTGCTTTTCACTGTTTGCTGTTCACTGCATCTGTCCCTGGGATCCAGTAAAAATGGGTAAAAATTCCCAACAGTCAGCTGCTGCGCGGCTGGAGAGGTCCTCCCGTTCTGGAACCGGCGGGGCTGCGGGATCTAGCTCTTCAGGCACTCAGTCTCATTCTCAGCCCTCCTCTCCGCCTGCTCCTGAAGATTCTCCCTCGGAGCCTGAAATCACTATGCATTATTTAATACAGGCAATTACCTCTTCAGAGAAAACACTGGCAAGATTTCTGAAGTTCATGTGGAGCTTTCTCTTATCCGTCATGATATGCAGACGATGCGAGAACGTGTTGGTGAGGCTGAGACTCATATTTCTACATTAGAGGATATTACTGCTCCGGTTGCGGGACGGCTTACAACCTTGGAGTCCCAGATGGCGGCCTGGTACCAAAATCTCTGATATAGAGGGCGGACTTCGTAGAAATATCATCCGTTTTGTGGGTCGGCCCGAGAAGTCGGAGGGGTCTCAACCAGAGGCGTTCCTGGAAAAATGGTTGGTGGACACCTTTGGCCGAGATGATTTTACTGCCCACTTTGCAGTAGAAAGAGCGCACCGTATCCCTGGCAGGGCTCTGCCTCCTGGTGCCCCCGCACATTCATTGCCAAGATCCTGCATTTCAAGGACAGAGATTCGATTCTTCGTTTGGCTCTTCTACATGGTCCTTTGGAATATAATGGGAATCGGGTAGCAGTGTTCCCGGACTTTTCTATGGAGGTCCAGAAGTCTAGGTCCCAATTTATACAGCTTAAACGGCGCTTACGAGATCTGGGCTTCTCCTACGCCATGTTGTTTCCTGCCCGTCTGCGTGTGGTGGCTGATGGTCGATCTCATTTCTTTGATTCCCCACGTGAAGCTTCGTCGTGGTTGGATCTTAGGGGCCGTGGTGAAGATGCCCCTCCGGACTGACCTGGACTTATTATTCCCTGAGCTATGTTTGCTCTTTAGATAATCTAATGATTATTAGCTTTTGGATGCTCTTTAATTGGTATTAGTGATGTGGTACCCGTTTATAGTTATTTTAGATGCTGGGTGCCGGGGAGGGCAATTTTTTTTTTCTAGGCCTAGCTGATACTCCACCTTACGGCTGAGGTAAGAATTGCTCCCCCCACTTCTCTTACTCTTTATTATAACTAAATAAACGGGGTTTATCTGGTATTTTGTTTTGGGGTTAGTAGTTGGTAGGTTAGGGATTTAGGTATATCTGGTTGGGGTGGATATACAGGGTGGGATGCGGGTTTCTCTTCAGGGTTATTGTATGGGAATTTATTTTGTTTTTACTTTATGCCATTGCAATGTAATTTTCTAAACTGTCTATTTATTTTATTCTCCGTTTTTACTGTTTTTATGTAGTGCTGCCATGTCTCGCTGGTCGCCCCCTGCTGTGATGTCTCAGTTGTTCGTATCTCCTCTTCCCCCTGATGTGTGGCTAACCCCTTGACGTCTACTAGTTTAGGTTCCCCTCTCCAAATTCTCTTGGAATGTCCGGGGCCTCAATGATGGGGTTAAGCGCTCCTTAGTATTGACTCAGGTTAAAAAGGCTCAGGCTGATATTTGTTTGATGGAAACACACTTGGTGGGTGGGAAAGTCTTGGCCTTGCGTAAACCTTGGATAGGCTGGGCTTATTACTCCACACACTCCTCGTATTCCAGAGGTGTGTCAGTCCTTGTTCGTAGATCCCTAAGTTTTGTGCTGGATGATGTTAGAGTGGACCCCTTGGGTAGATATGTCTTCATACGGGCTTCTTTTCACTCCTCCCCATTCCATATTCTTGCAGTTTGTTCCCCCTCCTTATACTAGTGAGGTTCTGAGAGAGTCTGAATTTATTTCTTTATCCCCTGATACCCCGGTTATTTGTGTCAGGGATTTTAATAACGTGCTAAATCCTGCCCTAGATAGGTGGCGTGAAAGTTCGAGTGTCTGGCCCCTCCCCTCATTCTTTTGCCAATTTGATGGATGAGCTTGGGCTGGTGGATATTTGGCGGGTTCGGCATCCTCGCTTGGCTCGGTACTCTTGCTTTTCAGCCTCTCATCATTCCTTTTCTAGGATTGATCTTGCTCTGATATCCGGGAGGCTGGTCCCGCAGGTTGTGGAGGTGGAGTACCGATCCCGAGGTGTGTCAGATCATGCCCCTTTAACACTGACTATTAATGTTACTGCTCCACGAGGTCACTCTTTTTGGAAATGTAATCCTTTCTGGCTTACATTAATGGGTGCGGGCTCGGAATTGGAATCCCAATGGGCTAATTTTTTCGCTGAGAACACTGGCTCTGTTTCCTCTGACATTTTGTGGGATGCCTTTAAGGCTGTCTTGAGAGGCTCTTTAATTGGTAGGGTGATGAGTATTAAAATCTTTCATAAAAAAAAAAAAAAAAAAGACTGAGCTGGAAAATAGTTGTACTTTGTTGGAACAGAGATATGTCTTCGGGTTCTATTACTGCTAGATCCTCATATATGGAGGCTGCTAAACTTTTATCTGATTTCCTCTTAGATAAGTCCTGAAGACGTCTGCTATTTGCTAGGCATAGTCACTCTTCAGATTTGGATAAATCTGGGGCTTTTCTGGCGTATCTTTCTAGAGAGGTCCGACCCACCACAGTTGTAGCTCAAATTCGGGACTCCCTAGGTAATCTGCACTCTTCTACACCAGCTATTACGAAGGTGTTTTATGAATATTTTGCTAGTCTTTATTGTTCTCGGGCCCACTGTACTTGAGATGAATTATTTGAATATTTGGGACATATATCCCTCCCATCTATTTCCCAGGATAGCAGAGCATTTCTTGACTCCCCATTTAATGTAGAGGAAGTTGGGGTTGCTGTTTCTTCATTTCCGGGAGGTAAGGCCCCAGGAGTAGATGGGATTCCCATTGAAATTTACAAGAAACACGCCCTTGTCTTTTTTTCCCAGACGTCTTTAACCTTTTTAATGAACTGTGTGACCTAGGTACTCTTCCCTGTTCTATGTCAGAGGCCACTATTGTTATGATCCCTAAAACTGGCAAAGATCCCCTTGATCCTGGCTCTTATCGCCTGATCTCCCTCCTTTCTACAGCTATTAAAATACTGGCTAAAATGCTTGCACTTAGGCTTAGTAAGGTAATTGGTGAGGTGGTGCATCCCGACCAGACTGGTTTTATGCCAGGGAAGTCTACCTCACAAAACCTTAAAAGATTATATTCGATTTTACAGCTAGCGGAATCTGTGGATGACGGGGCAGTGGTGGTGTCCTTGGATGCCGCCAGAGCCTTTGACTCTGTAGAGTGGCACTATCTTTGGGTGATCCTGTTTCGTTTTGGGATGGGACCTAGATTTATAGCCTGTATTAAATTACTATATTCCTCCCCTTTAGGGCGGATTTGTTTTAATGGATATGTTTCTCCTTTTCGGCTCTCTAGAGGTACTAGACAGGGATGTCCTCTTTGCCCTGGCCATCGAGCCTTTGGCGTGTCTTATCAGAAGTCATCCCAAAATACGGGGAATTCAAATACAACAAAGGGTCGACAAGGTAGCTCTTTATGCAGATGACATGCTGCTATTCTTGTCTGATGCATCAGAGTCTTTAATCGCCCTTCTCTCTGTGGTAGATTGTTTTGGACGATTTTCTGGGCTGCGCATTAATTGGGACAAATCTTGCATTCTTCCTGTTCATGGTCCTTCTCCAGTTAGTGCTGTGAATACTCCCTTGGAGTGGACCTCCAGGTTTACATATTTGGGTAACGTCATCTATGTCAGACTTTGTCCCGCTTAATGTTCACCCACAAATTGACTTCTTGAAATCCAAGTTGCACGTTTGGAATAAACTTCCCTTGACCTTCACGGGTTGGGTGAATTTGGTAAAAATGATTGTTCTCTCCAAATTTTTGTACGTTTTTCAGCAGGCCCCTGTTTATATTTCTTCTCGCATATTTAGATTGATAGTTATATCTCCTTTAGTTTGGGCAGAAAAACGTCCTCGAATAAAACTTAATACTCTAGACCCAGAGAGTTGGGTGGCCTGGCATTACCGAATTTCCGCCTTTATTATTTGACTGCACAATTGTTTCATCTACAGGGGTGGGTGTTGGGTGAGGGGAGCTGGGATCTACCTACTTTCTTGGTACATACTGTTTCTAGAAGGTATTCCCCTTTGCAATTATTACTCGATGACAGGTGCCCTACGGGGGGAGCTCCACTGGTCACACAGGCTCATAAGTTGTGGAAACAGGCCCGTACATTAGTGGGGGCAGAAGGTATTGATCCTGATTTGTCCTTATGGCATTCTTCGGCTCTTAGAGAGCTGGCCCTACTAGATTGTAGCTCTTTGTGGTCTAGGAGGGGGGTTCTCTCCATCGGACAGTTGTATAGTGATGGGGTTTTGAAAACTTTTGACAATGTTAAGACTTAATTTGGGGTCCCGAATACTATGTTTTTCCGCTACTTACAGCTCCGGCATGCTTTAGCCGTCCAGTTTTCTTCTGGCCCTCCGCAACTTACACCTGATCCTGTTAGGGTTATGCTGCAAGCGACCAGTGGTAGGAGATTAATTTCTCGACTTTATTCCTACCTCCTTACTGCTAATTCCGATGATACCGTAGCACCACTTAACTCAAATGGGTGGATGATTTGGGTCCATTAGATGAGGATGAGTGGTCTCTAATGTTGAATAGTCATGTGACTGCCACCTCTGCAATGCGATTTCAACAGATACAATTTTTTTTATTACACAGGGTGTATCTTACTCCCCTATTGAATAGATTTGGATCTAGAGCGTCCGATAGGTGTCCTAAATGTTCTATTCCCCAGTTCTCATTTTGGCATCTCCTCTGGGAGTGCTCTGCTGTCCAGGTGTTTTGGTCCCAAGTCACTAACTGTGTCACCAACACGGAACGTGGTATCCCCATGTTGTCCCCTAAAATGTGTATTTTTGG
The DNA here is from genome assembly GCA_031769625.1 of Taudactylus pleione. Lineage (NCBI taxonomy): Eukaryota > Metazoa > Chordata > Amphibia > Anura > Myobatrachidae > Taudactylus > Taudactylus pleione. Next base: position 2,017,463 of record JAUIMM010000559.1, on the reverse strand, counting down.
ATTGGGTCTTGTGGACAGGGCTAATCGTTCAACGGTTCAGTATGTGATTAATGCGATGACTCTGGCAAAGGTCTGTATTGCCCGTACTTGGATGGCAGCTAGGAGCCCTACTTTTGCTGAATGGTGTGGGTTGATGAATGAAGTGGTGGGACACTAACTTTTTTTATACACTAAGCGTAACTGTATTTTGAAATATGAGCGTATTTGGGGCCCATGGATCTCATCTTCCCATTATGTTAATGGAGGAGGGGGGATCTCAGATGCTGATGGATTAGCGACCAGCGAGACGGCACAATAATGTTTTGATATTTTGAGTTATTTGTAATTATTTTTCTGCTACACTGAATAGCTGAGATTTCTTCTGTGCTGATATTTTGCTCTGTATTTATATATTGATGTCGATTGTGCATGGGTATTAACGAGACTATATGTGAATGGCTGTTTATTATGTGGGGGCTTTTTTTGTGGGAAGGGGTTTCATAGGGGTGGGGGGATTTTTTTATTTCTTGTGTTGAGATTTGATGTGTTATAAAAAAAAAAGTTTTATAAATAAACTCAATTTAAAAATTTTTTCTCTAAACATTGTTTCTCATTTAATCATCTGACACATCTATCCACAGAACGTCCCTGTGATATGTTTCTGGCTCGTCCAGGTCATTGTTATCAATACTTAAATGTGCAGCAATATTTTTGGAGTTGAGTGGCTTCCTCCTTGCTGTTCTCCCATTACAAGAGGACCACAAATCATTTGAGGTTACCATAGGGATCTTTGTGCTCTCCCGGATGATTATGTATGGCACTTGGATTGATTCTTTTTGTAGGACCACTACTGGAGAGCATAAAAGCAATAGCGGTGAAGCGCAAAGTCTGTAGATAACATTTTGCAGCAGTTCCACCCTGACAGACTACACTTTCTAAGGTCCTTCGAGATCTTCTTTGAGGTATTCATAAACCTCTGTGGTGAAGACTAGACTTTGCTAGTGAAGAATCTTATATATAAAATTCATTGGTCTGTTTATCCGGTTATATGTATGGACACCTATGCACCAATTAGGTTAAAACCAATGCGAGGTCGTCCAGTTGGTTCCTAGTCTGGTTTTATGGGGGAGGTAGTGTTCCGGTCGGACTTCCCGTTGGTGTACACTAGGCAGAAACTTGACCTGGGGAGCCTAATCTGGGCCTTCCACTGGATGGATTTGGATGAAAACGGGTGGCAATTGTCTGGGATGCCTAATAGAGTGGTTGGGGTCCCCGGACGGACATCACTGCGGAGTGCGCTGGGCAGAACTTTGACCAGGCAGCTTGTTCTGAGCCTTTCACTGGATGGATTTGGACATCACATAACAAAACTTAACTTGAGAAAAATTATTTATTTTTTTTAATTGGCAGGGCAACCCAAAATCACACCCCTGACTCTTAATTGTGCCCACTGACCTAATTATTCTAGAGATTTGCATACTATTTCTAGTACCATTTGCAGTGTTTGTCATATTAGATCCCATTGTTTGGGATAGAACTGTGTGGTAGGATTTATGTTAATAGGATTTTGAATTAACATTCATCTACAACCTCATTTGCCAGCTTGTAAATGCTTCTCTCAGGTTTTATTACTAAATTGTTACCACTTATTTACATGCCTGCGGGACTAATTAATGCTCTGGCACTCTTTTTGCCTTCTGCTGTCAAACTCCAGTTTTTCAACTTTTAAATCCTGTCACTTGCACATTAAACATCTTAACTCCTTAGACTCCTAAATACTTTATCTAAACTTCAACAAATGTAAAATTTGTTTAGGGTTTTCAGCTTCCTGAGAGGATTATTCTCAATAAGGCCTCAGTCTTTGGGTCGAATTCATTTAGCCGTGGAAAGTGGATTGCATTTGCTACATTCGCCTGTTTTGCCGCAATGTTTTTTCCATGCGCGTACCTGCTTTTTGCCCTGTTCAAATGTAAAACACGCAAAATTGCAGATAGGCGAATGTTCTCCAAAGCGAAGAGTGAAAAAGACCTTTTTTCAGGGCCCATAGGCTCCACAGGGAAAACTTGGGGTGTAGGATGTATATGGATCCCGGGCGCCATGTAGTTAAGCTTTTGCTCCCAGGATGCACTGGTCCATCCTCCCAATACCCCGAGCCAGAGGCACATCAGTTATAGTTGGTGCCCGGCCGGTGACTGGTCACTTATCGCAGGAGGTCTGTTTAGCAGGACATCCCAGGCTGTGGCTGGATGTCCAGGGACAGGTAAGAGCGGGTCACCTGTGTAATAGCAGTCCTACCTCCATGCTCGGGACAGACCGGAGGTGCTGGCTGTGGAGGCAGGCACACAATACCCTGCGCTCCACTAGACCACCAGGGTCTTCTAGTTGGGGAGGGAGCCAGCGTTCTGGGGGTTAATTGGCAGCCTTCCCTATTTAGCGGCCCCTCAGCATGCCTTTCCACTGCGGTCTGGCTTTGCTGAGCTGTCTCCTGTGGCCACGCCCCCATTGAAGTCTCCGGTGGCCATTTTCTTGGAAGGTTAACTCGGAGATCTCTCAGGCCAGCGTGTGGTTCAGTCCCCCTGCATACCTCTCCCTTGGGTTGGTGTAGGCAGCACTATAGACTTCCCAGACACTGAATCTGAGCAGTTGATTGTAGTGCCACTTTGCAGTATACTTTCTGCATTGTATGTGACTTATGCTAGCGCTACTGGTCTGTCTTTGTTTCCTAACTCAGCATATATCTATACCTTTCCTCTAATTCTACCCTAATACTGGTGAGTTAAGGTGGTTCTTTTAACTCTCATATAAAAAAGATAATTGTGAGGTCTGAAGCATACTGTTGTGTGCTACACTGTGCCATATTTAGGCAAAGGGCTCCTGCAGCTTACCAGTGTGTCGTATAGTTAGGCAGTGGGCTCCTCCAGCTTATCCAAGCATCAGTCACAGTGTTCGCAAATACGCGTATAGCGTGTAATTTACCCACAACTGGAGACCGGGGACCCACTTTTTCAGAGTGGGTGGGTCCCCGGGGATGCACTCCGCTGAGGGCCCAATACCCTCAACTCCTGTTATGATTGATGTCTGCAGGGAAAACTATAAAATGGAGCCATTTCGGCGTGAGGAGGAGTGCGCCTTGTAGTTACCTGGCGTGGAGTGTTCCCGGCGACCCCCGGCCCGAAGACTCTGCCTGGTCGGAGGCACACCTGGCCCAATGACTGCACCCCAGCGTGGAGGCTGTTCCCGGCGACCCCTGGTATAGAGTCTCTTCCTGGCAGGCCCCCGACCCAAAGACTGCCTGGTCGGAGAATCCCCGGCTCCTGGCTTGAAGACTGCACTCCTGTCACAGGGTCCTGGCGACCCCTGGCGTGAAGTCTTTTCCCGGCGGGCCCGAAGACTGTCCCTGGTTGGAGACTCCCCGGCTTGAAGACTGCACTCCCATCACAGGTAAATCTAAAGATCCGGTAGGTGCGGGTGGTTGTCAGTACAGAGAGGTAGTGTGGTAAGGGATACATATATACGCTTAGTTATAAATAATTTTACTGCGGTGCTTGTAATACAAATGGGGGACTTGCCATAGCGTCACTGACTGAAAATTCAAAGGAGTGCTGCTGAGAATGTAATTTTTTTTTTTCTTAAAGATGCTGCCTCTCCCCGGAATTAGTAATCCGTCAATTGGCCTATAGTGGGGCAGGCGTGTGTCTAAAGGGTCCACCTGGGAGCTAGGTTTGCTAGCTGCAAATGGAGTGGTGGGGGAGGCTGGGCTGGCTGCTTTCCAAAAATGGATGGTGGCCTGGGGTTTAGGCAGCTGCAGTCAGAAAAGTAAATAATTGTGAGGAGAGGGAGAGGCAGGGGGGGGTAAGGCTAGTTGTTACAACAAAAAAAAAAAGTGCAATGAGTTATGTGATGCATGGGGATGGTGCAGGCTGCTATGAAAATGGCATGGCTGGGGAGTTTGCAGCTGGAACATAAGATGAGGTGGGTTCAGAGTTGCACAAATGTTAAAAAAAAAAATAAAAGTGCTGCTGAGATGCAAATGGTGGGGGATGGAGCTTGCTAGAAAATTGTGTGGGTGGGGCTACCTCGTGTGTGTTGTAAAGGGGCCTATCCATTAGCAGACTTTCTGAACAATGCGACCAAAATTAGGAGGTTTTGGTCGGATTGTTCACAAAGTCTGCTAATGGATAGCCGGCGAGGACCGGCGATGCGCGTGCACGCTGTGTCCTTGCCGACCCCGACTATCTACTGAACATGCCCGTCAACCTGACCATGAACGTCAGGTTTGGCATGTTCGCTGTCGTTCAATGTTGGCACCACACCTCGGTGACCTGTAGGTCTGCACGTTGGACGTTCAGACTTTCAGGTCGCCTAATGGATAGGCACCTTTAGATTTTCCTAAAACTTTCATTCCGATGGGACCCAGAAAAGGGTCTGGTAGGACCTCAATTTAGTCAAGTGAGGGGTGCCCCGGGACCCACAATTTTTTTGGCTCTCCATGATCACTGAGTGAGTTAACTCAATGTAATAGTCGGGAAAGTATTGCCTATGAATAGCAGGCGTTAAGTGCAGAATTGGGGTTTTGGGGTGCAACATTGCAGGACCTCCTGTGCAGCCTTCAGATAGTCCCCCAAAGGTAAAAGGTCAAAAAAAAGTAAACACTTTGACACCCCAAAAAATCACTAATTTTGGGGGTGAAAAAAAAAAATTGGGTAACAAAGTTAAAAACTAGCAAACTTTACTCTGGCGGGGGTCCTCAAGTATGCCCCAAGTGTTTTTTTTCATTGCAGCTGCTTGCGGCAGGTGGGTTTTTCAACTCAAGTTAGCAGCTTTAAAATATGCTGACCCCTATTTTCAAGAACCCCAAACTTGATGGGCATAGTTATTTTTCCCCCAAAAAACTTGTAAATGCTCTTCTGCAGCACTCTTCCAAGCCGCATTTATGCACCTGCCACGGTTATTACAAACCCCGACTTCCTTCAAGAGATAATGGGGGTACCCATAGTGATCCCCTATGTCTAAACAGGGTGTCCCCTGGAATATTTTCCGAAAATTCCCATTGTTTCTACCTCTAAAAAAAAAAATAGCATAAAAGGTTAAAAAAAAAAAGAGAGTCCCCTCCAAAAGCCACACCAGACCCAGGCTTGGCAGCCAGTGGTGGTTTCTGAAAATACGGGGAACAAAATATGTAGGGTTCCACCGTATTTTAGAAACCAACACCAGGCTGCAGGGACTAGTGCTGGTTTTAAATATAGGGGGCAAAAAAGATGTGGGGGTAACCCCCATATTTAAGACACCAGCACCAGACCCAACCGACCGGGGTGTAATGCCACAGCCCGGAGACCCAATCACCGGGGCTCCAAGTCCAAAGCATTAGCACCCCAAGTCGGTCAGCGCAAGCCGGTGATCTCGGGAGTCGGGGACCCCCAAGGAAGCGTCTCCCCCCCCCCCCCCCCCCCTTCTGAGCACCCCAGACTGGCGCTGAAGCCCTGGGCTCTTCCCCATACCCCTGGAGCGGTGGGTATGGGGGTAATGGGGGTGCAAATAATGTAAGACTATTGTACTTTACAGTGGAACTACAAGTGCCAGCATGCCTGTCATTTTGCACTTGTGGAACTACAAGTGCCAGCAGACATGCGGCACCTGTAACTTCACTGTAAAATAAAATAATAGTTAAAAGACAGCACACACACAGTATCCAGTATAACTTTATTACACGCACCTACCCATTCACACATACTTACCTATACCAGACGGATCTACGGGGGATGGGTAAGTAAAAGCGGACATCCGCGGTGGGCGTCCGCCATCAGTCATTTTCACCCAAGGCTGGGGGCTCCCGGGGTGCAGGTCTGTTGGTGGAGCCAGGCACTGAGTCCTGCGCTCCACCTAACCTCCAGGGACAGTGGACCAGAACAGCAGCGGTACCGCCCTGGCGTCCCTGGGGTTAATTGCAGGCCGGGGAAGGATGCCTTCCCTGTTTACAGCCGGCTCCTCCCCCGCTGCTGAGCGCCAGAAGCGCGCTCTTTGCTGGGCTCCTCTTGACTGAGCTCCGGTGGCCATTTTAAAAGCAGGAGCTTCAGACAGCGGTGGAGCCGGGTCCCCTTCCTGCATACCTCTCCCTCTGGACTGATCCTACCAGGTCCAGCGCTGATGGACACTATCTGCTGAGTGCTGCTGCCTGTGTCTGTCTTTTCTCTTACTGTCAGCTGTTTTTTCTCTCCCAGAAAATTGACCCTTATGGTTAGCGGTGGGATATATTGTGTTTAGACCAAGTCTGTGTTTGGTGTCGCATACATTGTGTCTATTTACTGTTTATCATGTCAGGTGATGACAAACCTGTGTAGCTTGCTGCACCTGCCTTATATTTCTGCATTAGATGTAAGGCAGGTATTGGGGAGGAAGAGGCAGAGAAAGAGGGCCTATGTACTACATGTACGCTACCTAGCCCTCAGGCTGCCTGCTTTCCGCAAGAGCCTCCTTGGGCGAAGAGCCTGGCTCATCTGCTCCGCTTGTGTACCCCTCTATGGGGTTCACACAGCAGCCGATGGTACCAGACTGTTCTCAGGGGAGCCCAGGTCAGATGGTAATGGCACAGAGCCAGCCAGTTACCTGTGCCTCAGGTGTCCCCTGCCCCTAGTTGGGTGGACAATTTTCCTAAGGCTGTTAATTTCCTCGGAGGAATCCCCGCTCAGGGGCCATTATTGTCATCCCAGCCTCAGTATGACGATGATGATGCTACCTCAGATGATTGGGAAATCCTAGATTTGTCTGACACTGAAGCTCCTGCCAGGGAGACGGAAGCTAAGTCGTCTATATACTGTATATCCGTAACTTATATGGACGGTCTGGGAGATCATGGTGATTGAGGACAAGACTTCTGCAGATACTGAGCTTACGCATGCTTATTTCAAAAGTGTTAACACTAATGCGGTGTTTCCTTTATCTGGTCAGTTAGTTCATCACCTAGAAGAAGCGTGGAAGGCTCCTGGTAAAGGGTTTCAGCCGCAAAAACGTTTAGCTTCTGCATACCCATTTGCGGCAATTATTTTTCTAAATGGGAGTCTCCTCGGGTGGATTCTCATGTGACACGGTTAGTGAAGAGTGCGACTCTGCCTTTGCCGTCAATGTTTTCTCTAAAGGATCCTACGGACCGCAAGGTGGAGGTATGTCTGAAATCTATTTATTCTCTCGCTGGAGGGGTTACCAGACCTGCAATGGCAGTGTGCTGAGTGTCTAGGGCCATGGAAAAATGGGCCGATGCCTTGGAAGCCTCACTATCTTCCGGGGCTACCAGCAAGAAAATCATTCTGATAGGCAACCTCAGGGATTCGGCTACTTATGTAAATGAGGCAACATTGGATGTAAGTTTACTTCCAGGATTTCTACGGCAGCGGTGTCTGCACGTCGCTCCTTGTGGCTCAGATCTTCGAGAGCACTTGGGTAAGTGAAGTGGTCTCTCACGGGTGTGCCCTCTCCTTTCGGAAAAGACCTCCCCATCAATTTTTTCCACGGACCTTCATTCAAATCCAGAGAAGGCTCTGGAAATTCACAAGATTGTACAATCCATGCTTCAGGAGGGAGTTATTGTGTGGTCACGCTATCACAGAGGGGGATGGGTTATTACTCCAATCTCTTCCTGGTGCAAAAAACGAATGGATCATACAGGCCTATCCTCAACTTGAAGGCTCTAAACAAATCTTTGAGGGTGCCTCTGTTCAGGAGGGAGACCCTGCGTTCCATTATCTTGGCTATGGAACCTGGGGACTTTATGGTGTCTCTGGACATCCAGGATGCCTACCTTCATGTCCCAATAGCGGTCTCATCAGTGCTTTCTCCGATTTGCGGTAACAAATCGGCATTATCCGTTTGGCCTTTCTACAGCCCTGAGGGTGTGTACCAAGGTAATGGCGGCACACCTGTGCCTGCAGGGGGTACGCCTCCTACCTTACCTGGACGGTCTGCTACTTCTGGCAGGATATCCAGAGGTACTTTACCAGTACCTGCAACTAACTATACAAGTGTTGCAGAATCACAGATGGCTGATAAATTGTCGTCCCTAATGCCATCTCAGAGGATGCTTCATCTCGGAGCTCTGCTGGACACTCTGCAACAGCAGATCTGACAGAGGAAAAGATTTCAGTGTTACAGGCAAGGATTCACACCTGCCTGCGGGATCGCAGACTCTCTATCCATTCTGCAATGAGGTTACTGGGGTCCATGGTGTCGACGTTCGACATGGTGGAATATACCCAGTTTCACTCGAGACCTCTACAGAAACTGGTCCTATCCAAATGGGACGGGTTACCTCTTCGGCTAAAGGTTCAGACGCTGGTGCTGTCTCCGGAGGTACGTCTATCATTGACCTGGTGGCTTCAGAAGCCTCATCTCGTCATGGGACGCCCCTTCTGGATATCGGATTGGACTCTCCTGATGATAGATGCCTGTTTCAGGGGATGGGGCGCTGGGTTGGGTCCACATGTGTTTCAGGGCTGGTGGACCTCGGCCGAGTCTGCTCTTCCGATCAACATCTTAGAACTTTGGGCAGTTTTTCAGGCCTTACAACAAGCGAGACTGTTTCTACAGGGTCGTCCTGTACAGATTCAGTCAGACACCGCCACGACTGTGGCTTATACAAATCATCAGGGAGGAACTCGAAGTCAGGCAGCTCTGAGAGGTGTCTTGCATTCTGACTTGGGCGGAAAACAACCTACTGGCCATCTCGGCAGTGTTTATTCCGGGAGTACTCAACTGGGAAGCGGACTTCCTCAGCCGTCACGACGTGCATCCAGGGGAATGTTCTCTTCACCAGGAAGTATTTCAGCTCCTGGTGGACAGTTGGGGACTTCCGGAAATAGATCTCATGGCATCCAGACACAATCGCAAACTGTGGGTGTACGGCTCCCGAACAAGAGACTCAGAAGCTCTCCTTGTAGACTCTTGACCTTTGTTAGCGTACCTATTTCCTCCGTTCTCCCTGCTTCCTCGCGTGTTGCGAAAGTTCAAGCAGGACGGAGGCATGAATCTACTGGTGGCTCTGGCGTGGCCCAGACGTCACTGGTACTCCGATCTACGGAGTCTTTCCATAGACTCTGTGGCTACTTCCTCAGCATCCGGACCTGTTGTCTCAGGGTACGTGTCTTTACCCAGAGCTGTGTCGGCTGTCTTTGACGGCGTGGCACTTGAAACATCCCTCTTGAAGGCAAAGGGTTTTTCAAGCTTGGTGGTTACCACCATGCTCTGGGCTAGGAAGCCGCCTTCAGCCAGGATTTAACACAGGGTCTGGCACGCCTATTTTGCGCGGTGCTGACCTCAGAAATATGATCCTTTTGATGTTTCGTGTTTCTAGAGTCCTCGCCTTCCTTCAGGCAGGCTTGGATAAGGGTCTGCGCCTTGCTTCTTTGAAGGTGCAGGTGTCTGCCTTGTCAGTGTGGTTTCAGTGTTGGATTGCTCCTCTGGCTGATGTCCGCATCTTTATGCAAGGGGTTCTTTGCATTCAGTCCCCCTTTGTCCCTCCAGTGGCACCATGGGACTTGGCGGTGGTGCTGAAGGCTCCTCAGGGTCCCCCATTTGAACCACTGGGCTCAGTGGACCTCAAATGGCTTACAGCTAAAGTCGTTTTTTTTTTTTTTTTTTGGCTATTACATCTGCCAGAAGAGTGTCGGATTTGGGGGCTCTTTTTTGTCCCCCTTTTATTTGATTTTTCATCAAGATAGGGCGGTTCTTAGGACTCGCCCTGGTTTTCTCATTAAGGTGGTATCCAGTTTCCACATTAATGAGATCATTTTTCCGGCCTTTCACTCTCCTGGTTTGTCGGCGGATGAGGCCATGTTGGATGTGGTTCGCGCTTTTCGCATTTATGTGGAGCGCACCTGTTCTTTCCGGAAATCGGATTGTTTGTGTTGTACGGTTTTCGCAAAAAAGGTTGGCCAGCCAATAAGCAAACTTTGGCCTGTTGGATTTGTTTGGCGATTTCTGAGGCCTATGTTCATGAGGACATTCCGTTCCGCTCTCGGTCACTCCTCATTCTACGAGGTCCGTCGGTCCCTCGTGGACAGCTTGGCGTGGCGCCTCGGCTGTTCAGCTATGTAAGGCGGCCACGTGGGCTACGGTTCAGACCTTTGTGAGCTATTATGCTTTCGATGCCTTGGCCTCGCAGGATGCTTCCTTCGGGCGGCGGATTCTTTCTGCACAGCAGTGTCCCCGCCCTTGAAGGGTACTGCTTTGCGACATCCCCAAGGTGAAGGCCCTGTGGGACCCTAATATAGAAAACAAGAGATCTGGAAGAACTTACCTTTGTTATATCTGTTTCTACGAGGTCCTTAGGGTCCACAGGGTGCCTGCCCTGACGCCCTGTGCTTCAGAAGGGTCTTGTTCTGGTCACCAGTTTTCTTTCTCTTGTGTGGAATTCTTGTGTGTGCCGGACTTTCTATTTTCTCCTCCTCCGGCCTCTGGCTTGGTAACGTAACTGAAGGTGCCTTGGTCGGGGTAAAGGGGGGGAGCCTGCTGCATCCAGGGAGGCTCGAGGATTTTAACAGTGTGGTTGCCCAGCCTACGTATACCCCAAGGTGAAGGCCCTAAGGACCTCGTAGAAACAGATAACAAAGGTAAGTTCTTACCATATAACCATATCTCTTGTTTTTCATAATGTCTGTAAATGTGTGTGTGTGTGTGTGTTTCCATATGTAAGAAGTGTTATACAAAAATAAAATTTAAGATTTGTATAATTTAGTATGGGTATCTAAATCTGGTTTAAATAAAAACAATATTAGTCCACATTTTCTATCTTATCAATTATTTCATCCATATACTGTATATAATGCTATGATTAATATGCTGGTAAGGAATATACACATGTATGGACTGTTAGACATGTCTGGTTTAATCCATATATAGATAGCATATCCACTGTGGTATTTTAATTAAACATACAATTGACCAGGTTCTTTTTTTTAAACAAACAAGTGCGTGCGATCACTTAATTATGCTAATGAGCTTGCTTAGCTACAAATATAGAGACACTGGCAGTTAGAATTTACACCTTGACGAAGACGCCAGGAAGGCGTTGAAATGTGTAGGTGAACTCTCTTTATACTACTCATTTGACCAGACACCCGCTGTATCACCCGGATGCTACTTGCTCTAACGAACACAGCCTAAACTAAAAGAATTTAATTTTTTGCTCCATTTGGATACAGCACCTGGCAAAGTGGGACATCAATCGCTGGGCTAAACCACAAAAGAAAGTACTAGGCTCCCCTCCTTACGGGTAGAGCTGTCATACTGTCAATTTTGTGCTGCCGGATATCCATCCTCACTGCCCAGTGCCCACTACCTGAGCAAAACCATCGTGGCACTAAAAGATCCAAAGTAACATGGGAGACCACAGCTTTGGATTTGTGTGTATTCTGTTGCCATCAGAAGAAGCAGCTATCATATCGCGACCCCCGTGTACCTGGTCATACACTTCCATTGTCAGCTCCCTGGATCTAATAACATTCTGAAGCCTTTAATTATCAAGGAAAATATTCTTACAGAGCTCTGTATTCCGTTGGCAAGTATAAATTGAATTTCCAATACTAGACACATTAAATTCACTAAGCTTTAAATGTTCTAAACTATACACATTGTGTGCTATATATGTGTTTTGTTTTGTTTTTAATTACTAATTGTCAAAGATTACTTACAAATCATAGTATATCAAAAAAAAAGTTTGTTATTTACTAAACGATAAAATAAAGTTGCATCTATTGTATATGTCAATTGTACCCCCTGATTCACAAGCTGCTTAGATAGATATATATAGATATATATATATATATATATATGTGTGTGTGTGTATATATCTGTGTGTGTGTATATATATATATATATATATCTACTTTTTCTAATGGGACTGACTATCTCATTTAGCTTTACTGAACCAGGGTGTGGTAATTAACTCACAAAGCGCCTGGGTTTTCTCTTTTCTAATAGATTCCAAGAAAGGCCTAGAAGGGCTACCCTACAATGGGGAGGTTTTGTTGGGCACAGACCTTGACAAGATTGTAACTACTTCTACTAGGCCTAGGAAAGCCTAAAGGTCAGTCCTTGCCTAGGCAGTCTGCTTCCCATAGAGCTGCCATACCCAGGACCAAGCGGACCTGGAACACCAGACGCCCTGCTTCAAAGCATGAGGATAAATCCTCAGCCTGACTGGATGGGCCCCCCTCTGGTATATCTAAGAGTGAGATGCAGACTTCTTCATTTCGCCCAGTACTGGTGTCAAAAAACCACAGATACTTGTGTAAGAGAAGTGATCTCAAATGGGTACGCCCTCTCATTTCTCAGACTGTCTCCCCATCAGTTTTTCTACACAGGCCCTCATTCAGACCCGATAAAGGCCTTACAAATCCAGAAAGCCATGCAGTCCTTGCTGCAAGCAGGGTTAAGTGTGCCAGTCCCACTACCTCAGTGAGGGACTGGTTATTCAGATTATTCTACTTTCAGGTTCAGAAGTCGAATGGGTCTCATCGGCCTATCCTCAACCTCAGATCCTTGAACACAGGGCCTGATTCAGACCCGGTCGCAAGCGCTGTGTGCTCATAACCGGGTCGATGGTGGGCCAGTGCGCATGCGCGAGCCCCTATAGCGACGGGCACTCCGTCGCTCCGGGTCTCACAACAAAGGAGGCGTGCTGTCGCTGTTGAGTGAACGCCTCCGTTTGGGGGCGGCCCCACTGACATCATGAGTGAATGAGGCCCACAGTTCGGGATGGTATCCCTACGCTCCATCCTAGCTATGGAGCCTGGGGACTTTATAGTGTCTCTGCATATTCAGGACATGTATCGAATAGCACCATCACATCAGTGAGATCTCCGGTTTGCTATACTACGGCAACACTTTCAATTTCAGGCTCTGCCATTTGGACTTTACACAGCTCCACGGGTGTTTACCAAAATTATTGCTATCAGGGTGGCCCACCTGCGTGGTCAGAGTGTCTGACTGTTTCCATACCTGGACGACCTGCTCCTAGCAGGATCCCCAGAAGTGCTTCACCGCTGTCTGTAGTTAACTATTGCTTTCCTGCTGGATTCTCAGGATCAGAGAATCTTTCTGACATCAAACAAGATCTCTAAACTTCAACTATGAGTGCGCAGATGTCTCCACAGTTGCCGATTGTTGATTCCCCCCTCAGCAATGCAGGTTCTGGGATCCATGGTGTCCACCTTCGACATAGTGGAATATGCTCAGTTCCATTCCATTTGCAAAGACTGATCCTCTCCAGGTGGAATGGGTCCCCACCATATGATCAAAGCTTAGACAATGATGCTCTTCTAGAGGTGTCTGTCTCTATCTTGGTGGCTACAGACATCTCATCTAACCAAGGGTCACCCCTTTTGGTTCCTGGAGTGGGTAATCCTAACAGACTCCTGGTTTGGGGCGCAGTGACCGGTTCGGCCTCCTTTCAGGACTGTGGGACATTGGTCGAATCAACCCTCCCAATCAGCATATTGGAACTTTGAGCTGTCTTCACAGTTAAGACTCTTCTGGCTATTGCATCTGCCAGGAGGGTGTCAGAATTGGGGGTGCTCTCCTGTTGTCCCCTTTTTGATATTTCACCAGGACAGGGCTGTGCGTCGCACTCGCGCTGAGTTTCTTCCTAAGGTTGTTTTCTTATTTCCATATAAATCAGGAAATGATACTGCTGGCCTTTGTCACCAGTTCTCTCGGCTGTTGAGGCCTCATTGGATGTGGTCCGCGCTCTCAGGATTTCTGACTCCTCCTTGTTTGTGATCTATGTATTTCACAAAAAGGATTGGCCAAACATTGGCCAGATGGCTTCCTATGACTGTGGGCTTACACACAGGCAGGCCTGCCTGTTACGGCTTCTGTTACTACTCATTCTACTCTGTGTGTGGCTCGCCGTGGTGCCTCAACTGTTCTGCTTTGTAAGGCAGCCACATGGTCTTCCATTCAGACCTTTCTAAGGTTCTATGCATTTAATACCTTTTGCCTCTCAGGATGCTTCCTTTGGGCGCCGAATTCTCCTCTCAGCGCAGGAGTGACCCCACCCTTAAAAGGACTGCTTTGGGACATTGCCAAGGTCTCCCTGTGGAGCCTATAGATCCTGAAGAAGAAAATGAGTTCTGGTAAGAACTTTTTGTTAACTTTCTCTGAGGTTCATTGAGTCCACAGGGCACCCGCTCTGACTCACCTGGCTTCATATGGGCTATATTTCTGGTCACTGGTTTCCTGTTTCCTCTGTGAGTGTGATTCCTGTGTGTACCAGTCTTCCTTCTCTTATCCTCCGGCCTTTGGCTACTTACCAACTGAGATGCCTCTGGCTCTGGGGTGGGGTATAGGGAGGATGGACCAGTGCACCCTGGGTTGCAAAAGCTTTAACTGCGTGGTGCCCGGGATCCAGATCCAACCTAAACCCCAAGGTCTCCCTGTGGACCTTATGGACTTCAAAGAAAGAGTTAACAAAGGTAAGTTCTTACCATAACATTTTTTTTGGGGGGAAATCAGTCTGTACCCCATGAAAACCTTTTAGTGACCCTGGTAGCCCTAATAAAGGTATTTAGTGAACTTATTTTGTTGCGAAGAGCTGTTATATGCTAATTTGCATATGTGTGAAAAAATTATAGAAAGCAATGTTTGTTTTTTCTGAAAAAAGTACTGAGGTTAAATTTGGGTTACCTGAAAATGGGTACTAGTGTATTTTGATGTCTCTAAAATGAAGATCTAATCTCAAATACACCTGCTGCAGTCTTGTGCAATCCCAAAAACACCTATCCCAACCATATAGCCCCCCTCCAAAGTACCAGGCCTCCCATTTTTTTCTGTTTTCCTACACATTTTATTTATTTTTCGCCTCAAAAATTACATGTGTTTTTTTTTTTTTTTTTTTTAATGGAGAGACTTTCATCTAGGTATTTGGTTGAGGAAGATGTCGTCTGCAAAATATTGGGAGTTGGTGTAACCAACTTGCACCTTTTGGCTTCTGGCATTACACCTGTTGTGTAGTACTAACTGCTACATCACCAGGGCAAATGGGAGGGCAACAGGAAACCATTGTCACATATCTTAAATTTGTATTGTATAGGTATATTTTTAAATCCATTTTTATTATACATTATAAGGGATACTATACAGTGTACATTTTTTTTGAGAAATTGTCCTTGCTAAGATTTTTTAGTAACTTTATTATTTTTTTTCATCCTACAAGTAAGGGGTACCGTTATGTGGGCAGCTTTTGTCCTCCAATCAAACAACATGATGAGGGGGAAAAGTGGTATTTCTTCATGGTCCATAGGGCTCCACAGAGAGACCTTGGGGTGTAGGTGGTGGTTGAGGACCGGGCACCACGCAGTTAAAGCTTTCAGCTCCCAGGATACATCGGTCTATACCCCGAGCCAGAGGCAACTCAGTCTCTCGTCTGTGCCCGGCCAGAGTCAGGTCACCATTATGCAATGGGCTATTTAATCAGCCCAAATAGCTTTTACTTTTATGATTTTATTTATTTTTAGTACTTTTATCTGCTGAATGGGCAGCAGCATACTGTCCGCAGGATGTCTGCACTGACGGTCAGTCACCCCTCAGGGCGCCGCAACTCCAGCTGTGGCTAGGGATTTCGGCGTGCACCTTGCTAGCCGGCCCTGCAGACGGACCCGGACTGCATCCCAGATGTAGGCTGTCTGAGGTCTCTCTTCCCTGTGCTGCTCTCCGACCACGCCCCCTCAGGTCTCCAGCGGCCATTTTCTCCAGGCTCTTCCACAGCTCTCAGGGAAACACTGGGTCCAATCCCCCTACATACCTTACCTGGAGTCTCTATGTAGCGCTATAGCCTACCAGATGTTGAGTCTCTGACCACAGAATCTGTGTAGTTGATTGTAGTGCCATTATGCAGTTATATTGTATTTCTGCCTTGTATGTTACTTATGCTATCGCTGCCTGTCTGTATATTTCTTTATACTGTCAGCATATATCTTTGCCTTTTTTTTTTTTTCTCCTTTGCCCTAAGATTCAGGGTTTTATGATGCCTCACATCTCTTGTATTTGAGGGTTGTCAAGTACGGTTGGTTACTGCACTGTGCCATATTTGTGCTGTGTGCTCCTGCAGCTAGAAAGATTTAAACTTGCCTCGATGTACTCTGTTGCTCATCCGACCATGGCTATTGCATGGGTGACTAAAGCAATAGAGAGCTGGGCTGATGCACTGTCTTTTTTTTTTTTTTTTTCCACAGACGCATGTAGGGATCAGATGTCTTTCATAGTTCACATACGGGATGCAGCTTCCTATATTGGAGAAACGACATTAGTTACCAGTCTCCTAACTTCTAGAGCCTCAGCCACGGCGGTGTATGCCCTCCGTACCCTGTGGCTATGCTCATGGAAGGCCAATGTAGATTCTAAGAAGGGCTTAGAAGTATTGCCCTACAACGGGGAGGTCTTGTTTGGCCCAGACCTTGACAAGATTGTAACCACATTGGTGGCATCAAAAACTGCATTTCTGCCTTCAGCGACTACTACTACAAAGCCTTGGACTACATCTTTTAGGTCCTTCGTCCTAAAGGAAAGCCTAAAGGTCCTTTCCTAGGCAGTCAGCTTCCACTAGGGTTGCCAAACCCAGGACCAAGCAGGCCTGGACCACCAGACGCCCTGCTTCAAAATCCGAGTACAAGCCCTCAGCCTGACTGGCTGAGGGCTTGTACCTGGGGGACCCCAGAGTAAGAGGCCGACTTCTTCAGTTTGCCCACTGCTTGTGTCAAACCACCATGGACGCATTGGTAAGAGAAGTGGTCTCTCATGGGTACGTCTTCTCATTTCAAAGATGGCCACCCCACCAATTTTTCTACACCGGCCCTCTTTCAGACCCAAACAAGGCCCTGCAAATCCAGAAAGCCATACAGTCCTTGTTGCAAGCAGGGGTAATTGTGCCAGTTCCGCTATCGGCAAGGGACGGTTATTCTTTTTCTGGTTCAGAAGCCGAATGGGTCTCATCGGCCTATCCTCAGCCTCAAATCCCTGAACAAATTCCTCAGGGTACCCAGGTTTAGGATGGAAACCCTAGACTCTATCATCCTAGCTATGGAGCCTGGGAACTTCATGGTATCTCTGGATATCAAGGATGCTTACCTACATGTACCTATAGTGCCCTCTCATCAGTGATATCTTTGGTTTGCTATACTACAGCAAAACTTCCAATTTCAGGCTCTGACCTTAGGACTATCCACAGCTCCTTGGGTATTTAACAAAATTATTGCTATCATGGCGGCCCACCTGCGTGGTCAGGTTGTCTGTCTGCTACCATATCTGGATGACCACTTGCTCTTAGCAAGATCCCCAGAGGTCCTTCACCGCCATCTGCAGCTAACTATCGATTTCCTTCAAAAGCACAGATGGTTAATCAGTTGGAAAAAGTCCTCACTGAATGGTTCACCTGGGAGCCCTGCTAGATTCTCAGGATCAGAGAACCTTTCTGACATCGGACAAGATCGCCACACTTCAACTACGAGTGCGCAGATTCCTCCAGTCGTTGAGTGTCAGTCCACTCAGCAATGCAGGTCTGGAATCCATGGTATCCACCACGATATCAGGACATCATGGCTCTGCTTCGAACTGCTTTCCCTCCAAAAGTTGTTACTTGTTTCCACATTAATGAGGAAATTGTAGTCCCGGTCTTTCAATCGCCAGACGTATCAGCAGGTGAGGCCTCCTTGGATGTGGTCCGTGCCCTCAGGATATGTGTGGACCATACCAGATTCGGAAATTGGACTCCTTATTTGTGTTCTATGGATTTCACAAGAAGGGATGGCCAGCCAACATTGGCTAGATGGCTTTGCATGACTATCTCACAGGCTTACACGTAGGCAGACCTTCCTGTACCTAATACTGCTCATTCTACTTGCTTTGTGGGTCCCTCGTGGGCAGCTTGCCATGGCTCCTCAGCTGAACAGCTTTGTAAGGTGGCCACGTGGTCCTCTGTCCATACCTTTCTGAGGTTCTATGCCTTCGATACATTTGCCTCTCAAGATGCTTCATTTGGATGCCGGATTCTCCTCGCAGGAGCGTCCCCACCCTTGAATAACTGTTTTGGGACATCCCCAAGGTCTCCCTTAATAAGCCTTAGGCACTGAAGACCCTGTCGCTGGTTCACTGGTAGTCCTTTCTTGGACCACTTTTGGAAGTTATTAACCACTGCATACAGGGAACGTGCTAAGTGGGCTCCCTTGTCCACTGCTGAAATAGACTACAAAGGCATGTGATCATTAGAACTGGACCATGGACCAATGGAAGAAGGTTGCTTGGTTTGATGAATAACATTTTCTTTTACATCATATAGCTCACTGGGTAAGGCGGGTTCACGGAGACGGACTGGAGGTGCTGATGTAGACAACTGTTCATCTGGGACTCCGCTAGACCACCAGTGCATAAAATTATACTGGCGGGGGGAATAAACAGGCCAGGCACTCGGAGGTTGTTGTCATCGTAGGGGAGGTCAGCCTTCTCCCCTCATAGACTCACAGTGGCCATTTTCTTGGCAGCCACAGGTCTCCAGGAACACTGGGTCCAGTTTCCCCTGTACACCTCTCCTAGGAGCCAGGTTATACAGTGCTATTTCCTACCAGCCACTGCAGGCTATTTAGTTGAATCTAGTGCTCATTGCAGTTATATTTTATACTCTGCATTGTATGTGACGTGTACTAGCGCTGCTTCTCTCTGTCTGCTTATACCTTTCCCTTTCTTTCAATATAACGCTGGGATACTGGTGTATAGGGGGTTCACTGTACTTCACATCTACCTGTATTTGTGAAGACTGTCACATACTGCATGTGTTGCACGCTGCTCAGTGCCATATTGTGTGTTATACTGACCTTGCAGCTATGTCAAGCAGGCTGCTGCTCCTATACTGGTTTCTTGCATTTCCTGTTCAGCAGGGTTAACCCAGGAAGATTTAATTCAAGATGGTCTATGTGCATCTTGTTATACTGCCCCAGGCCAGTCAGCCTCTGCTCAGGAACCCCCTTGGGCTTCCTTTTTACAGGTGTTCACAAAAATTGTAGATCGCCTAGCAGTCCCTGCAGTAGCTCCCCCTATGGGATTGCCACAACAGATACACCCACCGATACCAGTAACTCCTATGCCTCCTCCATGGGTAGACATGCTCTCTACCTCAGTGCAGAGTCTAGCGGCTACTTCTACAGCTATTCAACAAATGTTGCAAAGTGAGAGGCCCTTGCCCAGTAAAACTACTAGACGTGCTGTATTATCCTCACAGTCCACATAGTTCTCAGATTCTGAGGTATCATCTGGGGAGGCAGAAGATGCAGATCTCTCTCACTCGGACTACCCCTCGGGGGAGGAGGAGCTTCAGTCTAAATTGAATGTACTTGCACTAGTGAGGGCTGTCAAATTAATTCTTCAAATAGAAGATGCAGAGCCCATTCCTAAGGCAAAATACATACTCTTTAAGTGACAAAAAGTGGTTTTGGTGGAATTTCCTCACTCCTGATCACCTATCTGAACTCATGAGTGAGGCATGGAATACGTCAAGTAAACGGTAAAGCTGTCAAAACGCCTGGTTTCTTTTTATCCTATTCCAGCAGCTGATTGAGCTAAATGGGAAGTTCCTCCAGGGATAGATTTCCATGTGACACATCTAGTTAAATCTCTACTTTACCTATTCCTACAGCATCTCTCTAAAAGGAGTCGACGGTTAGAAGGATTGAAGCTTGCCTTAAATCTGTGTATTCTCTTACAGGAGCTATTACTTGTCCAGCCATGGTTACTGCCTTGGTAGCCAATATTGAGAGCTGGGCAGATGCTTATTTGACTTTGGTTTTCGGGAACAGCTTTCCTACATCTGGCACTTGAGGGATGCAGCCTCCTATTTAGGAGAAGCTGCTTTGGATACTGCTTCCAAGGCATCTCCTACTTCGGTGGTAGCCCACCGTATCATTTAGCTTTGTTCATGGATGGCCGACACAGACTCTAAGAGGGCATTGGAATCACTGCCTTACACTGGGGAGATCCTGTTTGGCCCAGAGTTGGGCAATATTGTGGCTATCTTGGCAGCTTCTAAGATGGCTTTCCTGCCCTCAGTTTCTACACCAAGGCCTTTAATGTCATCCTTTAGGTCCTTTTGTCCCCAGGGAAAAGCTAAAAGCCAGTCCTTTTTACTGCAGTCAGCTTCCACAAAGGCCTGAAAGCCCAGGACAAGCAGGCCTGGGCTACTAGACGGCTGTCAAATCTGAGGACAAGCCTTCAACCTGACGGGGCAGGCTTCACCCTGGGGGATCCCATGGTAGGAGACTGACTTCTTCAGTTCGGCCATTTCCTTTAGTCAGACCACCACAGATGCCCGTGTGCAGGAAGTGGTCTCTCACGGGTATTCCCTCTCATTCCTTAGACAGGCCCCCTGCAGTTCTTTTTACACAGGCACTCCATCAGACCCAAGCAAAGCCCTGCTCCTCCAGACGGCCATTGAGTCCTTGCTGCACTCTGGAGTGATAATTCAGGTCCCAGCGAGGGACCGGTTATTACTCTACCCTTGGTTCAGAAGCCCAACGGGTCTCATCGGCTTATCCTTAATCTCAAATCTCTGAACAAGTTTATCAGAGTGCCCAGGTTTCGTATGAAAACCCTCCACTCTATCGTTCTAGCTATGGAACCTGGGGACTTTGTGGTGTCTCTGGACATTCAGGACGCTTACCTACATGTACCTATAGTGCCCTCTCATCAGTGATATCTCTGGTTTGCTGTCCTACAGTAACATTTCCAATTTCATGCACTGCCTTTTGGGCTTGCTACAGCTCCGCCAAGATCATGACAGTTAAGGCAGCCCATCTTCGCTGTCAGGGTGGCAGACTAGTCCCATACTTGGATGACCTCTGACCTCATGGTGTTAGCACACTCTCCAGGGGTACTTCACCGCCATCTTCAGATAACCATGGCCTTTTTTACAAAAACACAGCTGGTACATATGGGAGCCCTTCTGGATTTTCAAGTTCAGAAAATCTTTCTGACAGCAGAAAAAATCTCCACACTGCAGCAACGAGTGCACAGGTTGCTCCAGTTGCCAAGTGTCAATTCACTCAGCATTGCAGACATTGGGGTCCATGGTATCCACCTTTGACATGGTGGAGTTCGCTCAGTTCCACTCCAGGCCCCTACAATACTTAATCCTCTCCAGGTGGAATGAGCTGATCCCAGGTGATGGTCCTCTCCGGAAGTTCATGTATCACTCTCCTGGTGGTTACAGACATCCCACTGAAACAAGGGTCATCCCTTCTGGATCTCAGATTGGGTGTGCCTCACCACGGGCGCAAGCCTCTGTGGGTGGGGCGCAGTGACCGGCCAGCACTCCTTCCAGGGTCATTGGAGTCCCACCGAGGGGGTCCTACCAATCAAGGTCCTGTAGCACCGAGCCATCTACAGAGCCCTCATTCGGGCTCAGAACTTTCTTTAGGGGAGACCAGTAGAAGTACAGTCTGATAACGCCACAGCGGTAGCCTACCTCAATCACCATGGAGGCACTAGCAGTCGTGCGGCTATGGCAGAAGTGGCATACATTCTCATGTGGGCAGAATGTCATCTCCTGGCCATCTCCGCAGTGCTCATAACAGGGATTCTCGCTGGTGAGTGGTCTCTACATCCAGAGATCTTTCATCTTCTGGTGGACAAATGGGGTCTACTGGTGGATGTAGGCCTCATGACACAGCCACAGGCTTCCAGTGTATGGGTCCAGGACAAGGGACCATGATGCAGGCTTCATGGACACCTTGTCCGTGAAGTGGACCTTCCATTTGTGGTAGCTCTTTCTTCCCCCCCCCCCCCCGTCTTGCTTCCTCCTTGGGTCCTTTGGAGATTTAAGCAAAATGTGGACATGGTCCTATTGATGGCTCTGGCTTGGCCCAAATGCCACTGGTACTCCAGTCTTCAAAGACTCTCCATTGACGCTCCTCTTCAACGTCTACATCCAGATCTGGCCCGTCTGCCTTTGACGGCATGGCTCTTGAGACATCCCTCCTAAGGTCCAAAGAGTTTTCTCGCTCCGTGTGTCAAGACCGAGTGCCTAAGCCAACCTCTGCCCAGATCTATCACCGTGTGTGGCATACATACTTCCACTGGTGTGCTACCAGAAACTATGACCCTCAGGTTTTTCGGGTTTCTCAGATCCTTGCCTGTCTTCAAACTGGATTGGATTTCCGACTTAGTCTGGCATCGTCTCTGCTCTGTTCATCTGGTTCCAACACAGAATTTCTCCACTGCTGGATTGTTAGGATCTGCAGTCAGCAGATCTTGGTTGCAGTTCCCAGTCTTAGTTGCTACCAGGACATTGCATTTAATCTGGTCTTGTCTGTGTAAGCTCATAGCCTGTCATTCCTGTCTGTGTGCTGATCTCATGTGTTCATTAATTACTGTCTGTGTGCAGTATCAGCTGCACACTAGTTAAATGTCTTGTCTGTGTGCACAGGCCAGCTTCATACTTGTATGTCATTTGGGAGGCTGCAGAGCTTGCTCTGAGTGAACCCTGTATCTGTTAAATTACAGCCAGCCCTTTACTCCATGCCGGTGATAGTTTCACATGTTTCCGATTCTGGTATTGTCTCCTGCATCCAGTCGAATATCCAGGCTGCCTGTTATCTTCTATACCTGCCATTTGCATCATCCAGGCAGCACAAGTTCACTCCTGCGTCCTTGGTACACAAGCCAGTGTACTCATGCTTGTGTGAACCCGGTGGCATAGGCCGCAATCCAGTGTCCTCAGTGCACAAGTCAGTGTACTTGCGCTTGTGTCAACTCGGCGGCACAAGTTGTAATCCAGCATACTTCCTCCAGTCTTCTGTTACAGCAGCCAGCCAAGACACTTCCAACCCCCAAGGCTGCTATCGGCCCAAAGGCCGCATCTCATCTTCAGGCCCACAGGCCACAGCCAGCCAAGGCACTTCCAGCCTGCTACCGGCCCAAAGGCCGCATCTCATTCCACTGGTCTAGGCTTCAGCCACTCTAGCAATATCAGCAGGTTTACACTACTAGATGGCCGTATCAAGCCAAGGTTATACCAGCCCTCAAGGTGGTTGCGGGACAATACCCTATGAAGTCTTACCCCAGGATTAACATTATTACTGGCGCTATATATATATATATATATAATATATATTTAACTTTTTCATTTGCAGGGTATTATTGTGGTCCTCAATCATGGAGCCTGGTCAGAATCCGGCTCAGATTCTGGTTGCCCAAATCCAGCTATTGACTGACACAAGGTGTAGGAACTTTTCCTCCAATTGGAGGAGACTCGTGGTGCCACCGCTCCCACTATCAGGAACCAAAATATTAAATTTGCCTGAATGGTTCTCCAGAAACTGGAAGGATATTCTGGACTTCAGAGAGAGCTGTAAGCTCTACTTCAGACTCCGGTCCAGGTCCTCGGGTTCTGAGACCCAACAAGTAGGCATAATAATGTCTCTACTACAGGGCGATCCACAAACCTGGGCCTTTGGTCTTCCCTCATCCAATCCAGCCTTACAGACAGTTGAGGCATTTTTTTACTGCTTTAGGGTTGCTCTAAGACGACCCAGCTAAGGCGGCCATGGCGGAGGCAAGTCTTAGGTCACTAAAGCAGGAGAATAGAGCTGCAGAAGATTATTATATGGAGTTCTGCAAGTGGGCTGTCGATGCAGGATCCAGCTTTACGGAGCAAGTTTCGTTGGGGTTTATCAGATGAAATTAAGGATATTCTAGTCCAGTATCCTGCCCTGAGTTCCCTGGAAAAACCTCATGAACTTGGCTATTTGTGTCGACCGACTGCTTCGGGAATGCTGAGTAGAGAAGGTTACCTTCTCAACCCCCTCGATCTCCTTTGTGGATGGCTCTGACTCGGAAGAACCCATGCAGTTGGGAGCATTTCGTCTTCCGCCAGAAGAGAAACTTAGTTTGGGTCCTACATCGTGAGGAATTGTCATTTCTTCTCCTACAGTGTGCTTTGGCCCCAGTGGTATTGGGGTTATCCTGGCTGAAGAAGCATAACCCTGTGATCCAGTGGCAGACCGGAGAGATTCTAGAATAGGGTACATCTTGCTTCTCTCAATGTATGTCCTGACCTATTCGTCTGGTTTCTGCTGCTGTCTCCTCATCAGTTCTGGATCCATATCATGACCTGGCCGAAGTTTTCTCTAAGAAAAACGCTGATGTCCTACTGCCTCACTGTCCCTTCGACTGTGCCATCAATTTGTTGCCCGGTGCCTGGCTTCCCAAGGGCCGATTTATATGCCTTGTCCATTCCGGAGGGGAAAGCCATGCAGGACTATATTCAGGAGGCTCTGGATAAAGGCTTCATTCATCTGTCTAAATCCTCAGTGGGAGCGTGGTTCTTTGTCCAGAAGGATAACGGATCCCTCCGACCCTGAATTGACTTCCGTGGACTGAACAAAATCACAGTCAAGAATGCATATCCATTGCCGCTCATCTCTGTGCTCCTTGACCAACTGTGTGAGGCGTCCATCTTCTCTAAAATTGATCTCTCAGGTGCATATAATCTCATTCTCATCATAGAAGAGGATGAGTGGAAGACTGCTTTAACACCCATTCAGGACATTTAGAGTATCTAGTTATGCTGTTCAGCCTCTTCAATGCCACAGCCGTGTTTCAAGATTTTATTAATGAGGTGTTAAGGGATTTCTTGAGTCTTTGCAGTGGTTTATTTGGATGACATCCTCATCTATTCTAAGTCCATGAAGGAACATCGGAGACTTGTCTGGCAGATCTTGCGAAGATTACTAGATAACAATCTGTATGGCAAACTGGAGCAGTGCGAGTTTGATGTTAGGGAGGTGTCATTCTTGGGCTACAGTATTTCCTTGCAAGGTGAAGGCCATCCTGGACTGGGAGAAACTCACTACATTGAAGGCCATTCAGCGGTTTCTAGGGTTTGCAAATTATTACCGCAGGTTCATAAAGTGCTTTTCCGCCATAGCCTCCCCCATCGTGGAGCTAACCAAAAAAAGAGCTGAGTTCGCAAACTGGTCACCTGGGGCCATTCGAGCCTTTGACACTTTGAAGGCGGCTTTTGTGTCTGCTCCTGTCCTCCAGCATCCAAATCTAGAGCTCTTGTTCATTGTTGAGGTCGATGCTTCTCAGATTGGAGTGCTATCCTTTCTCAAAGATATCAAGGCCGGTAAGCTGCACCCATGTGCCTTCTTCTGCAGGAAATTCACCTCGGCAGAGAAGATTTGATGTGGGCAACCAAGAGCTGTTTGTGATTAAGTGGGCCCTTGAGGACTGGAGGCATTGGTTAGAGGGGGCTAACCATGTGGTGACAGTTCCTACAGATCATAAAAATCTGGCCTA
Source organism: Taudactylus pleione (assembly GCA_031769625.1). Lineage (NCBI taxonomy): Eukaryota > Metazoa > Chordata > Amphibia > Anura > Myobatrachidae > Taudactylus > Taudactylus pleione. Next base: position 1,992,155 of record JAUIMM010000559.1, on the reverse strand, counting down.
CATTGAGACAGCGAAGAGGCAGACACGATGGGCTTTTATCTAAACCCGCTTTAATTGTGATTTCGTTCCAACCTGGGTCCAAGAATATTAAAGCGGATGACCTGTCTCCAAAGCTTCTCTGTCGGTCAATTTCCTAGGGCTTTGGAAGAAACCATAATTCCGGCTTCCAGAATCCATTGTGCAGTCACCAGGACCCTGGCAGATTCTCTCAGGGCTTGTCAAACTGAAGCTCCTCGTAGTAAACAATCAGATGTGGTTTTTGTCTCTGAGAGACTTCGTATAGCTGTGTTGAAGGACTTTCATTCCTCTAAGGTAGGGGGTCATCCTGGCATTTCTAGAACATTTAGAACTTCTGTCTTGATCTGTGTGGTGGCCGTCCATGTTTAGAGACACTCGTGACTTTTGTCCTGGCCTGTGATGTATGTTCTAGAAATAAGACCCTCAGGACTACTCCACAGGGTCTGTTGTGTCCTCTTTCAACGCCCTATAAACCATGGACCCACATTGCAATGGACTTTGTCGTGGACTTTCCTGTGTCTTCTTGTTGTGCTGTCATCTGGTCCATCATAGACCATTTTTCCAAAATGGTTTATTGCATTCCTCTTGTTAAGTTACCATCTGCCAAGTAGTTGTCTGCACTGTTCCTACAGCATGTATTCAGGCTCCATGGGCTTCCAGTTTATATCGTCTGAAATTGGGAGATATTTGTTGCTTGAATCTGGAGGTGCTTATGTGCTGATCTGGGCATCAATGTCAGCCTGTCATCAGGGTATCACCCACAGTCCAAAGGGCAGACAGAGCAGGCCAATCAATCCCTGCAACAGTACCTCTGCTGTTTCATCTCAAATTGCTAAGACAACTGGGCTTCACTGTTGCCCTTTGCAGAATTTGCCTGTAACTACTCCTGCCATTCTGCTTCCTTCGTCTCTCCCTTCTGCAATTCTGGGATGCATCCTTGGAGCAATTCTTTTGAGCCCTCGACAAACAGAACACCTTCTTCTCAGTTTCTAGACTACAATCAATTTGGAGAAAGGTGCATCAGTCTCTCCTTCAAGCATCAGGTCGGTCCAAAAGGTGGGCTGACAAACATTGGAGGCCCTGTAATTTCAAAATAGGAGACTTGGTCTGGCTGTCAAGTAAAAACATTAATCTACGTCAGAGGTCACAGAAGCTGAGGCCCAAGTTCATTGGCCCATTTCATATTATTGCCCAAGTGAATCCTGTGGCCTTTCGACTGAGATTACCGAGGATTCTTGGGATCAATAATGCCTTTCATTGCTCTCTGCTGAAGCTGGTGTTTCTTTACTCCCCAAGTTTTCTCTGAAACATCCGGCCAGGCCTCCACCTGTGCTTGTCCAAGGACGCCAGTAGTTTGTAGTGAAGATCCTATATTCTAGAAGGTCTCATGTATCTCTTCAATTTCTGGTCCACCGGTACAGGTATGGACCAAAGGAGCGTTCCTGGGTTCTGGAAAGCTCTTTGCATGCTCCTACCCTGAAGAAAAGGTTCTTCCATGACTTTCCGGACAAACAAGGGTCTAGTGCTTCCGTAAGGGGGTACTGTTAGGATCTGTGGTTAGCAGATCATGTAGATTGCAGTTCCCAGTCTTAGTTGCTACCAGGACATTGCATTTAATCTGGTCTTGTCTGTGTTCGTTCATTGCCTGTCATACCTGTCTGTGTGCTGATCTCATGTGTTCATTAATTACTGTCTCTCTGCCCAGTATCAGCTGAACACTAATGAATTGTCTTGTCTGTGTGCACAGGCCAGTTGCTCACTGGTCTGTCATTAGGGAGGCTGCAGGGTTTTCTCTGATTGGACCCTGTATCTGTTAAATTACAGCCAGCCCTTCACTCCATGCCGGTCATAGTTTCACATGTTTCCAGTTCTGGCATTGTCTCCTGTATCCAGCCCTCCTGTTATCTTGAATACCTGCCATTTGTGTCATCTGGGTGGCACGGTTCGCTTACCATCTGCCATTTGTGTCAACCTGATGGCACAGGCCGCAATCCAGTGTCCATGCACAAGCCAGTGTACTCGCACTTCTGTCAAAACGGTGGCACAGGCCACAATCCAGTGTCCTCAGTGCACAAGCCAATGTACCAGTGCTTGTGTCAACTCTGTGGCACAAGTCGTAATCCAGCATACTTCCTCCAGTCATCTGTTAAAGCAGCCAGCCAAGACACTTCCAACCTCCAAGGCTCCGACCCGCCCAAAGGCTGAATCTTAACTTCAAGCCCACAGGCCACAGCCAGCCAAGGCACATCTAGCACCTCAAGGCTGCTACCGCCCCAAAGGCCACATCTCATCCCACTGGACCAGGCTTCAGCCACTCTAGCCATATCAGTGGTTTATGCTACTACACAGCCACATCAAGTCAAGGTTATACTAGTCCTCAAGGCAGTTGTGGAACAATACCCTATGAAGTCTTACCCCAGGCTTAACATGGATGTTCACACCTTCCTTTTAGGAAGTCCTCTGTATACAAACTTTGTCCCTCCTGTGGCTCTGTGGGATTTGTCAGTGGTTCTCCATGCACTTCTTGGGCCTCAGATTGAACACCTGGACTCCATGGACATGAAATGGCTTACTGCAAGGAATCTAATGGCTATCGCGTCTGCCCGTAGGGTGTCCGATTTGGGGCTGCACAGTCGCTCTCCATTTCTGATCTTTCATCAGAACAGGGCTGTTCTTCAAACTCGCCCGGGCTTCCTTCCCAAGGTGCTTTCTCATTTCCACATTAATGGGTAAATTGTAGCCCGGCCTTCCAATCACCAGACCTCCTGGTAGGTGAGTTCTCCTTACATGTTGTCCATGCTCTGAGGAGCTACGTGGACCATACTGGTTCTCTCAGGAAAATGGATTTCCTCTTTGTCCTATATGGATTCCACAAGGAGGACTAGCCAGCTAACAAACTGACTGTTATAAATCCCTGGGAAGATTCACACAGGAAAGCTAGAAGATACCCCAGGATACTGGATGAGTGCTGGAAAGGTGCGGCCTTGGCCGAGAAACAGCCTAGAGGCTGATATACACCAGGCAGGTGGTCGCCTTAAGAGCTGATATGTACATGGCTAGTTACTGCCTTGAGAACTGATATACCTTGGCTGTTAGCAGCCTTGAGGGCTGATGTGTACTTGGCTGGGTGCTGCCTTGAGGGCTGTGTACTTGGTTGCAGGCCTGAGGGCTGACATGTACTTGGCTGGTTGCAGACTTGAGGGCTGATGTGTACTTGGTTGGTTGTAGGCCTGAGGGCTGATGTGTACTTGGATGGGTGCTGCCTTGTGGGCAGATAGGTACTTGGCTGGGTGCTGCCTTGAGGGCTGATGCAGTGGGAATTTAATAAGTCTTTCTTGCTGCTGGTGGGTGGCAGTGACTGCCATGGTAACAAAATGGGCACTCTGACACTGAGGTGTGGCTGAGCCTGCTGCGGTTTCTGGTAGTAGATGGAACACTTTAATGCAGAGGTGCGGTAGATGCTACCGAGATGTAGGTAACCGCTATAATGCTCAAACACTGACAAGAAGCTTACACTGCTGTGACACACAGGACCCGGAGGGCATGTACTGGACGCTATCACTGGCATCTGAGCAACCAACAAATGGACAACAAAAAAGAGACTCAACCAATCCAGTCAAGGCGGAGATGACTAAGCAGCCAGGTAGGAGGACTTCACGGAGTAGCAGCACGGCGTCCCTGTCTCCTAGCAGTGGGCCTGAGAGAACTGCCCGGAGCACTGTTGTCCAACAAGGCACAACGGCGGCTTGTGACAGTACCCCCCCTTGATGAAGGGTTAAGGAGCCCCTAGAACCATGCTTACCAGGGAAGTTCTCAAAAATCTTTTCAAGGCAGGAGCATGTAGAGGTCTCTCGTAAACCCAGGAGTGCTCCTCCGGCCCATACCCCTTCCAGTGAATCAAAACTGAATACCTCCTCGTGAAAAACTGGAATCCAAGATTCTCACCACAATAAATTCTTGATAGCCCTGGATGAGAACAGGCGAAGGTCTAGCTGGTCGTCTGGAAGATGGTTTGAGCAATGAAATGTATTGTATTGTTGATTTTGAGTGTTGGGTAATTTCAGGTGAAAGGCAACAGGATTAATCAGAGATCATTCGGAAAGGACCAATGAATTTAGGACCCAACTTCTGTGACCGTTGGCAAATGTTGATATTCTTAGAGAATAGCCAGAACAGATCTCCAACCTTGAAGCTGCATGGTTTATCGTGTCTGTCAGCCCATGTCTTGGAGTGACAAGATGCTTTGAGAAGGCAATAGCGAACCTTTTTCCAAACAGATCAGAGTCTAGAGACTGATGTAGAGAATGAAGTTCCAGTATAGACAGTCGCAAAATAATTAACTCTAGGCTACAGCCCAGAATTACAAAAATATGGAGAAACAGAGAAAGGTGAATGGCAAGAGTTATTGAAAGCAAATTCTGCTAATGGTAAATGAGAAACCCAATCAGTTTGGTATTTGGAAACAAAACACCGGAGATATTGCTCCAAGTCTAGACCTGTTCAGTCTATCCATTTGATGGAGTATGGTATCTGGAAGCCAAACTGAAGCTGATACCTAGAGCAGAACAAAAAAAATTTCCAGAAACGTGCAACGAATTAAGTCCATCGATCAGAAACCATGTCCACCGGTAATCCATGAATTCTGAAATATGTTGAATGAACAAAACATATAACTCTTTGGCAGAAAGTAGTTCGGAGAGTGGAATGAAATGAACCATTTTACTGAAACGGTCAACAACTGTCCAAATGACCAATCAACAATTGGATGAGTGGAGATCAACAATAATGTCCATAGCAATATGAGTCCAGGTTTTTGACAGAGTAGGAAGAGAAAGTAGAAGACCAGAAGGAGCAGAATGAGGAGATTTATTCCAGACACAGACGTCACAGGCCAAAACAATTTCACGAACATCTTGAAACATGGATTGCCACCAAACTGAATGGGAGAGTAACTCTGCAGTTTTGGAGATGACCAGTAGCTTTGGAGGGATGGAAGTCCGACTGAACTGCTTTGCAAAACTTCTCAGGGACAAAGAGTAATCCCGGCGGTTTACCAGAAGGAGCTTCAGACTGACAGACACAGAGCATCTTCTAAACTTCTAGTCAAGGCCAGATGGATATGAGAAGCGGGAATGATAGTCTCCTCTAAAACTGTAAAAGGCTGAATGGGTTGAAAGCTTTGTGAAAGAGTATACACTTTAAGATTCCTGGAGTTGGGTCAAAAATAAATAATATAGTTGAAACAAGTGAACAATAAGGCCCAACGTGCTTGCCTAGCATTCAATCCTAGCGGTCTCTCTATAAGCCAAGTTCTTATCCGTCAAACACTGTAATCACGTGATTAGCTCCCTCCAGCCAGTGCCTCCAGTCTTCAAATGCCAATTTGATAGCCAATAATTCCCAATAACCAACATCAGAATTCCTCTCGGCTGCAGCACATTTCCGTGAGAAGAAGGCACATGGATGAAATTTATTATCTCTGGGGTCCTTTTGAGATAAAATGGCACCAACACTAACTTTGGAAGCATCCACCTCAACAATAAATGGAAGATGCGGATTGGGATTATGAAGGACTGGAGCTGAAATTTAATGCAGATTTCAACAAATTAAATGTTTGAAGCATCTTGGCTGGCCAGTTGGTAGTATTAGCCCCTTTCCTAGTAAGTTCAACAATAAGAGCGACGATGGACAAAAAGGATTTAATCTCCGATAATAATTAGCAAAACGTTGGATGACTAAGTGTGGTAGGCTGAACCCAATCCAAGATGGCTTTGACTTTGCTTGGGTCCATGGAAAATCCTTGGGAGGAGATGTCCTATTTCAAGAAGGAGACCTCTTTCACCTCAAACTCACACTTTTTTGGTTTGTATATAAATTATTTTCTTGGAGCTTCTGAAGCATCTGTCACATGCTGGCAATGTTGTTTCAGAGACTTTGAGTAAATTACATCTAAATAAACAACAGCGAAAACTCCAAGGTAATTCCTCAGTACATCATTTTTGAAATCCTGGAAGACAGCTGGGGCATTGGAAAGACCAAACTGCATGACAAGATATTCGTAGTGGCCAGAATGGGTGTTGAAGGTTGTCTTCCTCCTTGATCTGGATCATATTATACGTCGCCCCGCAGATCAATCTTGCAAAAGATGGATGCTTTGCGAAGTTGGTTAAATAAAATGGATATTAAAGGCAGAAGGTAAGAGTTTTTGGTTATCTTATTCAATCCCCGATCTATAAATTGTCGGAGCGGTCCATCCTTCTTCTGCACAAAAAAGAACCCCCCCCCCCTCCAACCAGAGATTTGAATGGTCGAATAAAACCCTTTTCCAAAGCATCTTGAATGAACTCCTGCATAGCCTTGCTCTCAGGAATGGACAAGGCGTATAACCTGCCTTTGGGAAGTCTCTCTGGGCAGCAGGTCAACTGCACAGTCATATGGGCGATGCGGAGGAAGAGTGTCTGCTTTCTTCTTAGAAAACACCAGCTAAATCACTATAAGGAGCAGAATTCATAGATGACGAATCAGGCTGAAAAGTGGCAGCAAGTCGAACGGGAAGGACTAGACATGGTGCAGAGCAGGTGGATGCCCATTGAAGAACTTCACCTGTCTGCCAGTTGATAACTGGGTTGTTTCTTGAGCCATGGTAATCACAGAACCAGAGGTGCCAGAGGACACTGAAACAGAAGAAAAGTTATGTTTTCTGAATGTAAGGCACAAATGGACAACCGGATGGGAGGTGATTTTAAGTTAACTGCTATTTTGGACAAATTATTGCCATCTAAACCAATTACAGAGACCGGTTGAGGTAAAGGCTCAGAAATTAAACATAATGTGTTAAAAAAAAATGAAATGTTCATAAAATTATCCTCTGCACCACTGTCCAAGAAGGCAGAAATGGGAAATTGTTTATCATGAACCTGGATTACTGTGGGAATAAGGCCTGAATTATTGGGAGAGATGAATGCAAGGCCTAGACATAGCTCTCCCTGTACATCTAGACCTTGCCTTTTCCCGACTTTACTGGACAAACTAAGGTGGTATGTCCTTTACCACCACAGTACAAGCATAACCCTAGTGATCTTCTGCGCTTCTTCTCGGAGTACAGGTGGAAAGCCCCTAGCTGCATAGGCTCCTCTTGATCAGGAGGGGTCACCCAGACCGGCAATTGTGGAGTGGACATAGACAGTTCTTTCTCTAGTCTACGCTCCCAGAGTCATCGGTCAATATGAATGGCCAGGTGCATAAGACCATCCAAAGATTCAGGAGCATGGTCTTGAACAAGAATGTCCTTTATTTGGTTAGAGAGACCGAAATTAAACTGACTCTGGAGCGTGGGATTGTTCCATCCTCAATCCACTGACCACTTGCAAAATTCCATGCAATAGTGTTCAGCTGCTCTCTGCTCCTGTTTTAAGGATCAAAGGCTAGCTCAGTGTTTAAAACCATATGATCGACTGTCATTTGCTCCTAGACGTTACCAGGTTTTCATTCCAACCAGCCAGATTGGACAGATATCTGACAGAAAATTGTATAGTGGATGCCCAGTTTTACTTGCACTCCGCGGTCTGTATTGCAAAGTGTCAATGTCCAAAGGTCCCCACAATGCAACGGGTTTCACCCGCCATAGCAGGCTTCGTCAGGCTTTGATTAGGATAGCTCCTACCTGCACTAGGTATCCTTATATTGGTAATTAATAGGTACTTAAAGTATCCGAGCACCATTTAATGAACAGGTGAAAGGTCTTCATAGCTCATTTTTTTTTTTTTACTTTAACATCAAGCTATGTACACCATATACATCGAAAGACATAGACAACATAAAGATAAATTGTAATACTAAAAGCTGGGAATAATAGGATGAATTCCCATAAGGATGTGTCATTAGACTGGTAAAAATTTTGGTTATTTAATACAATACTGTTTATATGTTGATAATTGGTAGTTGTTAAGCAGTAGTAAAACTGGAATTTATATAATATACTGCGAGTATAATCAAAACATATATAAAGATATATTAAATGTATAAAAATGAAAAAAAAAATAAAGATCTAAAAATGTATCCTAGGGATTGGTGATATTTATATTTATGTCGATCATAAACAATGCCACATGGAAATAAGGGAATATTAATATACCGCATACTATGAAAGAATCAAAGAAATATATATTACATTTAATAGGAATAAAGGAGAGTTTACATTTGGGGCAGATAATAGATTGCCACAAGTGTTACAAGTCGTGGTCACGACTTGTCTCCCTCCAGAAATTCACCATTGCATGACGCTGTTGTTGAAGTTTCTTCAGCTGCTAGGTGATTGGCACGCCTCAGGACATCACATGCTATCCATGGCACTATGTGATTGGGCGGTCTTCCTATTTGTACACACTGGAATTTTGTCACCTCGCTGACTATAGCATTCCTGAAGGTTCACCCGGCTCAACCGAACCAGCAACTCCCGTGCTTTTACCGGCTCACCTGCCTCTCCTATGGCTTCCAGGCCATATCAGCAGCTTCCATGCTGTTACCAGCTAACCTGCCTTTCCTACGGCTCCCAGGCTGCACCAGCAGCTTCCGTGTTGCCACCACCTCACCTGTCTCTCTTACGGCTCCCTGGCCGCATCAGCAGCTCCCGTGCTGCCACCAGCTTTTAAGTTTCAGAACACTATTTTATACACAAACTTGTACACTAAATTGCATACTGGCTCTCAAAGCCTCGTCTATTACTTTCTTTCTTCTACAATCTGCTACAGGCTGCACCATTGGCTCACAAAGCCGCATCAATTGTGTACTTCCTGCTACCAACTCCAAGCCACACCACGGGCTCCGAAAACCTCATCAGTTACTTTCTTTCTTCTACAATTGGCTACAGGCAGCACCATCTACTCTCAAGCTGCATCAATTGGGTATTTTCTTCTGTTACCAGCTGCAAGCTGCATCAATTGGGTATTTCCTTATGTTATCAGCTCCAAGCTGCCCCATCGGCTCTCAAAACCTCATCAATTACTTTCTTTTTTCTACAATCGGCTTCAAGCCGCACCATCGGCTCTCAAAGTCTCATCAACTTCTTTCTTTCTTCTCCTACTGACTCCAGGCCGCACCATCAGCTCCCAAAGCTGCATTAAATGAGTAATGTCTTTTACGACCAGCTCCAAGCTGCACCATCGGCTACCTAAGCTGCATCAATTTAGTACTGTCTTCTACAGTTGGCTCCTAGCCGCTCCATCGATTCATCAGCCACATCATTAACTCTCAAGTCTCCTGCATACCAGTTTCTGTTCCTGTCATTCCTCTCTCCATTGAACCCCATTGTATTTCCATGTGAACCTCGATTTCCCTGCGTTTTAAGACCAGACTGCCGCCTAAGTGTTGGTGAACGTCTCGTTCTAAGGGAACAACGGGCGGTTGTTATTGGCAGAAGACCTCGCTAGCCTGGGTTTTAGGCGTTCACACGGAGCAGGCTTTGGGATTCATAACAATAAGATGATTAATTAGAACAATAAATAGCTGCATGAAGATGAGTCAAACGTGTACATATACACAGACATGGATAGAAATTAAATACCACCTGCGCTTACTCTTGGGGTGTTGTATGAGCAGCGGGCACTTGGAGTAATTCCCACTCCTAATTGGCATACGTAAAACAGTGGTTGTGCCTGCACTTGATAGATGATGAGGCAGTTGTGAGATTTGATGAGTAAAAATAACTAAGTATAAATGGTAAGTAATATGTTTATTGATAAGGTGCAGAATTAATTTGGAGTCACAGTGCTCCTTTTCTGCTGAATTCTTGTGATGCAAGGTGGGTAGGGGGATGGTGTCTGATAACTGGATTGAATCTGGAGGTCCCTAGTGCCAATAGGTTGGGACCAATAATAGTTAGGGGGGGTTATATGTGTATATCACAATGGATATGACCATAAGGAATAAGTCATTGTCACATGGAGCATCCAAAATAAATAGTGAATATACATTGAAAACATTTATAAGGAGAAAAGTAATAGAAAAAGTCTAGGTAGTGGCGCTGTGGAGGGGCAGCGTCCTGTGCCCTCCGGTCCATCAGCTTACCCTATGTCCTGCAAATAACCACGATCCTCCACTGTCCTGGATGATTGTCAACCCGCTACCTCCTGGTTGAGTGTGTGCCGTGTTACACACTCGCTATGGATCCTTCCTATTCACCGGCAGTGAGGTTGTCTGACTGAGCCCATGCTTCCTTGCTATCGCGTGGTCCCGGCTGACTGGTGAAGGGAGACTTGGGGGATGTAGTTCTGTTATGCAGCTTGCCGGGTATGCACATGCGCTGTGTGCCGGATGGAGTCAGTGGATTAGTTGGTAAATTCGCTGGTAGTTAATGTATAGATAATGGTGTGGATAGGATTGTCTTTGTCCAACGCGTAGCGGCTGGTTAGCCTTCTTCAGGGACTTGGTGCAAGTGAGTTGGTAGTTCCTTTATATGAGGAGTGGTGATGACGCAAGTCATGATGATTGACTGTTATCATGGATGCAAATCATGGGGAAGTAAACAAAGTTGGGTGACTGGTTGCTGTGCAGCACATGGACCTTGCATGGGATTCTTTATGTATATGGCTAATTGCGCCACAGTTAGAGACTTGCAGTAAGTTCTGTGGATAGCGGGATATTGTACATAAAGAATTTATGAACTAATTAGTGCGTGAGCTTATTTGTGCCTTGTCAATTTTATGAATAATAATGCAGTAAATTAGAATAACTGAAGTTACCTGAATAAAGGATGCAGTTAATAGTATGACTGCATAGCTGTTACTCATGGCATAGTCCGTTGTATGGATATTATCCTTATACTGCTAAATTTGTGGCGAATATCGATATAGACTGCATTTGGTGTGTAGTGATGGATCAGACCCTTCTTATCAATATTGCATTATTCACTGTTGTGACTGACTATTGCATCTGGATCGCCTGACTAAAATCAATATGGTAAACATACTTAGAAAACATGCTTGCATGAATCTGTGTTTTATTTGAGGTAATACCTGGGTATTATGAGTTAGTATGTGTAAAGGGGAAAGTTAGATAAAATGTGAATATAATGGATGGTGATCAATGGATATGCAGGTAGATTGTTATACAACAACAATTGGTTTAGGAAGACAGTAGTGAGAACTATTTGGCAGCTGTTAAAGTGGACCATACTGGGGTATGGTGATCAATAGTTGATTATTTATTTGACTACGTTATCAATGTTCAGTCCTCTTGGTGTTTGTGTCTTGTGTGAATATCCATTTAAGTTCTTCTTCATCTAGGTGTTTCTCAAAGTTTCCACCCCTCCAGTCCCCTAGGGTCATTGTTGTGGATATCTTTGAAGTGGCTTGAGAGGCTGTGGGTGTATACACAGACATATACATATATTAACAATCAACAATCTGCTAACAAAAGAAGAAACAAACATTTATGAATTAGTAACCCTTACCCCTGATGGATTAAATATTGATTTAGAAATCACACCATTCCTAAAATAGTCAAATATTTCCATATGGAAGCTTCTACTCTATATTTTCTTCCCATATTTCTCCCTTTTTAATAATAAAAAGGAATACCTCTTTATATAATATCCAGTTACTCTTTTATACTCTCCCATCTATCTCATCTCTTACTACACAGTCCTTATTATATGGTGGTCTTATCAAAGATTCAACTCCAATTTCTAGTTACAGAAGCAATCTCCTCTTAAACTAAATCAATTAGCACTTTCTCCTTCTTTTCTAAAGACCCTCCCGCATATAAATAGCTTGTTTATTTGGACACCATTACACAATTATTATAGTTCTCTTGACTAGTACTCTTTCATTTATGTATGTGTGTTTGTAAATATACTATATGTTTGTCTGTGTATATGTACCCATCTTTCTTTGACTCATCTTAATGCAGCTATTTATTGTTCTAATTAATTAATCATCTTATGTGGCATTCTATTATCTCCACCAAATATAAACTCTCCATTATTCCTATTAAATGTACTATATATTTCTTTGATTCTTTCATAGTATGCGGTATATTAATATTCCCTTCTTTACATACGGCATTGTTTATCATTGCCATAAATATAAATATCACCAATCCCCCGAATACATTTTTATATTTTTATGCATTTAATATATCTTTTATATATTTTTTGTTTTGATTATATGATCAGTATATTATATAAATTCCAGTTTTCTTATTGCTTAAACAACTACCAATTATTAACATATAAACAGTATTGTATTTAAACAACCAAAATGTTTACCAGTCTAATGACACATCCTTATGGGGAATTCCTCCTATTATTCCCAGCTTTTAGTAGTTTTTAGTATTTCAATTTATCTTTGTTGTCTGTCTTTCTATGTATATGGGGTACATAGAAAAGATAAATCAAGTGCTTGAAATTGGATAGTGTAACAAATATGTAGCACAATACCTGTAAAAAAGGTGGTTAAATGATGTTTATAGCCACTTTTGTAAGCTTGTAGGACAAGTGTATGGGGTTCCGGTTTGGTGTCTGTGCGGTGGAAGGTAGCACTCGTAACTAACTTTCCCATCTCTGCTTACCTTCCAATCTTCACGGCAGAGTCGCCGGCTACTTCACATGTATGTTCACTCTGTCTTCCGCTTACTGCAGTGCAGGGATAAACAATCTGTGTGTTTGCTGTTGCGGTGCTGGAGCGTGTCCTTAACGTTTGCTGTGTCCAAAGCTTTCCAAAGCATTTCAGGCACATATGCCCTTTGTCAAGGATAGAAATGGTGAGCAGTGATCTCCTTTTATTCTGAAAAAACTTTGATTAGACAAAATGGAAATCACCTGGATTTCCTAATTAAAAAAGGCGGTACCCATGTGCTGTTTCTTAACATGGTTACAAATGAGGTATTGTGCTTTAAATGTGTAAGTGTATTGTAATAAAATATAATATTGGTAAAAACAAGTAATGATTATGTAAATAAAATGGAATGATTTGAACAATAAAATAGAGGTGTATGTATTTAATAAGTCTAAAGGAATAAAGAAAAGTTGAAGATAATACAGCGCCACCTGGATAATATTTATATAATGGTAAGTAATTATATTAATATACCTCTATTCACTCCACCACTCGGTTATGGGTGTCAGCCAACACAAGAATTTTTAAATAGTAGTGTTAATCTGCTATTATAAAGGAAAAGATAAGTTTAAAGTGGACTTGGTGCAAGGCGACAATCGTGCTCATGTACAATACATAAATGATTATATAAATAAATAAATATACAAGTGAGTAAAACTATTTTAAGTGAATAAAAGAACGATTTTGTAAAAAAGTGATGAATTAATTCCCAAAAGAGGAGAAATATAGTAACACTTAAAGTTTATATTGATAAAGTGACAGTGCGGAAATGTATAAAACCGTGCTAGGTAGTACAGCTTCTGGGATAGATGTAAATCCTCTTATATATTTCTATATAGCCAACTAAGATAACATGTATTATGACCAGTTTAAAAGGAAAATATTGTTTAATGAAATAAAAAATACTAGATACACATAACAATATATACACGTAAAAATATAGCAGGATATATTAAAAAAATTTAATTAATTATAATCAGCATAATACATAAAATAAATATTAAATTATGTATTAAAATCAATGAGTGATAGAAAGTACCAAGTGCTTATCTTTTAAATAGATAGATCTTATTCAGGCAGGTTCATGTAAAGCAGGTATGGATCTCTCCAACGCGTTTTGTCTGTCGCCCAGACTTCTTCAAGGGTAATGTGGCTCCATTAAAGATTTAGGGACTATATATACCACACTAATTGGTGTTCATTAGTGGTAATCAGTGACATCACTTCCTCTGAGTAGTGATGTCCTAATTTGGCTAAAATTCATAAATAAACAAATGTATCATACGGTTTAGCATATATTTAAGCTAGACGCTTGTCTAATAGTTATTTTAGTTAGTTAGCAAATCTCTCCTCGCTTTATCTTTTTAACATCGGATGCCAGGGGACTTCCGCCCTTAGTTGTTAGTGTTTCTGTCCATAGTTATTGGGTATATTTGTCAGTTCCGCCCTCACTCTACACACCGTATCCGGTTGGCGTTTCATGTGTCCTCCGCGCGTGTCATATCCTGTTGATGCGATCTCTGGTATCCTAAGTGTATGTGTTGCGCCCGATGGCTAGCTACATCACTTCTGCCCCTTCTCCCTGTGGGTCCTTTCACGTCACCTCCGCCCTTTCCCTGCTGGCATAGCGTCATCATCCCGTCTTTAGTTTCAACCACGTTTCTCACGTGATCCAGCATACGCATATTTCTGTTTCATCGTGAAATCGGTAGGGGTACATCCCTGTCGCTCTACTGTAGGCCGCCATTTTTATGGTTATCTTATAAGGGAATTCTAAAAAGAAAGATATTAATGGCAATAAATTAAAGAATTCACTATAATGGGTTGTGTCCCCAATAGTTGTTTTATAAATGCATTTCAGAGATGCATAATTTCAATTGATTAAAACAAATTATAAATCCAGTGTTAAATTTGACATATCTTAATGCATAATCTATTAGCTTAATGTTGTCATCTAATCACTATTTTGCCCCAGTTAATATAAATACATTTTAACAAGCATATTCAGCACAGTACAATAGATGAGTATTTTTATATATTGACAGTTTAAAAGAATTTTAACCCGTTAAGGACAACCTAAACAAAAAATATATATACAAAATTACTACTAATAATTGAACGAAAATGTTCCTGCTATATTCAATTTGTATGATATATTCATACTCATAGGTTTACACATGATTGTAAAGCATATAAGAAACTGAGAATCGTTTTATAAATATATTTCTGGCTTGGAGCTTATATATAAATTCTCATTTTTATATGGACTCAGGAGAGAAGTCTACTTCGAAATATTCAATTAATTAGGTCATAGTTCTTTTTTGATTATTGTCCAACAATTTTGTTTGTTCATTATTCAAAAACTGTCTCATGACTTCTAATCCTGGAAATAGGTGCAGTCTTTTAAAGAATGATGACTAAGGTCTCAATTCACTTCCTCCGATAATGGTTCCAATTCGTCTGGAGTTCTTCATACCAAGCACTGGTGACTGGGTCAGTGACTTTGGCTGCGGACTGTCACACATCAGGAGTCGCAGCCAGCACTCAGCGGGGAAAACAAGGGAAGACTGCTCCCTGCATGCAAGGAACCGAGGGTTCACGGCTGTCACCATCGGAGCAGAAGGCCTCCAGCCGTACTGCCAGTGGAGGCTCACATTTTAACCGCGCTCACCACTAGACCACCAGGGATTGCTATATGGAGCAGAGGTTGCTTCATAGCAGTGGTGGCCATGTTCCCTGATAGTATTGCCAGATGGGCGAGTCTGGCGCTTCCCTGTTCACCCCTCCTCCACCTGTGAGGTGCACTTTCCCTATGAGGCCAGTAAGCCCTAGACAGATCTCCCCCCCCCCCCCCCAAGATGCCGAGCGGCCATTTTACAGCATTGCCTGCCCCAGCTTTGGAGATAGAAGCTGGGAAACTGTCTCTTCTGATAAGCACAGCTGCTGGGAGCAGGCTAACTCACTGCTCCTACCTGCTGTTTAGGCTGGTTTGTTGAGCTTGTTTAGCCCACATGTATCTGCATTAAGTAGTCTGTGTGTCTGTGAGTAATACTGCTTTATACTGAAATTCCGGGTCTGACCCAGAGGTTGGAACAGGGTTCAGATCTGGATTTTCCCTGCCGCCGACCCAGGATATTCCCAAGTCGGCGCTGTTCACACCAGAGCCGGGTCTGCAGAGACCCGGCTTTTTCGGCATTGAAGTGGATGCTTGGAGATGACATCATCTCCAAGCGCCACTGAAGCCAGCCAATCGGCAGGCATGCGGCACAATCCAAGGCACCGTGACCTGGATTACGCTGTTTACAATGCAGGGTTTCACAGGTTATTCCTGTGTTAAACCCTGCAAGTTAAGTAGGCTGGATTATCGGGTCACTGGACCCGGCAATCCAACCCTTTCCCCTTTTACACCAAGGAGCTACCCGGGTTAACCCTGCAATAACCCGGGTTTTAGCTCTGGTGTAAAAGGG
Source organism: Taudactylus pleione (assembly GCA_031769625.1). Classification (NCBI taxonomy): domain Eukaryota; kingdom Metazoa; phylum Chordata; class Amphibia; order Anura; family Myobatrachidae; genus Taudactylus; species Taudactylus pleione. The sequence continues at coordinate 1,976,056 of JAUIMM010000559.1, read as the reverse complement.
GTATAAGTGTACTTTTACTTGTGTCTGTAGCTGCTGTTACTGGTCACTGATGGACATCCCTTGCATGGGTGAGTACATCTATATCTCTGGATCTGGGGCAAAGGAAAGAGATTCCGCGCAGAAAAAAAACCAATGGTAGTAAATAAATTTCTTAATAAATTCTTAGGTACCAATGTTATAGGGTATATTCAGTTAGTTATCTGTCAACAAATGTCTAAAAATCAATCAATCTTTATTAATTTCATCATTTTAAATAGTGTTCAATCAAAAGGCGAAATATTAATTAAAATCATAGTGCATATAGTTGTAATGCGAAAAAGAAAAAATAGTTAGAAAAGTGTATTTTAAAATTCCCTTTCACTGCTGGTCATTTGGAATATGATTGCGATACCGATTAATTTTAATCCTCAATATATAAGATTTAAATTACTCCTGAGTAATTGAATAGCTGTTTTATTTTTTAGCATTCCTAAGTGTCTATAATATTATGTGTCACTATGATATCATTGATCTATATAGCTATTTATATAGTGTGATGTTAATAGTGGCATAATAAATCAATTGTTTTCCGTGGGAATACAATGCAGTACTAGCTATAAATATTCTCTTACAGTATAGATCTGCCAAGCTGAAGAGTTGAATCCAAAATATGCAATTTTGTGTCCACAATATCCACAGTATCTAAATTTTAAACTGATATGCATTCTTTTGTCATTGATACTTTCTCACTCTAAGCCACAGTACCTGATTATGTAACCAGGGCTGGATTAATGGGGGCGGTCGTCCCTGGGCCCCCACATGTAAATGACCCACACAGCCATCGGGGTTAATGTGGGCCAGAGGAGGCAGAACAAGTTCTGCCTCGACTGGCCCACCTCAGCCTGGCAACGCAGGGAGGCTCCATTTGCCAGGCGCCAGCTGAGATTTTGTTACCAGTGGGTGCCCAGCTCCCTCCCCACAGCAGCAGTCAGAGCCGATCACTGGAGCTCACTTGTGAGCTCTGGCTTCCAGCTCCCACAGTGCACTATGGGAGAGACATCATGACGTCTCTCTATCATAGTGCAGACGAGCAGGTTGTTGTTTTTTTGTGCAAGCAGCTTTACTACTGGGGAGGGCATTACTATTGGGTGCTCTACTACTTGGGGTGGGGCACTACTACAGAGGGAGCAATACCACTGGGGGCATTACTACTGGGAGCATGACTACTAGGGGCACTAGTAATGGGGTATTGCATAGGGGGCACCACTCTTGGGGGCACTACTACTGGGTGCACTGCATAAAGGGCACTACTACTGTGGTCTCTGCATATGGGGCACTGACACTACTGGGGGCACTGCATAAGGGGCACCATTACTGTGGGCTCTGCATACCCCCAGTTTGTCCACCCCCCCAGTTGTGCATACCCCCAGTTTGTCCACATTTAATAGGGGCCTCTGCATGTTTGTTGCCCAGGGGCCCACACAGACCTTAATCCGGCCCTGTATGTAACCATTAAATTCAAGCCTCTCTTGTAGTCCCTGCTTTCATTTGCACAAAGATTGATTGATTTTTAGACATTTGTTGACAAATAACTTACTGAGTACTGATCCAAAGAGTGAACCACAATAAATACTCTGCTTCTTTTCTTTGTTATATATTATGTTTCTAATTCAGAGCTTTTGGTAGCACCTCAAATATAAAAATATTAAACTTTGACTTTCATATAAGCACATATGATGCGAGTTTTGGGTCAAAGATACATTTTTTTTCTCTGTCAAAAAGACATTAACTAATACATACCTATACTGGTGCGGGTCAATAAATTGTGTATGTAAGTAAAATAAAAATTATACTACATAGTTGTGTTGGTGGTGCTCCCCAAATTCAAGAATCAATAATACATGGACTACTGTTATCTGGTGAGTCATCTATATCTCTACTGACACTGCCTAAAGACCCTTTTTGTTTTACATACCCTCTCTGATTGGGTGTCTGTGTGTGGTAATTTCTGCGACTCACAGAATGTTCAGAAATAAAACTACAAAAGGAAGTAAGTGCCACAGCACTGCCCACATGTAAGAAGGGTCTTAATGTAATTTCTCCACAGGATCCGGAGTCTGATGGCCTGTGTGTCTGTTGCTTTGGGGACCTGCAACAGGTAGTCTTCTAGTCAAGAACCGGCTTGGGCGTCACGATTGACTCAGGTAATGTCAGTTTGTAGACCGCATGATTGTCCCAGTACCATAGAGGGTTGGGCTTTTATGCCAATCTCTGGTTCAGAAGACGGATGGCTCCTTTTGACCCATCCTCAATTTGAAACAGTTGAACAAATTTCCTCGGATTCCCAAATTTTGCATGGAGTCCTTTTGGTCCATCAGTTTAGCATTGGATCCGGGGGACTTTAAGGCATCATTGGATATACAGGATGCTTATAAGCATATCCCTATATGAACCAATTACCAATATTTTCTCAGGTTTACGATAAAAACAAACCACTACACTTCCTCCCTCTGGACAACATCTTGACCTTGCAAGCCAGAATATGCACCTTTTTCAGTCACGTCGAGTGTCCATTCACTCACGCATGCAGATTCTTGGGGTGTTGCTCCCAACATTCAATATGGTGGAGTATGTTTAGTAACACTCCCGGCCTCTCCAAAGACTCATTCTGAAAAGATGGATCAAGTCTCGCCCGAACCTCAAGGCTCAGACTCTAATTGTTCATCAGGAGGTACATCTCTGCTTACTGTGGTGGCTCCAGTCCTCACATCTGGACAAGGGGTGCCCCTTTTGGATCCAGGACTGTCCTACTCGCCACCGATGCAAGTCTTTGGGGGTGGGGGGCAGTGACTTGTCAGCTAACACTTCAGGGACAGGGCCCTGTGTCAGACACAACACCACCTTCAGGGTCATCTGATGAAGGTACAGTCAGGCAATGCAACCATGGCGGCCTACATAAACCACCAGGGCGGTAATCGCAGCCAGGGAGCCATGCAGGAAGTCAGCCAAATTCTTCACTGGGCAGAATGTCATCTCCCAGCACTGTCTGCTGTCTTCAGCCCGGGTGTACAACATTGGGAAGCGGACTTCCTAAGTCGTCGGCACGTCCATGCAGGTGAGTGGGTGCTGCATCCGGACATCTTCCAGCTCTTAGTCCATCGCAGGGGCCTGCCGGACATGGACATGATGGCGTCTCGTTTCAACCAGCTTCCAAGATACTGCTCCCGCACCAGGGATCCAGAAGCTTTCCTGGTAGATGCACTAGCGGTTCCTTGAACCTTCACTCTGATTTATATATTCCCTCCGATCTCAATGATTCCTCGGGACCTCCGCAAGTTCAAACTGGAGGGTGGCACTCTGATCCTGGTGGCTCCGGATTGGCCTCGGCGCGTGTGGTATTCTACTGGGCCATAAACTCCCGTCTGCGGCCAGATCTTCTGTATCGGTCTATGTTTCCATCCGGGCCTGGCCGGTCTTGATTTGACGGGTTGGCTCACGAAACATCCATCTTAAGAGCAAAACTGTTCTCTAGAAGGGTCGTTCGGTCCATGATGCAGGCTAGGAAGCCTTCTTTGGTGCGTATTTATCAACTGGTTTGGCATACCTATTTTTCTTGTTTGACTAAGGGTTTTAACCCCAGGTCTTTCCGCTTTTCCTGAATCCTTTCTTTTCTGCAATCAGGTTTGGATGTGGGCCTTAGGCTATCATCCTTGAAGGTCCAGGTTTCAGCCTTGTTTGACCTCTTCCAATGGCAGATAGCTCTGCTGCCGGAAGTGCAAACTTTTTCCCAGGGAGGTCTCCATGTTCAGCCATCGTTTGTCCCTGGTGGCTGCCTGGGACCTGCCTTTAGTTCTCCAAGCTCTCCAGTCGGCTCCGTTTGAGCTGTTACAAATGGTGGATTTGCACTGGCCCACGTGGAAACTTTCTATTAGCTGTCGCTTCAGCCTGGCATGTGTCTGATTAGAGTGCACTCTCGTGTTGCTCCCCATTCCTTGTTTTTCATTCAGACAGGGCCATACTGCAGACTCGCCAAGGTTTACTTTCTAAAGTGGTATCCTGCTTCCACATTAATCAGGAGATTGTACCTGCATTCCAGACCAGGGATTCGTTTCTGCCGGATACTTTGATGGATGTGGTAAGGGCTCGCCGGCTTTATGTTAAGAGGACCAGAGTTTCTCAAGTCGGACTCACTGGACAAAATTTACTAAGCGGCGGTTTCTATTCTATTCTAAACCCCGGCGTCTTGGTGGCGGGTTCTATTCTGTTCTAAACACCGGGGTTTTGCAGCGGTTTCTAAATGACAGCCCTGTTCTATTCTATTCTAAAATGTGTTTTTAGACTGTGGTTTGGCAGCGGTTTTGCTATATGCAGATTTACTAAGGCTGCAAACCGCTGCAAAACTGCCATCAAAACACAGGAGCGTCCCCGGCCATAGGGGACAGCTTTAGCATGTCCATGTGTCATCCCTGTGCCACCAAGTGGAGGAAGAAGAAAAGGAGATTTATGTCTTACCTGTTAAGTCTTTCTCTTCTACTCCATAGGGGGCATAGGGATGAGACTGGAGAGTCTGGGCACTAAATATATATGTAGCAATGACATAATTTTAAATAAAAAACTTGGGAAAAAATCGTTTAAGGTCCACATAAAGGTTCCAAATGCGCACTCATTGAGGAGACTGGACAGACCTTTTGCAATTATTATATAGTTCACAGGTTCTCAAACTTGGTCCTCAGGACCCCAAAGAGTGCATGTTTTCCAGGTCTCCTCACAGAATCACAAGTGAAATAATTAGATCCAGCTGTGGATCTTTTAAAATGCTAGATGACCTGGAAAACGTGAACTGTGTGGGGTCCTGAAGACTGAGTTTGGGAATGACAGATATAGTCCATCTGCTGATAAATAATTGTCATCAATTAGGAATGTAACAATAGTTGGACTCAACTCTGTCCACCTCTTACCTGCATCAGTGATTTTACTTAAATAACAGACAGTATTGCAGAGCAGAATTAAGGGTTTGGGAGTATGGGACACGTAATGCAGGGAACCCACTATGGACCAGGATCACACATAGATGCTCAAGGTCAGGTGGACACAAACACGAGTAGCGTTAGACATGCACAGGATAATGTACAGGAGAATCTGACACAGGGTCATGGACTTACAGGCTGGAGCCCACAATATAATGTGGGATGCAGTGAATATCCTGGCACATGGGATGCTGGCACTTAGAATACCAGCCTTGGAATCACGACACCTGTCAGAATCCCAGCACTGGCATCCTGAACGTAAGTAGCAGGGTTAGGGTTAGACACTAGGGGGGAGGGTTAGGGTTAGGCAGTAAGTGGGAATGTTAGGTTAAGGGTGTGGGTAGGGAGGGGTAGGAGAAGGGTTAGGATACATACTGACAGATGTCTGTCCTAACCCTGTTGAGATGCCAGGGTTGGGATTTTGATTGCTTGGATCCTGTACCCAAACATATAATGTGGCCCTTCTCACCTTACAGAAAAAAAGGAATTTGAGTTTGAGGACTTCAGCAGCTTTAGCTGTCCCCTAATTTCACCCCACCCCCATCATTTTTGATCTGGCTCTGTTGTACCCCCTATAGATCCTATGTAGACCATTAGATTGCAAAAATGTTTATGAATGCATTTTCATGAGAATATTTGAGAACACAAAAGTGTACATTACTGTCACACACCTATTTTATACAACAAGAAGGTGTGGCATTTGCAAATGAAAACTCAGAGGCAGGCTTTGCTTATCGAAGTTTCATTTCTCTAAACTTCTCAGGATATACATACATACAATATCAGAGAAATATAATGACACAACTGTAAGTACTTTAAGAGGGGATGTAGTCACCATCCCAGCTGATACCGGTGCCAGAAACCTGACAACAATTGAGATCAAAGTTCCAGAATACCGACCTTCAGCATCCCAAAGGTAAGTATTGGGGGTTAGGGGGAGGGTCAGGTACAAGGGGCAGTGGCAGATCCAGGGGGTGATCAGGGTGATCGCCTCCCACCTAACTATAAGGCATAGTCACATCCACTGCAGTGTGAAAGTCTTGTATTGATGCTGCAGGTTGGTGACCTGGGGCCAGCTGGCAATGTACAGTCAGCCCAGCCCGAGGAACTGGCAGTGGCACACGGCCGAAGCAAGATGACACACCCCCATCCCAGATCCTCAGTCTCTTGGAGGTGGACCCTGCACACAGCTCTCTGGAAGGTGAGAACAGAACAGGTACTGTGGCTGCCAGATGAACTGGTCAGGAAGTTGTTGGCAGAAGCTGGAAGCTGTCACTCACCTCGGAATGCACTGTTCTATTTACACTGCAGTTGCAACATCCGGCTGATGGCAGCTCTGTTAGGCTGCAGTGCAGTCAGTGGGGTGCAGATGCACAATGCTGATTGGTTAATGGCTCCAGCCATCCACCAATCACAGTGGTGGGATGTATTCACACACTGATTGGTGGATGGCTTGAAATATCCACCAATCAGAATGCAGGAGCTGCGGGTCCAACCAAAGGCAGCCAGGTGAGGATTAGAGATTTAGACATTCTGATATGTAAGAGGTGGGGGGAAAGGGTGGGGTTTATAATCAGTGACTTGGGGTATTGCAGATTTGAGGTATGTTTTTTAATGAGGGATGGTAAATTAAAGATTTCGAGTATAATCTTTGTGAGTGGGGAGGCAGATCTATGGTATAAATTTTAATAAGGGAGAGGTACTCTGATTTGTGGTGTGATTTCTAATGTGGGAATATGTGGATGTGTATATATGTATGTGTGTGTATGTATATATATATATATATATATATATATATGTATGTGTGTATATATGTATGTGTGTGTGTATATATATATATATTATTTATATATATATATTATTTATTTATTTTTTTTATAAAAAATCCACACCGGTGGCACTCTGTCCTCCAAATAACAGCACAGGAAAATGTGATGAATATCACCGACGTTTCGGAGCCTTTATTACAGCCCCTTCATCGAGGTACAACAATACAATTTGCACATAAAACAAACATTTATACTCGCTATACCCCACATGCAGTCCACACCGCGCAGCGTCCAGGGCAGGGTCCACCGCTGATGACCTCATCACATCTCTCCTCCACACCAGCGCTTGTGGCATGTCAGTCCTAGGAGAGTGGAGACGCCCCCACACTGGCTATCCGTTACCCTAGCAACGCACAGTTACCGGACCTCTATATGAATAAAGACATACGGAATAGCAAAAACAGTACATTAACAGTTTAAAATCACAACTTATCATGAGTAAATTACAGTAGAGAACAATCAAAAATCTTATTACAAAAAAGTACAATCGACCATGAAGACACAAAGAGTCAGCCTACTAGTCTCTTCATCATTCTAAAGGCATAAATCCTTAATATTAACCTTCCACAATCAATGGGAAAACATAAGTTCCCATGACTATAATCACTATATAATCCTAAAGAGCAATCCACAAATACATAAAAATCCAAACAATAATCCTATATGAAATGCACTGAGAAATGTTATAAAAGTAGCATCAGAAAAATACTGACAGTTTGGGGAAAACATCCAAACTCTACACCAATGTTAAACTAACAACTACTATAAAACCTGAATAATGTGAATCAATATTTTATACAATCGATCTATTCTCAGAGAAAGCAATGTAGCCCCAAATTCTCATTTAACCCACAAGAGCATCCAATCTGAAAATCCAACGGGATTCGCACTGTAAAAACCTGCAAGATCTATCTCCTCCCCTTAAAGATTTGGGTACATGATCAATGATCATATATCTTAAAGACGCCACATTGTGACCACTGGAAGCAAAATGATGGGCCACCAGTTGGTCACTGCCCCCAGAAGAAATAGCAGCCCAAATGGCCGACCGGTGTAACGCTATTTGCTCCCTTAGTGTTCTGTCGGTTTTACCGATATATTTGAGCCCACATGGACAGGTGATAACATATATAATAAACTTAGTTGTACATGTTAAACAATGATGAATCGTATATCTATAACCACTGTATGGATGACAAAAACTATTTCCCACTGTTAGTGAACGGCAGGTCATACAATTTAGGCATTTCAAACATCCTAATTTAGGATGCAGAAAACATCCTGTATCCTTCTTGCACATACTACTAATATCGGTTTTGACCACCCAATTTAGATCAGGGTCAGTCCCTACAATGGGCCACAATTTATTAGTTGAACTCCTAATGTCATTGCTCTGGGTGTGATAATGGTTGACCCACGGTAACCTCCCCTTTTTCTTTTTTTATTCTGCCTGTTTTAAGTAAATTAACCCTTGGTATAGCCATAGCTTTCTTAATTGCTTGGTTCAAGATGTTTACAGAGTAACCCCTCTCGAGAAATTTGTGTTTCATCAAATCAATCTCTCTGAGAGCTATGCCTTCATCACTACAAATCCTGCGGGCACGCAGTAATTGTGAGTATGGTAAACCATACTTTAATGATTTTGGATGACAACTACCGAAGTGCAGGAGAGTATTCCTGTCTGCGGGCTTCTTAAATAATTCCATCACCAATTTGCCGCTCTCAAATCTTAAATTTACATCCAGGTAATTCACACCCAGATCAGTAATATCAAATGTAAACTTAATCGGACTACTTGACCAATTGTGCCGGTCCATGAATTCTCTAAACTGGAGCTCAGTTCCTGTCCAAATCAGGAACATATTGTCTATGTACCTGGCATAGAAAAAGATCATGCCAGATACATAGACATCCTGAAAGAAAGTCGTGCTCCGCTTGGAACATATACGCATTGGCGTAGGATGGTGCCACATTTGACCCCATCGCTATGCCAATCAACTACAAAAACAACTTCTCATTGTACATAAAGAAATTTTTACTGAGAATCATCTCCAGTAAATCAACCACCAAATTCACATCAGGGCCCCCATAAGTGGCACTGTCAGCAATAAGCTTCGTAACTTAGGTAAAATAAAGGCAATTTGTACAGGAGCCTCCAAATTGCCTCTTTTTTCTGCTAGTACAGGTACGGACTGTCTGACATGCCTACTAGGGTGCTGTCACCGATGTAAACCTCCACCATTCTGTCAATGGTGACAGTATAATATGCAGTGACCGTAGACATTTAAGAAATTGTTGCCAGGTCCTTCAGTCCGGACCAGATGTCCAAACTTGGTCCTGCCTGCCATGCATCACCACCAGCAGGTTGCTTAGGATACCTAAGTTGTTTCCTGGCAGACCCAGTTGCAGTTCCACCGCATCACAACCTCTTGCTTCAGGTAATGGCAGTGCAGGTTCAAGACTGTTTGCTCACGCTCCAGTCTTCAGCATGCAGTAGCTAAATGGTGAAAGTGGCCAGAAATTTTTTGGGCCACCCAAAGCATCTCCTGAATGTCCTTGATGTGTTTCAGAAAATTCTGCACCATCAAATTTATTGTGTGAGCAAAACATGGGACATGCTGGAATTTGCCCAGATGTAATGCCTGCACAATATTGGTGGCGTTGTCAGATATCACAAATCCCCAGGAGAGTCTAAGTGGGGTAAGCCACTGGACTATGATTTCCCTCAGTTTCTCTAAGAGGCTGTCTGCGGTGTGCCTCTTACTGAAACTGGTGATACACAGTGTAGCCTGCCTTGGAACGAGCTGGCGTTTCTGAGCTGCTGCTACTGGTGACGCTGCTGTTGTTGCTGCGTAAGGCGATATATCTACCAGTGGGCTGTCAGTCATATAGTCCTTAGTCTGCCCTGTTCCACTTGTATACATGTCCATGGTTAAGTGGACATTGGGTACAACTGCATTTTTTAGGACACTGAGGACACTTTTTCTGACGTCTCTGTACATTCTCGGTATTGCCTGCCTAGTGAAGTGGAATCTAGACTGGATTTGGTACCGGGGACACACTATCTCCATCAATTGTCTAAATCCCACTGCACCAATGGCGGATACTGGACGCACGTCTAACACTAACATAGCAGTCAAGGCCTCAGTTATCCGCTTTGCTTCAGGATGACTGCTGTCGTACTTCATCCTCCTCGCTAAGGACTGTTGGAGGGTCAATTGCTTAGTAAAAGAAGTAGTGGTGTTCCTACTTCCTCTCTGGGATGATGAACGACTCCCAACAGTGGCAGCAGTAGCCGTAGCAATGCAGGATCCTCCAGAGGAATCCCATGTAGGAGAGGAGTCAGTCACGCCAGTGACATGGCCTGTAGGACTACTTACGATCCTAACTGAGTAGGAAATTTACGAGGAGGGAGTTGACGGTGTGGTTTGCAGGAGCTTGGATACAACAGGACAAAGGGATTTAGGTGTCTTAGCCAAAGTTACGGTCTTAGCCAAAGTTTCTCAACTTGACAATAACTTTTTATGAACGCGCTGCAGGTGACATATAAGGGAGGATGTTCCTAGGTGGTTAACATCCCTAACCCTACTTATTCCACCTTTACATTTGGCAAGACAGTTGTTGTCTGGATTTGGATAGAAATATTGCCAGACCAAAGAGGCGGAATGTTTGGTTTTCTGCCCAGGCGTGACCGTGATGGGCTTTTTCATTCCACAGACAACAACTGTCTCCCCCGGTACCTGATTTAAACAAACCACATCACCATCAAAATCCTCCTTGTCAACTTCCTCCTCAGCGCCAGCTACACCAATATTCTCATCCTGTTTGTACTTCAACAGTGACATCTTCAATTTGAATATCAGCAACTGGACTGTGGGTGCTCCTTCCAACACTTGCAGAGTGTGTGCAAATGGTGGAAAGAGCCACCTCTTCCCGTCCAGTGTTGGGAAGGTCAGGCATCGCAACCGCCGCCACACTTGGACTCTTCTTGGGGATTTGTGATATCATCTTAGAACGCACAGTTATTTGAAGTGTTTTTGCCAGTTTAACTCATTTCATTTTTGTAGCGGGAGGAGGGCTTCCATCGTCATGTGAAGCTGAACCACTAGTCATGAACATAGGGAAAGACCTTAGCCATTCCTTACCACTCCGTGTCGTAAATGGCATATTGGCAAGTTTACGTTTCTCAGATGATTTAAATGTATTTTTAAGGTCATTTTCCTGAAGTTTGTAATTTGGGATTTTATATGCCCTCTACTATGACATTGGGCATTGGCCTTGGCAGACGACGATGGCCTTTTATTGTCTATGTCATGACTAGTGGCAGCAGCTTCAGCACTAGGAGGAAGTGGTTCTTGATCTTTCCCTATTTTATTTTTATCAGACAAATTTTTGTCCTCCATTTATGTGATATTGATATATATACGTGCGGCTAAGGCGCACACAAATGCAGAAAAATATTTTTTTTATTTTTGGGGGGATGGAGCATACTTTGGGGGTTCACACCACCCTTTAACAGACAAGCCAGCCGGCCCTTGAATTATGACACAAGCGCACGCTTGGCGCTACTTTGTTGATGCACGTGCGGCTACAGCGCACACAAATAGAAAAAAAAGAATAGTTTTTTTTGCACTTGGGGGGAGCACCCCCTGGACAACACTACAGCACCCCTTTAGGACTACAGCCTTTATGGGACACTGCACACAAGTCACAAACACAGAATTTTTTTTTTCTCCGGCATTTTGGGGGTTATACCACCCTTCAACAGACGAGCCAGCCAGCCCTTGATTTATGACATAGGCTCACGATTGGCGCTGCTACTTTGTTGATGCATGTGCGGCTACTGCACACACAATTCACAAACACAGAAAAAAATAATTATTTTTTTTGCACTTGGGGGAGCACCCCTGATGGACAGATCACCCCCTGGACAACACTACAGCACCTCTTTAGGACTACAGCCTTTATGTGACACTGCACAACACAGCCCAGCCAGCCCCTATAGACTTTGGAGTGGACACAACCCCTATGGACAACAGCAGCACAACACAGCCCAGCCAGCCCTAACTCCCACCCTCCCTCTTCACTGTCCACAGCCGGAATTAAAAATGGCGCAGACGGGGGGACCTTTTATAGAATCCAAAACCTGCGAGATCCGACAGCTGGATGATAATGTTTTGCCTTGATTTCAGATCCGAGTCAGGCGTGAAAACTCGAGCCTGACTCAGAGCTGACTCGGATCGGGGGGGCTCAGAGTGGTTCAGATTCCATAAATCTGAACCCGCTCATCCCTTAAATATATACATATTATGATGTGTTATATTGTTGAAGGGCATATATGGAAACCTCTCCCTACAAGAGCTGCATTTGCCCCATGGTAGAGTTGCCTCCCTCTCCTGCCGGAGTCCTACTGCATCCATTCTAGCTCCTTGCAGTGAGGAGAGAAAGGAGCAGGAATGGACGCCAGTAGCAGAGGTAAAGGTAGGCCTAGTTCCCGGTCAGGCTGGTGAGGTCATTCAGAGCCATCCCTGACACCGCCATGCAGTAAAAGCTGCCAAGTCCTCCAAATATTGATAACATCTGTGGCGGGACACAAAAGGACACACACATAACAACCATTGATAGTGGGTGTATATGTGAACCTGGGCGCTCCTGAGTATAAGCAAGCCTGGTAGGTAAGACGTTTTTCCCTAGTGAGAAAACAAGATTTGACTTAAAAAGAATGGATGTTACCTACTCTGGGCGCTTCTCCAGTTTTAACCATAAGGGAGATCAATGAAAAGGTTTCATATTTTACATGAAACAAAAATACATTTATTCATTGGAATAAAAACATGACAAAAATATATAGACATATATTCATAAAAGTATCCTACAAGTACAAGTGAGTCCAAAAATGATATCCAAGGGGGTGGTCTTGGGTCACAAGGGACACCCAATAGGATTTAGGTGTAAGTTTGTTCATAAATTGTGCACAGATATGCAATGGGGATGAGTCCATATATGAAGACTTACATCGCATTCAATTAATGACCAGTACTGTTTAGAGATTTTGTTAATGACAGGGAGGCTACATTATATCTGTTAACACAAGGGAACTTGGGTTTCACAGCACTGTTCATAGAAGCTTATTCCTGTCCATACCTAGTACGTTAAATTTAGTTTCTTCTAATAGTTTCCGGGAGTAACCCCTGGATAAAAAGCGTTTGATTGGTTTCTCCATTTGCAATGTAGCTGTTTTTATGTCGCTATTGATGTGCCTAACCCTAATCATCTGAGAAAAGGTTAGTTAAGCTTCTAGAGTGAGAAAAATTTGCTTTTGCAAGCATAAATTTATCAGTTGGCTTAGCATGTTATGATCTCGCTGTTTACATAAGTGAATATTTACATCCAAAAAATTAATTACTTTTTTATACATATTTAATGTTAACTTAATTGGGATATTGCTTTGATTATGGGACTCATTCAAAATTCGCAACCCCTCTTCGGTGCCCTTCCAAATAATGAGATCATTGATAAAATGCGAGTATAGAATAAACTGGAAAGAAATTGTCATATCTGTCGTGGAGAATTCCCCTTGGGAGGGAGTGAAAGCTGAGGTCCTGGGTTGAGGGAGGAATCAGAACCTGTATATATGATCTCCTCAACCACGGATGTCAGACGTTGACGAGACCAGTCCAAAGGTGCGGAGTCTAACCAGCTGGAAGGTGTTCACCAGTGACCCCACCAATCGGCATATGAGTTTAGCTGAACACAACTGGCAGGTCACGGCCCTTTGGACTGATGTCTGATACTGTGGGAATAGAGACAGATATAAATGGCCCAGAAGATATACTTCTAAAAAGAAGCACCAATACAGGAGATAACTACTTGTACTATAATGCTGATAGTACTAGGTGTCCTGTGATAAGAAGGAGAGCACTCAAGAGTTGTACACTGGAGGGGAGTCTTGACCCAAAACTGCATAGAAAGACGCTGTAACTTGTACATCAAAAAAGGGGTCCTTGACTGACATACCAGAAAGGGTCCTTCACGCACTCCTGCATCAGATTCCAGTATAAGTAACGTATACTGGCAAGATGATAATGCATAGATATAAAAAGAGTTGATATAGCTGGCACACAGGCTAGATGTTCCGGACACACTGTTGCACGGGAGTTGGTATAGAGTCACCTAGGCTAGATGTTACTGGATGCACAAGTCTGACACTGGTTTCACAAGGAATCACAGAGGAACCTGGAATGAGGTAACAGCAAGGATACACTAAGAAGCAACAGTGTTGCACAGGCAACTTCCTGCTGTCCGGAGGCCGGCTTTATACTCTGCAGTAGCAGATCTTTGGCGGACAGCGTCAGCTGACCACCACCATGCTACCATTGAGTACAGGGCAGTCAGGTGATGCAAACTGTCATGGCTGCATCTGCAGTAACCAAGGCACAGCACAGCTCAAGGCAGTCTCTAGTAATCATACTCAGCACGTCACCATCTTCCGCACCTGGAGTCTGACCACATGAGTAACCAGGGAAAGCCAGAGCTGGGGTGAGTAATGGCCAATCCTAGGGCACAACCTGACAGAAATCAGGGGATCACTGAGGAATAGAGCATTTTTCATAGCAAACATCACAATATTAGCGTAAGCAGGGGCTGCACTAGAGCCCATGGCACATCCTCTGATTTGTAAAAAGTATTGCTTATCAAAAGAGGAAAGTTAGTATGATCTACCCAAAGAGTCTCATGATGGTATCCATGAACGCTGGTGTAAAAGGTGTGTTATTGATCAAAAAAAATTTTGCACACTGAAAATCAAAATCATGTAGTATCAAAGTGTATAGACTAACCACATCTATGCTGGCCAGCCAACAATCATCTGAGACAGAGGTGATTTCTCTCAATGTATTGAGCAAGGTGGTATCTAAAATAAGACTCCTCCCTCTGAATAAATGGTTATAGCTGAGAATACTGCTGCTGGTTGTAGTAAGGAGCCTTTAGCGGAAATTTTGGGGTGACCGGGAGGAGGATCCCTTGTGTATTTTTTGAATGGTGTAAAGATTGGCATAATGGAAAAATCTGGAATAAGGGTATGCATTAATTTCTCTGATAAACTACACTATGTACTGCTTTTTGGAGTATACTTTGCAGTTTTTTCATACAAACTGATGTTGGATCGTGTTGAAGTTCGATATAAACACTCATCCAAGAGTTGTTTTTCAGCTCCTACTTTATAAACCTTGCAGAACAATGGCCTCTTCTTTATCTGTGGGCCGGAAAATTAAGTTATTGTTGTTGGGTAAGGCCACAAATGCCTGGCATTCCAAGACAGAAAGGTTGGGATGGATTGTACCTTTAACAATATCAGAATTTGAGACCTCTTGAACCAAAACATGTAGAAACATCTAGATTCTTGAGTTATTAGACTGGGATTCAAAGGTAGTTTGTCAGAAAAACTGTTTCAATTGTTGAGAAATATAGTCCTTAGTTGACAAGGATTTATCATCTTTGAAGAATTCCTTGAGTTTTAGTTTTCTTTGTAATGAATGCTTCTCAATGTTCCATTGGAACTCCTCAAATGAAACTGTGGGCACGAAAGAGAGTCCCTTACTTGGCAAACTGTACTCACTGTCTGAAGGTTCATATGATGACAAATTGAAAATTTGATTTTTCTGGGATAAGAAGCTCTCCCTGCTTGCCCTCTGCCTCTGGTTTTGGCACCCACTCCTTGTGTACTGCTTTTGACATTTCTGCCCTGGTGACAACTTCTAAATGGCCAGCAGCTTGGTCAAGTTTATCAGTGTCACTATTTGAGCTGATATTATCCTGAGAGGACTTGAATCTTGAAAATGTTTTTTATTTTGCCTAAAGAATGGTTGTCCAGAATCCTGCATGCGGTTCCCAGAAAGCCATCTGTAAACCGAGCGTGTCTCATAGTAAGTTTCTACCTTTATTAATTTTTCTTTCTTTAACCTAATAAGGTCCCATTTGTATTGGGCTACTTGGACCTTTAGTTTATCCATCCATTTAGTGTCTTGATCTGCTTCAATAATGGGTAAGTGTACAGATTCAAAGGTAGATATGTTCTTTTTGATTTTTTGTAATTCTGTGGAGGATTGCTTGATCACTAAAAGTAAAAGGATCAAATAAACACAAGTCTGCGTCCTTACGCCCAATCATGGGACAGTTCCGAAACCGGATACCTCTTGGACTCTACTTTAATTTATAATAGTCACTTATACCTCTTTTACACCATTTACACAACACCATTGATCTAGGTTATTCCCAGGTCAGCCCCATTCACACTGAACCTGTGTCTGCCCTGCTAAACTTGTGAGGTCATAAAAAGTGGGAGGTGACTGCTCCACAACCACCAATCAGCTAATTTTAGGCATGACCCAGGTCGGATAACCCGGGTTGCACTGTTTATACTGCACTATTACCCAGGTCCATCCTGGGACCGACCCTGGTAGCTACCTGGGTGGGATTGCCGGGTCACTTGACCCGGGATATTTATCAGGGACCCTTTTACCCTGAGCTGCAACTCAGACAGACCCAGCAAAAACCCAGGCTTTTGGTCTGGTGTAAAAGGGGTACTAGTGACAGCCTGTGGATGTAAAATCTGTTTCCTTTTTCTTGAGCCGGAGTAAGTCTCTGTAAATAATATCGGCAGATAAGGACTCTGGGCCTGATTCAGACCCGCTCACAAGCAGGTCGATGGCCAGGCAGTACGCACGCGCCCCAGAGCGAGCAAGAAATCACTCACTTCCGCGCTCTCATCCAAAAGGGGCGGCTGTTGATGTTGATCGACAACTCGCCCTGTTTGGTAGGTGTGTTGGGGGGGTGGCTGGCCAAACGAAGGAACGCCTGCCATTTGGGGGTGGCCCCACTGACATCATGAGTGAGCTTCCAGCTCTATTAGAGCCAGAAGCTCACCGGGCTTGCGACGGACGAGACCCTTCCACAAGGGTCTCGTCGTAAGCCCGATGGTCATGACCATCGCGACCATCATCTGGCCATTTGCTAAAGCTATGGGTGGTCACCCACAGCTTAGCGAGTGGCCAGGAGGCCGAACAAAACAAAACATGCGGCCGGCCTGATTCAGAGCGAGCGCTCGCTTTTTGCGAGTGGCTCTGAATCAGGCCCCCTGTTTCATCTTTGAGACCCTCCTCATATAAAATGCCCTCTGCTTCAGACTCTGAGAAAGAAAGTACATCTCCAATGGGAAATTGCAAATGCCTCAGTAAAGCTTCAGTCAGGATAACTGTTAGCCCACCAAAACACAGGTAATAAAAGATAATCAGGAAATAGGAAACTTTGTAATCAATAGCTCAATCATAGTGAGGGGCGGAGGCTTTCACACTCTCTCCACAATTCATTTCACCCCCAAGAACCATTCGCCAATGATATTGTAAGGGGGACAGTTACACCCTCTGGAGCCAGTAATCGCCATGGTACACATCCAGAGTGGGCAGCACAAAACACCAGGGTGACCTCTAAGGATACTGAATTTGAACCTCTGTACGCTCCTACCTATACCTTCTAAAGCCTGCCTATAAACCTCTTAAATTGACGCTATTTGCGAACGCAGTCATACAGTGAAATAAAGACTTTAGACCTTGAACATGTGTTTCCAAAGCACAAAGTATTATTCAAGTAAAGTACAGTCAGTTACACGCTGTGATCTAAGTACAATTTAGTGCCAAGAATTATACAGAGCGCAAAGAATTATACAGACCCAAGATACAGTTATACATATGCATGCGCTCTGGACCAGATACCGGCATCAGCAAGAAACCTCCGTCAATCAGCAATCAGCAAGAAGACTCCAGACTGGGGTCACCACACACACATTTATACCCTTACAGAAACAGACAACACAATAGAGAGGTTTGTTGCTGATCCCATTGGTTCCCCATCATGGTGCGTTTGTTACAGGACATTTAACAGGTTGATTCAAATGGACACAGAACAGCCTCTAACAGCTTGTTGCCTCCTCTATTCCCCCTGCATGCAAATCTAGGCTGTTGGTTTCACAAAATACATTTTGGTGCTTTATATCTCTACGGTCCATAAGTTGAGAATGCATGTTGCGATCTTCACACCGATGATACCAGAAAGCTGTTGAGAGAGTGCAGATCAGTATAACACCAAACATGGCTTACTTATCACGTATTAAACCTTAGATACCAAAATAGCTTTAATTTCACAGCATTTGTAATAAATGAATAAAACTTAGATCTTATACTTTAAAGCTATGGAACCTTTTATGTGAGTGTGCATTATGTAAGTATTAGGGATTTGGGAAAAGACGCTAGTTAGATTTATCTGATTTGGGGCAGATGTGCTAGCATGCAGCTAATAAACAGCGTTCGCATGCAGGATATTGTGCATTCGGTAATGTGCGTCATGATAACAGTGTAGCCGTGCGTAATGTGCGGTGTTTATGCATGTGATTTTATTTATGATGGATTTAATATATATATATATATATATATATATATCATTTCTTACTAACATTTTTTTAAATTGCAATGCTATGTGTTATGGGCAGTGAGCTTCACTCTCAAACAGGGTGGAGACCCCCAACTGTGGTGGTGCCAGCCTGTCTGACAGTGAGTTTAAAAGAGCAAATTTCTTACCATTGTTTATTCAGTCAAATTCAAGTGTCTGGGCCATATTACAATTGCCACAGCTACACCTGTCCACATGTGGGGTCTCTCCCTTTACATGCAAAAACACCCACAGTTCCTGGTGTATTGTTTTTTTTCTAATTCCTTTTCTCAGGAAGCTGTTTTTCTAGTTGCTAACTGATACTGTGTTTGTTTTAGTATATTTCTATGCAAGGTTGTCCCCAGAATGGGCCTGTCATAGCTTCTAAAGGGGTTACCAAAAAATTGCCATCTGTACTTAGCTCGTGAGTTGTAACTTAAAATGGCGTCGTGCAGATTCTTATTTTTAAGATGGAGTCTGGTTTCCATTCGCAAGATGGCGTCGCTCCAAGCTAATTTTACACTGATTCTGTCTCAGCCACTAAACCAGCTTCGACACCACTGCTGCAGACATCAGGCAGAGCAGCAGCTGACCCAGCAGCAGCACGGCAGGTGCATCCCAACACCGATGAGAGGTACCCAGGAGTCAGCAGCCTTCATCACGGCCAGCAGGTTGTTGCAAGGTCATAGCAATGCACAAACACATCATTGTGAATCTCTATCTCTATATAACAGATAGATAGTGAGTAGTGGTAAAAATGTCAGCAAGCTGCAAATCGGACCAAACGTGCAGAGAAAACATTACACAAACTGCCCACAGCCACACACATACTAACATTTGATACCTACTTTTGCATGCCACTTTCACTCGTCACATAGTCATGCATGTGTCCGAATATGCATGTAATTTTCCACTGGTCCTAGCTAGATTCTAAATGTGTCTTCAGTTTCAGTGTCCAGCTGTCTGCCGAAGGTTTGCCATGTGCCATACCGAGGTATGGTAGTTGGTAATATAATAACTGCAGTTCCATGAGTCACAGGTTCCAGAAACAAATAGCCTGGGCACATTGTTCTTGACAACAAATTGCTGTACTGCACAGACCTCCAGATAAGTGATTTTCACAGACTATCGCTGCCTAACCACTTCCTGACATTGACTTTCTGGGTTGACTCGGAGGTTGATCAACCCATGTGCCATACCGAGGTATAATAGTGGGTGATGTAATAACTGCAGTTCCATCTGTCACAGGTCCCAGAAACAAATAACCTGTGTGCTCCTGGGCACATTGTTCACAGGGCCGGATTACTAATGGGCCGGGTGGAGCTCCAGCTCCAGGCCAACCATTCAAATAGGCCCAACGCAGTGCAGACAGGAAAAAAAAATCCCTGTGAACACTGTCTGCACTACTTTGAATCCGACATTGCAGTGATGGAGGATTCGAAGTCTGGTCCATTCACCCCCCTCCGCGCATCGGCAGTCCGAAGCTCCGTCACTGACTGTCCAATTTCTCTACCTGGCCCTGCAGTCTGAGGCTCCGCCCCCATGCCGCCCGAAGCTCCGCCCCCATGCCGCCCGAAGCTCCGCCCCCCCGGTCGTACTAGCTTCCCTGACCATGTGAAATTGGCTCCGGTTCCCTGGGTCATCTGAAGCCCAGCCGTTTCACCCAAGGGGCCACTACTCCCCTCCTCCCTGCGCAATGAAATTAAACTATAAGGTTAGCCTTTTGAGCAGAGTGCAGAGGCTGAGCTGCTGTGAGAAGCCAGCATGCTTAACCAGCGTTCCTTCCCACAGGTCAGTGTAATGTCTGGCATCTATTAAGTGTGTGTATGTGTGTGTATGTATATATGTGTATATATACACAAATGTGTGTGTGTATGTATATATATATATATATAAAATGTGTGTGTGTATATATATATGTATATGTTTTTGTATATGTGTGCACATGTATGTAAATATATATATGTTTTTGTATATGTGTGGGTATATATATATATATATATATATATATATAGATCAGTTGTTGAACCTGGCACTCCCATACTCGCAGTGGTGTATCTATAATGAGTGCAGTGTGTGCGGTGTGGGGCCCCCGGGTCCAGGGGGGCCCCGCACCGCACACACTGCACCCATATTTTTTTTAAACGTACCTGTCCGAGGTCCCGCGTCGGGGGTCACTGCTGCTCAGAACACCGGAAAAATGGCTGCCCCGCCCATTTTCCGGCGTTCTGCGCATTTGTAGTAGACTCCGGGCACACTCTAGTGCCCGGAGTCGACTAATGCTCCAGTGGCTAGCCAGCCGCGTCAGTCGGCGGCCAGCCACCATGGAGAGAGGAGGGGGCCCCGCACGAGGAGTGCACACGGGCCCCCTCCTCTCTTAAAATGCCCCTGCATGCTCGTAAATAGAATTTGCGCCAGTGTCCTCCTTAATTGCCAACTTCTGCAATAGGTTGGCATCCACACAATTATGCCAATAAATGCGACCCTGATGGTGATTATGGACCACACAGGACATCCAATTGCTTTCAAAATACAATAACTCTTTACTTAAGCTGGGTACACACTGATAGATATATCCCCCATTTCACTGAACAGGCGATATATCCATAGTGCATCACCGTGTGTGTACAGCGGATATGTCTGTGAACTACATGGTTCACAGACATATCCGATCTGCTGTGCAGCTGTCAAGGCCGGGTCATCGGGCAGATGATTGGCAAGTGTGTATACACTTAAAAATCAGCAGGTCGCGGGTCAGTCCAACATCGACCTAGTGTGTACCTGGCTTTAGGTTCTTTCATGATTAAAGAACCTAAGTAAAGAATTCTGAAACATTGAAAGCATCTTGGGGGTCTTGTGTGATCCACAATTGCAGTCAGAGTGTCGCCTTCACTGGTATTGGATGCGGTCATTATACCGACAGTCGGGATTCTGGTGCTTACAATGCCAGCGCTGGAATCCTGATACCTGTCAGAATGCTGGTCCCGGCATCCTGACCGCCGGCATTCTGACTAAGTACCGGGCTTAGGGTTAAGCATTAGGGAGAGGGTTGGACACTAAGTAGAGAGGGTTAGGTTTACGGGTGCAGAGAGGAGAGGTTAGGATTAGGCACTATAGGATTAGGCACTAGGGGGGAGGGTCAGGATACTGACCAGCAAGTGTTGTTATCCTAACCCTGGCGGGATGCCGGCGCTGGAAACCCATACCCAACCCATTGATATATATATTAGTGTTTATATACAGTGTGTGTGTGTATATATATATATATATATAATATATATATATATATGTCTCTGTGTGTATGCATATAGGGAGCTGCTGCATCTATGAGGGGTGATTATGATCAATCATAACCTCCAGAGGTGCCGCAGGCCGCGGATGGCAGCTGTGTTTGCACTTTCACAAAAGAAACAAAACTTTTTTGTTATAGCTCCACTATAAATTTGTTAAAGGTAGGCGCAAGTTTTGCCCCCATGGACATAGCCATGCCCCCTGTGTAGACCACATCACTGGTCACACTGCCACAGAAGTTATCACACTCCCCTGCAGCGCCACACAATAGGCCATTCATAAATTTCAGCTCCAGGCCCATGTGGACCTTAATCTGGCACTGATTGTTCATAACAAATTGCTGTACTGCACAGACCTCCAGATCAGTGATTTTCACAGACTATGGCTGCCCTAACGCTTTCTGACATGGGTTAATTCGGAGATGGATGTAAAGCAGTAGCAGCTGCAACTTGTTGCAGCTGCTACTGTGAAATTATGCTAATGCTGCAGCCGATGGGCTATCTATTGAGATGCCCACTGGCTGCAGTAGTAATCTACTGTCGTGTGCACAAAGGTGCACCATCGACTAACCCTATGATTTCTCAAAACGTCCCTCAAAATATGCTGCCAGGGTCGAAGTAACTGCAAGTAACTGCATCTCCAATGCAGCCCCAGACATCGGCATGTCCCTGACATGCCTACGCCTGATATTTTACTTGTGTCCAGGTCTGAATCAGGCCTACAGAGAGAGAGAGTATGAGAGACAGGGACAGGGGAGAGATAATAAAGAGGGGTAGGAAGAGAGTGGGTTATTGAATACAGCAGCGACTAGAAAAGAGAAACAGCTCGCAGGAGAGAAAAAATTAATGATGTATATATGGTTTCCATGTGAGTCTCTTTCTGACTCTGGGGAGCACCACCAATGCATTATCTCTTCCCATGATGTGGCAAGTAAATAAAACACAGTTGGTCTAAGTTAACATTTTAATATATTTACCTAACCCGGACCTGTGGACCAAAGAGTGGTAAATAATATTAGCCCAGTGTGATTTTCATCCACTTTTTTTCTTTTTACCCTTTGGCTCCATGTCAGAAGGGGGAGGTGGGCCCTCCCCGGCCCCTGGTGTGTTCCCTCATGGAGGCTTCCTGCCAGTGGGTTTATAAAATGGCCCTCCCATAGAGATTCTGAGCGGCCATTTTATTGCATCTAGCTGCAGCTAGTCTCTGGAGAGCTGGGCTCCTGTATACCTCACTCTTTGGTCAGGTTATACAGCTCTGCTCCTTCCAACTGACTGGGGTTTGGTTTTTTGAGCCTTCACTGCCCATTATATATATATATATATATATATATATATATATATATATATATAGATGTGTATACATATATATTTATTGAATTAAATGTACTGTATGCTTGTCTTCATTGAAAAGAATTAACTTTTCTCTCTTTCTGCCTGTCATTCTTTCTGTCCTGTTTAACAGGGTGAGGGGTTTACTGTGCCCTCCTTTAATTACGCATCTCATTATCAATCGGTGCTGCTTTCCTGTACATTCATTGCACTTTCCCCTTATTGCACACATCTGTTGCTACAGCTTTGTGTGTGGGGATTGCCTTGGATTCTACTATGTCCTCCAAGTGGAAGGAGATGGGAGCTCCTGTGTTACGCACATGTCTGCGTCCAGGCTGATCTCTGTATCTGGTACTGCACAGATGCGCAGCGAGAGGTCCCATTCACAGCCTCCAACCGGGAGCCGGCTTGGGTGGCCTTCCTGTCACAGGTAAGTTAACAACTGGTTAACCATTTGACAACCCACGCTCCTCCCCTCTCTCCTACAGGGACCCACCTTGTGGTGGTTCTGTAGTCTAATCCGCTTTGGAGCAGCTATGGATTAGTCCCCTTTTCCAGTCAGTTTGGGGTTTGGCGCAGGTATCCCCCTCCTTCTAGGAGCTTCTGGATAAGGACAAACTCAGACCATCCTGGTCTGAAAAGCACTACACCACAGTCTGCTTATGCCTTGGACCCTGTGGTTTCCTCAGATGCTGAGGAGATCGGTTACATTATTTCAGATGTGGAGACCTATGCTGTCCAGGAGGAATCCTCATTTCCAGTAGTTGTAGTGGCTTTGGTTAAGGTGGTTAACTTAGTCCTGCAAATCTTGAATGAGGAATCGACCCCTAGGTCTAGTGCTCCAGTCTTTCAAGCAGCAGAAGCGGGTTTCAGTTGAATTCCCAGCTATGTCAGAGCAGCTTGAGGACCTCTTAGCGGAGGATTGGACTATTTCTGACAGATTATTTCAGGACTCCAAGCACATGGAGGCCCTTTATCCACTACCTGCTGAGCAGCATTACGAATGGGAGTCTACTCCCCCAGTTGATGCACATATTTGCCTGCCTAGTTAAGAGCTCTTCCCTTCCTATACTTAATTCGGCTTCCCATAAAGAATCAGACAGATAGGAGGTTGGAAACCTTCCCTAAGGTTTTTTTTATTCCCATGCATGTGCTATCGCATGTCCAGTTGTGACTTCTGCTTGGGTGGCTAAAAGCATCTCCATTTTAAAGATACCGTTATATGAGGATTTACTACAGTATACATGTAAGCATACGTGTAAGCACGTCTCATTATTTTGATTGACACGTGGTGTGGTAACAACATAGATAACCATTGATTTGTGCACAAAGAAAAGAAGTAAAAATTTAAAAAACACTAGTGTCTGCGCCTATAAACACCTGACCATATGAACAAACCAGAAAAGTAATATGAATTAATTTATTTCAATAACAATAGACCTGTTAGAACTGCAGCTCCTCAGGACATAAATTAAAACAATGCAGTGATATAATAAACCACTTTTGATACTGAATAAAATAAAAAATTAATAACAAATAAAATGAACCAGTTTCTGGGTGGATGACAAAAGTTCCTCTGAATATAGAAATCTGGGTATAATGATTCAATAGATATGGCAAACAATTGTCCCAGAGGTATAGGTTATCCGCATCTCCTTGGACCAAAAAAGGGGACTACTCACTGCTGATAAATTCAAGTTCCAAGTAAGCCAGTATGGATGGACATATGATGATTGATGAGAACCCGGTCAGCAGAAAATTCCACAGTGGCAATGATGGGCAAATAGAAATTCAGCCTACCCGTTACAAGAGTCTCCAGACTCCGGGCTGGTATGCACCGTCTCAGCATATCGATCCCACGGATAAGATGATGTCCACCGCCTGCAGACAACAGAGGGCAAGGAGCGGTAATGTGAACTTCCACACTCGGGATAAGCTGAAACAGGTAAGCGGTGATATGATGTAAGCTCCAACACCCGGGATCAGCTGAAAACAGATAAGCGGTGGTGACAGCGGCGAAATGCCACAGAGTGGAGAATAAGAGCCGCAAGGTCTGCAATGGTCTGTGACCGGGATAAACACTCCAGTGTGTGCAGTCTCCTGTAGCGGCAATGGTCCGCCTGAATTACGGAGCAGCAGTTCATAAAAAGGTCAAAACCTTGACGCGTTTCTCCTCATTGAATGAGGTTTTTTAAGAAGGCAAGATGAAACTCTCCTTCTTGGGGGGAGATTATAAATACACAATTACCAATAGCAAGCTTTCAGAACACGCTGGATACAATTAATCAATTAACAACTTTCTACATGTTCTAAACATAGAACTAGTAAAACATACTTTTTGGTTTGTTTGTTTCAAGATTAAATCTTCACAGTATGGGTACTCAGAGAAGAAGGGCATTAATGAATATATATGAAGAAATACCATATATAAAAAATAATTTAGGCAAATATATATATATATATTTATATATACATAATAATAAATATAATAAATATAAGGAGACTAAAATTAAATGAATCCCCCTGATCATTATTAAACAAATAAACAGATAACTAAGCTAACACATATTGACCTATTTGGACATGAATACTACCCATACACTACTACCAAGAGCAATAATACTACCTAATATGGGGAAAAAAACACTCCTTAACCCATAAGGGGAAAGTTGACCAATCTACACCGCACTGGATGATCCAGTCACAATACAATAATACATACACAAAAGGAAAAAAAAAGAAGAAAAAATAGAGAACAATAATCAATAACTTCAGAGATTAAATGGTAAATTTGTTGTATGTACAATAAAATAAAATAAAAATAAATGAAAATAACCCATGAGAAATATCTAAAAATCTAAATCAACTGTTTCATTCAATCCATCCGGGACTAAAGTCCGCAGGGTGTGTATCCAAAAAGCCTCACGTACACACAATCTGCGAAACCTATCTCCTCCCCTAACTGTAGGGGGAATATATTCTATACCTACTACTGTTAAAGATTTGGGGTCCCTAGAATGTTGTGATGCATAGTGTATAGAGACACTATGATTACTAAAACCATTCAAAACATTTCTACGATGCTCTAAAAACCTAGTTTGAAGAGATCTAGTTGTTCTCCCTACATAGCTCAGATGACACGGATATTTTAACATGTAAATGACATATGAACTTTTACAATTGATGAAAGACCTAATGGGATATTCAATGGTGGATGATGATGAAAAAAATTAAGTGCTTCTATGTTTAATGTGTCCACATGTGAGACAACGTGTACTCCCACACTTGAAACACCCATTAATTTTGGATAACCACCTCAAAGATTCCGGTCGTGAAATGGATGCCTTACTCTTATTGCAAAAATAACTAGGGGCCAAAATTCTCTTTAAGTTATCGGCCTTCTTAAACACTACTGTGGGTTTGGCTTTCAATTCATTCCTTAGCAGTGGATCCAAAAGTAACATATTATAATTTTTAGCAAAGATCTTACGTATCTGAGACGAACAGCTATTATATTTTGAAATAAAAAGACTAGATTTATCTACAGGAAATTCAGAGTTCTTTCTAGCGGAGGGCTTCAACAATATATCTCGATCAATTTCTTCCATAGATCTCCAAGCTTCCTTTAATAGAGGTTCGGGATCATTTTTATTTTTAAAAGAAGGAGAGTTTCATCTTGCCTTTTGAAAAAACCTCATTCAATGAGGAGAAACGCGTCAAGGTTTTGACCTTTTTCTGAACTGCTGCTCCGTAATTCAGACGGACCATTGCCGCTACAGGAGACTGCACACACTGGAGTGTTTATCCCGGTCACAGACCATTGCGGACCTTGCGGCTCTTATTCTCCACTCTGTGGCATTTCCCCGCTGTCACCACCGCTTATCTGTTTTCAGCTGATCCCGGGTGTTGGAGCTTACATCATATAACCGCTTACCTGTTTCAGCTGATCCCGAGTGTGGAAGTTCACATTACCGCTCCTTGCCCTCTGTTGTCTGCAGGCGGCGGACATCATCTTATCCGTGGGATCGATATTCTGAGACGGTGCATACCAGCCCGGAGTCTGGAGACTCTTGTAACGGGTAGGCTGAATTTCTATTTGCCCATCATTGCCACTGTGGAATTTTCTGCTGGCCGGGTTCTCATCAATCATCATATGTCCATCCATACTGGCTTACTTGGAACTTGAATTTATCAGCAGTGAGTAGTCCCCTTTTTTGGTCCAAGGAGATGCGGATAACCTATACCTCTGGGACAATTGTTTGCCATCTCTATTGAATCATTATACCCAGATTTCTATATTCAGAGGAACTTTTGTCATCCACCCAAAAACTGGTTCATTTTATTTGTTATTCATTTTTTATTTTATTTAGTATCAAAAGTGGTTTATTGTATCACTGCATTGTTTTAATTTATGTCCTGAGGAGCTGCAGTTCTAACAGGTCTATTGTTATTGAAATAAATTAATTCATATTACTTTTCTGGTTTGTTCATATGGTCAGGTGTTTATAGGCGCAGACACTAGTGTTTTTTTAAATTTTTGTTCTTCTATAGGGGAATTTTAAGCAGATATCCCCTTGTGTCAGCTGCCAATAAATCACTGTTGAATTCCTGTCGTTATATATGAGCGCTCCACCCCTCCCCTTTTTTTAACGAAAAGAAGTGTAAAGAAACCATTATATGCACGGTGGATACTAGTGGATGTAAGCTTTATTTGGTGTTGACATCAGTAAAGTGCATGTTGCCCATATGTATGGATATGATATTTTAAGAAGATTCTATTTGGATATATTATTAAAATGAAATTGTTTATAAGAAGTTGCTATTATCATTGTTAATGGATTTAAAAGCGTCTCCATTTTAAAGATACCGTTATATGAGGATTTACTACAGTATACGTGTAAGCACGTCTCATTATTTGGATTGATACATGGTGTGGTAACGACATACCGGTAGATAACTATTGATTTGTGCACAAAGAAAAGAAGTGTAAAGAAACTATTATATGTATGGTGGATGATAGTGGATGTAAGCTTTATTGTGAGCATCCTACGATAAACTTGCACTTGTGGGTGACCTACTATCAATAGATCAACACAAACCCTGTTTTTCATATGTGGAAGGGACCATTTTTGTGATTTTGTATATGGACTACTAATATCATAGAAATACTACACTATCAGCTACTTTGTTCTCTGTTATTTCTCCCCTCTCATATATGGAGAAAAATTTGTTTGATAACGTCTGAGAAAGAATTCAGAATTGAGAAGAGATACGGACATTAATAACTATAAGTATATCGATTAATTCAATATTGAAGTGTACTGTTCTATTTGTTTGTATTATATGGCTAAAACCTGATGGGGCAGACCCCCACCTGGGGGATCTCAGTGTAGGAGGCCGGCTTCTATTTTTCTCCCAGACCTGGCTGGTAACCATGTTGGTTGCCTTAGAATGCGGGGTGGTTTCTCAGGGCTACGCTATTCTCAGTTCTTTTCCACAGGCCTTCCAGTGGTTCCTGGAAAAGCATGCTGAAGTGCATTCTCTCTCTTCTGGCCTCCAGGGTAATTATCCCAGTACATCTTCATCTGGCAATAGATCTTTTCCAGTCTCAGTCATCAGTTGGAGAAAATCTTCTTTAATTCCGCCACAGCAGAATCTCTGCCGGGGGCCTTACTGGACTCCGCTGTTCAGAGAGTCTTCCTTCCGGCTGTCAGGTTTTTGGACCCTCAGGACAAGATGTGCAAGTTATGCTGGTTCTTGCATTAGCACTGAGTGTCCATTCACTCCTGCAGCAGATCCCGAGCTCACTTGTCTCCACCTTCGACTGGGTGGAGTACGTCCAGTTTCCCTCATGGCCACTTCAGAGGGAAGTGCTGACATGGTGGAACAGATCCTATCTTCAGATCAAAATGCAGACCATCATCCTCTCACAGGAGGTCCGCTCTCCCTCTTGTGGTGGCTCCAGGTGTCCCACTTGGACTAGGGCCGCCCTTTTTGATTCAGAATTGGGTTCTGCTCACCACCCACACAAGTTTGCGTGGGTGGGAGCAGGTAATCTCTTAGCAGTCCTTTCAGGGTCGGTGGATGGTTCAGGAGAGCCGCTTCCATTCAACATTCTAGAGTTCTGAGTGGTCTTTCATACTCTTGTCTAGCGTAACTGTTCCTACAGCATTGTCCGGTCCAGGTTCAGTGTAATAATGCAAATGCAGTTGCCTACATCAACCTTTAGGGAGGCACTTGCAGTTGTGATGCTATAAGAGGGGGTGTCTCATTCTCAACTGGGCAGAACTTCATCTTCCGCTTCTGTCAGCAGTCTTCATTCCATGGGTACAGAATCAGGAAACAGACTTCCTAAGCCACCAGGATATTCACTCAGCTGAGTGGGTTCTTTGTCCAGATGTCTTTCAACTTCTGACTCATCGCAGGGGCCTACCAGATGTTGACTTGGTGGCTTCTTAACACAACCACAGGCTGCCAAGGTACTGTTCGCATACCTGGGATTTGGAAGCTCTTCTAGTGGATGCCTTCATGTTTCAGTGATTCTTTTGTCTCATTGTCGAAACCGTATAAATTGGTTGCGATCGCTTAATTGCGCACGAATCACAACACAACATCCATTGGACGATTTTATGCGAACACACGCTCCCGCCGCATTCGCGCACGCACTTGCGCACGCACAATTGCACATGCTCGCTATACATGCACACGCATCCCATGCCCCCGCAACTCACCATATTGTGAATGGCGAGCCATGCTTCTGTGCTCACAACGGTTAGGCGCCATTTTACATTACATAAACACATAACAAAGTTAGTACAGCAATACTGTTTAAATACTGTTTTGCGTTTCAATCGCATAGCTAGCTTTTAAGTATTATTGTCGGAAACCTTACCCCGACGGACAGCGACCTTTCCTTACAATAAACTTATATCCCATTTAACCCTAAACTGACTGAGATACGCACAATGCTATTTAGTACATAAACACCTCTTTCCTCTCATACAAATATTCACCCACTTACACAATAAATGTTCCAAACATAGAAGTTTGTTTTTTTAAAGGTATACAGTGAATGTTACATGTTAAATAGCAGTTATATGATATCTGGGCTTAGGAATAAGATAAATGGGTCATGAGTAGTATCTACCGATTTCCCTCTCTCTCAACAGGAATATGAAACCAACAGAATGAATATGGAAGGGATCACTATCGAGTTATGAAGACCTGCCAAGAATTATACTCTATACTGTAAAAATCATTGTACACATCCCCTGTAGATTTGCATGCCAAGGGTAGGACAAAGGGATTTTGTAACACAGTTCAACCTCCAGTGACGTCAACCATCTACTAACCAATGAATAGCAACAACCATTGTGACTCAGTAATAAAGGGCCAATAGGGAGCCCCTCTGAGTATTTAGCTTATGTTCAAAGGAAATTGTACACCTATAAATTCCTATGCAGTCTGGATCCCAACCCCCTTCTTCCTCTCTTTTCTTCCTTAACACCCAGGCAGCTATCTGAAAGACAGCTGTTAGTTTGGATCCAGACCGCATGGCGAAGTATTGGTAATTGTATCTTTGTCTTTATCCTGTATATAGCTGCATTGTATAGATTAAGGCTGATTATACCCTTTTTACAATATAATACCTTTGTGTGTGTTGGAACCGCAAACTGTTTCTGTGTGACAAAGTTATTTTATATTGAAATGGGAGGTATGGGCAATCTGGTCTGTGCAATCAAATCTCTCTAATATCGATACTGTTTAAATGGTATCAATAATTTGGGGGCTCACCGAGTTGGATATCACCCATCACTGTATTTTTGAACTGCTCCCCTCGTCTTGGAACAAAAGAGTGGAAAGGCGCCCGCAGACTTTTTTCCTGTGTTCCTATTTTTGTTCAGAGATGGAGACTCGCAGTTTGCGAATTCAGAGAGGGCTGATTAGAATTTGGGATAGCGGAGAGAGATTTGTGCTTGCCCACGTTGTTGTAGAACGGCCGCGCATTGCATACGCAACCGATCGCACAATAACGCCACAAAGGTTTTAGTGTACACCACGTGCAAACAGTCGCAGCATAGTGTGTGCGACCGGATGTACGGCCACTTCCTGCCATGTGTAGCGATTACATCTAATTGTTTGTAACCGAGCGCACAATAGCAAGTGAAGCATGTGACTAGCATTTCTGTTAGAATTCAAATAAATCATCAAGACTGAAATACGTCATATTGATAGGGCTGTAATCTCCAAAAGGCTGTTAATCTAAAGAAAGGTATTTTTTTTTTATTTTTATTATTTGGCCACAATATAGAAGTGTGTAAGGTGTATGATTGAGATTGTGAAATAGGTTATGTCTTCGTGGTCCCTATTTTAGGTAATAAATATAGGGTATACATAACAGGTATACTGGCAGAGGGGATCCTCCTGGTTTCCTATCGTTAAAGAGAATTAACGATAAAATATAGCTTCGAGTGTATTGTAATATTAATCGGTCAGTTAGGGCCTTTGAGTGTTGCGACCGGACCATACGAGTGTGGCATCTCTGACTGAGGCTGGTTGCGGGGACAAAAGGACAATCGGTGTTTACTGTGGTTTTATCTATAGCTAGATAACTCCTGTGTTCCCTATTATAGGTGGTTACTGTGCTTGCCTTAGTAGGTATTACTGTGTTCCCTATTTTTAGATATTAGCTAACTGTAGAATAGGTGCGTGGAAGCAGCCTATCGGTTAATTCTTCCACCGGTCTCATCATTGTTGTTGTTTTTTTCGCAAAATGGGCGCAAAACAGTCAACAGGGATGTTAGACGATGCGCTGTGTATGCAAGGTCCGACCGGGTCGGCTCTTCATATAATGTACACTACATATGGTGCGTATGCAATGACGCACTGTACTGTTTGGGTTAAGATGATGAGTAAGAGTGAGAAATCTTTCCCAAAGATTGGAAGCTTTAATATGGAGATTTTAAATAACCTTAGGGATCACATATGTAGAGTGAAATCCCTAAAGAAAAGAGTGGAGTATGATGATTCTTTGAAACTCTGGCTGAATGAAAGTCGCACATGGGTTAATGGCGTGCATGGGGTACCACGTGGAGCCACGTGCATGCCTAGGGGTGATGCGCACGCAACACTACACAGCGTAGCGTACGCATCACAGGGAAATGCAAACTTGCGGAACGGTAGCGTTGCCAAAGGTATTGCGAATCGCGCTTGCGCACCCCCGCCACCTTATGTAGTGGGCTGTGATGATACATTACCACATAACAAAAACTATAAAAATGTTGTAACTGAACCAAGTAAGTTGTACCCGGTCCTGAGTGAATATTTGGAAAATGTCTATGATGCAGAAAGTGATCCTGTAGCAATGTCTGCTGTATCCCATGCTGTGCAGTTATTAAATGTCCCTTCCCAGCAAGTACAAGTAGCTGCCCCTATGGCATCAAGAGGGGGGGAGGGATCCTTAGCTCATGGGGGGGAGGCCCTAGTAGAACCCATGGTGGGGGAGGCTCCTTTAATAAGGGTGCAGGAAGTATTAGAACCAACTGCTTCAATAGCGGAGGTTACTAATACCGTTCGCTGCAGTAATAGGCTTAAAGGTATAGAGGTGGGAGGCATCCACCCTGTAAGGACAATTATTGTCCCTAATGGGAACGCAGATGCGAATGGTGTCGTACCCACAAGGGAAGTAGCGATGCACTGTCCTTGGACACGGGCGGAACTACATTCCATTATGTCTGAATTTCCTGACCCCAAGAAACATCTGGCAAAATGTCAGCGTTTCATAAAGGATCTAGGCAATGCCCATGAGCCAACCAACAAGGATTGGCGAGTAGTGTTAAGAGCATGTCTCCCAGAAGGTACAGATGTGAAAAAGTTTATCACAGCATGTACTCTGGATGCAGACATCCCCTTAACTGATCAAGGTAATCAGGATTGCATTGCCCGTATAGTTGCCCAATTAGCCATATTTTTCCCGTTAGTTGTTAATTGGAGTAAAATCTTCTCCATTAAACAAAAGGAAAGTGAACCTGCAGAAGATTACTTTAATCGTGGGCTGCAGACGATCACTCAGTACACTGGGATCGAAAACATTAAGGATAGCACGCACTACCAGGGAATGGTCATCACTGTTCTAATGGACGGTCTAAAAGACAGTTTGAAAGACAGAGTTCAGACCTCACACCCTGGTTGGAGAGGGATAACAGTTGACGCGCTCAGGGAAACTGCAATAGACCATGACAAGAATATCACCAGGAAACGTGAAGCTCAGAGCGAGAAATTGATGGCTGTTAGCATTCGAGCTCTAGAAGATATGCACTTACAGCCAACAGACACATATCCACCTGCACAGTTACAAGTCTTAAACACCTATCATCCTGCGCAGGCCCAACCCATACAATTCCCTCACACATACCACACCAGACCACAACACACTCTTCACACACACCCAAAACCATCATACCCACACTCTAAATTCAAAATAACGGCAGCAGGCACACCAATCGCACATGCACATCACATAAAACGACTGTTGACGGCAATACAGCTACCCAAGACAGTAGCTGTCATTAAGTGTAAAGCCCACACCTGCGAAGATGATCCAGTATCATTGGGTAACAACAGGGCTGATGAAGCTGCCAAATGGGCAGCAGGTTTAAAACTTAATCAAATGGATAAAGTGTTGGTATTTGAAACAGTTGACATGCAGAAACTGGTTGAAATGCAAGGTGTGTGTGTACCCATCAGGAAAAGGCAAGCTGGAGATCCAAGGGATGTGAGCAAGAGTCCTCTGGGCTCTGGAGAAATGGACAAGGGAAGCCAGTAGCTCCTAAGGCATACTACCCAAGCTTAGCAGAAGCAGCACATGGTCTGACCCATCTGGGTAAGCAGGGTATGTGTAAGTTAGTGAAGGCATACTGGTATGCACCTGGCTTTTCTTCCCAAGCAGAGAAGAGGGCAATGTCCTGTTTGACCTGCTTAAGGAAGACTATAGGAAAAACTGTACCCACCGAACCATCTCACATCCCTCCAGCAGACGGCCCTTTCCAGGTCATACAAATTGACTTCATCCAGTTACCACCCTGCAGGAACTTGAAGTATGCTTTGGTTTGCATAGATGTATTCTCTAATTGGGTAGAGGCATACCCAGCTGCTACCAACACTGCTGCATTCACGGCAAAGAAAATAGTTCAGGAGTTTGTATGTAGGTATGGTATCCCTAGAGTAATTGAAAGTGAAACGGGGTACCCATTTTACCGGATGTATGCGCAAGTTGATGGGTATTAATAGTAAGCTTCACACCCCATATCGACCGCAGGCCAGTGCCAAGGTGGAGAGGGTAAATGGTAATATTAAAAACAAGCTGAGTAAAATCATGGCTGAAACTGGTTTGGGATGGCCAGAAGCTCTGCCTCTTGTGCTCCATAGTATCAGGACCACCCCTAGATCCCCTCTTAATCTTTCCCCTTTCGAAATACTGTTCGGGAGGCAACCTCATTTAATTATAAGTCCTCAGGAAGATTTGAAAAGTAACAACGAGGTTACTGTGAGGTACCTTATAGGGATGAGCAAGCAGCTCCAACAGCAGCAGCAGAAACTAAAACTGTTATCACCTGATATGCCTGAAATGAACTGTCATGATGTTGAACCTGGAGAGTATGTTATGATCCGAAACTTTTTACGTTCAGGTTGTTTGACTGACCATTGGGAAGGACCATACCAAGTGCTACTGACAAGTACAACATCCATGAAAGTAGCTGAGAGAGACACCTGGGTCCATTCCAGCCATTGTCTGAAGGTCAAAAATCCTGAGGAGAACCAGACCAGGGGAGACCTGTCGATTGCAAGCCTTTTCCATGAAAGCTACTAATTGTATCAGTAGCACTTGAACAAGGCTGGTAAGACCCGGTATGGTGATGGGGTTTCAGGTTGTAACTGCTTTTGTGTATCCTCCCAGAGTTCATATCATACTGTTGTGTTTCGGGATGTCCTGGTTCTGTGCTGGTGGTCGGAGGATGGAGAGAGAGATCGGTAGTGGTATCGGTGGAGAGGAGCTGGGAGAGAAAGAGCTGCAAAAACAAGGCCAGTACCTGACCAATATTAGCACTGTAATGGTTAAAAGATCTGCTCTCTTGGAATCTCGGAGGCAGTGTGAAGGTTTATTGTCTGAAGAGTATTGTATATGCGCAAATTGTGGGCCTGTAGTCAATGATAAATGCATCCTATGATGTCAGACCCAGAGTAATTTATACTTGGGCGAGCATCCGTTAGAGGACTACCATTCCCTAGTAGGTAAGGTTTTGAACCAAACCGAATGTTGGGTATGCTCCCAGTTTCCTCAAGGACAGCATAATGTAGGGTTAGTCCCATTCCCCTTAAATGTCTCTGAAGTCATTGACTTACAGGGAGGCAAACCGGTGGACAGAAAATTTAACATATCCAATCCCCCTAATTTGAAGCTCCACCAATATCAAGTAGATAAATCCCTGTTATGTTTCAACTTCACCAATCCCAGCAAACCTGGGAATTGGGAAGTCACAGGAATTAATCAGACAATGACCTTCTCACTGAGAACCGATAATGTATCTATAGACTCAGCACTTTTATACAACATTGTTACAAATGGGAAATTCTATAGGTACAGGTATACGCGGAGTAATGTTAAAGTGATGGTTGGAAGAGTACCACCCGGGTACTGTGCGAAGATCATACAACCTGATACTTGTATTAGCCAAATGGAGGAGATAGGAATGGGATCATTCATAGAAAAGATGTGTACCGGTATCATGAAACATTCCATCCCATTCATCCTCCCAGATGATGTATATTATATTTGTGGTAGAAAAGCATATAAATGGCTCTCTCCAAGTTCCAGTGGACTATGCTATTTGGGAAAGGTACTCCCTGAAGTCATGACTCTTGCACATAGTGAAATGATTGATGTCCATAGGAACATACCTTCTCCATACCTTCATACGCATTATGAACACAGAAATAAGAGAAACATGATTCCTGGTGATGTGCATAAAGCCACTCAAATGATAAGTGAGACGACTGGCTTCCAGATTTTAGTTGCACTTGATCCCACCAGGATTGCTCGGGGATCTCTAAATTTTAGGTATATTCAAGATCTCGCAAAATTAATAGATAATATCACCGAGCTATATGATGACACCTTTAGGTACACTGGTAAGGAGTTGCAAGCGTACAAGAAAGAGCTGGTCCAACATCGTTTAATGCTGAATTACTTAACTGCTGTCACTGGAGGGTAGTGCGTAACCCTAGCCACCCAGTTTGGTGTTAAATGCTGTACTTATATCACCAATAGCACTAGTGACCCCAAGGAGGTGATAGACCGGAAAATGGATGAAATTCTGCAGTTGAAATGGGAATTTTGGAAGAACCATAATGCTTCAATCGCTGAAGTGGAGGAACAGGTCGAAGAGTGGTTCTACTGGTTGAACCCTATGAAATGGTTCTCGGGTCTAGGAGAGTGGGTCCAAGGACTGATTGCGAGTATAGGGAAACTCCTGATCCTAGTGTTGGTGGTCATCCTAATAATTGGCATATGTATCAGATGTGTTCCAGCGGCTATGAATTGTGCAAAAGGTTGTTCCAATGGAAACCAGGAAAATGAAATAATGATGGTAGTTACCCATGATGCTGTGAATACTAATGTAACTAATACCCTACATTATACCCCTGAATTAGAGAGTACGATCTAATGTTTGCTTGCATATTGCCATGTATAATAAAGTATTGTCAATGTTTCTTTAGAACACCCTAGTTTAAATGTAGTCTTCATCTCCCCTTTCTTCCAAGGTTGTCCTCTCCATGGAGTGGTGCTTTCCCACACTAGCTCCCCATTGGTCCTCGACTTAGAGTCCACGTGGTGTGCGTACGAGGGGCTACTTTATGTCCTCCAGGGGCGCATTATTCAACGATTCAAATGACCACACAGAGTCATATCATTAAGAACATTGAACAATACTTTATAATACAGTGTCCACATGAAATAAGATCCGAATGATAGTAGAAGTCCCATAAGAACGCGTACCTTGTAATGATGTGATTTGGATTTGTTTAGCAGTGCATAAAAGTGTTATTAATGCTATTTCAAAACATCTTAAAATGAAGTCTCTACACAATTCAAAATTATCCTTATGGGTTAGGTGCATTCCCACATCTAACATATGGTCACGACTTCTTCAGTCTGGCCTGTGGTGTGCACATAAGGCTAGTTTTATGTCCCTTCCCCCAAGAGCGCTTCATTGATGGGTAAATTAACAACTCATGCCATCCCATAACAATAACATTAACTAATGTCTTATAGTATGGCTAATCAGATAACCAATTATTAATTGTTGCTTGCGTATGGTGATAGCGTATAATTGCTATCAAAGGGTGGACTGTCGAAACCATATAAATTGGTTGCGATCGCTTAATTGCGCACGAATAGCAACACGACATCCATTGGATGATTTGATCGTCCACGGCCATTTTATGCGAACACTCGCTCCAGCCGCATTCGCGCATGCACTTGCGCACGCACAATTGCACTTGCTCGCTATACATGCACACGCATCCCATGCCCCCGCAACTTGCCATATTGTGAATGGCAAGCCATGCTTCTGTGCTCACAACGGTTAGGCGCCATTTTACATTACATAAACACATAACAAAGTTAGTACAGCAATACTGTTTAAATACTGTTTTGCGTTTCAATCGCATAGCTAGCTTTTAAGTATTATTGTCAGAAACCTTACCCCGACGGACAGCAGCCTTTCCTTACAATAAACTTATATCCCATTTAACCCTAAACTGACTGAGATACGCACAATGCTATTTAGTACATAAACACCTCTTTCCTCTCATACAAATATTCACCCACTTACACAATAAATGTTCCAAACATAGAAGTTTATGTTTTTTTAAAGGTATACAGTGAATGTTACATGTTAAATAGCAGTTATATGATATCTGGGCTTAGGAATAAGATAAATGGGTCATGAGTAGTATCTACCGATTTCCCTCTCTCTCAACAGGAATATGAAACCAACAGAATGAATATGGAAGGGATCACTATCGAGTTATGAAGACCTGCCAAGAATTATACTCTATACTGTAGAAATCATTGTACACATCCCCTGTAGATTTGCATGCCAAGGGTAGGACAAAGGGATTTTGTAACACAGTTCAACCTCCAGTGACGTCAACCATCTACTAACCAATGAATAGCAACAACCACTGTGACTCAGTAATAAAGGGCCAATAGGGAGCCCCTCTGAGTATTTAGCTTATGTTCAAAAGAAATTGTACACCTATAAATTCCTATGCAGTCTGGATCCCAACCCCCTTCTTCCTCTCTTTTCTTCCTTAACACCCAGGCAGCTATCTGAAAGACAACTGTTAGTTTGGATCCAGACCGCATGGCGAAGTATTGGTAATTGTATCTTTGTCTTTATCCTGTATATAGCTGCATTGTATAGATTAAGGCTGATTATACCCTTTTTACAATATAATACCTTTGTGTGTGTTGGAACCGCAAACTGTTTCTGTGTGACAAAGTTATTTTATATTGAAATGGGAGGTATGGGCAATCTGGTCTGTGCAATCAAATCTCTCTAATATAGATACTGTTTAAACGGTATCAATATCATGTTCATGTTCCCGCTGATCTCATGCATATGGCAGGTGGCACAGTGTCCCTAATGACTCCCTATTGCCCATGGCAAGCTTGGTTTACGGACCTTCAAGGCCTCTACATCTATGCTCCTCTGCATCTTCGGGGCTGTCTTGTGCTGTGGCCGGATCTGGGTGGCTCTTGAGACATCCATCCTGGGGGGCCAAGGGCTTTTCCAGATTGGCCATTTGTACCATGCTCGGTACTCAGAAATCTACTTCACTTCTCTTGGTGTTCGGCCATAGCCTTAACCCTGGCTCATTTAGTATCTCCTGGGTTTTCTCCTTCCTGCAAGCTGGAATGGATTAGGGTCTTTGCCTTTTGTCCCTGAAGGTTAAGGTTTCAATTCTCTCTTTACTTTTTCCGGGATGGATTGCATTGTTGCTTGACATCAGAATTTTCCTTCAGGGAGTCTTCTATGTGCAGCCCCCCTTTATTCCACTGGTGGCTCCATGGGACTTGTCTGAGTCGGAGGAAATTTGCTGGCTCATGTGGAAAACTCTGTTAAGGTGGGTATACTCTGTACGATGTAGCTAATGATACAGTCTCGTAAATGATCTCCCTTGAACTCTTTCCAGCAGCTCCAGTGCATGATGTGTAGCAAAAGCTGCACGATGTACACCAGATCTGTCGTGCATGATCTAATGATTTGTATATTCATGAGATCATGTGCGATAGCAGACAGATGCATGCATGGATCAGGGAGATCCATGATACATGCATATGTGTGTAAAAAATAAATAAATAAATACACAGATGGATTAGCGAGATCTGTCTGTGCTTCTGTGTTCAAAAAAATTAAAACCAGTATAAAAAGAAAGCAGAGTGCCTCCGCCTCCCATTGTATTAAGGGGACAAAAAGTGTAGAGGTCCCCTGTATTTTCCATAACCAGCACTGAACTTTTTATAGCGGGGGGTAATGCCACAGCCAGGGTCCCCTTGTCTAAGCCTTACCCCTGACTGCTAGTTAGCCCAGGCCAGGGATCCCTGGGGAGTTGGCGTCTCCCAAGCCCTAGACTGATGGCCCGGGGCTAACCTCGGTACCACTGCAGTGGTGGGTGCCAGGTTGATTGCAGTGGAGCTACAGGTCCCAGCAAGCCTCCCCCTGCATGTTAGTACTTGGAGAACCACAAGTACCAGCATGTGGGGCATTTCTGGCCTACTGGTACCTGTAGTACCACTGCAAAAGAAATATAAAAAAAACAGGACACACACCATGAAAGTAAAAGTTTATTAACACATACAGTACATGCACACACACACACACACACACACACACACACACACACACACACACACACACACACACACACATGCATACTCACTATTTAACATACTCCCTGTAGCCATTTCACATCCACTTGTCCAGTAGGAATCAATAGGTAACTGTAAAAATAATAATAATCCATATTCACCTCCTCCTATGCATGGATCACATCCTCTTTGTTCCAAAGTAGGCATCCATAGGGCTTGGATAATGGATAAAAAGTTAGTAACAATTTCACAAACCTATGTATATACAATGTATCCTATTACGTGCATGAATTATGCACTTATAATGAACACTGCTCACCAGAAGATAACCAGTCAGATCTTCATAAATATTCTCCACAGAGCAATGAATATGCTGGAATCAGTAGTAATATGATGTCACTTGAGTAGTATAAAATCACAGCATTTCATAACATTAGTTAGCATGATTCACTACTTGAATATTCCCCAGTGGACAGACTCTGATGCCGGGCTGTATTAAAATTATAAGTATAGTACCTGCATATACAACTGCTCATATAATGCTTGTAGTGAGTAAATAGTGTGCAGCACTGATGGTCTCGGGCCGGGTCTCACTGTGCCCGATTTTACAGCGCTTCAGCCGCGGGAGAGGCAGAGCAGCCGTGGATGTCGGATATCAACTGGTATGAATGGCAAGCCTGCTTGTACGTCCTGTGTATGGCAAGGACCACAGCTAACAGCCACTCCCTTCACTGATGATTGTCCACAGTCCACAGGAAAGAGGAGCAGACAGTCCACTGTAAGTTTGAGTGATAAAATCCACAGCCGCGCAAACATCACAATGTCATTCTCAATATTAAACCACATTTGTACTCCCATTATGACATCACAATGTCACTGCCATTATGATGTCACACTGTAAAACCCATTTTTAAGTCACATACACTCTCCCATTATGACATCACAATGTCATTATCAGTATAGAGGCAACCATGGATGACGATGGCAGCCATGTTTTATAAGCACTAAGTGTGTTATAACATCAAGTGTAACTTATGTAACAGTTAAAAAAACAGTAATCTGCATAAATTTACAACTGGACTGAACATCATCTATTTCTTTTCATCCCTGCAGGTTTGTTACCCATTCTCCAAGCTGCATAATCTTACTAGTGCTTTGCAATTACTCAGATCAGCTGTTTGGTTTTTAAAAAGTATGCTACCCATTTCCATCTAGCAAGCTACATATTGGGCCTGATTCAGACCCACTCGCAAGCGGCTGTCCGCTCGCAAGTGGGTCGATGTTGTGCACTGCGCATGCGCACGACGGCGGGAGCTCCGTCGTGCGCATGCGCCAGACACGACGAGCGAAGGACTTTCCTTCGCTCGTTGTGTCTGATCAAAGGGGGCGTGCTGTCGATGTTGATTGACAGCACGCCCCCTTTGGTGGGCGTGCCGGGGGCATGCCTCCCTGACGGGGGCGTTCCCAAGGGAACGCCTACCGTCAGAAGCCGGCCCACTGACAACACTAGTGATGTCAGTGGGAGTGATTTTGGCTCTGATAGAGCCAAAATCACTCCGGGCCTTGCGGTTCAAAAACTCAACTGCAGGCTCCGGCTCGCAGTGGCGATGGTCGCGATGGTCAAGACCATCGCGGCCATCAAACTGCATGCTCGTATAGGCTGTGGGTGGTGACCCACAGCTATACGAGCGTCCAGGAGGACGCTCCATAATTATGGAGGGCGGCGCTCATTCAGAGCGTGCGCTCTGCTCAGAGCGTACGGCTCTGAATGAGGGCCTTTATTCTTACATTTCTGCATAATGGAATTTATTTCTGTTTGGAAAGATTGAGATGTAATGACTTGATTGCAATTTGTATTACCTGGGTGGGGGATGTTGTTCAGTGATGCCTAGTTTATTGTAGGATACTTGTGTTTACACAAACCCAGTGCTAAATTTCTTCTTTGATTAGTGGAGCATTTGTGCTCAGCTGTAGCATGTCTCATTCAGACTTTCTTTAAGTTCAGAATCAGTATAGAAGCAGTCATGGATGACAATGGCAGCCGTGTATTATAAGCAGTAAGTGTGTTATAACATGAAGTGTAACTTGTGTAACAGTTAAACAGTTGAACAAACATTGAACAACATCTATGACAAGGTAATTACAATATCATTCCTTAACAGTAGTTTGTATGTTGTACATTTTTGAAAGTCCATCTCAATGACTACTACATCCTTTACTCTCCCTGCAGCTCAACCTGCGGTTCATATTGCTGCCTCATTACGCTAACCTCATAAACATTGCATGCCTCCCTTCACCCTCCAAGTCACTAAAATGTGCCTTATGGAATGCACGCTCTGTCTGCAACAAACTAACATCCATCCATGACCTCTTTATTTCAACTAACATCAACCTTCTGGCAATAACAGAAACATGGCTTACACAATCAGACACTGTCTCCCCTGCTGCACTTTCACATGGTAACCTACACTTCTCACACACCTCCAGGCCTAGTAATTGTAAAGGAGGTGGGGTAGGAATATTACTATCCCAATCTTTCACATTCACAGTTCTCCCACAGGTACCTTCACTCACATTTACATCATTTGAAGTACATTCCATCAGGACTTTCACCCCTTTCTCTCTGTGAGTTGCTGATATCTATTGCCAAGTTGGGCCACCTCAACAATTTCTGGAACATTTTTCAGCCTGGCTCCCTCACTTCCTATCCTCAGACATCTCCACCATCATTATGGGTGATTTCAATATCCCCATTGACAGTCCACAATCTCCTCATGCCTCCAAACTACTCTCTCTAACCTCCTCTCTTGGCCTCTCCCAATGGACTGACTCCTATACTCATAAGGATGGCCACTGCCTTGATCTTGTATTTACCAGACTATGCTCAGTTTCTGATTTCACTAATGCTCCTTTCCCTCAGATCACAACCTTATCACCTTCACACTCTCCTCCATTACATCAACCTTAATGTCAGTGATATCAACCAAACCTTCTAAAACCTGCAGAAATATTAATGCTATTAACTTTCAACAACTATCTACCTCTCTACAACAACGACTCTCACCAATTTCTACATTCACTTCTCCTGAGACTGCTGCATCACACCTAAACCAGATTCTAGTAAAAGCCCTCGATGAAGTAGCTCCAGCTACCCATCACACTCTGAGTAGTCTTAGACGTCAGCTGTAGCATTCTAACTTAACAAGGCATCTACAAAAACTCACAAAGTAGAACGTCAGTGGCGAAAGTCTCGTACTCCATGTGACTTCCACACATATAAGACTATCTACAACTCTTATCGTACTGCTCTGAACACT
This sequence comes from Taudactylus pleione, assembly GCA_031769625.1. Lineage (NCBI taxonomy): Eukaryota > Metazoa > Chordata > Amphibia > Anura > Myobatrachidae > Taudactylus > Taudactylus pleione. The sequence continues at coordinate 1,932,868 of JAUIMM010000559.1, read as the reverse complement.
GCCAAACAAACATATTTCCAATCTCTTATCTCTGCTCAAGCCTCTAACCCCAAGCAACTTTTTAATACATTGAAACTGCTTTTTACCCCTCCCTCACCCAAGCCACCTGCTACTATCTGTGCACATGATCTTGCTTCCTATTTTAAGGACAAGATTGATAATATCTGAAATCAATTGGTATTTTCTTCCTCAGCTAGTGACCTGCTCAATTCCCTACCTGAACCCTCTGGCACTTTCTTCATTTGACCTCACAAATGAAGATGAAGTATCTACACTCTTACTCCTACTCTATTACCTCTCCTCTAGAACCTATACCCTCACAAATCAGTAAAGCTCTGTCTCCTGTGCTTATCCCAACCCTAACTAAAATCTGTAATCTCTCTCTCTCTCTACTGGCATCTTTCCATCACTGTTCAAGCATGCAGTGATTACTCCCATTCAGAAAAAACAAAGTTCTGACCCTAATACTCTCTCAAATTACCATCCTATCTCCCAGCTCCCATGCCCCTCCAAGCTACTGGAGAGACTTGTCTACACTCGTCTCACACACTTTCTTAACACCCACAACTTATTGGACCCACTTCAGTCTGGCTGTCGTTCCCAGCACTCCACAGAGACCGCACTGACTAGTAAATGATCTGGTCACTGCCAAGGCTAAAGGCCATTACTCACTCCTAATTCTTCTAGATCTCTCTGCTGTTTTTGACACTGTTGACTACTCTCTTCTCGTACAAACATTACAATCCCTTGAATACAAACAAATATAAATAGAAATTCATGCTCCAATGAAAGGATATACAAAAAAAACCTTTGAAAATTACAATATTACCCTCCTTCTTTGTTCCAAAACAATTTCTTATTCGATTCTTGAATTATCTGACGGGAGGGGGATTTCCTTTCCCGAATATGCAAAATAAAAATACACAAACAAAAGTCTTATAGTGTAGTAGGTTTAAAATAATAAGTTCTTTTAAAAGGATAGATAAGAGGAGTTCCGGTATCAAAGCAGGTGCTTTATGTGTCCAATTCTGAACAGGAAAATCACCCACATGTGATTAATATCAGACGGATGTGATGCTCACTTTGATGCTTACATATAACATGCCACTCTGTTTATATAAAGGTTTCTTTATCCCCGTGTCGTCTTTACAGGTACCATTTAAAACACCGTGTGAATGACAATAGGTGCACAACTCACTTTGAATGCTTACATTAATGAAGCACTGCAAATTCCCATAATGGTTTCTTTAGTACCGATCCAAAAGCAACCTCCAAGAATAGTACTCGAAATCCAAAAAAGTATTATTGGTTATTTATTGAGACTATTATCTCCAAGAAGTGATATCAAATACAAGAAAAATTACAATAAAATTCAGCTGCCATTAATAAGAGTAAACCATATCAGTACCAAATATCCAAAAAAAAAAACTAGTCTGGGATACACCGAAGATGAACAAGGGGGCCCCACCATTCTCATCCTGTGTCACCAGACAGAGGTACTCAGGTTGTTCTCTTCCAAATAAGCAAGAAGCACCTCACCACCAACGTGTTTCGACTGTTCTTTAGTCTTTATCAAGGTGGAAGTGCAGTGGTCGAATGCTCCTTTTATTCTAAAATAAGTCCCACCCCTCCAATTGGGGTTAGAACCCCGCTGTATTCATAGCTGTTCTTTATAAACCCCATACATAAAGTTAATTGTAATAAACATCTGAACAACATTAAAAAATCAATTCTATAAAAGAGTATTCTTTAAAAACACTTTTCTTACTTAATAAGCAATTTTGGTTGCCATAGCAACTCGTGTTCTCAGCCAATCCTACTTCACTCCGTTTTTGTCACTAGGGTAAGATGTATTCTACCTCTAGTGTCCTAACGATCTGCCGGATATTACATCATAATGATGCGGGTCCCCCGTTGCCAAGGCAACCCATGGCAAACATCGGGTGATAAGTTTTAACTCTGGTATTATTAATACACTTGCCGGATGTCCACTTTAATATGACGTGGGTCCCCGATTATCCGGGTAGCTCACGTAAATATCTAATTAAAGAAAATGGGATCACTTTTAAACGTGGTTAGGGACTTCCGGTATACGTTCCAGTATGCGTTCCACCGTCTCATCAGGTGGAGCGTGAACGAGGTTGTCTAGGCAACCCTCATAATCAACTATATAACTTTTAAAACTTTTAAAATGAGTAGATATTACATCTCATATTACAACTTAATTTAATGTTATAAGCAGCAGTCCTCATACTCAAAACATGTAAAACTACTGCTTGTAGATAAATATAATAAAAATCAATATATCATGACCAAATTTACAAAAACCACTTGATTTCAAAATCAGCGTTTAGGCCAGAAGGTGCCAAAGTTTTAATATCATGAATGAATTTCATTTCATTTTGAGCTAAAGATGTACTAATATTTTTCTTCCTCCAATTACCTTCTATTTTTTTAATCCCAATTACTAATGAAATGGAATCAATAGAACATTTGTGGACTTCTCTGAAATGATTGGATAAATTGTGCTTCTCAAAGCCCTTTTTAATATTTCTACAGTGTTCTCCCCATCTCTCACGTAATAAACGTGATGTTCTTCCTACATACTAGAGATTACAGCTGCATTATATCAAATAAATACAGTTTTTGCTGTTGCAGGTCATGAAGTCTGTTATCTTAAAGGCCTGTCCATTCGATGTAGATTTAAAATCCATTACTTTAAAGTGGACATCCGGCAAGTGTATTAATAATACCAGAGTTAAAACTTATCACCTGATGTTTGCCGCGGGTTGCCTTGGCAAATACTCTTTTATAGAATTGATTTTTTAATGTTGTTCAGATGTTTATTACAATTAGCTTTATGTATGGGGTTTATAAAGAACAGCTATGAATACAGCGGGGTTCTAACCCCAATTGGAGGGGTGGGACTTATTTTAGAATAAAAGGAGCATTCGACCACTGCACTTCCACCTTGATAAAGACTAAAGAACAGTCGAAACACGTTGGTGGTGAGGTGCTTCTTGCTTATTTGGAAGAGAACAACCTGAGTACCTCTGTCTGGTGACACAGGGTGAGAACGGTGGGGCCCCCTTGTTCATCTTCGGTGTATCCCAGACTAGTTTTTTTTTTTTTTGGATATTTGGTACTGATATGGTTTACTCTTATTAATGGCAGCTGAATTTTATTGTAATTTTTCTTGTATTTGATATCACTTCTTGGAGATAATAGTCTCAATAAATAACCAATAATACTTTTTTGGATTTCGAGTACTATTCTTGGAGGTTGCTTTTGGATCGGTACTAAAGAAACCGTTATGGGAATTTGCAGTGCTTGATTAATGTAAGCATTCAAAGTGAGTTGTGCACCTATTGTCATTCACACGAGGTGTTTTAAATGGTACCTGTAAAGACGACACGGGGATAAAGAAACCTTTATATAAACGGAGTGGCATGTTATATGTTATATGTCATCAAAGTGAGCATCACATCCGTCTGATATTAATCACATGTGGGTGATTTTCCTGTTCAGAATTGGACACATAAAGCACCTGCTTTGATACCGGGACTCCTCTTATCTATCCTTTTAAAATAACTTATTATTTTAAACCTACTACACTATAAGACTTTTGTTTGTGTATTTTTATTTTGCATATTCGGGAAAGGAAATCCCCCTCCCATCAGATAATTCAAGAATCGAATAAGAAATTGTTTTGGAACAAAGAAGGAGGGTAATATTGTAATTTTCAAAGGTTTTTTTTGTATATCCTTTCATTGGAGCGCGAAATTTCTATTTATATTTGTTTGTATTCTATGTATCCAGTTTGATAATGCTGGAAGAAAACTTTCTGGCTGCTCCTATCTTTGCGCTAAGGTTTGACAAAATTTGTGTATTTATTACAATCCCTTGGTCTTAAGGACACAGCTCTTTCTTGGTTCTCTTCCTACCTATCTGATCGCTCTTTTTCTGTTTGTTTTTTGGATTCTGCCTCCTCTTCGCTACCTTTATCAGTTGGAGTATCGCAAGGCTCTGTCTTAGGTCCTTTGCTATTCTCAATCTATACCACCTCTCTTGGCAAACTAATCCGCTCTTTTGGATTTCAATACTATCTGTATGCGGATGATACTCAAATCTACCAATCCTCTCCAGATTTATCACCATCTGTATTTGTCCGTGTCACTGAATGTATTTCTGCCATTTCATTTTGAATGTCATCTCGCCACCTGAAACTTAATATTTCTAAAACAGAATTATATTTCCACTGGCCAATAACAGTTACTTACCTGATCTCTTTATCACTGTTGATAACTCAACAATCCACCCGCCCCACAAGCTCGCTGCCGTGGTGTCATCCTCCAAACTGTCCTTTGTTCCCCACATGCAATCTGTCTCAAAATAATGTTACATACATCTAAAAAATATATCCAAAATTCAACCATATCCACAAGACACTGTAAAAACTCTAATCTATGCTCTGATTATTTCCCGCATTGACTATTGCAATAGTCTCCTTACTGGTCTTCTGAAAAACAGGCTATCACCATTAAAATCCATTATGAATGCAGCTGCGAGGCTTATCTTCCTTGCCAAATGTTCATCATCTGCTGCCCCGCTCTGTCAGTCCCTCCATTGGTTGTCGGTTTTCTACCGTATTCAATACAAAATACTATTACTTACACATAAGGCCATTAAAAAAATTACACCAACATACATCTCTTCACTCATCTCAAAATATCTCCCAGTCTGACCTCTCCTCTCAGCACAAGATCTGCGGCTCTCATCCCCACGCATTACTTGCTCCAATTTATGGTTACAGGACTTTCTTCAGGCTGCACCCACTCTATGGAATGCCTTACCATGCACAATAAGACTTACCTCTAGTCTTCAATCCTTCAAGTGTTCCCTGAAAACTCATCTCTTCATATAAACTTATCAGATTCCAGAACCGACCACATAACCTTCATAGCTTCCATGTCTTATTACATCCCCTCTCACAGTCCACACATAACCTCACACATTGTCTTTCTTTCACATACTCCTGATGTTTGGCTGACATTCCTGTGTGACTGGATCAAGCAGACCACCAAGAAACTCAGCATTCTGGCCGGACCAAATTGCAATATATAACACCTATCCTTGTGTATCAATGCCGATTTCCCTATAGATTGTAAGCTTGCAAGCAGGGCCCTCTTACCTCTATGTCTGTTGATTATTACCCTGTTTTGTTCTATAAATGTTTCCGATTGTAAAGCGCAATGGAATATGCTTTGCTACATAAGAAACTGTTAAAACATAAATAAAAAAATAAAATTTTTACTCCCATTATGACATCATAATGTCTCTCCCATTATGGTATATCAATGTCACTCTCAATATTAAACCACATTAATACTCCCATTATAACATAATTTTGTCACTACCATTATGACGTCACACTGTGAAAGCCGTTTTTTACGTCACAACTCCATTCCCATTATGATATCACAATATCACTCTCATTATTAAACCACATTAGTACTCCCATTATGACATCACAATGACACTCCCATTATGATGTGACACTGTTGCTCCCATTATTACATCACAGAGCCACTCCCATTATGTCACACTTTCCCTCCAATTTTGATGTCACATAGCCATTCCGATTATGACATTACAATGTCATTCTCAGTATTAAACCACATCAGTACTCGTTAAGAGATCACAATGTCACTCCCATTATGATGTTACATTTTCGCTTCCATTTTTACGTCACATCACCACTCCTATTATGACATCACAATGTCATTCTCATCAGTAAACCACTTTAGTACTCCCAATATGACATTAGAATTTTACCCTCATTATGATGTCACAACGTACCTCCAATTTTTATGTCACATAGCCACTTTCCAGTAAAACAAAACAATGTCATTCTCATTATTAAACCACTTTAGTACTCACATTATAACATCACAATGTCACTTCTCATGATGTCACACTGAAAAACCCATTTTTATGTCACACTGAAAAACCCATTTTTATGTCACATCGCCAATCCCATTATGACATCACAATGTCAGTCCCATTATGATGTCACACTGTCCCTCCCAATTTTACATCACACAGCCACTCCCATTATGCCATCACAATGTCATTCTCATTATTAAACCACTTTAGTACTCCCGTTATTTCATCCCAATGTCACACTCATTATGATTTCACACTGTAAAACTAATTTTTACATCACACAGCCACTCCCATTATGACATCACAATGTAATTCTCATTATTAAACCACTTTAGTACTCCCTTTATGACATCACAATGTCACGCACATTATGATGTCACACTGTCCTTCCCATTTTAATGTCACATAGCCACTCCCATTATGACATCACAATGTCACTAACATTATGATGTCACACTGCCCCTCCCATTTCTACATCACATAGCCACTACAATTATGACATCACAATGTCATTCTCATTATTAAAACACATTTATATTCCCATTATGACATCACAGTGTCACTCCCATTATGATGTCACACTGTAAAACCAATATTTATGTCACATCGCTAGTCAGATTATGACATCACAATGTCATTTTCATTATTAAACCACATTTTTATTCCCTATATGAAATCAGAATATCACTCCCATTATGATGTCATACTGTACCTCCCATTTTTATGTCACATTGCCACAACCATTATGACATCACAATGTCATTTTCATTACTAAAAAACATTTATTTCCCATTACAATATCACAGTCACTCCCATTTTTACATCACATGGCCACTCCCAGTATGACATCACAATGTAATTCTCATTATTAAACCACTTTAGTACTCCCATTATGACATCAGAATGTTACCCTCATTATGATGTCACAATATACCTCCCATTTTTATGTCACACAGCCACTTTCCAGTATGACAAAACAATGTCATTCTCATTGTTAAACCACTTTAGTACACACATTATAACATCACAATGTCACACTTCTCATGATGTCACACTGTAAAATCCATTTTTATGTCACATCGCCACTCCCATTATGACATCACAATGTTACTTCCATTATGATGTCACACTGTCCCTCCAAATTTTACATCACACAGCCCCTACCTTATGCCATCACAATGTCATTCTCATCATACAACCACATTTATTTCCCATTAAGATATCACAATGTCACCCCCATTATGATGTCTCACTGTAAGACCCATTTTTACATCATATAGCCACTCCCAGTATGACATGACAATGTCATTCTCATTATTAAACCACATTTATTCTCCAATTATGACATCATAATGTCACTCTGATTATGATGACACACTTTAAAACCCATTTTAACATCACATCTAAACTCCCATTATGAAATCACAATGTCAGTCTCATTATTAAACCACTTTAGTACTACCATTATGGCATCACATTGTCACTGCCATTATGATGTCACACTGTCCTTCCCAATTTTATGTCACACAGCCACTCCCATTATGACATCACAATGTCACTCTCATTATGATGTCACATGGCCCCTCATAATTATTATGTCACATAGCCACTCCTATTATGACATCTCTATGTGATTCTCATTATTAAACCAATTTAGTAATACCTTTATGACAACCGCATTTATTTCCCATTATGAAAACACAATGTCTCTCCCATTATGATGTCACACTGTAAAACTCTTTTTTACATCACATAGACACTATCAATATGACATTATAATGTCATTCTCATTATTACACCACTTAGGTACTCCCTTTATAACATCACAATGTCACTCCCATTATGATGTCATAAGGTTCCCCCCATTTTTATGTAACAGAGCCATTCCCATTTTGGCATCACAATATCATTCTCAATATTAAACCACTTTAGTACTCCCATTATTTCATCACAATGCCACTCTCATTATGATGTCCCACTGTCTCTCCCATTTTTATGTCACATAGCAACTCCCATTATGACATAACAATGTCACTCTCATTATGATGTCACATGGCCCCTCATAATTATTATGTCACATAGCCACTCCTATTATGACATCTCTATGTGATTCTCATTATTAAACCACATTTATATTCCCAATATGACATCGCAATCTCACTCCCATTATGATGTCACACTGTACAAACCATTTTTATGTCACATTGCTACTCCTATTATGACATCACGATGTCATTCTAATTATTAAACCACATTTATATTCCCTATATGAAATAAGAATGTGACTCCCATTATGATGTCGCACTGTAAAACCCATTTTTACATCACATAGCCACTCCCAGTATAACACCACAATGTAACTCCCATTATGATGTCACACTGTCCCTCCCATTTTTATGTCACATTGCCACAACCATTATGACATCACAATGTCATTCTCATTATTAAAAAAACATTTACAATTATGATATCACACTGTCCCTCACATTTTTATGTCACACAGCCACTTTCCAGTTCGACATAACAATGTCATTCTCATTATTAATCCACTATAGTACTGTCATTATGGCATCACATTGTCACTCCCATTATGATGTCACACTGTCCCTCCTATTGTTATGTCACATCGCCATTCCCATTTTGACATCTCAATTTCATTCTCATTATTATACCGCATTTATTTCCCATTGTGAAATCACAATGTTACTCCCATTATGAAGTCACACTGTAAAACTCATTTTTACATCACATAGCCACTCCCATTTTGACACCACAATGTCATTCTCATTATTAAACCACTTTAGAACTCTCATGACATTACAATGTCACTTTCGTTATGACGTCACACTGTCCCTCCCATTTTTATGTCACACAGCCACTTTCAAGTATGACATCACAATGTCATTCTCATTACTAAAACCACTTTAGTACTCCCATTATAGCATCACAAGGTAACTCCCATTATGATGTCACACTGTAAAACCCATTGTTACGTCACATTACCACTCCCATTATGACATCACAATGTGATTCTCATTATTAAACCACATTAGTACTCCCACTATGACATCACAATGTCACTATCATTATGATGTCACACTTTCCTTCCCATTTTTCCATCACATAGCCCCACCCATTTTGACAAAACAATGTCATTCTCATTATTAAATCACTTTAGTACTCCCATTGTGACATCACAATGTCACTCTCATTATCATGTCACACTGTCCCTCCCACTTTAACGTCACATAGCCACTCCCATTAAGACATCACAATGTCATTCTCATTATTAAAAAACATTTATTTGCCTTTATGATATCACAATGTCACTCCAATTATGTCACACTGTAATACCCATTTTTACATCACATAGCCACTGCCAGTATGACATCACAATGTCATTCTTATTATTAAACTACTTAAGGGCTCCCTTTATGACATCACAATGTCACTCCTATTATGATGTCACACTGTCCCTCCCAGTATTACATCACATAGCCACTCCGTTTAAGACATCACAATGTCATTCTCAATATGATGTCACAGTGTAAAACCCATTTTTATATCACAGTGTCATTCTCATTATTAAAATACATTTATTTCCAATTATGATATTACAATGTCACTCCCATTATAATGTCAATATGTAAAACCCAGTTTTACAGCACATAGCCACTCCCAATATGACAGCACAATGTAATTCATATTATTAAACTACTTAAGGACTCCCTTTATGACATCACAATCTCACTACCATTATGATGTCACACTGTCCTTCCCATTTTTACATCACATAGCCACACCCATTTTGACATCACAATGTCATTCTCATTATTTAACCACTTTAATACTCCCATTATGACATCACAAAGTCACTCTCATTATCATGTCACACTGTCTCTCCCATTTTTATGTCACAAAGACACTCCCATTATGACATCACAATGTCATTCTCATTATTAAACCACTTTAGTAATACCTTTATGACATCACAATGTCACTCCAAAAATGATGTCACACTGCCCCTCCCATATTTACATCACATAGCTACTACCATTATGACATCACAATGTCATTCTCATTATTATACCACATTTATACTGCCATTATGACATCACAATGTCACTCTTATTATGATGTTAACCGGTAAAACCCATTTTTATGTCACATTGCCACTCCCATTATGACAACACAAAGTCATTCTCATTATTGAACCACTTTGGTACTCCCATTATGACATCACAATGTCATTCAAATTATTAAACCACTGTTGTACTCCCATTTTGACATCACGATGTCACTCCCATTATGATGTCACACTGTCCCTCCAAATTTATGTCACATTGCCATAACCATTATGACATCACAATGTCATTCTCGTTATTAAAAAACAATTATTTGCCACTATATCACAATGTCACTCCAATTATGATGTCAAACTGTAAAACCCATTTTTACATCACACAGCCACTCCCAGTATGACATCACAATGTCATTCTTAATATAAAACTACTTAAAGGCTCTCTTTATGACATCACAATGTCACTCTCAATATGATGTCACACTGTAAAACCCATTTTTACATCACATAGCCACACCCATTTTGACATCACAATGTCATTATTATTATTAAACCATATTTATATCCCCTATATGACATCACAATGTCACTCCCATTATGATGTCACACTGTCCTACCCATTTTTCCATCACATCGCCACACCCATTTTAACATCACAATGTCATTCTCATTATTAAACCTCTTTAGTACTCCCATTATGACACCACAATGTCACTCTCATTATAATGTCACACCGTCCCTTCCATTTTTATGTCACATTGCCATTACCATTATGACATCACAATGTCATTCTCATTATTGAACCACATTTATATTCCCTATATGACATCAGAATGTCACTCCCATTATGATGTCGCACTGTAAAACCCATTTTTATATCACATAGCCACTCCCAGTATGACATCACAATGTCATTCTCATTATTAAATCACTTTAGTACTCTCATTATGACATCACAATGTTACCCTCATTATGATGTCACACTGTCCCTCACATTTTTATGTCACACAGCCACTTTCCAGTTTGACATCATAATGTCATTCTCATTATTGATCCACTTTAGTAATCCCATTATGGCATCACATTGTCACTCCCATTATGATGTCACACTGTAAAACCCATTTTTATTTCACATTGCCACTCCCAGTATGATATAACAATGTCACTCCCATTATGATGTCACACTGTCCTTCCCTTTTTATGTCACATTGCCACAACTATTATGACATCACAATGTTATTCTCTTTATAAAACCACTTTAGTACCCCCATTATGACATCACAATGTCACTCCCTTTATGATGTCACACTGATAAACCCATTTTAACATCACATCTCCACTCCCATTATGACATCACAATGAAATTCTCATTGATTAATCTACTTTAGTACTTCCATTATGACATTACAATGTCACTCACTTTATGATGTCACACTGTATCTCCCACTTTTATGTCACATAGCCACTCCCATTATAACATCACAATGTCATTTTCATTATTAAACCACTTTAGTACTCCAATTATGTCATCACAATGTCACTCCGATTATGATGTCACCCTGTAAAACCCATTTTAACATCACATCTCCACTCCCTTTATGACATCACAATGCCATTCTCATTATTAAACCACTTTAATTCTCCCATTTTGACATAAAAATGTCTCTTCGATTATGATGTCATACTGTAAAATCCATTTTAACATCACAACTTGACTCGTATTATGACATCACAATGTCATTCTCATAATTAAACCACTTTACTACTCACATTATGACACCACAATGTCACTCCCTTTATAATGTCAGACTGTACCTCCCATTTTTATGTCACATAGCCACTCCCATTATGACATCACAATGTTATTCTCATTATTTAACTCACTTTAGTACTCCCATTATGACATCACAATGTCACCCTGATTATAATGTCACACTGTAAAACCTATTTTAACATCAGATCTTCACTCCCATTATGACCTTACAATGTTGTTCTCATTATTAAACACTCTAGTACTCCCATTACGACATCACAATGTCACTCTGATTATGATGTCGCACTGTAAAACCCATTTTACCATCACATCTCCACTCCCATTATGTCATCACAATGTAATTATCATCGATTAAACCACTTTAGTACTCTCATTATGACATCAAAATGTCACTCCCATTATGATGTCACACTGTACTTCCCATTTTTACGTCAGATAGCCACTCTCATTATGACATCACAATGTTATTCTCATTATTAAACCACTTTAGTACTCCCATTATGTCATCACACTGACACTCCGATTATGATGACACGCTGTAAAACCTATATTAACATCACATTTCCACTCCCATTATGACATTACAATTTCATTTTCATTATTAATCCACTATAGTACTTCCATTACGACATCACAATGTCACTCTGATTATAATGTCGCACTGTAAAACCCATTTTACCATCACATCTCCACTCCCATTATGTCATCACAATGTAATTATCATCGATTAAACCACTTTAGTACTCTCATTATGACATCAAAATGTCACTCCCATTATGATGTCACACTGTACTTCCCATTTCTACGTCAGATAGCCACTCTCATTTTGACATCACAATGTCATTCTCATTAAACCACTTTAGTAATCCCATTATGACATCAAAATGTCACTCCCATTATGATGTCACAATTTCCCTCCCATTTTTACATCACATAGCCACTCCCATTATGACATCAGAATGTGACTCCAGAAATGATGTCACACTGTCCTTCCCATTTTTACGTCACATAGCCACTCCCATTATGACATCACAATTTCATTTTAATTATTAAACCACTTTAGTCCTCCCATTATGACATTTCAATGTCACTCCGATTAAGATGTCACACAGTAAAACCCTTTTTAACATGACATCTCCACTCCCATTATGACATCACAATGTCATTCTCATTAAACCACTTTAGTAATCCAATTATGACATCACAATGTCACTACCTTTATGATGTCACACGATCTCTCCCATTTTTATGCCACATAGCTACTCCCGTAATAACATCACAATGTTATTTTCATTGTTAAACCACTTCAGTACTCCCATTATGATATCACATTGTCACTCCCTTTATGATGGCACACTGTCCCTCCCTTTTTTATGTCACATCCCCACTCCCATTATGACATTACAATGTCATTCTCATTATTAAACAACTTTAGTACTCCGATTATGACATCACAATGTCACTCTAAATATGATGTCATACTGTAAAACCCATTTTAACATCATGTCTCCACTGCCATTATGACATCACAATGTCATTCTCAATATTAAACCACTTTAGTACTCCCATTATGACATCAAAATGTCACTACCTTTATGATGTCACACTGTCCCTCCCATTTTTATGTCAAATAGCCACTCTCAAAAATACATCATAATGTCACTCCCATTATGATGTCACAATGTCCCTCCCATTTTTTCTTCACATAGCCACTCCCATTATGACATCACAATGTCATTCTCCTTATTAAACCACTTTAGTACTCCCATTACGACATCACAATGTCACTCCCTTTATGATGTCACACTGTCCCTCCCATTTTTATGTCACATAGAAACTCCCATTATGACATCACAATGTTATTCTCATTATTAAACCACTTTAGTACTCCCATTATGACATTACAATGTTACTCTGATTATGATATTTTGTAAAACCCATTTTAACATCACACCTCCACTCCCATTATGACAACACAATATAATTCTCATCGATTAATCCACTTTAGTACTCCCATTATGACATCACAATGTCACTCCCATTATGATGTCACACTGTCCTTCCCATTTTTACGTCACATAGCCACTCCCATTATGACATCACAATGTCATTCTTATTATTAAACCACTTAAGTACTCGCATTATGACATCACAATGACACTCCGATTATGATGTCACACTGTAAAAACAATATTAACATCACATCTTCAATCCCGTTACGATATGACAATGTGATTTTCATTATTACACCAGTTTAGTACACCCAATATGAAATTACAATGTCTCTCCCATTATGATGTCACACTGCTCCTCCAAATTTTATGTCATTTTGCCACTGCCATTATGACATCACAATGTTATTCTCTTTATAAAACCACTTTAGTACTCCCATTATGACATCACAATGTCACTCTGATTATGATGTCACACTGTCCCTCCCATTTTTATGTCAAATAGCCACTCCCAATAATACATCATAATGTCACTCCCTTTATGATCTCCACTATACCCATGTTTATGTCACATAGCCACTCCCTTTGTGTCATCACAATTTCATTCTCCTTATTTAACTCACTTTAGTTCTCCCATTATGACATAACAATGTCACTACGATTATGATGTCAAACTGTAAAACCCATTTTAACATCACATCTTCACTCCTACTATGACATCACAATGTCATTTTCATTATTAAACCACTTTAGTACTCCCATTATGACATCACAATGTCACTCACTTTACAATGTCACACTGTACCTCCCATTTTTATATCACTTAGCCATTCCCATTATGACATCACAATGTTATTCTCTTTATAAAACCACTTTAGTACTCCCATTATGACATCACAATGTCTCTCTGATTATGATGTCACACTGTAAAACCTATTTTATCATCACATCTCCACTCCCATTATGACCTTACAATGTCATTCTCATTATTAAGCCACTTTAGTACTCCCATTACGACATCACAATGTCACTCTGATTATGATGTCACACTGTAAAACCCATTTTAACATCACATCTCCACTCCCATTATGACACCACAATGTAAGTCTCATCGATTAAACCACTTTAGTACTCCCATTATGACATCAAAATGTCAATCCAATTATGATGTCACACTGTCCTTCCCATTTTAACGTCACATAGCCACACCCATTATGACATCACAATGTCATTCTCATTATTAAACCACGTTAGTACTTCCATTATGACATCTCAATGTAAAACCCATTTCCACATCACAACTCCACTCCCATTATGACATCACAATGTAATTCTCAATATTAATCCACTTTAGTACTACCATTATGACATCAAAATGTCACTCCCATTATGATGTCACAATTTCCCTCCCATTTTTACATCACATAGCCTCTCGCATTATGACAACACAATGTCATTCTTATTATTAAACCACTTTAGTACTCCCATTATGACATCACAATGTCATTCCCTTTATGATGTCACACTGTACTTCCCATTTTTATGTCACATAGCCACTCCCATTATGACATCACAATTTCATTTCATTATTAAAACACTTTAGTTCTCCCATAATAACATAACAATGTCACTTCGATTATGATGTCACAATGTAAAACCCATTTTAACATCACATCTTCACTGCTATTATAACATCTCAAAGTGATTATTATTATTAAACCACTTTAGTACTCCCATTATGACATCACAATGTCACTCTGATTATGATGTCACACTGTAAAACCTATTTTAACATCACATATCCACTCCCATTATGACCTTAAAATGTCATTCTCATTATTTAACCACTTTAGTACTCCCATTACGACATCACAATGTCACTCTGATTAAGATGTCAAAATGTAAAACCCATTTTATCATCACACCTCCACTCCCATTATGACACCACAATGTAATTCTCATCGATTAATCCACTTTAGTACTCCCATTATGACATCACAATGTCACTCCCATTATGATGTCACACTGTCCTTCCCATTTTTACGTCACATAGCCACTCCTATTATGACATCACAATGTCATTCTTATTATTAAACCACTTAAGTACTCGCATTATGACATCACAATGACACTCCGATTATGATGTCACACTGTAAAAACAATATTAACATCACATCTTCAATCCCGTTACGATATGACAATGTGATTTTCATTATTACACCAGTTTAGTACACCCAATATGAAATTACAATGTCTCTCCCATTATGATGTCACACTGCTCCTCCAATTTTTATGTCATTTTGCCACTCCCATTATGACATCACAATGTTATTCTCTTTATAAAACCACTTTAGTACTCCCATTATGACATCACAATGTCACTCTGATTATGATGTCACACTGTAAAACCTATTTTATCATCACATCTCCACTCCCATTATGAACTTACAATGTCATTCTCATTATTAAGCCACTTTAGTACTCCCATTATGACATCACATTATCTTACCCTTTATGTTATCACACTGTCCCTCTCATTTTTGTCACATTGCCACTCCCATTATGACATCACAATGTCATTCTCATTATTAAACCACTTTAGTACTCCCATTATGATATCAGAATGTCACTCCGATTATGATGTCACATAGTACAACCCATTTTTACATCACATCTCCACTCCCATTATAACATCACATTGTCATTCTCATTATTAAACCACTTTATTACTCCCATTATGACATCAGAATGTCACTCCCTTTATGATGTCACACTGTCCCTCCCATTTTTATGTCACATCTTCACTCCCAATATGACATCACAATGTCATTCTCATTATTAAACCACTTTAGTACTCCAATTATGACATTACAATGTTAATCTGATTGTGAGATTTTGTAAAACCCAATTTAACATCACATCTCCACCCCCATTATGACATCACATTGTCAGTCTCATTATTAAACCACTTTAGTACTCCCATTATGACATCACAATGACACTCCCGTTATGATGTCACACTATGCCTCCCATTTTTAAATCACATAGCCTCTCCCATTATGACATCAGAATGTGACTCCAGAAATGATGTCACACTGTTCTTCCCATTTTTACGTCACATAGCCACTCCCATTATGACATCACAATTTCATTTTCATTATTAAACCACTTTAGTCCTCCCATTATGACATCTCAATGTCACTCCGATTAAGATGTCACACAGTAAAACCCTTTTTAACATCACATCTCCACTCCCATTACGACATCACAATGTCATTCTCATTAAACCACTTTAGTAATCCCATTATGACATCACAATGTCACTACCTTTATGATGTCTCATGATCTCTCCAATTTTTATGCCACATAGCCACTCCCATAATCACATCACAATGTTATTCTCATTGTTAAACCACTTTAGTACTCCCATTATGATATCACATTGTCACTCCTATTATGATGTCACACTGTCCCTCCCATTTTTATGTCACATCCCCACTCCCATTATGACATCCCAATGTCATTCTCATTATTAAACAACTTTAGTACTCCCATTATGACGTCACAATGTCACTCTAATTATGATGTCATACTGTAAAACCCATTTTAACATCATGTCTCCACTGCCATTATGACATCACAATGTCATTCTCAATATTAAACCACTTTAGTACTCCCATTATGACATCAAAATGTCACTCCCTTTATGATGTCACACTGTCCCTCCCATTTTTATGTCAAATAGCCACTCCCAAAAAGACATCATAATGTCACTCCCATTATGATGTCACAATGTCCCTCTAATTTTTACATCACATAGCCACTCCCATTTTGACATTACAATGTCATTCTCTTTATTAAACCACTTTAGTACTGCCATTATGACATCACAATGTCACTCCCTTTATGATGTCACACTGTACCTCCCATTTTTATGTCACATCTTCACTCCCAATATGACATCACAATGTCATTCTCATTATTAAACCACTTTAGTACTCCCATTATGACATTACAATGTTACTCTGATTATGATATTTTGTAAAACCCATTTTAACATCACATCTTCTCCCCCATTATGACATCACATTGTCAGTCTCATTATTAAACCACTTTAGTACTGCCATTATGACATCACAATGTCACTCCCTTTATGATGTCACACTGTACCTCCCATTTTTATGTCACATCTTCACTCACAATATGACATCACAATGTCATTCTCATTATTAAACCACTTTAGTACTCCCATTATGACATTACAATGTTACTCTGATTATGATATTTTGTAAAACCCATTTTAACATCACATCTCCACCCCCATTATGACATCACATTGTCAGTCTCATTATTAAGCCACTTTAGTACTCCCATTATGACATCACATTATCTTACCCTTTATGTTATCTCACTGTCCCTCTCATTTTTGTCACATTGCCAGTCCCATTATGACATCACAATGTCATTCTCATTATTAAACCACTTTAGTACTCCCATTATGATATCAGAATGTTACTCCGATTATGATGTCACATAGTAAAACCCATTTTTACATCACATCTCCACTCCCATTATAACATCACATTGTCATTCTCATTATTAAACCAGTTTAGTACTCCCATTACGACATCACAATGTCACTCCCTTTATGATGTCACACTGTCCCTCCCATTTTTATGTCACATAGAAACTCCCATTATGACATCACAATGTTATTCTCATTATTAAACCACTTTAGTACTCCCATTATGACATCAGAATGTCACTCCCTTTATGATGTCACACTGTCCCTCCCATTTTTATGTCACATCTTCACTCCAAATATGACATCACAATGTCATTCTCATTATTAAACCACTTTAGTACTCCAATTATGACATTACAATGTTATTCTGATTATGAGATTTTGTAAAACCCAATTTAACATCACATCTCCACCCCCATTATGACATCACATTGTCAGTCTCATTATTAAACCACTTTAGTACTCCCATTATGACATCACAATGACACTCCCGTTATGATGTCACACTATGCCTCCCATTTTTAAATCACATAGCCACTCCCATTATGACATCAGAATGTGACTCCAGAAATGATGTCACACTGTTCTTCCCATTTTTACGTCACATAGCCACTCCCATTATGACATCACAATTTCATTTTCATTATTAAACCACTTTAGTCCTCCCATTATGACATCTCAATGTCACTCCGATTAAGATGTCACACAGTAAAACCCTTTTTAACATCACATCTCCACTCTCATTACGACATCACAATGTCATTCTCATTAAACCACTTTAGTAATCCCATTATGACATCACACTGTCACTACCTTTATGATGTCTCACGATCTCTCCAATTTTTATGCCACATAGCCACTCCCATAATCACATCACAATGTTATTCTCCTTGTTAAACCACTTTAGTACTCCCATTATGATATCACATTGTCACTCCTATTATGATGTCACACTGTCCCTCCCATTTTTATGTCACATCCCCACTCCCATTATGACATCCCAATGTCATTCTCATTATTAAACAACTTTAGTACTCCCATTATGACGTCACAATGTCACTCTAATTATGATGTCATACTGTAAAACCCATTTTAACATCATGTCTCCACTGCCATTATGACATCACAATGTCATTCTCAATATTAAACCACTTTAGTACTCCCATTATGACATCAAAATGTCACTCCCTTTATGATGTCACACTGTCCCTCCCATTTTTATGTCAAATAGCCACTCCCAAAAAGACATCATAATGTCACTCCCATTATGATGTCACAATGTCCCTCCCATTTTTACATCACATAGCCACTCCCATTATGACATTACAATGTCATTCTCTTTATTAAACCACTTTAGTACTGCCATTATGACATCACAATGTCACTCCCTTTATGATGTCACACTGTACCTCCCATTTTTATGTCACATCTTCACTCCCAATATGACATCACAATGTCATTCTCATTATTAAACCACTTTAGTACTCCCATTATGACATTACAATGTTACTCTGATTATGATATTTTGTAAAACCCATTTTAACATCACATCTCCACCCCATTATGACATCACATTGTCAGTCTCATTATTAAACCACTTTAGTACTGCCATTATGACATCACAATGTCACTCCCTTTATGATGTCACACTGTCCCTCCCATTTTTATGTCACATAGAAACTCCCATTATGACATCACAATGTTATTCTCATTATTAAACCACTTTAGTACTCCCATTATGACATCAGAATGTCACTCCCTTTATGATGTCACACTGTCCCTCCCATTTTTATGTCACATCTTCACTCCCAATATGACATCACAATGTCATTCTCATTATTAAACCGCTTTAGTACTCCAATTATGACATTACAATGTTATTCTGATTATGAGATTTTGTAAAACCCAATTTAACATCACATCTCCACCCCCATTATGACATCACATTGTCAGTCTCATTATTAAACCACTTTAGTACTCCCATTATGACATCACAATGACACTCCCGTTATGATGTCACACTATGCCTCCCATTTTTAAATCACATAGCCACTCCCATTATGACATCAGAATGTGACTCCAGAAATGATGTCACACTGTTCTTCCCATTTTTACGTCACATAGCCACTCCCATTATGACATCACAATTTCATTTTCATTATTAAACCACTTTAGTCCTCCCATTATGACATCTCAATGTCACTCCGATTAAGATGTCACACAGTAAAACCCTTTTTAACATCACATCTCCACTCCTATTACGACATCACAATGTCATTCTCATTAAACCACTTTAGTAATCCCATTATGACGTCACAATGTCACTCCGATTAAGATGTCATACTGTAAAACCCATTTTAACATCACATCTCCACTCCTATTACGACATCACAATGTCATTCTCATTATTAAACCACTTTAGTACTCCCATTATGACATTACAATGTTACTCTGATTATGATATTTTGTAAAACCCATTTTAACATCACATCTCCACCCCCATTATGACATCACATTGTCAGTCTCATTATTAAACCACTTTAGTACTCCTATTATGACATCAAAATGACACTCCCGTTAGGATGTCACACTGTCCCTCCCTTTTTTAAATCACATAGCCACTCCGATTATGACATCAGAATGTGACTCCAGAAATGATGTCTCACTGTCCTTCCCATTTTTACATCACATAGCCACTCCCATTTTGACATCACAATTTCATTTTCATTATTAAACCACTTTAGTCCTCCCATTATGACATTTCAATGTCACTACGTTAAAGATGTCACACATTAAAACCCTTTTTAACATCACATCTCCAATTCCCATTACGACATCACAATGTCATTCTCATTAAACCACTTTAGTAATCCCATTATGACATTACAATGTCACTACCTTTATGATGTCACACGATCTCTCCCATTTTTATGCCACATAGCCACTCCCATAATCACATCACAATGTTATTCTCATTGTTAAACCACTTCAGTACTCCCATTATGATATCACATTGTCACTCCTATTATGATGTCACACTGTCCCTCCCATTTTTATGTCACATCCCCACTCCCATTATGACATCACAATGTCAATCTCATTATTAAACAACTTTAGTACTCCCATTATCACATCACAATGTCACTGTAATTATGATGTCATATTGCAAAACCCATTTTAACATCATGTCTCCACTGCCATTATGACATCACAATGTCATTCTCAATATTAAACCACAATAGTACTCCCATTATGACATCAAAATGTCACTCCCTTTATGATTTCCACTATACCCATTTTTATGTCACATAGCCACTCCCTTTGTGTCATCACAATTTCATTCTCCTTATTTAACTCACTTTAATTCTCCCATTATGACATAACAATGTCACTCCGATTATGATGTCAAACTGTAAAACCCATTTTAACATCACATCTTCACTCCTACTATGACATCACAAAGTCATTGTCATTATTAAACCACTTTAGTACTCCCATTATGACATCACAATGTCACTCACTTTACAATGTCACACTGTACCTCCCATTTTTATGTCACTTAGCCACTCCCATTATGACATCACAATGTTATTCTCTTTATAAAACCACTTTAGTACTCCCATTATGACATCAAAATGTCACTGCAATTATGATCACACTGTCCTTCCCATTTTAATGTCACATAGCCACACCCATTATGACATTACAATGTCATTCTCATTATTAAACCACGTTAGTACTTCCATTATGACATCTCAATGTAAAACCCATTTTCACATCACAACTCCTCTCCCATTATGACATCACAATGTAATTCTCAATATTAATCCACTTTAGTACTACCATTATGAAATCAAAATGTCACTCCCATTATGATGTCACAATTTCCCTCCCATTTTTACATCACATAGCCTCTCGCATTATGACATCACAATGTCATTCTTATTATTAAACCACTTTAGTACTCCCATTATGACATCACAATGTCATTCCCTTTATGATGTCACACTGTACTTCCCATTTTTATGTCACATAGCCACTCCCATTATGACATCACAATTTCATTTCATTATTAAAACACTTTAGTTCTCCCATAATAACATAACACTGTCACTTCGATTATGATGTCACAATGTAAAACCCATTTTAACATCACATCTTCACTGCTATTATAACATCTCAAAGTCATTATCATTATTAAACCACTTTAGTACTCCCATTATGACATCACAATGTCACTCTGATTATGATGTCACACTGTAAAACCTATTTTAACATCACATATCCACTCCCATTATGACCTTACAATGTCATTCTCATTATTTAACCACTTTAGTACTCCCATTACGACATCACAATGTCACTCTGATTAAGATGTCAAAATGTAAAACCCATTTTATCATCACACCTCCACTCCCATTATGACACCACAATGTAATTCTCATCGATTAATCCACTTTTGTACTCCCATTATGACATCACAATGTCACTCCCATTATGATGTCACACTGTCCTTCCCATTTTTAGCCATTCCCATTCACATAGCCATTCCCATTATGACATCACAATGTCATTCTTATTATTAAACCACTTAAGTACTCGCATTATGACATCACAATGACACTCTGATTATGATGTCACACTGTAAAAACAATATTAACATCACATCTTCAATCCCGTTACGATATCACAATGTCATTTTCATTATTACACCAATTTAGTACACCCATTATGAAATTACAATGTCTCTCCCATTATGATGTCACACTGCTCCTCCAATTTTTATGTCTTTTTGCATCTCCCATTATGACATCACAATGTTATTCTCTTTATAAAACCATTTTAGTACTCCCATTATGACATCACAATGTCACTCTGATTATGATGTCACACTGTAAAACCTATTTTATCATCACATCTCCACTCCCATTATGACCTTACAATGTCATTCTCATTATTAAGCCACTTTAGTACTCCCATTATGACTATTAAGCCACTTTAGTACTCCCATTATGACATCACATTATCTTACCCTTTATGTTATCACACTGTCCCTCTCATTTTTGTCACATTGCCACTCCCATTATGACATCACAATGTCATTCTCATTATTAAACCACTTTTGTACTCCCATTACGACATCACAATGTCACTCCGTTTATGATGTCACACTGTCCCTCCCATTTTTATGTCACATAGAAACTCCCATTATGACATCACAATGTTATTCTCATTATTAAACCACTTTAGTACTCCCATTATGACATCAGAATGTCACTCCCTTTATGATGTCACACTGTCCCTCCCATTTTTATGTCACATCTTCACTCCCAATATGACATCACAATGTCATTCTCATTATTAAACCACTTTAGTACTCCAATTATGACATTACAATGTTATTCTGATTATGATATTTTGTAAAACCCAATTTAACATCACATCTCCACCTCCATTATGACATCACATTGTCAGTCTCATTATTAAACCACTTTAGTACTCCCATTATGACATCACAATGACACTCCCATTATGATGTCACACTGTGCCTCCCATTTTTAAATCACATAGCCACTCCCATTATGACATCAGAATGTCACTCCAGAAATGATGTCACACTGTCCTTCCCATTTTTACGTCAGAAATGATGTCACACTGTCCTTCCCATTTTTACGTCACATAGCCACTCCCATTATGATATCACAATTTCATTTTCATTATTAAACCACTTTAGTCCTCCCATTATGACATTTCAATGTCACTCTGATTAAGATGTCACACAGTAAAACCCTTTTTAACATCACATCTCCACTCCCATTACGACATCACAATTTCATTCTCATTAAACCACTTTAGTAATCCCATTATGACATCACATTGTCACTCCTATTATGATGTCACACTGTCCCTCCCATTTTTATGTCACATCCCCACTCCCATTATGACATCACAATGTCATTCTCAATATTAAACAACTTTAGTACTCCCATTATGACATCACAATGTCACTCTGATTATGATGTCACACTGTAAAACCTATTTTATCATCACATCTCCACTCCCATTATTACCTTACAATGTCATTCTCATTATGAATCCACTTTAGTACTCCCATTACGACATCACAATGTCACTCTGATTATGATGTCACACTGTAAAACCCATTTTAACATCACAATGAAAGTCTCATCGATTAAACCACTTTAGTACTCCCATTATGACATCAAAATGTCACTCCAATTATGATGTCACACTGTCCTTCCCATTTTTACGTCATATAGCCACACCCATAATGACATCACAATGTCATTCTCATTATGTAAAACCCATTTTCACATCACAACTCCACTCCTATTATGACATCACAATGTAAATCTCAATATTAATCCACTTTAGTACTACCATTATGACATCAAAATGTGACTCCCATTATGATGTCACAATTTCCGACCCATTTTTACATCACATAGCCTCTCGCATTATGACATCACAATGTCATTCTTATTATTAAACCAAAGTCCAAACAGATAAAGAAAGAGTTGTCTTTTTAGATGCACAGTTAATATTAAAATGTAACTTTTATTAGTATTTTAAAATATACATATTTTTACAGTCTGTGAAATATTAAAAGAAAAAAGAATGTGATCAAAGAATTAGAAATAGTGCATTAAAATAATTATTATGGCTAATACAAGTCTGTATATCTATTTTCCATGAAAAATTATATATAATATATATATATATATAATAGTGGTTTATATTGTTATTATATATGTATATGTCAATTATTAATTAAATCCACTTATTTCTTCCTATCAGAGTTGTTATTTATTCCACAGTCAGATTGTATCAGTGTGTAATCAAAATTACATAGACAGTTGGTAAACCTTGGATTTCTAGTTATACTGGATACATTTGTAATTCTTGTGCTTTTTGACATAAAGAGGCAGATTGAACACAAACTATGTTACAAATAGGACTATACTCCTCTTTTCCATCACTATGTGTACTACATTGGTTATTCAATCACATCCACTCATATGTTCCATTTATAAGTGCACATAATCCATATATTGGTTATATAAAATCAATATCTCAGGTATATTAAATATATTTAAATTTAAATTAATGGTTTTGTTGTTCTCTATGTATTGGGCTTATCGGTTATATTATTCTGACGTGAAAAGACTACTAATAGTGGCAGATGCAGCAATTTTATATAGAGTCCATATTATTCAACCATATTAAACTGAAGGATATGGCTTTTATTTAGTCAGTATACATGCTATACTGCCTCTTCAGTGTTGCTATTATAATCAGCTTTTGTTAATCTGGACAGTGATACTATTAATTCATTGTTATTTAGTGCTACAATTATGTTAACCATATGTTAGTTTGTACATAATCTAAAACTTATAAGCTATCTCTCCTGTTGTATTTCCCACTGTTACACAGTCAGAATTGTATAGACAAAATCTTACAGACCAATCGTTATACTACCAGTGGGAACTTGTTAAGTGATTGTGAGAAATAGATGTCTCATATATTGAGTTTATATTTCTGGTGCATGCCCAGTGGGTCAGGAGTTACACACAGTGCATCAGGTCCCTTTACCCCAAAGCAAACAAGATACTTTCATTACCATAATAAAGGACGCTCTGTTATCCATTTACTGTAAGCAGTCAGCTCTGCCCTTGTGTCCTGAAAAGGCTATGAATGGGACCATTGCTGAGGACACCATCCCCCATCTGCTAGAACAACTAGTGTGCCACCATGAATGTGTCTGTACTGTATATTAAAAACTGACTGTGTGGTTGAATTTGCACACTTGCGCACTCTCCGCGCTGTCCCAGACTTGGACACTATAGTGATTTTATGACTTCAGAAACTGGTAGTGAGTGGGCTCTGTTTGAGAGAGAGCTCTCTGTATTATAAACTGTGCATTTAAAGCGCAAACTTGCGTCAATGTCGGTGCTGTCCCAGACTAGGATACTATAGTGATTTGTCATGACTTCAGCAACTGGTAGTGGGCTCTGTTTGAGAGAAAGCTCTCTGTATTACAAACTGACTGTGCATTTAAAGCGCAAACTTGCATCAATGTCAACATGGTCGGCGCTGTGGTGGCTGTCAGCCAGCTCCGAGGGGTTACAAATTGGATCATGCCCAGTGAAGCCACTGCATAGCTGTGGAGTAAGGAGTCTCATACAGTAGTAATGCGCATGCCCAGTTGGTCAGGAGTCACACACAGTGCATCAGGTCCCTTCCCCCAAAGCAAGCAAGAGCTTCTCATTACCATAATAAAGGATGCTATGTTAATCCATTTACTGTAAGCAGTCAGCTCAAGGTCTGCCCTTATCTGTACATCACTGCATTTTGTAAAATACAAACAATACAATGTCTAGTGCATTGTGGTTTCATGTAAAATACAGCTGGGTGGCATAGCTTAGCATACAGTAGAAATGGCAGGTGGTGGGGAGTTGAGCAGAGTCTACTGTACTGGAGTAAACTTACTTAAGAATATTGAACTTCAATTGCTCTATATTTATTCAATGCTGTTTGTGCATCGATACCTGCATGTGTTAGTATAAATGACAGAACTCACGCACCACCAAGTGATTTATGTGTAATACTGTTGTGAAGATTTAAACAAAAATAAAACTAATAAAAAAATGACAAATTGTAGCCTTCCAGGCATCGATTCCCGGGATGCCCACACTGCTTTGTGTTCTAACCACTACACCACAGATGCCTGCCATAACAAGTGACGCAGCTGTGTGTAATGAATGAGTGTCATACGTCGTACTGTACGTGTTTGTTTCAGATGGCAACGAGAAGAGAGAGGAAGTTTTCTCTAGGCAAGCTGTTTCTCTTGGTGAAGTGGAGAGACCAAGCATTCTCCACAAACCAAGAGAAAGAGCTTGCTTATAGGAGAGCGAGAAGGGCCATTTATGAAAAATATGGGTGCTGCCGGACCATCAGGGCCCTCCAAAGGTGGTGGTCCGACTTGCTGCACAGGGATGCGACTCGGCTCCGTCGCATCAGGAGGCGCCTCCTGCATAGTAAGTACAATATTACTGTACAATTACATGAATTACAGTATACAGTACAATAACAAATACGATGCACTACTGTGACATACAGTACACTGCACTGTAGGGTGTTGGATATCTGACAATGACTGACAGTTGTTACTACACACTCACATGACTGGCAGAGAATTGATTGACAGGGTCATTAAATCTACATGGACTAAAAGGCGACACACTATTGGTCGACATGGCTTGTTTGTATATTAAACCTACAGTAACAAAAGGCAAGTTGATCCACCATACTATATTTGGTCGTCAAAAATATTTTGGCAACATTTCATCCATTATTATCTATTCCCATGTTGGCAAATACTGTGTGTGATCATGAGTCACAGTCAACCAATTTTCCAGGTCGACCTAATGCCGGTCGACCAAATCTATGTCGACCTATACACGGTTTATCTGTGCTGGCCCTGCCCCCTTTAAGTCTGACATTATTACATCACAGACAGATTCAGGGATCTATTTTCTAAGCAGTGTTAGGAGACAGAGTGAATAGTGATAAGAAAGTGATAAGGTACCAGCCAATCAGCTCCCAACTGCCACCTCACAGGCTGTGTTTGAAAAATGACAGTTCTGAGCTGATTGGCTGGCAGTAGAAATCGACTTGAAACGCCATACTGTAGCACGACTAGCTGTGTGCTACATGGGTACTATATTGGAGCGCCATATACCCCCTTTCTTGAGCACACAGTGGCATAAAGTAACATAGAAATGTCAGGTGGTGGAAAGTTGTGGATAATGTATTGAATACTGAATAAGTGAAGATTAAAAAGAAAAAATTCTATTTTTTCAAGGTCTCGAACCCACAGGACAAGGAGATGGGAGAAGCAGTGAGACTAGGCATTAGCCCCCTAGGCCAAACGCCTAATCCCATTACTACAGTAGTTCCTAAAGTAATGAAATCACAACAATGGCCCTGATTCAGAGCCGTTCGTTAACAGCAGTACGCTCGTTGCATTCCGATGTTGACTAACCGCGCATGCGTCGGTGTTACACTGCGCATGTGCGTACGGCAGATTGCGAGCTTTTTTTGTCTCGTTCGTCAATTAGCGTACAGGAAGTGACATGTCAAATGTGATTGACAGAACAGGGCGTTTTTGGGTGTTGACGGGGGAGGAGATGGAAAAACGCAGGCGTGGCGAGGCGTTTTTGGGGCGTACATACATTAACAAATGCGAACGTCAAATGTGTTCGTACAAACTCATACATCACTGGATGATCCTCTTTCCCTTCAAAATGCTTGCACAGCTTAGGGGCTGGATAACTCGACCACAGTGGCGATGGCCTTCTCCTCCGTCCCGGCACTCCACGATGTTGCATCGATTAATCACGGCTTGTCCGAAAATCAATTAGTGTTGGATTGAAAACCGGCTTGGTATGTGTTTGGAAAGCAGTTTTTTGGGATAGCACAAAACCGAATGCAGGTGGAAATCATAGCTGCTAATGTCTGGATTACACAATCAAGTAGCGTACATTTGTGGGGGTGTATTTTGGCCGCAATGTGTTGTTTTTGGACTATTGTAACAATAATGTCATCATGTTTAGGTTTGGTGCCTCATTTTGTGTTTGCAAGGTGATTTTTCCTCCTTAGGTAATGTTTTAAACGTTCCTTAACGAGCCCTTTTTATCCAATGTGAAATTTTTTAGGTTGAACGTTGTTGGCTTGTGGGCCCGGATTAAATGTAACCCATTTTTACAATAATGTCAGATTACAAAGTCGTACATTTGATGTAAATTTATTGGTATCCCCCAAAAAATTAATGCACATATTTAACACAAACATTTTTGGCAGTGTTCATTCCACAATATTTATTAATTGTGCAAACAATAAATTGTTGTTAAACGTAAATGCAAAAATTAAAAACAATTCACAAGAAAGGAGAGGGAAGTTTTGGCCAGAAAGGAATATGAGGCAAGCACAGAAGGAGTGTGGGAAAAGTAGCCAATGCTGTCACCGTTTTTTTGGTCATTTGGCTGGGGGAGGGAGGACGCCAGACCGGGTCCGGGATGTCATCGGGCTGGCTTGTCCAGAGGCAGATGTTGTGGCCTCTGGACTAGGCCCAGGGCTAGGCACATTTGGAGGATTGGCTGATGTTGTGCCAGAGGTGGAGAATCCTGATGTTCCAGCAGGAAGGGAGGTCGGCTCCACCATGTGCTGGCGAACGAGCTGCTCCAGGGCATTGGCGATGCGGATGTTGGCCCTGGTATTTTCCGCCAGGGCCTGACCAATGGTCACGTTGGCCGCAGCATTTTGCTCCAGGGCCTCAGCCACCCGTACCAGACTGGCGTCCATCCTCTGCAGAATCTCCGTATGGAAATCCAATTTAAAATTGAGTTCTGTGAGGAGGGACACTGCCTGCGAGGGGGATTGCCCAGGACTGGCTTCTACAGGGTCCTCAGCCGGATGTACTGGTTCATCCCCTGCAGAGCCTGCAGAAATTCTGCAGCCAAGGCTCCCCTCTGGAGCAGACTCATCCGCCTGTGTCTCTGTTGGAAAAATGAGAAAAGACTCACATTAGAATCTACATATTGGCACAATAACATTTCAGAGTTGGTTACATCACAATATTTACCTGGGACAACATGAGGAGCCGCAAAGTCTGGCATGTCCGTATCCATGTTGGACACGCCAAACACCTCCACAGCCTGCACACACCCCTGTGCCAGCTCTTCTAAATCAGTCAACTCCAATGACACAGGGGTGGGACCCCCACCTGTCCCCCTTGCATGCCTAGCCCTGTCCGCCATTTTTTGTTTCAGGCGATATTTGAAGTCTTGCCATCTGTGGGTGAAAAAGGAACCATTAAATTTTATTTTAGTTTGGTTTTGGTTTTAGGGTGGTCAAGTGTTTACTTACCGCCGTTTGACATCCCGGGCTAGACGGACATAATCACCCACCCTATTGACATCAACGGCTACCTCTTCCCACATTCTCCACTTCTGGCTTGAACTCATATTCCTGTCTGCCTGTGGCAGGATGTCCACACACTTCTGAATCAAAACCTCCATCTCCTTTCTTGTGAATTGTGGCTGCCTTTTCTTTTTGGCAGCTTTGCCCGGAATACTGGGCCCAGCAGCCTCTTCCATGTCATCCTCCTCACCTATTTGTTTAAATTTTGAGAATTCTCAACTTCACAACTTGCACAATATTATGTTTCTAATTAATCATTGAGTCAAAATGCCTGACATACTTACCGCCAGACTGTTGTCCATTGTTTCCCTGGTCTGTAGCCATGTCTGAGCTCCAAACAAGAAATACACCAGAATGTTTGTTTTGTCTCGCGACGTATTTATACATGCGTCCTTATTTTGTGGCCGCATCATTGATTGTGCGTTCCTATGATCCCTCCTTAATTTGTGCGGGAAACTAAACACTATTTATGGCTTGGGGCGTCTCGAGTCGAGGTGGCGTTTTTTGAATGTTGGAGGTTACGTTGGTTGGAGTTGATTGTTGGCTGGTGTAGGAGTTTGCGTTGGTGGAAGTAGTTTTGTTGGATATATTCGTTTTTTTATTTCCGTTCGCTTTTTTTCGGTTGTAATTTTTTTGGGCGTTTCCAGTTTTGGTAAGTTTTGGGAAGTCTAACTTTGGGTCAATTTGTGTCTCCTTCTGTTTAAGAATTTTCTAACTTTTTTTTGCCGTCATTTCATCTCTCTTAGGTTTTATTTTGGCTCTGCCCCAAAGACCTTTTGTTCCGGATTCTTATATATTATCTCTTGGTAAGTTCATTTGTTAAATTGTTTTGTAATTCTTCTTGTTTGTCTTTACGCAACTTTGGTTGGCCTTACACATGTAACCTTTGATTTGCAAATTCCGAAATCTGTGTTTTTTTTTTTTGTTTTTAGCTGCGTTTTTTTAACTTGTATTTGCGAAGTAATTAGCGCATTTTTATTACTTTCTATTGTGACTTGTATTTGCGAAATAATTAGCGCATTTTTATTACTTTCTATTGTGACTTGTATTTGCGAAATAATTAGCGCATTTTTATTACTTTCTATTGTGACTTGTATTTGCGAAGTAATTAGCGCTTTGTGAAATGCTTATTCATCCTGTAAAATTGTTTGTGTTTTCTCTTGAGCATTTGTTGCTTACATTTGGCATCAATTTGACGTAGTGTGCGCAATGTCATTTTGCTCTTTGCCCAAATGTGTGTTTCTCCCCTTTTATGTTTTGTCTTGCTTAAAATTTGGAATCAGAAATGGCCAGCATAAAATGATGTATATTTATGTTGTGATTATTTCCAGTTTGCACATATCATGACAATACCCCGGCATGTAAGCATCAATGGATGGTATCTTCAAGTTAAAATTAAAATTTTTGGGGGGTTTAAAAAGCCTGACATTCAAATCTTGCCATTTCAGGTTGATCTGGGTCGGATTGTTCTGGCCATGCTCCCGGAAGCCGACCAACCTCAATCTCGTCCCAGGCATAGGCATCATAGGCGTGCAAGGCCCCAGATATATCGAACACATGTCACCCTTTTTGGAATGCCCGATGATGAGGTTTTAAGATGCTACCGTCTTCCTCCAAAAATCATCATAGACACTCTCTCATTAATAGAGAGTGATCTTGAGCGGCAAATTGACAGTCCTACAGCAATACCACCACTTACGCAATTTATGGCGGTGTTACATTTCTGTGCCTCAGGATCGTTTCAAACAACAGTGGGAATAGTGGTGGGCATATCACAATCCTCCTTTTCCCGGATCCTGAGGGCAGTGATGGAGGCACTTTTCAAGCACCTCCATCATTTTATTCAAATGCCTTTGGATATGGGTGCCCTTAGTGTGGCCAAGGCCAATTTTTACCAAATAGCTGGCTTCCCACACATCATAGGGGTTGTGGATGGTACTCACATACCACTTCAGCCTCCAGCACGGCTGGAGGCAATATTTAGAAACCGGAAACACTATCACTCCCTCAATGTAATGGTGGTATGTGATGCCTCCCTCCAGATCCTGTCCCTGAATGCAAAATTACCAGGAAGTGCACATGACTCCTTCGTCATCCGGCAATCAGGGATATGGCACAAATTAACCAACCTACAAGCTGGTGATGCGTGGCTTCTGGGTAAGTGGAGACCTTTAGTACATAACAATGTTAAGCTTCATACAGAGTGATCCTGATGTCACTTCTTTTTCACAGGAGACAGTGGCTACCCTTGCACGCCCTGGCTGTTCACTCCTTATTTGGCTCCCACGCCAGGGCCACAAAGTGAGTATAATTCCACACTTACAGCCACCAGGCAAGTGGTGGAGCGCTGTATCGCCTTTTAAAAGGCCGATTCAGATGCCTCCACCGCTCTGGTGGCAAGCTCATGTATTTGCCGGATATGGTTTCGAAAATTGTGGTCCTGTGTGGGATATTTCACAACATCACCATAAGGAGTGGTGTCCCAATGCAGCCAGAGGATTGCCTACCTGAGGATGCCCCCCCCGAGGTTGGTCAGAGGTCAGTATGTGGGGGGGCCATACGCGATGATGTGGTGGCCAGATATTTTAGGTAATTATTGTCAAAACAGCAGTGTTTATACCCAATGTGGTAGGGTTTGTTTGAGAACATCTAATTAATTTTTTTTATTTTTTCCATCTTCTGTTTTTTCACATAATCTTTGGCACTCCAACGATGACTACTTCCTGCTACCCTTAAAAAACCTGTATGTGGACATTTTGGGGATATATTATGGAACCCATATTGCACCGCCATATTTGTGGAATCATGTTGGCATGGTCCTTCGTCAACCAGTTCTTGATTTGTTGCGTTTTTTTTTGTTTTGTTGGTATGTGTTGTATTTGTGATTATCACTGTGTGTTTTGCTTGTGAGTGACCACTTTGATTTTTGAGTTATGTTGTGAATAAATGTTTGGAGAGTGAAATTTTGTACCTTTTTTTGAACATTACAAGCAAGTGTAACCAGGTTCACACACGTTACATTTGACTAAGGGGTAATCCAGTAATGACGCCAGTTGAGCTAAAATGTAATATGTTTTCAGGGTCCAAACCAACACCCAAAGGAATCCTGTACAATCATTTGGCTACGTAATATTGGCCTAAGCAGATTGTAAAATGTCGTAATATCTAATTGTGACTACACCAAAAAAGGGAAATGAGATTGTTACTGTTAGGTGTTTCTTGTGGCTGTTTTACATAAAAGTACAACACACAATCTTAGTGACAAAAATTGCTAATCCTTGTAGGAACAGTCTACTTATGTCAGGGTAAACAATCTCTGATTGTGAAAAAACGAATGAGCCAGAACGTTACTTAGAAAATAACTATTTATAATTGGGCAAAAAACTAAAAAAACTAGTCCCTAAGGAGGACCGACATATGGTCAAGGACCACCAGCACACCGATGATATTGTGCCGCATACGGGCCACACAGGCGGCTAATTCAGCCTGACGCCTCTGTTCCTCTGTGGGTGAGAAAAGTGTGGGGATTAATACAACAATAATGAAACCACATTAAAAAACAAGCCAAAACCAAACCCCCCCCCCCAAAAAAAACAACTAACTATAATTACACCATTAAAACCCATCCACCCATAATGGTGTAGGCCAAAAATACAAGGCCAATCTACAAATTCCGACAGGTGTGATATGTGTATGCTGAAATCAGCAGTAACAGGTAAAGGCAATCTGCAAAATCACCAAAAGTCTAGCAAAAAACGCCAAAAAAGGGAACGACACATGATTACATACAAACAGTTTGTGGCGATAAAAAAACCCCCAAAAAAACATACCGGAAGATAAAACGGCAGCTCCAGAAGGCTCTCCCTCGTCCTCCTCGAAGGTGCCTCCATTCCCCAACGATCTGAGCGGGGTAATTACCGATTCCGGGGAGGGGGTAATGCGAAGAGGGGTGGTTGGAGGAGAGGGGGAATTGGGACGGAGGGGAAGGAGGCCCGAAATTTCACCCAGAGGGTCTTGGAAGGCTGGGGAGGAGTGGGGAATAGGGGAATTTGTGGTTGTGGAGGGTTGGCTGGGGGTTGGGGAGAGTGACCGTGAGCGCCGTCTGGGCTGACGATGACGGCGTAGTCTTCGCTGGGCCCCTAAAAGATGTGAAACAAATTGTGGTTAGTTTCAACACAAATCCGAGAAAAACACCATTTTCTAATCCCCCCCCCCCAAAAAAAGGGCCATGCAGATATGAGTACAATGAATAAATATGAACTACATGGAAAACATGGCCATGCAGATATGAGTACAATGAATAAATATGAACTACATGGAAAACATGGCCATGCAGATATGAGTACAATGAATAAATATGAACTACATGGAAAACATGGCCATGCAGATATGAGTACAATGAATAAATATGAACTGCATGGAAAACATGGCCATGCAGATATGAGTACAATGAATAAATATGAACTACATGGAAAACATGGCCATGCAGATATGAGTACAATGAATAAATATGAACTACATGGAAAACATGGCCATGCAGATATGAGTACAATGAATAAATATGAACTACATGGAAAACATGGCCATGCAGATATGAGTACAATGAATAAATATGAACTGCATGGAAAACATGGCCATGCAGATATGAGTACAATGAATAAATATGAACTACATGGAAAACATGCACACGCAGTTAGGGCCACAAAGACAAACATGAAAACCACAGTCCATAAAACTTACTTTCGGTGATCTGCATGCGAAAGCATGCCAGCAAGCGGGGCGTCCGCCGTTGCAGGTCCGACCACCTGCGCTCCAGCTGCCCGATCTGGCGGCGTGAGCCGAAGGAGAGCAGGCAGGCCCGTACCTCCGCATATGCGGAACGCTTTTCGCGGTTGGTGATGGGTGGAGGCTGGCTGGTGATCCGCCTATCCATGACCTCCGTTAGCACCAGCAGCTCGCGCCTGGTGAATGCGGAGGCTCTCATGATGGCAATGGTGTATTTGTGAAAAATCATTTTTAATAAAGTGCCCAAAAAATTTGTGATTGGCTAATGTATTTGGGTAATTAACAGGACCAATTCTATTGGTTAGTGTATGAGTCATGTGTTCGACAGGGCCAGAAATCTCTTGAGACTTATGATAGGCTTGATGCAGTGAGATGCGTAAGCAAATTTACATAAAGAAATGAACTCTGGGAAATATGCGGGTAGATAAACAAATAGAACAATTGTTTAATTGGGGCTAACATGTATTTTGACAATTAAAAGCGAATGTTTAAGCCGTACGTATTCTGCGGGTAAACACAAACACGGATATGAATAAAGTTTATTGCATTGTGTTAAAAAAAAACAAAAAAAACAATTAAGCTAATTGATATATTGATTGGCATGATACGTTTGAGGGAGGTAGGCAGAATAAACGAGCAGTTAATCGAAATCTGACAGTCCAACTTCCGGGTAGTATGTGTGCGTGCGTTCCCTTCAAGCCACTTCGGGGATGTACGCTCGATATTTGGCACGCTCGTTAGTTAGAGGAGGGGTCGCTTGAGTTTGGGGAGGATGTTTGGCTGCGGCGAAAATACGAGCTAGTGCTTGAATTTAAATATTTATTTACGTACGCCGAACGTACGAACGGCCACTTGCGTCCGGGTCTGAATGAGGGCCAATGTGGACAGTGCCAACAGTACTTACATTGGTGCTAGTGTGCAATTTCAACCGCACAGTCAGTGTGTAATACAGAGGTTAATGATTTCAAACTTTATTAGACTTTATTAGACATTCTTCTACAGCTTTATTATACATTCCTGATTCCATGTGGAAAATGCTGTACTACTGTATCGTGTACCGAACCACCGCTTCTGTCAGCCAGTCATCAGGCGGTGATACAGAAGATGCATTGGAAATCAGACGCATGCGCTGTGTAATATAGGAAAAGTGAAACCTGGTGACCAAAAAGTTGTATTACATGTTATGACTTTTTTTCCAGCGCTCCGCTATGCTACATTATGAAACTTTCTGTGTGGTGCGACTCATGGCGTGGCATGTGGCGTGCCTTGCGTGGTGCGCTACATAGCATATGGAGCAACAAACTAGCTGGGCACATCTGTAAGTGTCTGTGTACACAACCAATTAAGGGACACGCCCAGGACACGCCTATAACACGCCCATGAGATGGACCATCTCCATGTGTCTGACCAGCTACCTCCCTGTCACCGCCAAAGAATGCCCAATCCATTTTCAGAACACTTCTGCATCCTTGCATCTCAATTCACTACTGTGACTCTCTATTTGACATCATTACTGCAACGCTGCATCTGATATCACTACTGCGACTCTGCATCTGACATCACCACTGCCCCTCTGTATCTGCCATCACTACTACTACTCTGTATCTGACATCACTTATGCCACTCTGTATCTGACATCAATACTACGACTCTGCATCTGACATCACTACTGCCACTGTGTATCTGACATCACTACTGCCACTCTATATCTGACATCATTACTGTGACTCTGTATCTGACATTACCACTGCGAGTATGTATCTGACCTCACTACTGCCACTCTCTATCTGACATCACTACTGCCACTCTGTATCTGACATCACTACTGCTACTCTGTATCTGACATCACTACTACGACTCTGCATCTGACATCACTACTGCCACTCTATATCTGACATCATTACTGTGACTCTGTATCTGACATTACCACTGCGAGTATGTATCTGACATCACTACTGCCACTCTGTATCTGACATCACTACTGCTACTCTGTATCTGACATCACTACTGCCACTCTGTATCTGACATCACTATTGCCACTCTGTATCTGACATCACTACTGCTACTCTGTATCTGACATCACTACTGCCACTCTGTATCTGACATCACTACTGCGACTCTGTATCTGACAACACTACTGCGACTCTGTATCCGACATCACTACTGCCACTCTGTATCTGACATCACTACTGCCACTCTGTATCTAACATCACCACTGCGACTCTGTATCTGACATCACCACTGCAACTCTGTATCTGACATCACTACTGCCACTCTGTATCTGACATCACTACTGCCACTCTGTATCTGACATCATTACTGCCACTCTGTATCTGACATTACCACTGCGACTCTGTATCTGACATCACTACTGTGACTCTGTATCTGGCATCATCACTGCTACTCTGTATCTGACATCACTACTGTGACTCTGTATCTGACATCCTACTGCGACTCTGTATCTGACATCCTACTGCGACTCTGTACCTGACATCACTACTGTGACTCTGTATCTGACATCACTACTGTGACACCTACCAAATGGCTGGTCACATCCCTTCAACGGGCCCCTTCCATTACATTTCCTTGGAGGTGGGCCATTCATGCCCCAGTCCAACACTGTATGTATGTATGTGTATATATATATATATATATATATATAATGTTCGTTTATCTGGCACTCACAGTGTAATGATACATAGCTTGATCCGATGCCTCCACAGTAATAGTACTCACAGATAACCCCACAAGTGCGGTACTCAGACTCCGTCGCTTTTACGGAGTCTGAGTGACGCACTTGTGGGGTTATCTATATATATATTTACATACACACACACTAAAAGATACACACAGCCCCAGAGAAATCTCACACAGAGCAGCATCAGATATTACAATTACCTGTGAGGATGCATGTGGTATTGTGGTATTTCTCTGCTCAGTATGACCCATGTCCATATTTTTTTAATAATTTTAGAGCCAACTGCACTCTCGAACTGCCAGCTCATTGCAGATGGAAGACTGTGGGGGGTAAACGGTAGGTGCTTCGGCCTCCCATGAGTGGGCGGAGCTTCGGCCACCCACGAGTGGCCGGGGCTTAATTGGCCATGGTTGAGACTTAGGACTGCCGGGGGCTGAATTGGCAGGGCACAGCCCCTGGAGCAGTGGCACTCCTGCTGCATTGTTGTTAACTTGGCAGCGTAGACCCCTGTTCACAGCTCGCTAAGCCATGCCCTGTCACAACATAGTGGGGCCCACTGGGGAATTACCCGCTTCCCCAGCACAGCACAGTCCAAACCTGTGTGTGTGTGTATGTATGTATATATATATATATATATATATATATATATATATTATAGTATAGAAGATAATGAAAATATGATTATTGATCTGAATGTTATACAATATAATATAATATGTTCTGTATATTATGGTTGTTATGTGACAGTTATGATTTAAATGGGAAATTTATAGTGTACATTACTATTATGATAATTGGGGATAGTATATTGTATTCAGAATATTGAACACACACAGATATATTATTGTTTTATATCACGTCACTAGAATATAATAAACATGAATAATTCATAAGGTTGCTTTAATAAATATTAATGGATGAGATACAGTGGAACGCATTTCCGCTATTGGTGGTTAGTGGAACGATTAGCTTCCGGATCCGGAAGCGGAGGAAGTTAGTGGAATATTAGTCCATTAACCTGATAGCTGGAAGACGCGATAAATCGGAAGTCACCGCTGGTGCGCCACAGGTAAGACAGTGGAACGCACTGCCACTATCATTGGTGGTTAGTTGTACACAGGCCTCCAGATCTGGAAGCAGAGAAGGTTAGTTGAACACTAGCATATAGACCCGAGAGCAGGAGACGTGACATGTTTACATCTGACGTCACCACTAGTGCGCCAAAGTAAACGGCGCTTTAGAAATGACAGACTATGGAGATAGATAGTGGAACTTTACAGTTCCTTAATACGTGTCAGCGCAGCAGACACTAATTAATCTGCGTGTCATATACCAGCTGATAAAAAAAAGGCATGTTTATGCAGTTGTGACATATGGTGCATACACACGTAAAGATTTTCTGTCCAATCATCCAACTAGTTGATTAGTTGGAATGAAAATCTGGTAAGGTATGAAAGCAAATGACAATCAGCAATTTGCTCCAAAATGCCGAAAAATGGACAAAAACTGTTGATTGAACAATTTGTTTAGATCAAACATTTAACAAACTTGTCTGACGACCATTTTCATCTGTTTTCTGGCATTTAGGAGCAAATTGCTGATCATCATTTACTCCCATCGTTACCAGATTTTCATTCCAAACAATCAACTAGTTGGATGGTTGGCCAGAAAATCTTTAAGTGTGGACCCAGCTTAACACAGACTTACGGAAACACAGATATATGCCTTCAATGAGATGTTTCGTTTGCATCTGCTACAAGGCAGATGTAAATACACACTGATGATATTAACTTATTACATAAACCACGTGCATATGCAACACTTTTCAATATATGTATGTATCAGCAACAATAGGCTATTTTTCTGTTTTGTATTTATTTTTTAGAGAAATTTTGTATTTTGCTATCAACTCGGCATCAGTCCCACACTGCCAGCACTTATTTACTTATTTGCGGATGTACAAAAGATATTCATCCTGAAAGAACAGCAGAAATTTCCAGATAATTGTATTTGTCTTATACATTTACAAAAAATAAATTAATTAATCAGCTGATGTTAAGACTATTGATGCTATACTATGGGTAGTTCACTACTAATCAAATTAATCCACCGGTAGGTTAGTATGAATTTTTAGATAACACTTATAAACCTGTTTAGAATTCTACAATATATATAAAGGTAAAGGGGATTAATTGTTGTTAGAGGTTACAAGTAAGTTAAATTAAACATAGGGTGATAACAATTAATTAGCTATTGAAATAATTAGAAGAGGGATATAAGGTGGTCTTTTGGGAGGTACCCACATACATTGATTTCCTGTTGAGATCAGACATACTAAAGAAATTAGCTATTTGCTGGGCTGTTGTAAATATATTTGATGAGTTTCCTATTTGAATCATGATGGATAATGTTAGTAATGTTAAATGAGATGTAATATTTAGTGGAATATAATGAGCATATATAAACCTTTATGTAAGGATTGTATGTATGTATGTATTAGAGATGAGCGGGTTCGGATTTCAGAGATCCAAACCCACCCGAATATAGCAGATCTGAGTCTGATCCAAGTAGGCTCGAATGTTCCCGCCTTACTCGGATCTATAACCGAGGCAAAACTATAGTCTGAAATCTCGCGGTTCGCAAGCTTTCGTCTCTATGATCAATGTAGTATATAAGGGACCACGCAACAGATGCCATTTCACTCCGTCTGTGGAGACTGAACAGGGAGTGTGGGTAGTGTAGGGCTGGGAGAGGTGATGGTGCTGTCTGCTGTGTCCTGAGCTGGTGACTGCTGATCCATTCTGGGCTGGTGCTGTCACTGTGCTCTCTGCTGTGTCCATCTGGGCTGTTGCTGATCCATCTGGGCTGTCTGCTGTGTCCTAGGCTGGTGCTTCTGATCCATTCTGGGCTGGTGCTTTGCTTTCTGCAGTGTCCATCTGGGCTGGTGCAGAACTGCAGATACATCTGGGCTGGTGCTGTGTCCATCTGGGCCCAAGTTCTGGACTCAAAAAAAAATATATATATAGTAAACAAAAATCAATAAAAGTGTCTTTTATATTTTTCTGTGTGTGTTCGTGCGTGCGTGTTAGGCTTAACCGCAGTACCGCACAAGATCCAGCCAGCAATGCAAATTGCAACCTAGTGCTGCCCCACTCCAGTCATGATCAATCACTGCTCTGGGCCCAAGTTCTTGAGCATAAAAAAAATAAAAATCTTTTTTTTTTGTCTAATATTTTTGTGTGTCTGCACGAGTGTGAATTTTGTAACCATACCTTGGCTACTCTATTGGTGCTTGTGACACTGCTTCAAGACCGCAGAAAATATGTCACATGACAGGAGAGCAAGGTCAAGAACCACATGTTGTAGCTGCCACCAGCAGTGCAAGGCCATCAACTTCCTCGTCCTCTATGAAGGCCCATGCCCCAGGGCTTAAGTCACGCCATAAATATGGTAACGCTACTTGTACTGAAGATAAGAATAATAATTCAAAGGAAATTTGCCTTTAGATAAACAAAAAATTGGCAATATGCCCTTCATTACATGAAGTGATAAGGAAAGGATAAGGCCTTGGCCTTTCTTTAGGAAGACTGCTGATTCTGATAGCCCTTCGGAAAAAACAACTGAGAAATCGAAATCACAAATCCCCGAGAGTGCAAGTCTGTCGGCGGTTGCCATGTGTGAGCCAGACCTAAATACTAGTGTACTGGACGATCCTCCAAGTTTCAACATTTGTGTGCCCTCTGTAAATGTGGGGAAGGGCAGTCAACATCTTGCAGATGTAGTCATTGAGGATGCTTCTGTGGAATTGCATATGGAGGAGGAGGATATTTTGGTAGCTGAAGGCGCTAAGGATGATGAGGATGTTGATGATTAAGATGTTGAAACCGAGGATATCCTTTGTGTAAGTAAGGTAACAGCTGTTGCCCATGGATTGAAAAAGCCAAAGCCCATTGTTGTCATCCTGGGACAAAAGACAAAAAAATCTACTTCTCACGTGTGGAATTATTTCCACCCCGATCCGGACAACAGTTGTCAAGCCATATATGACCGTTGCCATGCAAGAGTGAGTAGATGGTGGGACCTAAACCACCTAGGAACCTCCTCCTTGTTACGTCACTTGGACCGCATTCATCAAATTTCAAAGTGTACGTCGCCAAGTTCCAAAAATCAAAACGTAACAAGTCCAGTGTCACCTATATGCTCCTTCTCTGTGAGATCCAAGCGCATTCAATCTCCAACACCTGCATCATCAACATCCTCATTAGTCATCAGGAGTAGTCCTGCTGCATCCAATGTTGGTATTCGAAGCATGATTGACTCCTCTCCTATCCGTGATTCCTCAGAAGGATCCTTGATGACTATGCCTGTTACTGCTGCTGTTGCTGTCAGTGGATCTTCATCCCAGAAGGGGACCAGGAAGAAGAACAATCGTTTGCAAGGGCAAACAAGTATGACAGCAATCACCAAGTTGCATAGCAGATTACTGACGCCATAACAGCTATGCTGGTATTAGATGTGCATCCAGTATCTGCCATTACTGCAGTGGGTTTTCAACCATTAATTAAGGTCCTGTGTCCTCGCTACCAGATCCCTTCTAGATTCTACTTCGCTAGAACAGCAATTCCAAGTCTGTACAAGGACATTAAAAAACCTTATTAATGTCCTCAGAAATGCCGTTGTACCCACTGTCCACTTGACCACTGATATGTGGGACATTGGAAAACTAAGGATTACATGACTGTGAAGGCCACTGGGTAGGTGTAGTGCCTACAACTGCAGCAGCAGCAGCAACATCTACCAAAAGACAGCTGATACAGAGGCAGGCTACTCTTTGTATAACTGGTTTCATTAAGAGGCATACCACTGAGAACCTCTTAGAAAAACTCAGGGAAATCATTGCTAAATGGTTTACCCCACTTGGACTCTCCTCGGGATTTGTGATTTCGGGCAATGCCACCAATATTGTGAGAGCATTACATTTGGGAAAATTCCAACATGTCCCATGTTTTGCTCACACAATTTGGTGGTGCAATGTTTTTTAAAAACTGACACAGTCGTGGAGGAGATGCTCTCGGTGGCCCACAAAATATCCAGACATTTTAGACATTGGGCGTCCGCTTGTCGGAGATTGCATGACCAGCAGGTACTGTTAAATTTGCCCTTCCATCAGCTGAAGCAAGAGTTAGTAACTCTGTGGAATTCTGCCCTCTATATGCTTCAGCGGATGGAGGAACAGCAAAAGGCCATCCAGGCCTATACAATGGACTATGACATAGGCTGTGGAGGGGGAATGCACCTTAATCAAGTGCAGTGGAGAATAATTTCTGTGTTGTGCAAGGTTCTCAAACCCTTTGAACTTGCCACACGTGAAGTTAGTTCAGACACTGCCAGCTTGAGTCAAGTCATTCCCCTCATCAGACTTTTCCAAAAACAGCTGGAGAAACTGAAAGAGCAGATGAAAAGGAGCGATTGCGCAAAGTATGTCTGACTGGTGAATCAAGCCCTTCATTCACTTCACCAGGATCCAAGAGTCGTCAATCTATTGAAATCTGAAAAATATATTTTGGTGACTATTCTGGATCCTAGGTTTAAGTCCTACCTTGTGAGTTTTTTTCCAACAGACAAAAATCTATAAAACTGTGCAAAGAGATGTTGGTAAAAAAAATTGGCAGCTGCCACACGTGAAACTCGATCATCTCCTCCTTCAGTTTCTGCAGCTGCCAGTAAAAGACTCAATTTTCCTCACAGAATGCCTGCTGGTCATGCAGATCGTTCACCAAAAAGACATCTGGTCAGGAATGAGAGAACTGCCTACTAGTGACATGTCTTCTACCATGACTATTTCAGAGATAACATCCTAGTAGGCATGTCAGACAGTCCCTTTCAGTACTGGCAGGAAAAAGAGGCAATTTGGAGTCCCATACACAAACTGGCTTTGCATTACTTAAGTTGCCCACCCTCCAGTGTGTACTCCGAAAGAGTTTTCAGTCCAGCTGGCAACCTTGTCAGTGATTGGCATAGGAGGTTACTTCCTCAAAATGTGGAAAAGATGATGTTCATTAAAATGAATTACAAATTCCATGAGGAAGACCTCTACGAACAATTACATGAAAAAATTACAGAGGCCCCTATGGTGGATTCCAGCGGGGACAAATTAATATTGTGTGAAGAAGAGTTTGTACACACTGATGGGGATGACTAGGACGATGACAACTAGTAATGTAA
Organism: Taudactylus pleione; assembly: GCA_031769625.1. Lineage (NCBI taxonomy): Eukaryota > Metazoa > Chordata > Amphibia > Anura > Myobatrachidae > Taudactylus > Taudactylus pleione. The sequence goes on along the minus strand of JAUIMM010000559.1, from coordinate 1,888,879 downwards.
AGCCAGTTTGTGTATGGGATCCTTTTCATTTGCATGTCCATATCACATTGGCAGCTTGTTTTATGGGGGTCCAAACAAATCAATAATTTCAGCCACAATTGGCAGTCCTTGTCACTGAAATGATTGGTTTGTTAAACTGTCCTGTTTTGTATACAACATAAGGGTGGGTGGGAGGGCCCAAGGACTATTGCATCTTGCATCTTTTTCCTTTCCATTATGTGCTGGTTGGGGCATTGCTGCCTGACATTTTAAATTTAATGTTATGGTTGGTTTAGGAACCAATGATTTATTTTAAATTAATTTATTATCAATTTTACAGCCAGGGGCTGTACCAACTATCAACTATCAATTCTTCAATCCTCAAGGGTATCCCAACCATCATCTTTGCACAGTCCTCAACTCTATTAATAATTACCGTATATACTCGAGTATAAGTGGACCCGAATATAAGCCGAGGTACCTAATTTTACCACAAAAAACTGGGAAAACTTATTGACTCGAGTATAAGCCTAGGGTGGGAAATGCAGCAGCTACTGGTAGTAATCCCCCCTCTGGTACTGTCCCCAGTAGTAATCCCCCCCTGGTAGTGCCCCCAGTAGTAATATCCCCCCCTGGTAGTGCCCCCAGTAGTAATATCCCCCCCTGGTAGTGCCCCCAGAAGTAATACCCCCCCTGGTAGTGCCCCCAGTAGCAATATCCCCCCCTGGTAGTGCCCCCAGTATTAATCCCCCCCCTGGTAGTGTCCCCAGTAGCAACATCCCCCCTGGTAGTGCCCCCAATATTAATCCCCCCACTGGTAGTGCCCCCAGTAGCAATATCCCCCCCTGGTAGTGCCCCCAGTAGCAACATCCCCCCTGGTAGTGCCCCCAGTAGCAATATCCCCCCCTGGTAGTGCCCCCAGTATTAACCCCCCCTGGTAGTGCCCTCAGTAGCAACATCCCCCCTGGTAGTGCCCCCAGTATTCCCCCCCTCCCTGGTAGTGCCCCCAGTAGCAACATCCCCCCCTGGTAGTTCCCCCATTATTAATCCCCCCCTCTGGTAGTGCCCCCAGTAGCGATATCCCCTCCCTGGTAGTACCCCCCCCAGTAGAAAGAAATGTAAAAAAAAAAAAACCACTTACCTGTAACTCCGCTCCTGGTCCCGACGCTGCTACAGGCTCCTCCGCTGCTTTGCATAATGGGAGAGACGTCGTCATGACGACGTCTCTCCCATTACCCACTGCGGGAGCCGGAATCTGGCTCCCGCAGTGGGAGCAGCAGTAGCCAAATTACAGTAGCAGTAGCAGTAGCTGATTACACCAAACACGTAGCTGCCGGCTCCGGCGGCTGTGTGTTTAGCAGTGTGTAGTGCTGACCGAACTCCGTCCGGTCAGCGCTACACACGCGGTGCAGGCTGTGTCACAGTGACACAGTCTGCACCGCGGCCCGCATGGTACGCTACTCAGCAGCGTACCATGCGGACATGACTTGAGTATAAGCCGAGGGGGTGCTTTTTCAGCACAAAAAATGTGCTGAAAAACTCGGCTTATACTCGAGTATATACGGTATATCAAACATTTTTGAGCCAGCAAGCTGGATGCAACCTTTTGGCCCTATAACTAAAATCAATATTGTGAGCTGGTCAAAATTGACTGGAAATGAGTGGAAATAAATGTTATTAATACTGTAGGAACAAAAAAGGCCCATTTTATCATTTTATGTGATTTTTAGCTGTTTTTTTGTTTTTTTAAGAAAAAATCCAGAACCAAAACACGAAAACAAAACACGGAGGTGAGGTTTTGGCAAAACCAATCCAGATCCAAAACCAAAACATGGGGGTCGGCATACATCTCTAGTGTGTGTGTGTGTATGTATATATGTGTGTGTATAATTTTACTTTATTTACATTTTTTTAAGAGCTCATTTGTTTGCTTAATAATAAAAGGCACTATGGAAAAGGGAACCTGATAATAGGATTTTAGATATAGTGGTTATTATATAAACAACATGTATATAGATATATGCAGTTAAGAGTAATTTATGATATATATACCAAAATGATAATATATGTAATTCTTATTGAGTCAGTTTTTGATATATAAATCCTTGTATGTTTTATAAGATTGTAGAGAGCCCGGCTGGGCCCCAGTCAAGGAGGGGGTGTGGTCTAATCGTGGGCGGCATGGCCACGCCACCTTGCCAAAAAAATAATAATAATAAAACACTGCTGTAAGCCCCCCAGCCCAGCGCTAAGCAGAGGCGGGCACGATCCCCCCCCACAGCCATAGGAGACTGCTCCGGCTGGTGCAGCAGCCACGAACAGTCTTGCACTGCAGCCCAGCACAAGCTGTGTGCTGAGCTGCTCGGAGGGGGGGCCCGCCGGGCCCCTCTAGCAAGCCCAGGTAAACTGTACCCTGCCCCCACCCTCTCAGCGCCCATGATTGTAGATATACAAAACAATACTCTGTATACTGTATTAGGCTTTTGCAGTTTTCTGGACAACCAAATAATTTTTTCTTATATAGAGCCACTGTCAACACTGCACCTAATAAGGAGCAATTGCCAGGGCTAGAGTAAAGGGGGGGCGACAGGGGCGATCGTACCTAAAGGGCCCCCACACCTGAAGGGCCCCCACACCCAGCCATCGGGGTTAAAGTGAACCGGAGGAGACGGAACCAGTTCCGCCTCCTCCGGACACCTAACCCCGGTGCCGCACGGAGACACCAGGTGCCCACTGAGATTGTAACCAGCGGGCGCCCGGCTCCCTCCCCATAGCGGCAGCCAGAGCCGGAGACTAGAGCTCACTCCCGGCTCAGGCAGTGAACTATGGGAGAGACGTCATGCATCTCTCCCGTAGTGCAGAGGAGCCGAGCGGATCAGAAGGCAGCGGGAGCGGGGCTTAAGGTAAGTATGATTTTTTTTTTCTCTTTAGCACAATCGGCTTTTCCACTTCTCGGGGGGACATTACTACTGGGGGCATTACTCGGGGGGGACATTACTACTTGGGGCATTACTCGGGGGGGGCATTACCACAGGGGGCATTACTCGGGGGGGCATTACTACTGGGGCATTACTCGAGGGGGACATTACTACAGGGGACATTACTCAGGGGGGACATTACTACAGGGGACATTACTTAGGGGAGGGGCATTACTACTGGTGCCACTACCACAGGGGGCACAACTACAGGGGTATTACTACTGAGGGCATTACTATTGGGCACACACAGGGGGCATGACTACTGGGGGCACAACTACAGGGGTATTACTACTGGGGGTATTTATACAGGGAGCATTACTATTGGGAACACTACTACTGGGGGTATAACTACAGGGGGCATTGCATAGGGGGCACTGCATAAGGGGCAACACTCCTGGGGGCACTACTACTGGGTGCACTGCATAAAGGGCACGTAAGAGGGGCCCCCACATGTTTGTTGCCTAGGGGCCCCCACAGACCTTAATCCGGCCCTGGCAATTGCCCACTTTTAAAATTGTGGTATGTATTTATGAACTTGTTAATGTGAATCTGTCTTTTAATATGTGAAAGATTATGCTTTGTTATATTTAATGGCATGGGTCATAATCTATTTCCTTGCATCTGTTTTATACCTGTATATTTTTTTTTTCATACTTTATTTTAAGTTCTACTCCTGATGAAGTTTTCAGTGGAGGATGAAATGCGTTGGGTGTGTGCTATCTAACCTATATAAGGGTGTTATACATATTGATCAATACAACTACGAATTTTATCTGGCTGTATACTGTTGATTGAAAAAGATTTTATGTATAATAAATATTTTTTTATATTAATGGTGGCCTTTGGGCCTTCTTTGGGTGTATTCTTGGTGCAAGGGTTTATTTTTAAATATTTATCTCCTATAGAAGATTAGGAGTTTTTCTTAATTTTAAGAAAATCCAATCGTATGAGAGGAAAGCCACACTAAAGTTTTTAGTAGCTATAAAGTGGACAAGTAGGATCCATCTCTTCCAAGAATTTCTAATACTGCAAATTGGATTATGAGCTTATTATATATTGGACTTTTTTAATATAATTAATTGAAGTGAACAGTTTGCTATTTGTTTTCTTTGGGGCACATCTTCTATACTACTCTATAAAATATTGTGTTCTAGCCTCTATATTTCTTTTTATTCCATTTATTATTCGTTTGTATGTATGTGTGTGTGTGTTCATGTATATGTGTGTGTATGTATGTATATATATATATATTTTTTTTTTCGAAGTGTGCCGGTATACAACGGTATGGTATACCGGCACTTCAAGCACTGAGTCCTGCTGTGCTGCCTGCTGCCATAACAGGAGGAAACTGCAACCTACCCTGGCCCTTTCATGCCAGAGATGCTGGTCCCGCGATCCGGGTGGCAGCAGCAGGGGGAGGAGGAGCCAGTGGGGGAGGCTAACTATTGGTGCAGAGCCAGAGAGTCCCTACAACAATAAATCCCATGCTGACTGTTCCACGAACCAATTGGAGCTAGAGGACCTGGGAGCCTTGGCAGAGCACAGGAGAAGTGCAGAGCAGCAGCAGCAGACCTTGCAGGGGCTTGGTGACGATCCCCTGGATTTGCAGTTGTAGGGACTCTTTGCTCCAAAAGATACCCTCCCCACGGCCCACTGGCTCCTCATGCCCCCCCTGCTGCTTCCACCTGGTTCGGAACCAGTGTCTCTCCCCCCGCCCTCCTGTCCCTTGGTGGCTCTTGCTGAGTGCAGAGGAGCTGGTGCCCTACTATCAATACACTGTCTCCTGCCTACTCTCTGCATGCCTGCCTATTACCTACATACCTAACTACCTGCCTACTCTCTGCATGCCTGCCTACTACCTACATACCTATCTACCTGCCAACTCTCTCCTTACATAACTACCACCTGCCTACTCTCTGCTCACATAACTACCACCTGCCTACATACTACCTACCTGGTATCTACCTAAATACCTATTGTGTTCTTACCAACTGCCCACCATCCTACTATCTAACTTACTACTTATTTACAGTCTGCTCTCTACATACTTACCTACCACCTGCTGAAATACTCCCTACCTGCTATAAACCTAACTACCTATTGTCATCTTCCTACTGCCCACTTTCCTACTACCTACCTTATTACTTACCTTCTACTCTCTACTTGCCTATGACCTGCCTATATATGACCAACCTGCTATTAACCTAACCACCAATTGTCTACTTACCTACTGCCCACCTTCCAATTACCTACCTTACTACTTACCAATCTACTGCCCACTTACATACTATAACAATGCAGGAGAAATGGGACTGCTGCGCATGTAGCGGTCCATCAGCTCTAATTGGCTAGCGGACAGTGCCAGAGTAAAAATGACTTTTATAGCTGTGCCGCTGTCTCTCCATGGATGCCTGCCAGGCATGGCACCAAATCCACACTTGCTGGCACATGAGGGAGTGGTCTGCGGCTGCTGCCGATTGCCCCATGATGCGAAGGTGAGAGGATGATGGAAAGACTTAGGGGGAGGTAAGAAGCTGCGGGGAAGGGGGGACTTTACTGTAGGGCATATGGTTTAAGGAGCATTACTGTGTGGCATAATGTGTAAGGGGGACTAATTCTGCATGGCATAATTTGTAACAGGCATTACTGTGTGGCATCACTTGTAAAGGGCAGTACTATGGGGCAGATTCAATTAGCCACGGGGTTGTCCCCGCAAATAATTGCCGTCTAAAATCCCCGCTGCGCGGGGAAAAAGCTGTTCAATGAAATAACCTAGGGCTTTGGTAATTTAAACATGGATTTTACCTCGCACCTCCAGGAGCTGCGAGGTAAAGTCCAACTGCTGGGAGTCGCACGCGGGGACTCCCGGGCAATTGAATTGGTCTGGTGCTGCAATTAGCCATGGGGAAAACCCCGTAGCTAATTGAATCTGCCCCTATGTGTGGCATAATGTGTAAGAGGCATTACTGTGTGGCATAATGTGAATAAGGGGTACTACAGTGTGGTACACTGATGAAAAGGGGGTACATCTTAAGTATACAACCCTTTTGAGTTGCCATGCCCACTTTTTTTTTCGGCGCATAAGTACGACCTTAAATATTCCATACCCCCACTTCAAAATTCCCACTCTGTGCATATGTGTGTGTATATGTGTATATGTGTGTATGTATATATATATATATATATATATATATATCTCACACCCTCCCACTACTCACAAAGGGCCTTTGTCAACGAGTTTTATCATTCACAACAAGTGATAAAACCCACTGTGTATGATAATGGTTCTCCAGCCAATCAGCTCCTTTCTGTCACCTGTTTGAAAAATGATAGTTGGTAGCTGATTGGCTGGAGCACCATTTATCATACACAACAAGTTTTATCACTTGTGAATTATTACACCCTTTGATAAATAAGTCCCAAAGTATGAATTTGTGGTACACAGAGCACAGAATCAGCGGCTATTTTGCCATTTATTGTGTCAACTCTTTCTTTGTGATTCCAAGCTGGCAATTCAGAATTATATGGGGGGTAATCCAATTATACACTATGTACTCGCTGGTGATGCAACCTTGCCAGCTGAAGCACTGCTGGCTGCAGACGCATTACATGTAACATCGCCAGTTAAGGGGTTAATATCTGTGCTGTGCTTTAAGCTTAATGTCCTGAAACCCTTTGACTGTGACTTCTACTCTGTCTGTGGGCTGCAGCTGCCTGCATCAGTTTATGATTCTATGTCAGGGTCCAAGGGTTGGTATAACTATATTATAAGACTATAAGGGGCATATTTATCACAATCTGCATCTCAGATTGTGTGTAATTGAATCTGCTCCTATAAATTAAAGCAGTTGAAGGTAGGTGCTAGCTTTACCCCTCCCCCCACATTGAACTAGCCATACCCCATGGCACAAACCACACTCCCTGTGTTGAACACACCCACAAAGCCCTAGTCACGCTCCCACATCAGTAGTCACACCTCCGCACAATAGGCCCTTAATAGATTTCAGCTCTAGGCCCACGTGGACCTTAATCTGGCACTGATCAGGATAACCCTTTCTTTTGTATTTTAGAGGACCATCGGTCTATTTATTATTTATTTATTACCAGTTATTTATATAGCGCACACATATTCCGCAGCGCTGTACAGAGAATATTCATCCATTCACATTCCAATTCCCTGCCCCAGTGGAGCTTACACTCTATATTCCCTATCACATGCACACACACATACACACTAGGGGTAATTTTGTTAGGAGCCAATTAACCTACCAGTATATTTTTGGAGTGTGGGAGGAAACCGGAGCACCCGGAGGAAACCCACGCAAGCACAGGGAGAATATACAAACTCCACACAGTTAGGGCCGTAGTGGGCATCGAACCAATGACCTCAGTGCTGTGAGGCAGTAATGCTAACCATTATACCATCTGTGCTGCTCCTATTGCAAGTTAACTCCCCCTTCATCGATTTGCACATACATGTACACCCACTTTGGCAGATGGTTACACCCTTTCAGTGGGCTCCTTCTAATGCAATCCTCTGGTGGGCCCTTCATGCCCTAGTCCGACTCTGTAGCTACCACCATCCTGAGATTTATATAAATACAGCTGCAACACCGAAGACATTCATTCCAGAATGGGGTCACCTCAAGCTCAGCTCTTATTAAGACAACTTTAAAGTGACCAATTGAATATTTTAAAGAATGTTATCTTTGTTAATACATATTGCCATTTCTTTGTAGGTCAACATTTTAGAAAAATTCTTACTTAGTAAGAATGATATATGTGTACCTAAATGTTACAGTAATTATAACTCATTTGTGTTAACTTCCTGAAGAGGTCAGAGGTGCTGGAGATGAGTTTTTGGAACCAAGGGGACAGTGGCCCAAAAATGTTTGGAAACTATAAACTATGCAATGTCTTAAATATATTACCACATACTGTACATGCTGCCATTCACAGATGTAAATGCAAGTGAACACTGAGTCATTGGAAATATGTTGGGTATGGTAGACCAGCAGTCAGGATGCCGGCTGTGAAAATACCGACAGCGGAATCCCTATAATCAAAATTCTAACAGGGGCTAGGTAAGTATCCTAACCCTCCTCACACTAACGTTCCCTTCCTGCATCCTAATCCTAACCCTCCCTACCCCGCACCCTAACCCAAACCTTCCCGGTTAGTGCCTAAACCTAACCCTCCCCCCTTGGTGGTGCCTAACCCTAACCCCCCCTTGCTGGTGCCTAACCCTAACCCAACCCTGGGGGTGCCTAACCTTAACCTCCTACCCGCCCGCAGCCAAACCCTAACCCCCCGTGGTGCCTAAACCTTAATCCTAATCCAGCCTGTGGCTAACAGCTAACCTGGCCCTGCTATACTTATGAACAGGATGCCGGCTGTTGAGATTCCTGCATCGGCATCTCAACTGATGTCAAGATTCTGGTGCCGGTGTTCTGGCTGTGGGTCCGGATTCCGGCGCCAGGATTTCAACAGCCTCCATCCCGATCGTAGGTGAATTTACTACATCCCTTGGAAACAATGGGTTACAGTCCCATACCTGTTTACATGCTTTTACTAGTGTAAAAAATGTTAGTAAAAGTATGTATATTCATACCAGCGGGTAAGGGGTCTTAAGGAGAAGTGCACTTCAAACAAGGAACAGTCAGTGGCCAGACCAACAGACTTATGAAGCAAGTTTGTGTTGTCCCTGACATGATGGTACATGCTAATACTCTATTGCACAAGAGGGGTGTCACCTCAAGGGTGACATGGAAATGATTACATTAATATGAATACGTCAGTATAATGACCGTGTAAAATCCCAAACTTTCCGTTTCCAAGAGGGCAAGATTTCTTAGAAATGTTACATGTATTTGGACATTTCCTCTTGTTGTTTTCTGTATGTATTGTGTTTAATGTAGAAAGCTAAAAACTTGGTTAACCTGAGTTTAATTCAGAAGCCCATGCAATTAAACACAGGTAACCTTATGCGACTTTCAAACAGGTGAAAACCTTCTGGTGCAGAAAGTAGGAAACTAAGGGATGGGTACGGGATGCTGGCGCTCGGGATCCTGCCAGTCAAACACGACACCAGCATCCCAGCCAGGTTACAATGCCAACGCCTAATAGTAAGTACTCCTCCTAACCAAAGCCCAAACCCTTACCCTCCATCCCATGTACTTAAGCTTAACCTCCCCCCCATGGTGTCTAAACCTAACCCCCCCTGTACCCTAAACCTAACCTCCCTCCACCTAGTGCGTAACCCCTTACCCTAACCCCAGAGTTCGGGATGCCGGCGTCAGTATTTTATAACACAATTTAATTCAGAAGCCCCTGCAATTAAAAAAATTATAAAAAATAATTTCTGTATTCTACAATTAAATTATGTTCTAGGGAGCATGGGGTTATTAGTAGAGATGTGCGGTTCGGTTCTCCAGAAATCCTAAACCACCTGAATTTCATGAATCCGGGTAAATACGGGTCGCAGTTCCGATCTTTTTGCGGTTCAGAATTCGGATTTTAAATCTGAATTTCGAGTTTTGGATTGCATAAATTACATGATTTTTAGCTGGTTTTAAGACTTTTTTCCTAATTTTTATGTAAAAAAAACCCAGATCCAAAACCCAAACCAAAACACTTGAGGGTGGTTTACAAAACCAAATCCAGATCCAAAACCTTGAAGGAGATACTGATTCAAAACCAAAACACGGGGGTCGGCACACATCCCTAGTGCATGGGGTTATTAGATGAAAATGTCATTTAGAAAATCTGATAATTTAAAGCAAAAACTTGCCCCAAGTTTCTTTAAAGAGAAAGGGGAAAATGGTGAAAAGGATGGTAATGCCTATTACCAAAGTGCCACTTACATATTTGCCCCTGACACCATTTTATGACCTACAGCAGTGGCGTCACAAGGGGGGTGCAGGCTGCACCCGGGTGTCACCCGCCAAGGGTGACACCAAGGTGCAGACTGACACTCCCCCACAGTGACAGGAGCCGGGTGCTGCACTATAGTATTAAGTGCAGCACCCGGCTCCTGACACTGTGAGGGAGCCGGCACTGCAATACAATGCAGTCAGCACCCCCTCCCAATAATATTAAAAAAATGGGAGAGGAATCGGGCCGCAGGGCCACGCCCCTTCACACGAGGTCACGCCCCATTTTCGGGGTGCGCGCGGCTGCGCTGCACTCACAGCATCCCTCCCCGCACCGGGTGACATTGCGGGGAGGGACGCCACTGCCCTACAGTAAGGCTTCTAATTACTTTAAAATTACCAGCACGTTGCCAGGGGTTTTACGCTCGTTGCCAGGAGTTTCACGGGAGAAGATGCAGCTTTCTGCATCTTCTCCTGGCAGCACCAGCATTCCCGGCACTTCCGGAAACGCTATGTGCTATGCGCTGGCCTAACACACTAGACGTCCAGTAGGACCTCTAGCATCTGTCTCCTCCTAGGCTGCGGCCATTTTTGGAGGGCTGTTTTCAGCATAGAATCTGCAGCCCCAAGCCACTGCGGGGGCTGAGTCAGCCCTTCAGCACTCCCTCAAATCCGGCACCCGATGCTCGTGCACCTCTAGCCCCCCCCTAGTTGCGGCCCTGTCCCAGAGAGACCACTGGGGTTTCATCAATGTGGTAGAACAAGGTGTTTCACTTGTAAATGTGCAAATAAGAAAACAGTCTAATTTTGTCCCCATGTAGCAAAAGATAATTTTCGCATTAAGGGTTTTCTGAACCGTAGGTCTGATTATTACTTATTTATTTTATTAACAGTTTCTTATATAGCGCAGCATATTCTGTTGCGCTTTACAATTAGAAAAAATCTGGGTAATAACAGACAGATAGAAAGGCATTGCTCGCAAGTTTACAATCATAATCTAGGATTACTGTATGTGATGGACTGTGGGTGCGGCTCCCAATATGTGGGCAGGGCTGAAAATAAGATTTCTGCCACCCGGAGCATGACAGTAATTTGGTGCCCCCCTGCAAAAGAAACAAAAAAACTCCCAAATAGGGTGTTTAGTTTCATGACACAGTAATGCCCCTTACACATTATGCCACACAGTAATGTCCTTTACACATTATGCCACAGTAATGCCCCTTACACATTACAGTATGCCACACAGGAATGCCCCTTACACATTATGATGCTCTCCCTCCAGCAGCCTCTCACCTTCCCCTCTAGCAGCCTCTTACCTTTCCCCTCTCCCCCTCCATGAGCTTCTTACCATGCCTGCTTCAGCAGGTATTGATTTGGAGCCGCACTGGCAGGTAGCCATCCGCAGCCCTTGAGAAACATAGCGCTGCAGTCATTCTAATGTGGCATTGGTCGCAAGCCAATCCGAGCTCACGGACCGGTAGCCACTGCTGATTGGTTGTTGGTCTGCGAGCTCCTATTTTTTCACGACCGGCGCCACCTTAGAATGACTGAAGCGCTGTGTCACTCTCTCAAGGGCTGCTGTGGGTGGCTCCAAATCAACAACTGCAGCAACCCAGGCCCCCCGTCTCCTCGGCACCCCCCTCGAGTACGGTGCTCGGGGCACGTGCCCCCCCTATCCCCACCCCCCTAGTTGTGACAGTGATGTGGGCTGCACCACCAGACAATTACATATAAGATTTATGGAACACCAGAGGAACTTACTCATGAATTCCAGAACTAATTATTTATATAGACATATGGAAGATTGCCAGAAGGGAAATATGACAGGGATTAAAATTAAGGCAATAGAACAGATTAAAAGTACCAAAAGGGGTGGAGACGGGTACAATCTATTCTGCAGACGGGAGGCCTCCTGGATATATAGGGCCATATTCAATTGCCGGCGAAAAGTTTTCACCGATGATGTCATTTCACCTATTGGAATCTTTCCACCATATTCAATTCCTAAGACTCTTTGCCAGTGCGAAAAGCCTGCGCCTTGTAACCAGCGGAATTGATTCGCCTGTGAATGGAGGCAGAAAAAGTGCAGAATTGGAGGTTTGGGGTGCAAAGTTGCGGGAACACAACTGCAACCTTGGGACAGTCCCCCAAAGGTAAACTGCGTCAAAAAAAAAAAAAAAAATACTTTAGAACACCCCAAAAAAGTACTTTAGTTTTGAGGGCTAAAAAACCCAAGTTGGGGGACAAACTCAGAAAGTAGCGAAATACACTCCAGCTGGTCCCCCAAGTATGCCCAAGTTTTTTTTTTTTTTTTCTTACTGCAGGTGCACGCTGAAGGTGCGTTTTTTTTCGTTTTTAAAAAACGCACTTTAGCGAATTTAAACCATGCTTGCACCCATTTTCATGTACCCCAAATTTGCTGGGACTACTTATTTTGCCCCCAAAAAACTGCTAAATGCTATTCTTCACCACTTGTGCAAAGACGCTAAATAGCACCATTTGAGAGCATTAAAGCACAACAAATACCTTCAGTGGGGCTATTCGGGGGCATCCATAGTGATCCCCCATGTCAGTGCATCTTTAGGAGGGTGTCAGGCTGATTTCCCTAAATCTGACAGTACTTTTTGACAATCTCAGTTTCGCCAGGACGCGTTCTCGCGTCCTTTGCAATTGAATAGGGCAAATCGCGGTGACGAGTGCGATACATTTCCGGAGGCAAAACTGGCGATGACTGCAAAAAGTCCGGGACTTTTCGCCAGCAACTGAATATGGCCCATAATTTCAAAACCGATAGTCCAGGAGGTCTAAATGATTCTATAGAATTAAATAATGTGTAAACTAAATAGTGTTATCAGTGTGAGATGATAATAGGTTATTATTAGCAGGCCACTATCCTATTTTATCTTTATTTTTATATATTTTTATCTTTATATTTTTAGATTTATATTTATTCTGGTATCTATCTATCTAGTCACAGTTTTGTTTTTTTGTTTTTTAAATTCTTTAATTAGAAAGCTCATAAAAAAAATAACATAGAAAAACACAAATGCAATGAATAGTGTACATGAGCCATTTTTTTCAAATAAAATAAATAGCAATAAGCATGTGGGGGGGAAAGGGGTAAGTAGAGGGGGTGGGAGGGTTTTTGTGGAGGATGCCAACAGTTCTATCAAGAGAAACAAAACATTATAGAAACATCCAAATGCTGGGCAAGAAGTGTTATAAGGTAGAAAGAAAGAAAAACGCGCCAATTGGAGAACAGGAGAGAAAAATATTCAGTCAGTTAGGGAGGTTTGCATAGGGAAGTCGGATTAGGGGGATCAGACTCAACCATCGCGCATGAATCCTAATGGTGTGCAGTAAAAACAAATCACGGTGCCTTGTTAACTTTGATCAAAAAGCCTGTGGGGCGGCTAGACCAAAGTAAAATTTATATAGCAAGAAACAAAACCGGCACTCTAGTGTATAGCATATACGTTGCCTGGGTGCCCTTCCAAACGAGGTAATCGTATAGTATAGTATATTCGGTTTAATACCTTTGTCAAGGACTTAATAAATATAGAAATAAGGTTACCTTAAACAGGAGAGACACCACCGGTGTCTATACACTAAGTGCCGGTTTTGTTTCTTGCTATGCTATTTTACATTCCTTTAGGTAGCTTGCTATGTCATCACAATGTGAGGAAGCTTCGGTCTTAGGGCCTGATTCAGACCTGTTCACTAGGATGTGTTCGCAGGTAGCCTACCGATGTTTGCAATCTGCGCATGCGTATAAGACACAGTGTGCGAACTAGTCCAACGCGATCGCACCCTGTGCACAGACGCTCTGCTAGAATGAGTACATTGCTGTATGATTATACTGATTTTATAGGTAATCTATTGGGACCAGTCATCTGACATAGAAATACCATTGCTGTATGATTATACTGATTTTATAGGTATTTTGTTATTAATTATCTGCAAAAACCAGAGTGACTTAAGGTCTTGCAATTTAACTATATTTTAACTCCTAGATACATGGGATGCTGTTTAGGGTCTGTTTGTTTGTATTAGAATTGTATAACTTGTGTAACACCCTCTAAGGGATGGTATTTGTAAATACACCCCTCTCAGTGTTAGAGCTTGCTTCCTGTTGTAGATATTACATGCCTGAGACCCGGATCAGTTTTTAGGTAAAGGAGGGGCTGGAGAGATAGACACGCAGGGGTGGGAAGACTGGGTGTGTAGCTGGCAGAGCAGGGGGAGGAGGGGGAGAGAACAAAGGGAGTTGAGAAGAAGAATTTGAGAGAGAGCAAACATCTTTGGGAAGCTTCAGAGCTGGAAGCAGAATGTAGCCCTCGTGCTCCCCTGGCAGGGGGAGATTGGCGGGGCCGTGGTGACTGCCACGATGCCCATCTAACGCCAAAGGAGAAATAGGTCTGGAGTGAGACCACTGAGATAAAGTCTGTGAGAGTCCACAGAGAAAGAGCTGGAAGGTTGCAGTGTGAGCCGCTCAGTGAAGTGTTCAGCACCCATGAGAGGGGTAAGAGACACAAGTATATGTGTTGAAGAGATGGGGAAGAGGAATTTCCCAGGAGCTTTTACTGTTAAGGTACCAGAGGAGTCCCTTATACATAAAAGCCCCCCAGCAGCCATTAAAGGGGGTCACTGTGGTAGCCATTCCTGTAGGATAGGGATGGGCGGCAGCTGAGAGTCTGATAGCTGCAATAGAAAAGTCTGTATATTGCTGTCCCATGTGAAAGAAAAGGGGAGCAGAGAGAGGCAGACTGTGTATGAGACACTCTGTATATTGTCTTAGAAGACAAAGGAGAGGCAGAGTGCAAAAGAAGTTATGTGAGATGTGTGTGAATCTGTCCAACTACAGGCACCAGCCAGCAAAGGGCCAGGTGGACCTGCACGTATGAACTGGAGAACTACAAGCACCAGCCAGCAAAGGGCTAGGTGGACCTGCACGTATGAAGTGGAGAACTACAGGCACCAGCCAGCGAAGGGCTAGGTGGACCTGCACATATGAAGTGGAGAACTACAGGCACCAGCCAGGTGGACCTGTGTGGATAAAATGCAAAGCATTCATTGTGACTGTGCTTAATGCATCCGAATACTTAATTAAGTTTGAGGATAGATAAGCACCCTGTTTGATATTTAGTTTTGTTAGTTAGTTAAGGGTTAAGGCTTGGGCGAAGGTGTGGTTATGGTAGTGGTCATTTGGGGGAGATAGGCCTATCGTAGGATTTGTGGGAGTGTTCAGGGTACCCATATAAATAGCCAGGTCAGAGGAGCCATTTTCCTCTTTTCCAGTTTCTGCAAACAGGCTGGCTAAGTATCACACAGTTTCTTATATAGCTTTATTTCTTTTGTCCAATTCTTCTTTTTATTTCACATCCTATCTATCTTTTTATTCTTCTCTTTCCCTTACTTCTTTCCTTTCAGCTCCTTTCCACTCCCCCCCCTTTTTATTCACCTCATCCCTGCTTTGTTTTATCCCCCCCCCCGTCCAACTCCCCCTCCCTCATCCCTGCATTGCATTGTGCCCAGGCTCGCCATTCAGCGCCACCCCCCGCCGCTTTATGTAGGCTTCCAGGCCGCTCACATTCGCGGCCTCTCCCCCAGCCTGGAACGGGTCGCGCCATGCTGCAGGCCGCGATCCCGCACACCCGCTCGCGTGCATGTACGCGCGCCCTCCGCCGGCCCCCGCTCCCTGTCCTCCCCTGCTGCCTCTCCACAGCTGATAGCCGCCCGGCTCTCCGGCGGCACCGCGGGCTGCCGCAACTCAGCACCTTTCCCCCCACAGTTCACAGCCAGCCCACGCCCTGTATCGGCGGTTGGCCCCGCCCACAGGGTCGCGGCGGCCATTTTAGCCCCGGACACCGCACAGGGAGCCCTGCACATCCCTGCATCACCCCCCTCCGCCCCCACTACTTCAGTAGCAGGGGGGCCTCCTCCTCCTCAACCCTCACCATTACTTTCCAGCCACCAGGGTTCCCCCAGTAGTGTAGGATCAGCTGCAGGGTCCATTATATCTAGGGCCCTAAGTGTCCCTCCCAGCGCATTATTTCCCGATGCCCCCCCCTGCATCTAGGAGCGGGGGTCCTACCCCTTTGCCTTGGGAGGGTGTTAATGTGCAGCAACCCCCCCCCTTTCAACTCTTTAGCAGCGCAGCAGCACAGCTGGTCCCCATATTTCTATGCCCCTGGCCCCCATCCTCCCCATCCCCCCCCCAATTTTCAAATACACCCACTATGTTCCAGTATGCTCCCCCCCGCAACAACCCCCGGGCCAGCCCCCTTTCGCAAGGGTTCAGGCCATATTACCAAGTCCTGCCGCCACCTTTTTCCCTTCCTCTGGCCACTTCGGCTGCACATACCCAGTCCATGCATACCCCCCCTCCCCCTTTCCATTCCGCCCCCCCTGCTCCCCCAGCCACCTGCAACTGTCCATACACCCCTGCCACCCGCACTCCCCCATGCCCCTCCTTCCACGGAAGGAGTTGCTGTGCGGTCTGAGTCACCAGTGATTGTGTCAAGTCCCCAGGTCGCAGCTTCTGTGCATTCCAGTCGGGTTGTTGAGATCCAGAGGACGGACGGTGAGGTGGCATCAACGAGTCAAGTCGTGGTGGGCGCACCGCGCAGCGAGGGACTGTTGGCGAACACTCAGGAGGAAGTGGCCGGTCCTTTGGCAGCAGTTTCCGGTGAGCATGTTTTTCCATGTTGCACAGCACACACTCATTTTCCACTGATTATAGTGATTCTGCAAGTTCATCAGAGAGGCCGCGTAAGCTTATGCGATACGTAGCGCACAAGATTAAGGGAAAACGAAGTCCCAAGAGGGCCAGCACAGTGTCGGCAGCTAAGGTTCCAGATGCTACGGGGGATATGGTACACTGCGCAAGCACGGCCATCCTTAGGGGTTTGCGGTCTAAGGTTAGGGAGAGGCGCCGAGGGAAACTTCCATTCGTTCCAAAATTGGGAGCAGGGATGTTTGTTTTCGCTGCTTGCTACCTTGAATCACGCCCGGGGGAGTACATGAATGTCCTCAAGTGTATGCATATGGTGCGTGATATGCACTCGTCAGGCAAGAGTACAGCTTGGAGGCATTACGACGAGACATTTCGTAAAACACAGGAAGGACAGGCAGTTTTTTCAATGCGGCTTCAAGGACGTAGAAGTTTGGCTTGAAGTCAACCAACTGCCTGGCGCGCCTTCGGACCCTTCGGCGGTACGCAAGCGCAGCCCTTTCTGGCCCATACAGGTGGTGCCAGAGCCGGCAGAGGGAAATGCTACGCATTTAATAACGCCCAATGTAATAAAGGATCGGGCTGTCGGTATAGGCACATATGCAAGCTCTGTGGGAGTGGGCACCCGGCTAAAGATTGTGGGCAACTCGGTGGTACTACGGAGAGTCGGGGCGATCAGCGCGATGAGCCGCGAGGCGGTGTTAAGTAAAACACCTTCGCCGGTCGTCCTAGGGGCTTTGAAGAGTTGGTTGGGTCGTTATCCACTCAGGGAGGCCTTTTTGTTACATGCGTTTAGTAAGGGTTTTAGGTTGCCTTTGACACAGGACATCTCAGTTGTTGCTAAGAGAAATCTTAAGTCGGCCCGCGTCCACCCGGACGTAGTCCGAGCTAAGATTGAAGCCGAGGTCGGGTTGGGGTGCAGGTTGTGGCCCCTTTTTCTTCCCCCCCTTTGGAGGGTTTGTGCGTATAGCCTTTAGGGGTTGTACCAAAGAAGGAACCGGCTAAGTTCAGGCTGATACAGCATCTTTCTTACCCAGAGAGAGGGTCGGTCAATGACCTGCTAGATCCATTGGATTGCCGGGTCGTTTATCAATCCTTTGAGTAGGCTCTAGATATAGTACAGATTTTTGGTAGGAGCACTTTATTAACCAAGGTGGATATCGAGTCCGCTTTTCGGCTGTTGCCCCTTCACCCCGAATCTTTTAAGTACATGAGTTTTAGAGTTGCGGGGCTCTATTATGTTGATAGAGGTTTGCCGATGGGATGTTCCATCTCGTGTTCCTTTTTTGAATGTTTTAGCTCCTTTTTGCAATAGTGCTTACAGGCGGGTACAGAGCAAGCTGGTGTGTCCCACTACCTAGATGATTTTCTGTTGGTGGGGCCAGCGGATACCCAGGTTTGCGAGGATTTGCTGTTTTCCTTGCAGGCCTTGTTCGCAGTGGTAGGTGTTCCTGTTGCCAAGGACAAGACGGAGGGTCCGGTTACACGCTTATCGTATTTGGGTATAGAAATAGACACCGTGCTAGGTTTATGCAGTTTGCCGATTGAGAAGGCGCAACGTTTGGGAGAGTTGCTGAAAGCATTTGTTTTAGCGAAAAAGGTCTCGCTGAAGCAGTTGCAGTCCTTGCTAGGCCTCCTTAATTTCGCATGTAGAGTCATTCCTATGGGACGGGTTTCTTGTAGGCGGCTGGAAAGAGCCACGGAGGGGGTTAAGAAGTCCCATCACCTCGTTCGCATATCCCAAGATCTGAGGGAGGACCTTCGCATTTGGTTGCTGTTCCTGTGTAATTTCAATAGCTTTCGGATATGGCCCAGGTCCCTGTAGCTTATTCCGAGCTTCAACTATTTACGGACGCGTCCGGTTCCGTCGGGTTTGGCGCCTTTTTCGAAGGGGACTGGTGCGTGGAGCCTTGGCCGGAAGCTTGGGGGGGTTTTAGGCCTTACTAGGAACATCCTGCTTCTGGCTGTTCCCTATTGTGGTGTCTGTTGAGCTGTGGGCCCACAGGCTTTGTAATAGGCAGATCCTTTTCTGGTGCGAATTTGGGCGTGGTTCAGGCGGCGAATAATCAGAGGGCGGAATCGTTGTTGGCTTTGAAGTTGTTGAGGCACTTGACACTTCTTTGCCTGCGAAGGAACATTGAGTTTAGGGCGCAGCATGTTCCGGGTGTTTCTAATGAGATAGCAGATTCCTTATCTCGTTTACAGTGGGACAGGTTTCGTTCGCTCGCTCCTTACGCTTCTCTTCATGGTTTAACCTGCCCCTCCCATGTCGGGCAGATTGTTGTGCCGGCATCAGAGTCTTCGCACTGAGGTCTCTGGCCCCTGGCACATTAAAGACCTACAAAGCGGCTTGGGACGCTTGGCAAGGTTTTCTTGGCTTCCAAGCGCGGGGGAGGTAAGACGGTTTCATGACTGTATGGCAGAGTTTATTTGGAACTGGCAGGAAGGGGGTCGTTCTAAGGCGGCTATGTCTGCAGCGCTATCTGGTATCGCTTACTTTTCTAAGTTGCATGGTATGGCAGATCCCACAAATTCGTTCCTTCTAATCAAGGCGATGAAGGGGTGGGCGAAGGAACACCCTAGCACAGGCGATGCACGTAGACCAATTGACCCGGCCCTACTTAAAGATTTGATTGTGGCAGTATCGGGGGTTGCGTTAGGCGAATATGAATCGCCCCCTTTTTAGTTTAGAATTTTCATTAGCATATTTTGGGGCGTTTAGAATCGGTGAGCTCGTGGCATCTAATAAAACTTCCACATCGACGGGTCTAATATTTAAACACGTGGTAATTAAGCCGACATTGATATTGCATAAAATACATAGGTCCAAGACAGATCAACTTGGTAGGGGGCGTTGGATTTCTATCACAGAACATTCAGATGTAGTAATTTGTCCAGTTGCTCTGGCGGGGCGATTTAATACTCTTCGTCCGCCAGGGGGTGCGCAGTGACTTATCCATGTTAATCTTACACCTTTGTCCAGGTTTCAGTTTACAAGGCTGTTTCAGAATTGTCTTATTCGCTTTAGGTTTGCCCACAGAACATTTTGGGACGCATTCATGTAGGATAGGGGCAGCAACTTGCGCAGCGGTTGATGGTGCTTCGGTCGACACCTTACAAAAGTTGGGTCGGTGGAAGCCATCAGCTTATAAAACTTATTTATGGGGGGATAAGTTGCTTAAGTAGCTGCGCTTCTTGCGAGTTTGTTGGGAAACCCAGGGGCCTTATGCCTACTGCCGCTAGGGATTCTGAAAGGATTTTCAGCTTTTTGCCCTCAAAGAGGTTTTGCTGTTTTTCATCTTCAGATGGGTCACCCAACTATTTGTTTCCCCTCCCGCGGGTTAGTTTGTTATTATGTAAGAATTAATTTCTGGTAGTGTTATTATGTAAGAATTAATTTCTGGCTGGGTAACTTTTCTTGCAGGGTTGCCCAGGAATGCTAACTGTCGGGTGTGGTCATTCAAATTTTGGGCACCCCTTAGCATTGCAGGCCCCGCATTTGTTGGGTGCAAGTGACGTCCATTGGCTTGGTTTCGTGGTATGCGCCGTAAGCACCTGCTGGATGCCTTATGGATGGCAGAAGATGACTGGGTGGTCATTCACTGGGGGGGGAGCGATTTGGGCACGTGCAAGGGCATTGGGCTGATACACTGTATTAGGAATGACTTGCAAGTGCTTGTTAACTGTTGGCCCAACGTCAGCGTCACATGGTCGGACATTGTCCCATGTCGATTTTGGCATGGACCCCAGACTGGCAAGGCATTGGATGGAGTTCGCGGAAAGGTCAATATGGCAATTGGCCGTTTTGTCCTTAGCATGGGGGGCCGCGTCATATGTTGCGTTACGAGGAGAGCTTCTATAGGCCTGACGGGGTACACCTCACGGGAGTGGGGCTAGAGCTCTTTATCAGCAACCTCTGCAGTTTCCTGTAGGTCTCAAAGGGTCACAGTTTGGTGGCGGGCTTGGTTCTATGAACCGGGCTTTGGCGGGAAGCAGTGCTCCTGGGCGGCCTATTATTTAGCGCAGGAGTGCCTGGGGAGCATTCTTTCCTTTGAGAGCGGCAAGTTGGTCACCGCCCAAAAGGGGGGACCTGGTCCCTGTCCAAGGGAAGGGCCGAGGCTGTGCCAATTAAGGTGGGATGGTACTTCCTCAGGTCGGGCTGCGCAGGGCGGGGATCCGCCCCTGTTATTTATTATTGATTTCCATAGGGCTGTGGCCTCGGAGCACTGCTTTCTTCCTGCCACCTATTTCTAATTTCAATTCGATCAATAAATTCTGGCTGTGACCTCTTTAATTGCATTACATTTGTCAGTGTGTTCATTTCTAGGCTTAGGTTAAGATAAGTTAACAAAAAGAATGGTAAAACAAATGGGTGACTTAAAGACTGTGCTGGTGAAGAAGAGTGTGATGTAATGTAACCATATCCATAAGATTGTCATACACCATCTGACATGCCAAGTATATGAGCTGGAGGGAGAGGAGAAGCTGCTGTAACCATATTCTTGTCCTGTAAAGTCATGTGCAGGAGGAGAGAAATAAATTGGTTTATTTTTATAAGAGAAGGTCTGGCGCCCAAGTTATTCAATAGAACTGTTGCTGCATGTGTCTATCTATACCTGTATCTATATGTGTGACTGTTATAAAGCCTGCATGGGCAGGGACCCCCTTCTCAGGTATTGCCCACACCCTGGAGAGCTAGCCTGAGGCAATAGGAGGTGTATCACTCAAAATGCACCTATGTACCACACCGCACACTGAAGGGGGGTTACACTTGTATCTGGTGTGGGTGA
This sequence comes from Taudactylus pleione, assembly GCA_031769625.1. Classification (NCBI taxonomy): domain Eukaryota; kingdom Metazoa; phylum Chordata; class Amphibia; order Anura; family Myobatrachidae; genus Taudactylus; species Taudactylus pleione. Next base: position 1,867,527 of record JAUIMM010000559.1, on the reverse strand, counting down.
GGTTATTGGGGGTTGGGGTGTAATCAGTGACTACACATATGCTTCACTATATACTCAGTAGGTTTCAGGCTGCAGGCCTGTTGAAGGTTGCATACAGTAGGTTTTTATTTCAAAGTGGTAGTTTGACCCTACACTGTTTACTATTCCTATACCATTGCCAATTTATCGCTACACCACTGTAGTATCTACCATTTTTGAACACCTTCTCATCTATAAGAATGCTTTATCCTTAATTTAAAGTCCTGCAACTTTAAAAGCTGTAAACTCATTTTGTTTATTATACAATCTTGTAGTTGAGCCTTTACATCTACTAACACTGTTCTTCCTTTTATCTAAGTTTTAGACATTTTAACTGTACTATTCCTGTATCTCACTCTCATCACTACTACTGCTGTTTTCTATCCCCCCCCACCCAATCCCTCATCTACGCAATGTCTCTCTTTTTTTTTTCTACACCCCTCCTCACTCAGAAGCTACATAATACTTTCCTCTACCACCAGTTCCCATTTATTTTCTCCCTCCATAGTCTCCTCCACTTTCTCCTCTATTTCCCTTCATCCCATCTAGTACTCTCCACCGCATCTCCCATAACTCATAAGTCCTGCACCCTACTTTTTCTCCAAGTTGCAACTCTTCTCAACCCACTCCGCATTGCCCACCACCTGCTGTCACCCTTCCTCACTCAGAAGCCCACCACGTACCCACACTTTCCTTTTCCCCCTGCTCTAAATCAATCTCAACCCCACGCTACAGCAACCCTAACAATCTCCTTCTCTCTCCTCCCAACTCTGTCCCTCTCTCCTGTCTCCTCTGGAATGCCAGTCCTGTCTATAATCTACTGGTCCCTGTCCATTACGGCTTCATATTCAACTCCTTCAATCTCCTAGCCATCACCCAATCCTGGACTTACCCATCTGACACCACTTCTCCTGCAGCTATCTCCTTTATGAGCCTCACATTCTGTCACACTCCCTGGCCTGGAGGTTGCCACAGTGTTGGTGTTGTGGTACTTCTATCATCTGGTCACTCAGTGGCGGGCTGGGCTGGGGGGCAGGGTGCCATGTGCCCCCCAAGCCGCAGCGCCATGCGGGCCGCGCGCAGTCTGTGTCACTGTGACACAGACTGCACCGCATGTGTAGTGCTGACCGGACGGAGTTTGGTCAGCTGCTTAAACAAACACACAGCTGCCGGTGCCGGCGGCTGTGTGTTTGTTTAAGCAGCTGATGAGAGTCTGTCAGACTCTCATCGGCTGCTGCTGCTGCTCCCACTGCGGGAGCCATCTTCCGGCTCCTGCAGTGGGTAATGGGAGAGACGACATGACGTCCTGACGTCTCTCCCATAATGCAAAGCGGCCCGGGAGGACGAACGGAGGAGCTGATAGCAGCAGCGGGACCAAGAGCGGGCTTTCAGGTGTTTTTTTTATTACGTGTCTCTCTACTGAGGGGGGGGCTACTACTGGGGGCATTAGAAGAGGGGGATCACTACTGGGGGCATTACAAGGGGGGCTACTGCTGGGGGCACTACAAGGGGGGGACTACTGGGGCATTACAAGGGGGGGACTACTACTGGGGGCATTACAAGGGGGGCAATACTACTGGGGGCACTACAAGGGGGGCCTACTACTGGGGGCACTGCAAGGGGGGGACTACTACTGGGGGCACAACAAGGGGGGCTACTACTGGGGGAACTACAAGGGGGATTACTAGTGGGGGGCACTACAAGGGGGGACTACGGGACTACTAGTGGGGGCACTACAAGGGGGGGACTACTACTGGGGGCACTACAAGCTACTAGGGGAGGACTACTACTGGGGGCACTGCATAGGGGGTACCACTACTGGGGGCACTATTTAAGGGGCTTACTACAGGGGGCACAAGGGGCACTGCACAAGGGGGACCACTACTGGGGGCACTACTGGTGGCCTGCATAAGGGGGTCCTCTCCTGGGGCACTGCATATGGGCCCCACTACAGGGGGCTGCCCCATATCTTTATTTTTACTTTACATTAATTCCATATGGAGCCGCCTCCTCCCTGGAACACTTGAGGGGGGGAGGACGCCGTAGCACGCACGTGATCCGGGCACCCTGGCTACACACTACTCCTCTGCCAGGGCCACCTGCATGCATTTGCCCCCCAGGCTAAAAGTTGCCAGCCAGCCCCTGTGGTCACTCCCACCAACTCTTATCTTCTAAACTCTCCACTTCATTATTTGCATTCAATGCTCATATCAGTTGCCGTTTCCAACTTCCTCGAGTAGCTGCCTTACCTCGCCCCCGTTGCCTTAATTCAAAATTCCATGTTAACTTTGCTTCTTGGCTTCTAACCTTGATATGGGTTCTCAAGACCCCTTTCTTCCTCAAAGCTTTCCAGCTCTCATCCTAACCCACTACTCCATGTTCCTTCCTCACAATCTAGCCCATCTGTGTCACCCCTGTTTGTCTGCCCCCTCCCCTTTAGAATGTAAGCTCTCACGAGTAAGGCCTTTTTCCCTCATGTGCTTCTCCCTCACTTACTCCTACTTTAATTTACAACAGCACCTAACACTTGGTTGCTGGCACCATGCTGCTTATTTAAGTGTTATGCAGCAATGTATAAATCATGTATTTGTCCTGTATTGCTTGTACTGTTAATAACTGTTTTTCTTCTGTGCTCATTTGTCTATGTACTTGCATTTTGTGTGCGCATTTGTTTATGTACTTTGTAAGGCACTGCGGAACCCTTGTGGTGCCTTATAAATAAGGGATGATGATGATGATAATAATAATAATGAGTGACAGGACATGCCATTCGTGGGTGGTGACAGGGTGGTCAATGGATACGAGGGTGTGGTGGTGTGAACGCAGGCGTGTCTTTGCATCTGAACGCTGTTTCAGGGTCGTGCATAATTAATAACGAAACTGGATCAGAACCTCTATATACCCCCGCCTATACCTTCTGAAAACCTTCCTATAAACCTCTAAAAATAACGCTAATTGCGTACGCAGTATGACCGCAAATAAAGACAGGAGTGGAATCTGTGGTTCAAACGCTCAAGTATTATTCAGGTAAAAGTACAGTCAGTTACACGCAATTGATACATACACAATTTAGGCGTAAAAGGAAATAATACCGACCCAAGTACAGTATACATACGTTGCGCCTCCGGACCCAGAGATAGACCTCAGACTAGAGACCCTCAGTACATACAGCATTCAGCATGGACTAAAAAAACAGTATTCGGGCACATGTATTTATCCCCCCCAGACTAAAACAGGACAAAGGGGAAATTTCTTGCTGATGTCATTGGTTCCCAGAGGAGAAGCATATGTTACAGCATATTTAACAGGCTGGTTCAAATAGACTCCCCCTGCCTCTAACAGCAGGGGAATCTTTCTTATAACACCTCCTGTAACATTCCAACAGCTAAACATTTTGTTGCTTGTAAGTTCTGCGATCCGTAACTTGAGTTTGCAGGATGCGATCTCTCCACCAATAACACCGGGATGCTGTAAAAAGCGTACGCATCAGAACAAGACCAAACACAACTTGCTTATCATGTATAATACCTTATTTATCAAATACCTTTATTTCTCAGTATTTAAACTAACTAAACCAACTTGAATCATACATTTGATGCTTATTGAACCTTATGAGTGAATATGAAATGTGTGGGTGTACACTGTTTGGTATAAGGACGCTAGTTAACTTGGGACAGATGCGTGCGCATAAAGCTACTTTTTCAGCGGTTTCATACAAAGTCTTATGCATTCGCTAATATGCGACTAGTTAATAGCGCTCTTGTGAGTATTAGTGTGTGTATGAGAAATGATGAAAGAAGCGATCGCATTGTGCTAATATAAATATCGCCACATGTACTATATTGTGAGTTCACCTAAAATGGCGCTTAGGCGGCCATTCGCAAAATGGCGTCTTGCGATCGCATTTCTAAAATGGAGTCTTGCGGCCATTCGCAAGATGGCGTCGCTGCGATTAAATTTTAAACTGAACTTGTCTCAGCCAATTATTCAGCTTCGTCAGTCCACCCTTTGATAGCAAACAACATGCTATCACAATTTGCTATTTAAATTTATTTTAGGCTTACATTTACATATTATTTAGTGTTATTCTGGGATGGCACAAGGTGGTTCTTAATCCATCAATAATGTGTCTCTGGGTGGGGACATAAAACTACTATTATAAGCACACCGCGGATCTTGGGAGATCATGTGACAGGTGTGGGCATGCACCAGTCTTATAACAGCAGTCTTGAAGGGGAATTTGAGACTTTACATTGTCTGAGGTGTTCTATAAATAACATTTCAATAATATCTTCTATGCATGTCTAAATATTATACATTTAAATGATGGTACTTCCTAGCTCAGGGTTGTAATGCAGTTCTGTATCTACCTCGGTATACATATTGTCATTTCTGACCACCATCATAGTTTCATTCTTTCGTTTCACTCTGTTTTTACCTTTTCCACACTTCAACACAATAGGAACACACCGGACGCATATGCCAATTATTATGATGACAATCAGTATAAGGATCAAGAATTTGCCTATGCTGGCGATCACTTCCTGGACCCATTCCCCTAGACCTGAGAACCATTTCACTGGGTTCAGCCATGACGCCCATCCTTCTATCTTTTCCCCTGCTTCAGCCAATGATGCGTTATGGTTCTTACGAAATTCCCACTTTAGCTGCAGAATCTCCTCCATCTTCTGGTCTATCACCTCCTTAGGGTCGCTGGTATCATTGGTGACATAAGTGCAACATTTTACTCCAAATTGGGTGTCTAACGATACGCAATACCCTCCAGTAACAGCAGTTAAATAATTCAACACTAGCCTGTGTTGCACTAGTTCTTTCTTGTACGCTTGCAATTCTCTCCCTGTGTACCTGAATGTGTCATCGTACATCTCTGTGATATTATCTATTAATTTAGCAAGTTCCTGGATATATCTAAAATTTAATGTACCCCTAGCAATTCTGGTGGGATCCAGGGCGACTAAAATTTGGAAGCCAGTTGTCTCACTGATTAACTGATATGCATATCACCAGGTATCATATTTCTCTTGCCTCTGTGTTCATATTGTGTGTGAAGATATGGTGGCGGTGTGTTTTGATGTATTCCCAGCATTTCAACATGTGTGAGGGTCATAACTTCTAGGACTACTTTTCCTAGATAACACAAACCTTCGGAACTCGGGGAGAGCCATTTATACGCTTTTCTTCCACATATAAAGTATACATTATCAGGGAGAACATAAGGAATGGTATGCATCATTATCATTAAACACATTTCTCTTGCAAACAATCCTATCTCAGGCTCTTCCATCTGGTATATGCAAGTTTCTGGTTGTATTATTTTAGCACAATAACCATCTGGTACTTTACCAATCATTTCTTTGGTGGAACTCAATGTATACCGGTACCTAAAATGTTTCCCACTTGATTTAATTGAGCGTAACAGATCATAGTTTATGGACTCATTATCAGCTCTTTGTGAGAAGGTCATCGTCTGATTATTCCCCGTCACTTCCCAACCTCCGGGTTTATTGGGGTTGGTTATGTTTAAACACAAAAGTGATCTATCTACTTGGAATTGATAGAGTTTGAAATGAGGTGGTTTGGATGAGAGGAATTTTCCATCCAATGTTTTCCCTTTTTGTAATTCTAAAATTTCCGTGGTATTCAGCGGAAATGGCACCAACCCTACATTATGCTGTCCCTGTGGCACATGTGAACACACCCAGCAATCAGTTTGATTTAACACTTTGCCTACCATGCTGTGATAATCCTCTAAAGGATACCCTCCCCAGTATGGGTTATATTTAGGTTGGCACTGTTGGATACAGTTCTCATCAACTAGGGACCCACAAAACTCACAAATACAGGAATCTTCAGACGATAAACCTCCACACCTTCCCCGAGTATCCGGAATGACAGCTCTCTTAACAATAACAGTACTAAGATTGGTCAGACACTCCCCTGATTGGCATTGCACTCCTCCTGATTCCACTCCATCAGCACTGCCATCAGCTCCCAATTCCTCAATCGGTCCCCCATCACAGACACTGGATATTCCCGAACTGACCAGGATGGTGAACACTCTAAAAGAGAATATGAGAATGAACACAGCAGTCCCGTCCATTTTAACAACAAGTCCTGCAAAATTTATCTCGGTTCAGGTATCTCACTACGACCTTTTCAATCCTCCCGGAACAAGTTCGCGAGCGACAGGTCCACACTATCAGCCTTGTCTCCGCCTTATTTCTCCACCGGTTGATTGACCTTTTTGCAGTGAGTGGAATGGACCCAGGTATCTCTCTCGGCCACCTTCAAAGATGTAGTACTCGTCAGCAGCACCTGGTATGGACCTTCCCACCGATCAGTCAAACAACCTGAACGCAAGAAATTTCTGATCATTACATATTCTCCTGGTTCAGCATCATGACAGTTAGTTTCAGGCATATCATTAGCCAACAATTTCAGTTTCTGCTGCTGTTGCTTTAACTGCCTACTCATTGATATAAGATACTTTACAGTTACCTTGTTGTTACCCTTCAAGTCTTCCTGGGGACTTATAATCAAATGACGTTGTCTGCCGAATAGTATTTCAAATGGGGACAGATTCAGAGGAAGTCTAGGAGTGGTCCTTATGCTATGTAGGACCAAAGGTAACGCTTCTGGCCATCCTAGTCCAGTTTCTGCCATAATTTTACTTAATTTATTTTTAATAGTCCCGTTCATTCTCTCCACCTTGGCACTGGCTTGCGGTTGGTAGGGGGTATGAAGTCGGCTATTAATACCCATCAGCTTACACATATTTTGGAACACATCACCTGTGAAATGAGTACCCCTGTCACTCTCGATGATCTTAGGGATACCGTACCTGCATACAAATTCCTGGACTATTTTCTTGGCAGTAAATGCAGCAGTATTAGTGGCCGCTGGGTATGCCTCAACCCAGTTGGAAAATACGTCTGTGCACACTAGTACATACTTAAGGTTTCTGCAGGGTGGTAATTGGATTAAATCAATTTGTATCACATGGAAAGGTCCATCAGTAGGTGGAATGTGGGACGGTTCGGTAGGGATCGCTTTCCCTATGTTCTTTCTCAAGCGGGTCCGACAGGACATTGCTATCTTCTCTGCTTGTGAAGAAAAACCTGGTGCGCACCAGTATGCCCTCACCAACTTGCACATACCCTGTTTACCCATGTGAGTCAGACCGTGTGCTGCCTCAGCCAGGCTGGGGTAATATGCCTTGGGGCTTACCATGTCTGTCCCTCCAGAGCCCAGAGGACTCTTGCCCACATCCCTTGGACTTCCAATTGGATTTTTCCTGAATTGAACACAAATTTTGCATCTCAATTAATTTCAGCATATCAATGGTTTGGAATCACATAATTGTTTCAATTGGGGAAGACATTTTTAACCCTGCTGCCCATTTTGCAGCTTCATCAGCTCTGTTGTTGCCCAGTGATGCCGGGTCATCCTCACATGTGTGGGCTTTGCATTTAACTACTGCCACTGCTTTGGGCAGTTGGATTGCTTCTAAAAGATGTTTTATATGTCGGGAATGTGCAACTGGTGTGCCTGCTGCTGTCATAAAATTTCTCAGATGCCATAGAGCCCCAAAATCGTGCACCACCCCGAACGCGCACCTCGAGTCAGTATAAATGTTAGCAGATTTGCCTGCTGCCAGTTCACATGCCCTAGTCAGTGCTACTAACTCTGCCACCTGGGCTGAGTGAGGAGGACCGAGAGGTTTCGCTTCCATGATGTCTGTGTCATTTACAACAGCATAACCTGTACATAATTCACCTGTGTCTGTTTGTCTATGACAACTCCCATCCGTATAGAAAGTTACATCCACATTCTCTAAAGGTGTGTCATGTATGTCAGGTCTAGCAGTAAAGGTCTGATTCAGATATGTCATACAATCGTGAGTATCATCATGTCTGCTGAACTCACTTCCCACCAGCAACTCTTCCTCTTCCACCCTTTGTACATCATGTTGTACATATGGTAGGTATGTTGCTGGATTCCGCGTACTGCAACGTTTGACAGTAATATTTGCAGGAGCGATTAGAGCTAGTTCTCATTTGGTGAACCTAGCTGAGGAGACGTGTCTGGTTTGAGCTAAGTTCAACAGAGCAGATACAGCATGGGGAGTGTAGACAATCATATCATGGCCCAATACTACGTCCTCACTTTTACTCACCAATAAAGCAGTAGCTGCTACACTTCTCAAACAGGTGGGGAGTGATCTTGCTACCGTGTCCAATTGGGCACTATAGTATGCTACGGGCCTACTGGCATCACCATGTTTTTGTGTAAGGACACCTGCAGCACAACCATCGGCTTCCGTACAATATAAATCAAAAAGTTTTTCATAATCGGGTATTCCCAATGCAGGAGCTTTTGTCAGACTATCCTTAAGATTAAGAAAAGCCTGTTCTGATTCCTCAGTGTGTATGATGCGATCAGGCTTTGAGGAAGAGACTAGTTCCTGTAAAGGCAAGGCCAAAATAGAAAAACCTGGGATCCACATTTGGCAATATCCACACATTCCCAAGAAGGTACAAATTTGCTGTTGATTCTGCGGCAGTGTCATGTTTTGTATGGCCTGGATTCTATCATTTGTGAGATGTCGTAACCCCTGGGTTAGGCAGTGTCCCAAATATTTTACTCTGGGCTGGCACGGCTGCAACTTGTCCTTAGCCACTTTGTGTCCTGTATGCGAGAGATGAAGTAAGAAAAGTTTAGTATCATTCACACATGACATAAAAGAGTCAGAACATAGCAATAAATCGTCCACATATTGAATTAGAACTGATCCATTGGCAGGTTGAAAAGCTTGTAAACAGTCATGCAATGCCTGGGAGAAAATACTGGGGCTGTCTATGAAACCTTGGGGCAATCGTGTCCATGTATATTGCACACCTCTGTATGTGAATGCGAATAGGTACTGACAGTCAGGGTGGAGAGGCACAAAGAAGAAAGCAGAACAGAGGTCAGTGACAGTGAAATGGGATGCATTTGGTGGGATCTGCATCAGGATGACAGCTGGATTTGGCACAACAGGGAATTGGCTCCCTACTACCTTATTAACACATCTAAGGTCTTGCACCAGCCTGTAACCCCTCCCACCAATCTTCTTTACTGGAAAGATGGGACTGTTGGCTACACTAGCTGTATGAACTAAAATTCCCTGTTGCAATAATCGCTCAATTATTGGAAACACCCCTAGTTCTACTTCCTGTTTTAGTGGGTACTGAGGAATTTTTGGAGCTTGCCTACCGCCTTTTAAGTTTACCATTACTCGGCTTACGTTTGCCATTAATCCAGTGTCCTGTCCATCTTCTGTCCAAAGGGAATCTGGAATTTGGGACAACATTTCATCTACTTGTGATGGATTTTCTTTTAAAACGGTAGAGTGATACATTATCCTTTGAGGAGTGTCTAACATATCCCGCACCTCGTATACCATTCTCTCTGGGATATCTAAATATACATCATCAGGGGTGCAATATATGACACATCCCATTTTACATAACAAGTCTCTGCCCAGCAGGTTAGTAGGAGCCGCGGCAGCCAGGAGAAAAGAATGTCTGGTATGCAACGGCCCAATACTAACCTCTGCGGACTTTGTTAAAGGATAACGTTCCACTTTACCTGTCACACCCATTGTTGGTATTGTCTCGTTGGTCACCTGTAAATTAACGGGAGATTTAATCACTGACTTGGTCGCCCCTGTGTCTACAAGAAAAGTATATTCAGTACCAGCTACATCAACCATCAAGACCGGTTCTTCCCTAGTACTTCCCGTTAACCTGACTATCTGTAGACTACAGGTATGACCTGACCCCTAGCATTGGCTACCATTCTCCAATAAAGCATTTACGGCTACAATTGGAGCTGGTGCTTGCTGAACATTTGCTGGTCTCTGTGCATATCCCTTATGGGGGTATCCAGGTTTCCCTTGATGTGGGGTCCATACTCTTTTTACTGTGCAGTTTCTACTTAAGTGTCCTGTTTGTTTGCAATTAAAACATGTCCGTGATTCAGGTGAAAGCATGTGTTGTTGTGAAGTTTGAGCAGAGGGTAAAGGTGGTGGATATGGGTAAGGATAGGGAGGGTAAGGGTATGGTGGGGGGTAAGAAGTAGGTGGATATCCTGGGACCTGTGGTTGCATTGGGTTAGTGGGATAGAGTTGTGTTTGTTGTTGAGTGGGGTTAGTGAGAGCAACTTGTTCTGACATGAGTGTGTGTGCAAGTGCAAGCGTGTATGTTGGCTGTGATGTTACCGTCATTCCCTCCAGAGCTTGTATACTGACAGCCATTCATTTTTCGCTCTGGGTCTCCCTCTTTTTTGAGATGTTTTTGTCATGTTCTATGGCAGACTCTATGAGGTTATCTATTGTAAGTCCCCTCCAGCCAGGCTGTGAGGTCTGAACCCGAGTTTTTAAATTCTCTTTTAAACCATCCATCAATATCGTGACTATCATTCCCTTGTGGTGAATGCTATCTTTAATATCTTCTATCCCAGTGTACTGGGTGATAGCCTGCAGAGCCCGGTCGCAATAGTCTTCTGCCGTTTCACTCTCCTTTTGTTTGATTGTGAAGATTTTGTTCCAGTTAACTACTACTGGAAAATATACACCCAATTGAGTCACAATGCGGGAAATGTTACCTTGGTTTACTTGGTCTGTTAAGGGAACGTCGCCATCCAATACACAATCCGTGATAAATTTTGTCACGTCGGTATTGCGTGGTAGACAGGCCCTTAACACCACACGCCAATCTTTATTAGTGGGCTCATGAGAACTACCCAAATTTCTCAAAAATCTTTGACATTTGGCTAATTCTTTTTTTGGATCAGGGAAATCATTTATGATGGAATTTAGTTCTGCCCTTGTCCATGGACAATGCATTACTACTTCCCTCGTGGGCACTACACCATTTGCAGTTATTGTCCGAATGGGATGCAGACCGGCAGCGTTGCTACCTCTGACCTGGTTACCTGGCTGGGGGTTTAATCTGTTGCTGCTACGTATGGTATTAACAACTTCCTCAATGGGTGCAGAGTGTATTAACACTTCCCTTGCTGTTACCGATGGAGATGGCAGCACCACCCGTGATTGTGGTGATGCAGCATCTATCATTTGCACAGCATGGGAAATGGCAGACATTACAATAGGCTCATAATCTACATCATAAACATTTTCTTTATGGTTACTTAAGAGGGGGTACAAATTACTTGTTACATTTTTATGGGTATTTTTGGTAACTGTACTTGCACCTCCATCCACATAAGGTGAGCGTGAACTGCTGGCAATACTCTCCACGACGCTACCTTGCCGTACGTGCGCGCCAATTTGCGGCTCGCCCGTATTGCAACTCAGCGTCGCGGACGTATTTTCTGGCAATGTGCTCGCAACGCTAGTTTGCGTCGTTTGCACATTCTTAAGCCAAGCATCCCCTTCATGCTGCCATAGTTTTAAACATTCAAAATACTTAATCTTTTTCTCTTGGGATCGCACCATACTGATGTGATCCTGGACATTGTCTAACACATTTTTATCAAAACTACCAATTCTGGGAAACGGTCTAACACTCTTCCTCGTCATATTAAACCATAAATCACAATACCTTATTGCATAAGTACCGTACTTAGTATGCATAATACGACGGGCCGATCCAATCGGAGCCTCCATTAGCAGCACATCATTGTCTAACATCTCTATTGTTTGCGTGGCTCCCATTCTGAGACAACTCCTATGCTTTTCAATAAAAATTTAAACTGGTGAAAGACAATCAAGATACTTTCACTTACCTGTGGACGATTTAAGTCGACGGCGCCCACACACCTGGATAAGATTTAGTAAGGCAACTTCCACACCTAGATAAGATTTGAAACAGGCAACTTCCACACCCGGATAAGCTTTAGTAAGGTAACTTCCAGACCTATGAGAGTTTATATGTCGGCCACTCTCGCGCACCTCTATACAACAAAGACAACATGTACACCTGCTACTGTGTATAGAACGGTAAAGCTGCTTACCGAGCGGCTAGGTTAACCATTGCACCTAGCCCTTAAGGATCATACGATACCCTTAACTTTGTTCAACAAGTATTCACTGTTACACACTTTTTTCCTGCACAGAAAAATACACGTTTAACCCAGATATTGGTAATAGAAAAAAATGTAAACCTCAATGGCTTTGTTCAAACACGTGGCAGCAGAACCGGAAGTGCGTATACGCTATTGTGCGACCGGCCGCATACACAATTATGTGACTACCACACAACCTTATAATGACTTTTTAACTGCGTACGCAAAAATGCGTTCTCGCTGCGTACGCAATACTGCGGCACCCCTCTAAACGCAAGGTTCTATCAACAGAGGAAAACAAACTTTTTCCTCTGTTGTCCCTGGATTCTAGTCAGCTTCCTTAATTCACTCGGAGATGGATAGCGATCTTTCAGCACAAAGCGGTTGCAGGCAAACCCTGCATGTGGCAACTCCACCCTTTGCTGAAATATCGTTGACCGTATGTGAGCAGGAAAGTGTCTTCTTTACGAGCCCCCAACTAATGAAACTGGATTAGAACCTCTATATACCCCTGCCTATACCTTCTGAAAACCTTCCTATAAACCTCTAAAAATAACGCTAATTGCGTACGCAGTATGACCGCAAATAAAGACAGGAGTGGAATCTGTGGTTCCAACGCACAAGTATTATTCAGGTAAAAGTACAGTCAGTTACACGCAATTGATACATACACAATTTAGGCATAAAAGGAAATAATACCGACCCAAGTACAGTATACATACGCTGCGCCTCCGGACCCAGAGATAGACCTCAGACTAGAGACCCTCAGTACATACAGCATTCAGCATGGACTAAAAAAACAGTATTCGGGCACATGTATTTATCCCCCCCAGACTAAAACAGGACAAAGGGGAAATTTCCTGCTGATGTCATTGGTTCCCAGAGGAGAAGCATATGTTACAGCACATTTAACAGGCTGGTTCAAATAGACTCCCCCTGCCTCTAACAGCAGGGGAATCTTTCTTATAACACCTCCTGTAACATTCCAACAGCTAAACATTTTGTTGCTTGTAAGTTCTGCGATCTCTCCACCGATAACACCAGGATGCTGTAAAAAGCGTACGCATCAGAACAAGACCAAACACAACTTGCTTATCATGTATAATACCTTATTTATCAAATACCTTTATTTCTCAGTATTTAAACTAACTAAACCAACTTGAAACATACATTTGATGCTTATTGAACCTTATGAGTGAATATGAAATATGCGGGTGTTCAGGGTTTGGTATAAGGACGCTAGTTAACTTGGGACAGATGCGTGCGCATAAAGCTACTTTTTCAGCGGTTTCATACAAAGTCTTATGTATTCGCTAATATGCGACTAGTTAATAGCGCTCTTGTGAGTATTATTGTGTGTATGAGAAATGATGAAAGAAGCGATCGCATTGTGCTAATATAAATATCGCCACGTGTACTATATTGTGAGTTCACCTAAAATGGCGCTTAGGCGGCCATTTGCAAAATGGCATCTTGCGATCGCATTTCTAAAATGGAGTCTTGCGGCCATTCGCAAGATGGCATCGCTGCAATTAAATTTTAAACTGAACTTGTCTCAGCCAATTATTCAGCTTCAACAATGAAGACGCAGCATCAGCATACATGTCACATGGCTGAATTACCCACTGCAGCACTCGCAGTGCTTGCGGTAGGATATGGTCAGCCACAAGTGCTGCGTATGGGTCTGATGTTACTGATTGTTTAATACACTTCCTGGAGATGATGTATGTTACTAGCTGACTGCGGCATTGGAACACATCCTAGAGAACGGGTCTGAATCAGACCCTTAGTCCTATCTTCTATTACAGGGCTTGACAAATTTTTCTAAAATCCAGGAGCCAGGATGAAAGTGTAGGAGCCAGACCACTGTCCACCCCCCCCTCCAAAAAAAAAAAAAACAATTACAGAAGTATGTTATGCAACTGTTATAAACACTATACTAGTCCACAAAATGGTTGCAGTTGAATGGATATAGTAACATAGAGGCCCCCTCACTGCTCTGCACAGCTTCCCTGCTCCACCCCCCCCCACCCTCCAGTAATAACAGACCACATTTCATATAAAACAATGGTGCCAGAAAGAACAATAGAACCCCCCTCCCCTCGTGGTCACACCACTATCCCTCTGAAGCCGCTCTGCAATCCCTGGCCACGCATAGACCCTACTACTGGGGAGCTCTATGCAGCCAGGGATAGGCAACAGTAGACAGCCGGGACATACAGGAGGATCAGCATAGACTGAGACAGACAACATGGGTCAGAGCCAGACAGGAGGATTCAGCGCAGGATGGGACGGACAGGAGGAGTCAGTGCAGGCCAGGACGGACACAGACACAGCAGTCACTGCAGGCAACACTCAATACATGCACTCCTCTGCATGAAATGAACGCCTCAGTACTATAGGCACAAATCTCTGCAGGGGCTGATGAGGATCTGCTTCCTCCCTCACTGCAAAATCTGGTAGCCAGGCAGCAAAATCTGGTATCCATGGTGACCTGACCCCTCGGATTTGTCAAGTCCTGTTCTATCAGATAAATACTATGTGGGCAGATTGAATTGCATTAGTATTTTAGTGTATTAGCGGTAATGCAGCAGTTGGGTGTGTATATATTTTTTATCTGTAGTACCCATTGGAAAACAATTCCTAATTTATGTCAAGGTGGCTTTCTGGCATTAATGGCCGCTGTTAATTGAACTATTTGTTATCCCAAGAATATTTAAAATTAGCTGATATTTGTACATAATACACGTGCAAAGCCAATGTTCACGTAGTTGGGCAATTTTATTGCTATTGATAAAATGCACAAAAATCACTAAAATTGTGTACGGCGCATGTGTTACAGTGTGTACGCATAATGACGCTGTTGTGATTGAGATGCACAGTATCAGAAATTACTTGGAAAAGTGCCGGGCGTTCCTGGGAGGTGGCTAGTAATGCGCGCTAAAAAATGGTCTGTCTCATGGTGGTCACTAAACTGTTTTCGTACACAGATGCTTCATCATTCACACTTCAACTTGCACATATGCTGGTGTCAATCCTCTTAGAAATAGAAAACATGTGGGTGAGGTTTGTATAAATAGAAGACATCCAGGATGGCACTCAGAAGCGTTGATGTCAGCATTTTTAATATATATATACAGGGCCGGCACCACCATTAGGCAGGTTTAGGGCTATGTCACACATGCCAGTTTTGGCCGGCCAGGCAAGAACCGGGCAGTAGCCGGCTGGCTTTTTTCAGGTACTCAGTGCCTTTCATAAACAGCGGCTTATGAAGAGATTTTTTTTTTTTCCTTTTGGGCATGCGCAGAAGCCAGCGTGTGTGAAAGGAAACATTGTTTCCTTCACACTACTGGCGTGCAGGGATGGCACGGCCACAGCACGGCACAGGCCTGCATAGTAGATATTTCTTGCTGTTGGACGGCGACCGCGACGTGTGAAAGGACCCGCTGATTCCCTGCAGTCACTAGATTTCACGCCCAGCCAAAATAGGCATGTGTGAAATAGCCCTTAGGCAGCTACCTATGGGCGCCGGCCACTGGAGGGCGCCGCAGAGTTAATTAAATGAAAAGATGAAGGACGTCTCAGAGTCAGACATCCTTCAATTGAATTGTGCTAGCGGCGGCCACGGGTCTAACTAGCCCCAGTGGCCGCTGTCTATAACTTACATCACCCCACTATAACTTACATCACCCCACATACCTCACTGGCACTGCCAGAGTGAGGTCTCTGCATCCGGCCACGGGGCGGGTATGGATTGCCCCACTAAAATAGACCCACACGCTCAGCAGGACTGTTACAGCCCACTCCAGACCCGCCCACTGAAACTGCAACCCCCCTGCCTGCAGGCCATCGGCGGCTACCACCTACCGCCGTGCAATTTGCATAATACTGGCTGAGCAAGGCGCCGCATAAGCCCTCCCTGTGATACACGCAACTGCCCAGCGCCTCCTCCACACCATGTGACAACAGAAGTGCCGCCAGCCGCACCATCATGTCCAACAGAAGCTTAGCTAAGCTCAGCTCCGTGAAGGCGGCCTGAGTGATGAAGCTGATCGGGGAAAGGCTGTGGCTGCTGATCCAAGAAGTGGTGTCAGTGCAGTGCCTCTGAAAAAGGAATGCTACTTCTGTAAGTGCACTGCCACTGACCAATGATATTAATAATTGCTTTGTGTATATACAGTATGTGTGTGTAAGTGTTTGTCTGCATATATATATATATTTTTTTTATTGTTTTTTGTTTATGCATGTGTTGCATATATATCCACATACGAGTGTATATATAATGTGTGTAAGTGTATGTATGTGTGAAAAAAGATAAATAAATTTTTCCTGATGCTTCCCCCCCCCCCTTGAACTCTCCATCCTGCCTCTCATTTGCTCAGACCTGCCACCCTCCCCCTTGCTCTGTCCCACCCCACATACTTACCTGGCGGCCGGTCATCTTCTAGGTAGTGACTCCCTTGCAGTGGAGCTATTGGAGCAGGAGTCTGGACTTCCACTGTCCCCACACTGAGGAGGCAGATAGACTTTATATAATTACAGGGGTATTCAATATGGGAGCGAAAACATCGTTTTTGCGTTAATATCGGAGCTATGACGTCATTATCGGAGGTTTTACTTTTACACCGTATTCAATTTCAAAGACTTATCGCAGTTTTGAAAAATCTTTGATAAAAAACAGGGATAACTTTTCACCATTGAATAGGTGTCGAAAAAAAAGTGCAGAATTGGTGTTTAGGGGTGCAGGCTTAAAAAAAATAGCCTGCACCCCTGGGAATGACATTTAAAAAAGAACTATGTAAAAAAAATTAAAAAAAAAAAAAATAGGGACACCCCAAAAAATTAATTTAAAAGTTGGGGTGAAAAAAAAAAAGGGAAAAAATTGATTAACAATAGGAAAATAGGTTCAGGGCTATTCTGCAAGTATGCGGCAGGTGTTTGGTAGAATAGATTTATAGCGGCAGGTGCACAATTGCAGAATTTTTAAAAACTTACTTTAGGGACTTAAAAATATGCTAGTACCCATTTTCATGTACCCCAAATTTGATGGGACCACTTTAAAAAATGAAAAAAATAACCTAAGTGCTCTTCTGCAACACTTCTTCAATGTCGGGAAAAAAACACCTGCTGCGGCTATTTAAATCCCCGACTTTCATTTAAAGGCTAAAACGGGGGTACCCATAGTGATCCCCCATGTTTTTACAACTTTAGGGGAGTCCTACAATTTTTTTAAGGAAAAATTCGTAACTTTACGCAAATCCAACTTCGGAGGATCCCGTTTTCGTTAATTTTATATTGAGAACGGGGATAAGCGGGAGCGCGCCTGATACTTTAACGCAGGTAAAAACTCCGATATGAAACGTCAACTTCGACAGTGAAGTTAACGTTTCATATTGAATACCCCTCTTAGTGTGTGTAACTGTATATGTGTGTGTGTATGTATGTATGCATGTATGTGTATGTATATATATTAGGGGTGTGCACCGGCCACTTTTCGTGTTTTGGTTTTGGATCTGGATCTTTCTTCGTGTTTTGGATCTGGACTGGTTTTGCCCAAACCACCCTTCCGTGTTTTGGGTTCTGGGTTTTGTGTTTTGGATCTGTATTTTTTTTTAAAAAAAGCATAAAAACAGTTAAAATCACAGAATTTGTGGGGTTTTATGCTCCTATTCAATTATTAACCTCAATAACACAGCCCCTATGGACAACTGACTGCACAACACAGTCCAGCCAGCCCCTATGGACTTTGAAGGAGTGGACACAGCCCCTATGGACGACTACAGCACAGCGCAGCACAGCACAGCACAGCACAACACTACACTGCACTACACTACACTACACAGCCCAGCCAGCCCTAACTCCCACCCTCCCTCTTCACTGTCCACAGCCGAGTGAGAAAATGGCGCCGACGCAGGTACCTTATATAGGATCCAAAACCCGTGAGACCCGGAAGGCGGGATGATGACGTTTTGCCTCGATTTCAGATCCGAGTCAGGCGGGAAAAGTCGAGCCTGACTCGGATCGGCCTTGGATCGGGGGGGCTTGGGGGGTTCGGATTTCAGAAATCCGAACCCGCTCACCCCTAATATATATATATATATATATATATATTAGTTTGTATGTATACACCCTCCACTAAGCTAACCACACTACCCACTGTGCTGGTCACACCTCCTATGGCAACACAAAATAGGCCCTTCATCAATTGCAGCTCCAGGCCCATGTTGGCCTTAATTTGGCACTGAGTGTTGGCACCGCCCCCTAGCCTGCCCTCTTCTTCCTTTGCAGAAGACGAGGAGCAGGCTGCCGGACTGCCTGGGGTTGAGCTGAGCCTGTGAAGAATATGAAGGAAAAGCGATGACAGCCAGTGATGGTACTGTAATGCCGTGTATCCACTTGCCGATTAAAATGAGCAATTTAACGATAATGATATCGTTCAATCGCTCATGAATCGGGCATGAAAATGTTGAAAACAACCAGCGATGCGCGCTCCCGCTGGTCATTTTCAACCTCAATCATCGCCTGAACATGCTGGTCAATCTGCCGATAATGACAGATTGGCCATGTTCGGGGATGAGGGAGGGTGCCTACACTAAATGACATATTGTTCAGTGTAGGTACTGCAGGGGAAGTGGAACGACAGTACAATTAGAATGTTGTAATCGTACTGTCGTTCCACTATCTGCTAGTGGATACGCACCTTAAGTCAGCTCAACAAGATTTGTGTTGTGTAGTGATCTTATGTGAATGATTGTATAAAATAATTAAACTACTACTGTAGTAATATAATTATTTCTATAAAATCAGTCACATAAGACCACTATACCAGCAGAGCAGAGAGGTCTGCTGGTGCCTAGTGCATGCTGCAGTACATAAAATGAATAAATAAAAATATATGCAACTATTAAAAATAATACTATAGCTGTCAGCTTTATTGAAAGCGGAGGGGAGAGAAGAAAACGGGCAGATTGGGCCACTAGGAGAAAGGGGCACTTCCCACTGGGCCGCACTTTCTCTCTCACCAGAGGCCCAGGTCCCTGACACTTTCAGTATAGTACTGACTGTCACACAGTCACACAGTGACAGCACAGCTGCCACACTCAGGGCACTGTTCTCTGAGCTGTGCCTGCGACAGGGGCAGGGAAATGGAGGCATGTGCCTCCTGAGCCAGACCTCTTTAGACTGCATTTGGGACACCTTATGAGGCGGGGGGAAACCTTGCACCGGCCCTGTGTTTATGTATGTGTGTGTGTGTGTGTGTATATATATATATATATATATATATGGGGTGAGCGGGTTCGGATTTCTGAAATCCGAACCCCCCCGAGCCCCCCCAATCCGAGGCCGATCCGAGTCAGGCTCGACTTTTCCCGCCTGACTCGGATCTGAAGTCGAGGCAAAACGTCATCATCCCGCCTTCCGGGTCTCGCGGGTTTTGGATCCTATATAAGGTACCCGCGTTGGCGCCATTTTCTCACTCGGCTGTGGACAGTGTAGAGGGAGGGTGGGAGTTAGGGCTGGCTGGGCTGTGTAGTGTAGTGTAGTGCAGTGCAGTGTAGTGTTGTGCTGTGCTGTGCTGCTGTTGGTCATAGGGGCTGTGTCCACTCCTTCAAAGTCCATAGGGGCTGGCTGGACTGTGTTGTGCAGTCAGTTGTCCATAGGGGCTGTGTCCACTCCAAAGTCCTGTGCAGTGTCCCAGTCCTAAAGGGGTGCTGTAGTGTTGTCCAGGGGGTGCTCCCCCCAAGTGTAAAAAAAAAAATATTTTTTCTGTGTTTGTGAATTGTGTGCACTGTGGCTGCACGTGCATCAACAAAGGAGCAGCGCCAAAAGTGCGCCTGTGTCCCATTAGTAAAGGGCCAGCTGGCTTGTCCGTTAAAGGGTGCTGTAACCCCCAAAGTACACTCCAAACAAAAAAAAAATATATTTTCTGTGTTCGTGAATTGTGTGCACTGTGGCTGCACGTGCATCAACAAAGGAGCAGCGCAAAGCGTGCGCCTGTGTCCCATAAGTAAAGGGCCGGCTGGCTTGACCGCTAAAGAGTGCTGTAACCCCCAAAGTACACTCCAAACAAAATAAAAAAATATTTTCTGTGTTTGTGAATTGTGTGTGTAGCCCTAATGAAGCTAGGGTAAAACTTGAATATATATGTGTGTGTGTATATTGGGGTTGGTGTGCCTTGAGTGCATTGAGAGTGCTGCCAGGCACCTTGGTGCATTCTGGTACATTTATACGCTGGTATATATATATATATATATATATTATATATATATATAGGGGTAGGATATGTATATAATGATTTATTTGTATATAATTGTAAATATTTATTGTAAAGAGTGTGAGGGGATGGATAGAGCCATAGCAGAGGCGGTGATGGTGATTTTTTAGTATACATATATTGGGCTGCCTGGGCTGACTGGATACAGACAGCGCAAGCCTTGGAATCTTCCAGATGCAGCGCGAGCGGGTGAGATAGGGAGCTCGCGCTGTGAGCGGTAAAAGAGAGAGGTCGCACGGCGCTAGTGTGAGGGTATATAAGAGCTGCGCTAGCGTCAGGGTTCAGAATGCAGTTCCTCCCTCCAGTGCCTGCTGGGCTACTCACCAGGCACTAAGGAAGCGAGAAGCGCTGAGTAGCTACAGCGGAGGCCAGTGAGGGGCAAGCCTGATCGGCGCTGGTGACTCCTGCATCCGGCAGGAAGTGGTCGGCAGTGACCAGGCACCAGCGTCAGCAGAGGAGGAGCCGGCCGTGTAAACTTGGCGCTGGCGTCTGCCAGAGAGGTGGAGCCGGAGGTCTCTGGGCGCATCATAGCCAGAGGCGGACCTAGCAGCGGAAGCAGTGGTGACGCGGTGCCGGCATCAGCAAAGCGCTGGGGGAGTAACCCAGCGGCCTGCGGCATCAAAGGAAGGGGAAGCCCCTTCTAGTGCACACGAAGGAGAGAGGTGGTGATCCTAGCCGAGCTGGGGAATCCCTGGAGTGAGTTGCCGCAGCAGTGCTGCCTTCAACAGGCATCGTGAGTAACCAGTTAACCCATACTCACCCAGGTCACATTACCCCGTTGCCTACACAGCATAGGACACTACTAACTGGGCAAGCTGCCAGGGAGTGGAGCAGCACATACTTGCATTAGACCCTAAAGAGGTGAAATATAGCTCCAGAACAACTTAGACTCGTGGCTATACATTTTAAAGTAGCAGTCAGTTAGCCAAAAACTTTTGGGTTTCTACAGCACCTAAAGTGCTGCAGGCGCTATGCTTTACATTCCATCAAAGGTAGTCAGAGACAGTAAGACTTTCCTTTAGATTCTAAGGAAGGAGACTAACAACTATACAGGGACGGAAATTATGGGAGTGTACCTGCAGTGTCAAGAAGAATCTTCTATAACAAGATAGCAGTTTGCTCTGTCGTTTTCATAACTGCAGCTCGGAATATAGACCATTTAATCTAAACAGTATTATCATCAGGGATTTTACCGCTCCAGAGAAATAGGAGTACAGAGTCACTTGTAATACTCCCTGTGCAGCCTATAAATATTGAAATACTGCTATAGCACATAGCTTACTGCTTTGGCTCTATACTATATCCCACAGGGGAATTTTTCCCTTCCAGGAAGGTCGGATTTACTTATAACTTTAAATTGCTGGGCAAGTTAATCCCGGAGAAAGTATTAATTTTGCCGAGACTTTTACCCCAGTTAGGGGATGCATAAACAAGACTTTGTGTTCACTTAAGGAGTTACATATTACCAAATGACATTTCACAGAGACATTCCCTGATAGGTACTACTGAACTTTATAAGAGTAAAAGACTCTATGTGCAACTGTTTGATGAGTGTGATATTATAATCCTTAAACGAGACTGTATTGCAAGAGTGTAATATATGCACATGTTTCTAACTTTTCATCTTATAAAGAATAAGAACTGTTAATCGTAAATTGTTGAGTAATACTTACATTGCGGTGATTCAGGAACGAACCCGGACTACGGCCTCCTGCAAGAGAAGAAAGGATTCGGGTGGTAAATCTAATATAAAAGCATTGCTATACACCACATGCATTTCGATTGACTGTATGTATTTACACTAGGATTGTATATCTTACCATTGTGCATCACACAGTTAAATCGCAGGGTTACCCAAACAACCCTTAATAGGAAGTAAGTGCCTCCACCCAAACTATTAAGTAGTAACCCTATATCCCTACCAGCAATATATATATATATATATATATATATATATATATATATATATATATATATATATATAAATATAGTAGGGTTACATTTTGGAGGCACTGCTGAGATTTGAGAGAAAAAAAAAATAATTTTTTTGAGGTTAATCAGTAAGCAGTAAAAGGAAAGAGAAATGGAATGTTTTAATGGGGATGAACTGTACATATGGTGTCAGAGTAAAGGGGTAGACCCAAAAAGGTGTTTCGCAGTAGGAGGAAATTTCTCCGAATTCACAGATGAGCACATAATTAAGCAAGTTAGAACATTGTGTGGGATTATACAACCTCAAATAGTGGATAAATGGAGAGGAGACTTAGGGTTGGTATGCGCCATACTTATAGAAACAGAGAGGGAGTTAGACCCTGACCTGGTCCCTGTAATGATGATCGCAGATTATAATACAGGGAGGAGATGCAGCATAATATGGCCGAGAACAAGAGAATTGGAGGATACCGGTTTACCGACACAAAAAGTCAGCTCTACTAAAGAAAGTAAAGAGGGAGAGAGTAAAGGAGACCCAGAGAATAGTGAAGAAAAATGTGGGAGTCAGTTTGAGAACATAATGGAACAGGTAGTCACTCAATTAGAAAGATGTCATTACGAGGGAAGCTACAGGAGATTAAGAATTTTTTCTGGTATAAAACCAGTACCTGCTGGGGAGGAACAATATGATTCCTGGAAAGAGGTGGCAGTGCAGCAGACTGAAGAGTGGAAATGCCCTGATCACATAAAAAAACAGAGGGTAGTTGAAAGCTTGAGGGGACCTGCCATGGGGGTCATACAGGCTACCAGGAGGAGCAATCCTGATGCCACATTAGATATTTATTTTGAAGCATTAGATTATGCATACGGGACATTAGAGGATGTAGGAGATTTAATTTCCCGGCTCCATCATACATTCCAGGAGCCGAGGGAGAAGTTGAGCACATACTTGTTTAGACTGGACAAATTATTATATAAAATAGTGGAGAAGGATGGAATAAAAAAAGAAGATATTGATGAGAGTAGAATGAAGCAGTTACTGAGGGGTGCCTTAACATCAGACCCTGTAGCTCAAAAAATTAGGTGTTCAGAAATATGGAAACCCCCTCCGACATTTAATGATTTGATGAAAGATGTTAAACTGGAGGAAACTATGATAGAATTGCGAGAAAACACTGTAAAAAGGGTAAAAGTGGTGGTACCCGCTGTAGAACCCACGTCCTTTCAGGAAAGAATAATTAAAATGATGGAAGAGCAGAACGCGAAAACAGATAAGTTTATAGCTTCACAAAGTACCAATCCAACGCGGAGAGGGGGGAATACTCCTATCCCTTCAAGTAGAGGAATGGGCCGAGGAATCCGGCCTATAAATAGGGGGTGTTACAGGTGCGGACGGAGGGGACACTTGTCATATGAGTGCTCCCTGAATATTGTGCATGATGACAATTCTCAAAAAAATCCAGAACAAAGCAGAGATCTCAGGGAGCCGGGAAACGGATGAGGGAGGTCTGTGACCCCCTCACAGGCCCCTAGAAATTAGTACATGCGCTATGGGGAACACTTGGTGGAATGGCGCTCTACCAGAAGGTTTATTAGGACCCACCCCGATTGTGTCTGCAAAGGTGAATGGAAGTCCATGTAATGTATTATTAGATAGCGGCTCCCAGGTGTCTATAATATTTGAATCATGGTATCGTGAACATATATTTGAAATCCCCATTAAGCCATTAACCGGGCTAGTAATTTGGGGGTTAAGTACAGAAAGATACCCTTATCTAGGGTATGTTCAAGTAATATTGGAAATGACCAGTGCTGATGGTAAAGAAGTTCAGATACCTTTTATTGCACTAATATGCCCAGAGATCCCAGGAGGGATACGAGAACTTCCTATTATAATTGGGACTAACACCAATATATATAACAGGCTTGCTGAATGGTGTCAAGAAAATGAGACTACACAATCAGTAAATACATGGAATGTGCAGACAGGGGTGGGAGGTGTAGGATGTGATGAACAGAGTGGGTTTTCTGAGTGTTTCCGCAATAGCGATATTTCCCACCCAGACATGGAATATCTAATATGTGAGTTAGAAAGACGAAAATCAGTTTTCTCTTTAGGGGAATGGGACTTAGGAGTAGCAAAAGGGGCTGAACATCAAATCAAATTGACAGATAAAACACCATTCCGAGAACGTTCCCGCCGAATTCCACCTGCAGATTTTGACGACGTTAGATTACATTTAAAGGGGTTGCTGGAGAATCAAATAATAATAGAGTCACGCAGCCCCTATGCCTCTCCGATAGTGATAGCATGGAAAAAAAATGGTGACGTGCGTTGACTACAGGACGTTGAATCAGAGGACAGTGCCAGACCAATATGTGGTGCCCAGAATTGATGAAGCCTTAGATTGCTTACAAGGGAGTACCTGGTTCTCTGTATTGGACCTTCGAAGTGGGTTCTACCAAATACCCATGTGCCCAACAGATCGGGAGAAAACCACGTTTATCTGCCCCCTGGGTTTTTTTTAATTGTTGATGATGCCCCAGGGTATCAAGGGAGCTCCAGCCACTTTTCATAGAACAATGGATAGGATCATGGGAGACATGAATTATAGGGAAGCCATTGTTTATTTAGATGACATAATAATTTTTGGACATACGCTTACAGAACATAACCAAAGGTTGTTAAAAGTCCTTGACCGACTGGAAGAAGGAGGGTTAAAACTGTCCCTAGATAAGTGCCGACTGTGTCAAGAATCTGTGAAATACTTGGGCCATATCGTCAGCAGGCATGGAATAGCCACAGATCCTTCAAAAGTTGAAGCTGTGAATAATTGGCCCGTACCCACAAAACAACGTTCTTTTTTGGGATTTTGCGGGTACTACCACAGATTTGTACCTAACTATTCTAAAATAGCCAAACCTCTGACAGATCTGACTAAAGGGTACCCGCCCACAAGTAATTCTCAAAAGAGTTCTCTGCGAGAGCCCAAATTATATCACCAGCCTAACGAGCCCTTTGGGAGCAGATGGAGTCAAGAGTGCGAAGACTCGTTTGTGAAACTCAAAACATGTCTAACCAAGGCACCCATCTTGGCATACGTTGACCCCCTGCTACCTTATACTTTGCATACGGACGCTTCACAAGAGGGGATAGGGGGGGTATTATACCAGACCCAACAGGATCAATTAAGGCCAGTGTCATTTGTGAGTCGGGGACTGTCACACAGTGAGAAAAGGTACCCCACTCATAAACTCAAATTTTTGGCACTAAAATGGTGTGTTGTGGACAAATTCCACGATTATCTCTATGGTGCTTCCTTTGTGGTACACACGGATAATAATCCGTTAACTTATATCCAAACCACTGCCCGACTAGATGCTACAGGGCATAGGTGGTTATCGGCATTGGCTCTCTATGACTTTAAATTAAAATACCGGCCTGGTGTTAATAACACCGATGCTGACTCTTTGTCCAGAATCCCAAATCAAGTGGCTGAGGAGTTAAAAGAAGAATGGATAGAAGTGCCAGCAGGAGATGTCAGGGGAATGTGCAACAACATGAGAATAGACATTGAAAACTGCCAAGAAATGGTCAGCAGTCTGGGGGCATCTGATAAAGTTCTGCCTCTCTCAGTATCCAGGGTGGATCATAGAAAATTATAAAGGGAGCAATTGAAAGATCCTGAGATAGGGCCTTTGTTTGAAGAACTGAAACAACATGTTATTATTTCTTCAAACTCTTCCAATACTTCCCGGGAAGCAAAATTGTTACGAAAGCAACGGAGCAGATTACTTATAAAAAATGGCCTCCTATACAGAATTGATCCTAAGATGAAAAACAACAAGAGATCTCAAATAGTGCTATCATATAAGTATAGGGAGACAGTGATGCATGCCCTGCACGATGACCATGGCCATCTAGGAATAGAAAAAACTTATGGATTAGTGGCAGATAGGTTTTATTGGCCTAATATGAGAACGGAAGTTGAAAATTATTGTAAAACATGAGGGAATTGTGTCCTACGGAAAACTTTACCTACTCGAGCAGCACCATTGGGGCATATCCAAAGTACTGGCCCTATGGATTTAGTATGTGTTGATTATCTGACATTAGAAGTAGATGTTGGAAAAAAGTGCAATGTACTGGTGATAACAGACCACTTCACTCGGTACGCCCAAGCCTACGTGACACCTAACCAAAAGGTTATTACCGTGGCCAACACCTTATGGGACAAATATTTTGTACATTATGGCCTTCCAAATAGGTTACACTTGGATCAAGGAAGAGATTTTGAGAGCAAGTTAATTAAGGAGCTCTGCAACATTTGTGGCATAAAAAAATCTGGAACCACTCCTTATCACCCCCAGGGTGACCCTCAACCAGAGCGGTTCAACCGTATGTTACTGAATATGTTGGGCACATTAAACCTGTTGGATAAGAGTAAGTGGAAGAAATACATAAATAAACTGGTACATGCCTACAATTGTACGAAGAATGAATCCACAGGGTTATCACCCTACTTTTTAATGTTTGGGAGGGAAGCGAAACTTCCTATTGATGTGTGTATGGGAATAAATCTGAATCCCAAATCCCCCATTTCCCACACCAAATATGTAGAGAATCTTAGGAGTGAGTTACAAACCGCTTTTGAGTTAGCCAATAGAACAGCCAACAAGCTTGCACGAAAGAATAAGACCATATATGATCAAAGGGTTTGCAATCAGGAACTAGCTCCCAGTGATAGGGAACTCCTTAGGCAATTAGGGGTACCTAGGAAGTTTAAAATAGCCAACCGATGGAAGGAGGAACCCTATATGGTGGTGGAAAAGTTGTCTGATTTGCCAGTGTATAAAATCATACCAGAAGATGGGTCTAACAAAGTATATACTTACCATAGGCAACATTTGCTTCCTATTGGAGATGAAATTCGACTAGATAGTTTTCAGCCTTCAGAGGTGGTGACGTCTGAAAGAAAAACAAACGAGAAGACAATAAAACCAACACTAAGCCACTTGGACCTAAGTGATACAGAGGAACAAGAAATTGAAAATGAGAGACATGGATACTTTTATGTGGAAAATCCTCCTCAAAGGGAATACTTACCTGAGATTCTGCCAGAACGAGTTCGGAGTGTGGGGAATAGTACCAATAATTGTAAAACTAATACTGAACTTCATAGGGAAAGAGATGAGAAAAGTTTACCAGAAAGCTGCTCGGGTTACGAGGCAGATAACATGAAAAAATTAGGGGGTAGTATAAGGCCTAAAAGGCAGAGAAAGCCCCCGGTTATTCTAACCTATGATCAACTGGGAAATCCTAGAAGGGTGGATAGAGTAATACATCCCAGTATAGTTTTTAATTGGCCCTATTTTGGGTACACAGAGACAGGAGGATAGAATTGCTAATAGTAGTCACTAGAATGTCATTAGGAGATGGTAATCTACTCACCAGAATTACATAGGTTACCAGGGGGAGATATTGTAGCCCTAATGAAGCTAGGGTAAAACTTGAATATATATGTGTGTGTGTATATTGGGGTTGGTGTGCCTTGAGTGCATTGAGAGTGCTGCCAGGCACCTTGGTGCATTCTGGTACATTTATACGCTGGTATATATATATATATATTAGGGGTGAGCGGGTTCGGATTTCTGAAATCCGAACCCCCCCGAGCCCCCCCGATCCGAGTCCGATCCGAGTCAGGCTCGACTTTTCCCGCCTGACTCGGATCTGAAATCGAGGCAAAACGTCATCATCCCGCCTTCCGAGTCTCGCGGGTTTTGGATCCTATATAAGGTACCCGCGTCGGCGCCATTTTCTCACTCGGCTGTGGACAGTGAAGAGGGAGGGTGGGAGTTAGGGCTGTGTAGTGTAGTGTAGTGTAGTGTAGTGCTGCTGTTGTCCACTACTTCAAAGTCCATAGGGGCTGGCTGTGTTGTGCTGTGCTGCTGTTGTTAATAGGGGCTGTGTCCACTACTTCAAAGTCCATAGGGGCTGGCTGGACTGTGTTGTGCAGTCAGTTCTCCATAGGGGCTGTGTCCACTCCAAAGTCCTGTGCAGTGTCCCAGTCCTAAAGGAGTGCTGTAGTGTTGTCCAGGGGGTGCTCTGTCCATCAGGGGTGCTCCCCCCAAGTGCTAAAAAAATAATATATTTTCTGTGTTTGTGAATTGTGTGCGCAGTAGCCGCACGTGCATCAACAAAGTAGTGCCAAGCGTGCGCCTGTGTCATAAGTAAAGGGCCGGCTGGCTTGACCGTTAAAGGGTGCTGTAACCCCCGAAAGTACACTCCAGTCCAAACCAAAAAAAAATTATTTTCTGTGTTTGTGAATTGTGTGCGCAGTAGCCGCACGTGCATCAACAAAGTAGTGCCAAGCGTGCGCCTGTGTCATAAGTAAAGGGCCGGCTGGCTTGACCGTTAAGGGTGCTGTAACCCCCGAAAGTACACTCCAGTCCAAACCAAAAAAAAAATTATTTTCTGTGTTTGTGAATTGTGTGCGCAGTAGCCGCACGTGCATCAACAAAGTAGTGCCAAGCGTGCGCCTGTGTCATAAGTAAAGGGCCGACTGGCTTGACCGTTAAGGGTGCTGTAACCCCCGAAAGTACACTCCAGTCCAAACCAAAAAAAAAATTATTTTCTGTGTTTGTGAATTGTGTGCGCAGTAGCCGCACGTGCATCAACAAAGTAGTGCCAAGCGTGCGCCTGTGTCATAAGTAAAGGGCCGGCTGGCTTGACCGTTAAAGGGTGCTGTAACCCCCGAAAGTACACTCCAGTCCAAACCAAAAAAAAATTATTTTCTGTGTTTGTGAATTGTGTGCGCAGTAGCCGCACGTGCATCAACAAAGTAGTGCCAAGCGTGCGCCTGTGTCATAAGTAAAGGGCCGGCTGGCTTGACCGTTAAGGGTGCTGTAACCCCCGAAAGTACACTCCAGTCCAAACCAAAAAAAAAATTATTTTCTGTGTTTGTGAATTGTGTGCGCAGTAGCCGCACGTGCATCAACAAAGTAGTGCCAAGCGTGCGCCTGTGTCATAAGTAAAGGGCCGACTGGCTTGACCGTTAAGGGTGCTGTAACCCCCGAAAGTACACTCCAGTCCAAACCAAAAAAAAAATTATTTTCTGTGTTTGTGAATTGTGTGCGCAGTAGCCGCACGTGCATCAACAAAGTAGTGCCAAGCGTGCACCTGTGTCATAAGTAAAGGGCCGGCTGGCTTGACCGTTAAGGGTGCTGTAACCCCCGAAAGTACACTCCAGTCCAAACCAAAAAAAAAATTATTTTCTGTGTTTGTGAATTGTGTGCGCAGTAGCCGCACGTGCATCAACAAAGTAGTGCCAAGCGTGCGCCTGTGTCATAAGTAAAGGGCCGGCTGGCTTGACCGTTAAAGGGTGCTGTAACCCCCGAAAGTACACTCCAGTCCAAACCAAAAAAAAATTATTTTCTGTGTTTGTGAATTGTGTGCGCAGTAGCCGCACGTGCATCAACAAAGTAGTGCCAAGCGTGCGCCTGTGTCATAAGTAAAGGGCCGGCTGGCTTGACCGTTAAGGGTGCTGTAACCCCCGAAAGTACACTCCAGTCCAAACCAAAAAAAAAATTATTTTCTGTGTTTGTGAATTGTGTGCGCAGTAGCCGCACGTGCATCAACAAAGTAGTGCCAAGCGTGCGCCTGTGTCATAAGTAAAGGGCCGACTGGCTTGACCGTTAAGGGTGCTGTAACCCCCGAAAGTACACTCCAGTCCAAACCAAAAAAAAAATTATTTTCTGTGTTTGTGAATTGTGTGCGCAGTAGCCGCACGTGCATCAACAAAGTAGTGCCAAGCGTGCACCTGTGTCATAAGTAAAGGGCCAGCTGGCTTGACCGTTAAGGGTGCTGTAACCCCCGAAAGTACACTCCAGTCCAAACCAAAAAAAAAATTATTTTCTGTGTTTGTGAATTGTGTGCGCAGTAGCCGCACGTGCATCAACAAAGTAGTGCCAAGCGTGCGCCTGTGTCATAAGTAAAGGGCCGGCTGGCTTGACCGTTAAGGGTGCTGTAACCCCCGAAAGTACACTCCAGTCCAAACCAAAAAAAAATTATTTTCTGTGTTTGTGAATTGTGTGCGCAGTAGCCGCACGTGCATCAACAAAGTAGTGCCAAGCGTGCGCCTGTGTCATAAGTAAAGGGCCGGCTGGCTTGACCGTTAAGGGTGCTGTAACCCCCGAAAGTACACTCCAGTCCAAACCAAAAAAAAAATTATTTTCTGTGTTTGTGAATTGTGTGCGCAGTAGCCGCACGTGCATCAACAAAGTAGTGCCAAGCGTGCACCTGTGTCATAAGTAAAGGGCCGGCTGGCTTGACCGTTAAGGGTGCTGTAACCCCCGAAAGTACACTCCAGTCCAAACCAAAAAAAAAATTATTTTCTGTGTTTGTGAATTGTGTGCGCAGTAGCCGCACGTGCATCAACAAAGTAGTGCCAAGCGTGCGCCTGTGTCATAAGTAAAGGGCCGGCTGGCTTGACCGTTAAAGGGTGCTGTAACCCCCGAAAGTACACTCCAGTCCAAACCAAAAAAAAATTATTTTCTGTGTTTGTGAATTGTGTGCGCAGTAGCCGCACGTGCATCAACAAAGTAGTGCCAAGCGTGCGCCTGTGTCATAAGTAAAGGGCCGGCTGGCTTGACCGTTAAGGGTGCTGTAACCCCCGAAAGTACACTCCAGTCCAAACCAAAAAAAAAATTATTTTCTGTGTTTGTGAATTGTGTGCGCAGTAGCCGCACGTGCATCAACAAAGTAGTGCCAAGCGTGCGCCTGTGTCATAAGTAAAGGGCCGGCTGGCTTGACCGTTAAAGGGTGCTGTAACCCCCAAAAGTACACTCCAGTCCAAACCAAAAAAAAATTATTTTCTGTGTTTGTGAATTGTGTGCGCAGTAGCCGCACGTGCATCAACAAAGTAGTGCCAAGCGTGCGCCTGTGTCATAAGTAAAGGGCCGGCTGGCTTGACCGTTAAGGGTGCTGTAACCCCCGAAAGTACACTCCAGTCCAAACCAAAAAAAAAATTATTTTCTGTGTTTGTGAATTGTGTGCGCAGTAGCCGCACGTGCATCAACAAAGTAGTGCCAAGCGTGCGCCTGTGTCATAAGTAAAGGGCCGGCTGGCTTGACCGTTAAAGGGTGCTGTAACCCCCAAAGTACACTCCAGTCCAAACCAAAAAAAAAATTATTTTCTGTGTTTGTGAATTGTGTGCGCAGTAGCCGCACGTGCATCAACAAAGTAGTGCCAAGCGTGCGCCTGTGTCATAAGTAAAGGGCCGGCTGGCTTGACCGTTAAAGGGTGCTGTAACCCCCGAAAGTACACTCCAGTCCAAACCAAAAAAAAATTATTTTCTGTGTTTGTGAATTGTGTGCGCAGTAGCCGCACGTGCATCAACAAAGTAGTGCCAAGCGTGCGCCTGTGTCATAAGTAAAGGGCCGGCTGGCTTGACCGTTAAGGGTGCTGTAACCCCCGAAAGTACACTCCAGTCCAAACCAAAAAAAAAATTATTTTCTGTGTTTGTGAATTGTGTGCGCAGTAGCCGCACGTGCATCAACAAAGTAGTGCCAAGCGTGCGCCCGTGTCATAAGTAAAGGGCCGGCTGGCTTGACCGTTAAAGGGTGCTGTAACCCCCGAAAGTACACTCCAGTCCAAACCAAAAAAAAATTATTTTCTGTGTTTGTGAATTGTGTGCGCAGTAGCCGCACGTGCATCAACAAAGTAGTGCCAAGCGTGCGCCTGTGTCATAAGTAAAGGGCCGGCTGGCTTGACCGTTAAAGGGTGCTGTAACCCACAAAGTACACTCCAGTCCAAACCCAAAAAAAAATTATTTTCTGTGTTTAGCCGCACGTATATATCAAATCGATATAACATAAATGGAGGACCAAACTTTCTCCGATAAAAATAAAATAGAGAAAGATCAAGAACCACTTCCTCCTAGTGCTGAAGCTGCTGCCACTAGTCATGACATAGACGATAACATGCCATCAACGTCGTCTGCCAAGGCCGATGCCCAATGTCATAGTAGAGGGCACATACAATCCCAAATGGCAAAGTTCAGGAAAATGACCTTGAAAAAGACATTTAAATCAGCTGAAGAGAAACGTAAACTTGCCAATATGCCATTTACGACATGGAGTGGCAAGGAACGGCTAAGGTCGATCCCTAGTATGTTCATGACTAGTGGTTCAGCTTCACATGACGATGGAAGCCCTCCTCCCACTAAAAAAATCAAAAGAGTTAAGCTGGCAAAAGCACAGCGAAGAACTGTGCTTTCTAAGAAGATATCACAAATCCCCAAGGAGAGTCCAAGTGTGGTGGTGGTTGCGATGCCTGACCTTCCCAGCACTGGACGGGAAGAGGTGGCTCTTTCCACCATTTGCACGCCCCCTGCAAGTGCTGAAAGGAGCACCCACAGTCCACTTGCTGATATGCAAATTGAAGATGTCACTGTTGAAGTACAACAGGATGAGGATACTGGTGTAGCTGGCGCTGAGGAGGAAGTTGGCGAGGAGGATTCTGATGGTGATGTGGTTTGTTTAAATCAGGCTCCGGGGGAGACAGTTGTTGTCCGTGGGATGAAAAAGCCCATCACGGTCATGCCTGGGCAGAAGACCAAACATTCCACCTCTTTGGTCTGGCAATATTTCTATCCAAATCCGGACAACAACTGTCTTGCCATATGTACCATATGTAAAGGTGAAATAAGTAGGGGTAGGGACGTCAACCACCTAGGAACATCCTCCCTTATACGGCACCTGTAGCGCGTTCATAAAAAGTTACTGTCAAGTTCAGAAACTTTGGCTAAGACCGTAAGCAGTCCAGGGACACCTAAATCCCGTTGTCCTGTTGTATCCAAGCGCCTGCAAACCACACCGTCAACTCCCTCCTCGTCAATTTCCTCCTTAGTTAGGATCGGAAGTAGTCCTGCAGGCCATGTCACTGGCATGACTGACTCTCCTATCCGGGATTCCTCCGGAGGATCCTGCATTGCTACGCCTACTGCTGCCGCTGCTGCTGTTGCTGCTGCTGGGAGTCGTTCATCATCCCAGAGAGGAAGTAGGAACACCACTACTTTTACTAAACAATTGACCCTCCAACAGTCCTTAGCGAGGAGGATGAAGTACGACAGCAGTCATCCTGAAGCAAAACGTATAACTGAGGCCTTGACTGCTATGTTGGTGTTAGACGTGCGTCCGGTATCCGCCATTAGTGCAGTGGGATTTAGACAATTGATGGAGGTAGTGTGTCCCCGGTTCCAAATCCCGTCTAGATTCCACTTCACTAGGCAGGCGATACCGAGACTGTACAGAAACGTCAGAAAAAGTGTCCTCAGTGTCCTGAAAAATGCCGTTGTACACAATGTCCACTTAACCACGGACATGTGGACAAGTGGAACAGGGCAGACTAAGGACTATATGACTGTGACAGCCCACTGGGTAGATGTATCACCTTACGCAGCAACAGCAGCAGCGTCACCAGTAGCAGCATCTCAGAAATGCCAGCTCGTTACAAGGCAGGCTACGCTGTGTATCACCGGTTTCAGTAAGAGGCACACCGCCGACAACCTCTTAGAGAAACTGAGGGAAATCATCGCCCAGTGGCTTACCCCACTTAGACTCTCCTGGGGATTTGTGATATCTGACAACGCCACCAATATTGTGCGGGCATTACATCTGGGCAAATTCCAGCACGTCCCATGTTTTGCTCACACAATAAACTTGGTGGTGCAGAATTTTCTGAAAAGCGACAGGGGCGTGCAGGAGACGCTTTGGGTGGCCCGAAAAATTTCTGGCCACTTTCGCCATTCAGCGACTGCGTGCCGAAGACTGGAGCGCCAGCAAACACTCTTGAACCTGCCCCGCCATCACCTGAAGCAAGAGGTTGTGACGCGGTGGAACTCAACCCTCTATATGCTTCAGAGGATGGAGGAGCAGCAAAAGGCCATACAAGCCTATACATCCACCTATGACATAGGCAAAGGAGGGGGTATGCACCTGACTCAAGCGCAGTGGAGAATGATTTCCGTGTTGTGCAAGGTTCTCCAGCCCTTCGAACTTGCCACACGTGAAGTCAGTTCAGACACTGCCAGCTTGAGTCAGGTCATTCCCCTCATCAGGCTTTTGCAGAAGCAGCTGGAGAAAGTGAAGGAGGAGCTAAGACGGAGCGATTCCGCTCGGCATGTGGGACTTGTGGATGAAGCCCTTCATTCGCTTTGCCAGGATTCCAGGGTGGTCAATCTGTTGAAATCAGACCACTACGTTTTGGCCACCGTGCTCGATCCTAGGTTTAAAGCCTATGTGGTGTCTCTCTTTCCGGCCGACACAAGCCTGCAGAGGTGCAAAGACCTGCTGGTGAACACACTGTCAGCTGAAGCGGAACGTGACACGTCAACGGCTCCTTCTTCATTTTCTCCTGCAACTGGGGCTGCCAGGAAAAAACTTAGGTATCCTAAGCAACCCGCTGGCGGTGATGCAGGGCAGGCAGGACCAAGTTTGGACATCTGGTCCGGACTGAAGGACCTGGCAACAATTTCTGACATGTCTACTGTCACTGCATATGATACTGTCACCATTGACAGAATGGTGGAGGATTACATCGGTGACAGCATCCAAGTAGGCATGGCAGACAGTCCATACCTGTACTGGCAGGAAAAAGAGGCAATTTGGAGGCTCCTGTACAAACTGGCTCTATTTTACCTGAGTTGCCCCCCCTCCAGTGTGTACTCCGAAAGAGTGTTTAGTGCAGCCGGGAACCTTGTCAGCGAAAGGCGTAGGAGGTTGCTTCCACAGAATGTGGAGAAGATGATGTTCATCAAAATGAATTATCAGCTCTTCCAGGGAGACCAGCCTCCAGAAGGTACAGAGGGACCTGTGGTGGTGGATTCAAGTGGGGACGAGTTAATACTTTGTGAGGATGAGGATGTACACACTGAAGAGGGTGAGGAATCGGTGGATGAGGAGGATGAGGATGACATCTTGCCTCCATAGAGCCAGTTTGTGCAGGGACACATTAATTGCCAGCTTGTTTTGTGGGGGCCCAAACGAACCAATCATTTCAGCCACAGTTGTGTGGCAGACCCTGGCGCTGAAATGATTGGTTTGTTAAAGTGTGCATGTCCTGTTTATACAACATAAGGGTGGGTGGGAGGGCCCAAGGACAATTCCATCTTGCACCTCTTTTTTTTCTTTGCATTATGTACAGTTTGGGGCCTAGTTTTTCAAACTGCCATCCTGTCTGCCACTGCAGTTTCACGCCTAGATGGGTCACGTGTTTGTGCCGCCCACTCGTGTCGCTTAGCATAGTCATCCAGCTACCTCGGTGCAACGTTTTGGACATAAAAACACTATTGTGAGGTGTGAGGTGTTCAGAATAGACTGGAAATGAGTGGAAATTAAAGTTATTGAGGTTAATAATAGCATAGGAGCAGAAAAACCTACAAATTCTGTGATTTTAGCTGTTTTTATGCTTTTTTTAAAAAAAATACAGATCCAAAACACAAAACCCAGAACCCAAAACACGGAAGGGTGGTTTTGGCAAAACCAATCCAGATCCAAAACACGAAGAAAGATCCAGATCCAAAACCAAAACACAAAACACGAAAAGTGGCCGGTGCACACCCCTAATATATATATATAGTGGTAGGATATGTATATAATGATTTATTTGTATATAATTGTAAATATTTATTGTAAAGAATGTGAGGGGATGGATAGAGCCATAGCAGAGGCGGTGATGGTGATTTTTTAGTATACATATATTGGGCTGCCTGGGCTGACTGGATACAGACAGCGCGAGCCTTGGAATCTTCCAGATGCAGCGCGAGCGGGTGAGATAGGGAGCTCGCTCTGTGAGCGGTAAAAGAGAGAGGTCGCACGGCGCTAGTGTGAGGGTGTATAAGAGCTGCGCTAGCGTCAGGGTTCAGAATGCAGATCCCCCCTCCAGTGCCGGCTGGGCTACTCACCAGGTGCTAAGGAAGCGAGAAGCGCTGAGTAGCTACAGTGGAGGCCAGTGAGGGGCAAGCCTGATCAGCGCTGGTGACTCCTGCATCCGGCAGGAAGTGGTCGGCAGTGACCAGGCACCAGCATCAGCAGAGGAGGAGCCGGCCGTGTAAGCTTGGCGCTGGCGTCTGCCAGAGAGGTGGAGCCGGAGGTCTCTGGGCGCATCATAGCCAGAGGCGGACCTAGCAGCGGAAGCAGCGGTGACGTGGTGCCGGCATCAGCTGAGTGCTGGGGGAGTAACCCAGCGGCCTGCGGCATCAAAGGAAGGGGAAGCCCCTTCTAGTGCACACAAAGGAGAGAGGCGGTGATCCTAGCCGAGCTGGGGAATCCCTGGAGTGAGTTGCCGCAGCAGTGCTGCCTTCAACAGTCATCGTGAGTAACCAGTTAACCCATACTCACCCAGGTCACATTACCCCGTTGCCTACACAGCATAAGACACTACTAACTGGGCAAGCCGCCAGGGAGTGGAGCAGCACATACTTGCATTAGACCCTAAAGGGGTGAAATATAGCTCCAGAACAACTTAGACTCGTGGCTATACATTTTAAAGTAGCAGTCAGTTAGCCAAAAACTTTTGGGTTTCTACAGCACCTAAAGTGCTGCAGGCGCTATGCTTTACATTCCATCAAAGGTAGTCAGAGACAGTAAGACTTTCCTTTAGATTCTAAGGAAGGAGAGAACAACTATACAGGGACGGAAATTATGGGAGTGTACCTGCAGTGTCAAGAAGAATCTTCTATAACAAGATAGCAGTTTGCTCTGTCATTTTCATAACCGCAGCTCGGAATATAGACCATTTAATCTAAACAGTATTATCATCAGGGATTTTACCGCTCCAGAGAAATAGGAGTACAGAGTCACTTGTAATACTCCCTGTGCAGCCTATAAATAT
Source organism: Taudactylus pleione (assembly GCA_031769625.1). Classification (NCBI taxonomy): domain Eukaryota; kingdom Metazoa; phylum Chordata; class Amphibia; order Anura; family Myobatrachidae; genus Taudactylus; species Taudactylus pleione. Next base: position 1,830,319 of record JAUIMM010000559.1, on the reverse strand, counting down.
TGAAATACTGCTATAGCACATAGCTTACTGCTTTGGCTCTATACTATATCCCACAGGGGAATTTTTCCCTTCCAGGAAGGTCGGATTACCTTATAACTTTAAGTTGCTGGGCAAGTTAATCCCGGAGAAAGTATTAATTTTGCAGAGACTTTTACCCCAGTTAGGGGATGCATAAACAAGACTTTGTGTTCACTTAAGTAGTTACATATTACCAAAGGACATTTCACAGAGACAGGCTTGGACTGGGCTGCCGGGGATTCGGGGTATTCCCCGGTGGGCCCCGCTGCATTATAGCCACGCCCTCTATTGCCAGAGGGCGTGGCCTAGCGCTGGTCACTAGCTTATCACTGACACACTTGGTTGCGGGTGGCAGGAGGCAGGTGAGTGAGTGCAGTGGGTGGCAGTCTCACTGGCACTGTCTGCACCAGCCCACCACCAGATTACAACATTCTGGATTCGGAGGTGCCGGTGACGTCACACGTGGGGGGGGGGGGCGGGCTTGTAGCAAGGAGTCTGGACCCAATGCTGCTACAGGAAGGGGGTGGAATCACCCTCCCAGGCTGTTGCAGGGGGAGGTGGGGCTGGATCCTGGAAGCGTCCAGGCTGTCGCAGGGGGGAGGTTGAGCAGGATGCTAGCAGCACCTAAACTGCTGCAGGGGGGAGGTGGAGTAGGCTGGAAGAGCCCAGGCTGCTTCAGGGAGGTGGAGGGGGCAGGAACAGGAAATGTCGAGATACAAAGAGACTACGAGTCACAGAGGAGCCTGGCTCCGCCCCTCCTCTCTACGAACTGCAGTTAGTGCTTTCCTTCCCCTGCACAGCTGCCTACTCTAAGTGCTCTCTATCATAGTGAGTGAGAGCCTGGCTGATGGCTGCTGTAGCATGCTTCATCTCTCCTTCCAGGAAATGTCTCCAGTCACCTGCTGCCCTGAGCATGGCTGCAGGTAACTAAGTAGAATAAACAATAATGTGTGACCCAAACCCTCCCCCCCACATTTTCCTGTATGTGTATCAGGACCGGATTATGGTTTGTGGGGGCCCCCAGTGTGGTGAGTCTGGCTGAGGGTCTGTGTGCAGGACTCAGGAGAGCTGCGGCAGGCACTGCCCGACATGTCAGTACTGTATACTTACTGGTTAGTGGGTGGAGGCGGAGCACTGCAGAGGATCTCCATCTCCTCTTTTTCATAGGTTCGGCGAATCCGTTTCCTCCGCCGGGCCCGGCACTTGACTACTGAAGTAGAGCGGCAGCAGTGGGGAAAGCACTTCAGAGCCTACGGGCACTTCTGTCATCAGCCCCGAGCGGCAAGAGCTGCGGCCATCCCTGAGCACGGAGTCTGTGAAGGGGTGTGTGCTGCTGTGGCCTCTCTGCCGATATGTTCACTGACCGCTGCAGCTGAGAACCGGGGCGGGGACCAGCGCACCAAACTACTGAGCCACGGAGGTGAACTGGAGTGCAGGCAGCGAAATGCTGTTCAGCCCTCCAGTAATGTTCTCTTTGGGATCACTGTGTGGGGGCCCTCTATGTGTGGGGGCCCAGGGACGACCGCCCCTGTCGCCCCCCCCTATAATCCGGCCCTGATGTGTATAATATGTAAATGTATGTATACAATGTATGTGTATATGGGAATGGTTACAGGATGCCGGCGCTCGGGCTATAGGTGTCAAAATCCAGACGTCGGCATCCTGACAAGGTTAGGCAGAGCCGACACAGGCTAATGCCTAAGGGCATTCCAAGCCTAGGGCAGGCGGAGATTTGGGGCACCTGGACGGTAGCTCTGGTGACAGCAACTAAAATGGGCTCTGGTCCGGCGGACCTATCGGCGATTCAGCCAGTGCACGGCACCAGGGCCTGCCGCTATGAAGGGGCCCATAGCCGGCCGCACCAGGCAGGTACTAATAATGAGTCAGACTGACTCATTATAGCACACTGCCAGCCGTGGGCCATAATGAAGAGGGAGAAGGAGGCGGGCTGTCGCCGTTGCGAAAAAAGAAAACAAGAGAAACCCTGCCAGCCCTGAGCCCAGCACAGCTAAACCAGCCCTGTGACCTGTCTGCGTGTCCTGCCTTATCTGCTCCTGGTAAATGATATATTTATATTGTATCTGTGTGTCTCTCTCATACTGCAATGGGGTAGATGTACGAAGCCTAGAAGCGGTATCAGCGCAAGTTATGTACGCTGATACCGCTTCTACCCGATGTATGATCGGGGGTCTGGGCGGTAAATGACAGGGACGCTTTGCGCCCCCGTCATTATCGGCGCTGCTATAAACAAGATAGCAGCGCCAAGCGGCAGGGCCATGTACAAACCGTCATACCGCATGACCGTTCGGCCAGCTGTAGCTGTCGTTATCGTGCTTTAATTCATTTGGGGGCAAGAAAAATCCTGCACCTGCGAGGTTTTTCCTGCAGGTGCTGGATTTTTGCTATTCAATTAGGTGCGGGATTTTCTCTTTTTTGAACGTCAGGAGGATTATATTCTCGCACCTCCAGTCTGATTTTTTCTAAAATCGTTAATTTTAGGAAAAATCAGTGGGACTTGCTCTGGGACCCCGGCAGCACCCCCTGGGGACTAATTAAGCAATTTGAAGTTTCCAATTAGCTTAATTAGTCCTTAAATACTTACTTTCTGCGGCGCTGTCTTCTGCATCCAGCGTCGGAAGCCGGGTCTTCTGCAGCAGGGTCAGTATGTGTGAGTGCTTGTTAGTGTTTGTAAGTCTGTAGGAGTGAGTGTATGTGTGTATGAGTGTTGTGTGTGTGACCCCCGGTGAGTGTCCCCCCCAAAGTCTGTGTGCCCCCCTGGAATAGGCACTGGGAGAACTACATCTCCCAGCAGCCCTTGCCCCTCCCACCAGCCACTGGAGCCTCCCAGCAGCCCCCTCTCCAGTGAGAAAATAGAGGGGAGGACACCGGGAGCCGCGGAGACCCCCGGGCAGGTAAGTGTAGAATTAAAGTTTTTATGCGGCGTGGGGTTTTCATAACTGAAATCTCCACAATCACTTTTTTTAAATTGGATACCGAGGGTATCGGGAGTGCGCATATCTGTGTTAATCCAAAATTGGTTTTTTCCTCGCTTAACCTCGCGCCCAATATATATATAACAACAACCAGGAAGGCAGCACTAGGAGACTTGGAATCCATTAACAAAAGGTGCTTTCTTTTTTTCACTGGATTCTAAGTCTCTGAGTGCCATCTTCTTGGTTGTTGTATGCATGATTATATATATATATATATATATATATATATATATGTAGCTAACCTAATGGGTTCACCGATTATTGATATTTTAATTAAAGGGGGGCATGGATTATTGCTAATCTAATAAAAGGGTAATTGAATATTGAATTACAATAATGTGGGATGACCACACACCTCTGATTGATGGCCACACATACCAAAGTCTGGCCACGCCCCTTCACCGGGCCCCTGCCATTAAGTTCCCCTGTGGGCCCTTCATGCCCCAGTCCGACACTGCACAGAGACATTCCCTGATAGGTACTACTGAACTTTATAAGAGTAAAAGACTCTATGTGCAACTGTTTGATGAGTGTAATATTATAATCCTTAAACGAGACTGTATTGCAAGAGTGTAATATATGCACATGTTACTAACTTTTCATCTTATAAAGAATAAGAACTGTTAATCGTAAATTGTTGAGTAATACTTACATAGCGGTGGTTCAGGAACGAACCCGGACTACGGCCTCCTGCAAGAGAAGAAAGGATTCGGGTGGTAAATCTAATATAAAAGCATTGCTATACACCACATGCATTTCGATTGACTGTATGTATTTACACTAGGATTGTATATCTTACCATTGTGCATCACACAGTTAAATCACAGGGTTACCCAAACAACCCTTAATAGTTTGGGTGGAGGCACTTACTTCCTATTAAGTAGTAACCCTATATCCCTACCAGCAATATATATATATATAGTAGGGTTACATGTGCACAGTAGCCACACGTGCATCAACAAAGTAGTGCCAAGCGTGCGCCTGTGTCATAAGTAAACGGCCAGCTGGCTTGACCATTAAAGGGTGCTGTAACCCCCAAAGTACACTCCAAACAAAATAAAAAAATATTTTCTGTGTTTGTGAATTGTGTGCGCAGTAGCCGCACGTGCATCAACAAAGGAGCAGCGCCAAGCATGCGCCTGTGTCCCATAAGTAAAGGGCCGGCTGGCTCATTTCTTAAAGGGTGGTGTAACCCACAAAGTGCACTAGTCTCCAACAAAAATAAAAAATTATTTTCTGTGTTTGTGAATTGTGTGCACTGTGGCTGCACGTGCATCAACAAAGGAGCAGCGCCAAGCGTGCGCCTGTGTCTAATAGGTAAAGGGACGGCTAGCTTGACCGTTAAAGGGTGCTGTAACCCCCAAAGGGCACTCCAAACAAAATAAAAAAATATATTTTTTTGTGTTTGTGAATTGTGTGCGCAGTAGCCGCACATGCATCAACAAAGTAGTGCCAAGCATGCGCCTGTGTCATAAGTAAAGGACGGCTGGCTTGTCCATTAAAGGGTGCTGTAACCCCCAAAGTACACTCCAAACAAAATAAAAAAATATTTTCTGTGTTTGTGAATTGTGTGCACTGTGGCTGCACGTGCTTCAACAAAGGAGCAGCGCCAAGCGTGCGCCTGTGTCCCATAAGTAAAGGGCCGGCTGGCTCATTTCTTAAAGGGTGGTGTAACCCAAGTGCACTAGTCTCCAACAAAAATAAAAAATAATTTTCTGTGTTTGTGTGCGCCTTAGCCACACGTATATATCAATATAACATAAATGGAGGACCAAACTTTCTCAGATAAAAATAAAATAGGGAAAGATCAAGAACCACTTCCTCTTAGTGCTGTTGCTGCTGCTGGGAGTTGTTCATCATCCCAGAGAGGAAGTAGGAACACCACTACTTTTACTAAACAATTGACCCTCCAACAGTCCTTAGCGAGGAGGATGAAGTACGACAGCAGTCATCCTGAAGCAAAACGTATAACTGAGGCCTTGACTGCTATGTTGGTGTTAGACATGCGTCCGGTATCCGCCATTAGTGCAGTGGGATTTAGACAATTGATGGAGGTAGTGTGTCCCTGGTTCCAAATCCCATCTAGATTCCACTTCACTAGGCAGGCGATACCGAGACTGTATACAGAAACGTCAGAAAAAGTGTCCTCAGTGTCCTGAAAAATGCGGTTGTACCCAATGTCCACGTAACCACAGACATGTGGACAAGTAGATCAGGGCAGACTAAGGACTATATGACTGTGACAGCCCACTGGGTAAATGTATCACCTTACGCAGCAACAACAGCAGCGTCACCAGTAGCAGCATCTCAGAAATGCCAGCTCGTTCCAAGGCAGGCTACGCTGTGTATCACCGGTTTCAGTAAGAGGCACACCGCCGACAACCTCTTAGAGAAACTGAGGGAAATCATCGCCCAGTGGCTTACCCCACTTAGACTCTCCTGGGGATTTGTGATATCTGACAACGCCACCAATATTGTGCAGGCATTACATCTGGGCAAATTGCAGCACGTCCCATGTTTTGCTCACACAATAAACTTGGTGGTACAGAATTTTCTGTAAAGCGACAGGGGCGTGCAGGAGACGCTTTGGGAGGCCCGAAAAATTTCTGGCCACTTTTGCCATTCAGCGACTGCATGCGCCTGTGTCATAAGTAAAGGGCCAGCTGGCTTGTCCGTTAATGGATGCTGTAACCCCCAAAGTGCACTCCAAACAAAATATATATATATTTTTTTTCCTGTCTTTGTGAATTGTGTGAGCTGTAGCCGCACCTGCATCCTCAGAGCAGCAGCGACAAGCGTGCATCTGTCTGTTAAAGGGTGGTGTAACCCTCAAAGTGCGCTCCACAAACAATAAAAAAATTCTTCTTTTTTTTCCTGTCTATGTGAATTGTGTGGGCTGTAGCCGCACCTGCATCCTCAATGCAGCAGCGACAAGCATGCGTCTGTCTGTTAAAGGGTGGTGTAACCCTCAAAGTGCGCTCCACAAACAATAAAAAAATTCTTCTTTTTTTTCTGTCTTTGTGAAATGTATGCTCAGTAGCCGCACCAGCATCCTCAAAGCAGCAGCGACAAGCGTGCATCTGTCTGTTAAAGGGTGGTGTAACCCTCAAAGTGTGCTCCACAAAAAATTAAAAATTCTACTTTTTTTTTCTGTCTTTGTGAATTGTGTGGGCTGTAGCCGCACCTGCATCCTCAAAGCAGCAGCGACAAGCGTGCGTCTGTCTGTTAAAGGGTGGTGTAACCCTCAAAGTGCGCTCCACAAAAAATTAAAAATTCGACTTTTTTTTTCTGTCTTTGTGAATTGTGCGGGCTGTAGCTGCACCTGCATCCTCAAAGCAGCAGCGACAAGCGTGCGTCTGTCTGTCAAAAGGTGGTGTAACCCTCAAAGTGCGCTCCACAAACAATAAAAAAAATTTTTTTTCTGTCTTTGTGAATTGTGTGCACTGTAGCTGGACGTGCATCAACAAAGGAGCAGCGCCAAGCGTGCGCCTGTGTCCCATAACTCTGTTAAAGGGTGGTGTAACCCCCAAAGTGCTCCAAAAAATAAAAAACAATTTTTTTTCTGTGTTTGTGACTTGTGTGTGATGTAGCCGCACATGCATCAACACAGTAGCAGCGCCAAGCGTGCGCCTGTGTCATAAGTCAAGGGCCGGTTTGGACATCTGGTTCGGACTGAAGGATGTGCCAACAATTTCTGACAAGTCTACTGTCACTGCATATGATACTGTCCTCAAAGCAGCAGCGACAAGAGTGCGTCTGTCTGTTAAAGGGTGGTGTTACCCCCAAAGTGCGCTCCAACAAAATAAAATAATCTTCTTTTTTTCTGTGTTTATGTGTGAAATGTATGCGCAGTAGCCGCACCTGCATCCTCAATGCAGCAGCGACAAGCGTGCGTCTGTCTGTTAAAGGGTGGTGTAACCCTCAAAGTGCGCTCCACAAAAAATTTAAAATTCTACCTTTTTTTCTGTCTTTGTGAATTGTGTGGGCTGTAGCCGCACCTGCATCCTCAAAGCAGTAGCGACAAGCATGCGTCTGTCTGTTAAAGGATTACATCGGTGACAGCATCCAAGTAGGCATGTCAGACAGTCCGTACCTGTACTGGCAGGAAAAAGAGGTAATTTGGAGGCCCCTGTACAAACTGGCTCTATTTTACCTGAGTTGCTCCCCCTCCAGTGTGTACTCCGAAAGAGTGTTTAGTGCAGCCGGGAACCTTGTCAGCGAAAGGCGTAGGAGGTTGCTTCCACAAAATGTGGAGAAGATGATGTTCATAAAATGAATTATCAACTCTTCCAGGGAGACCAGCCTCCAGAACGTACAGAGGGATCTGTGGTGGTGGATTCCAGCGGGGACGAATTAATACTCTGTGAGGATGAGGATGTATACAAAACTTTGAAGAGGGTGAGGAATCGGTGGATGAGGACGACATCTTGCCTCCGTAGAGCCAGTTTGTGCAGGGACAGATTAATTGCCAGCTTGTTTTGTGGGGGCCCAAACGAACCAATCATTTCAGCCACAGCCGTGTGGCAGACCCTGGCGCTGAAATGATTGGTTTGTTAAAGTGTGCATGTCCTGTTTATTCAACATAAGGGTGGGTGGGAGGGCCCAAGGACAATTCCATCTTGCACCTCTTTTTTTTCTTTGCATTATGTACTGTTTGGGGCCTAGTTTTTCAAACTGCCATCCTGTCTGCCACTGCAGTGTCACTCCTAGATGGGCCACGTGTTTGTGCCGCCCACTCGTGTCGCTTAGCATAGTCATCCAGCTACCTCGGTGCAACCTTTTGGACATAAAAACACTATTGTGAGGTGTGAGGTGTTCAGAATAGACTGGAAATGAGTGGAAATTAAGGTTATTGAGGTTAATAATAGCATAGGAGCAGAAAAACCCACAAATTCTGTGATTTTAGCTGTTTTTATGCTTTTTTCCCAAAAAATACATATCAAAAACACAAAACCCAGAACCCAAAACACGGTTCTGGGTGGTTTTGGCAAAACCAATCCAGATCCAAAACACAAAGAAAGATCCAGATCCAAAACCAAAACACGAAAAGTGGCCGGTGCACACCCCTAATATATATATATATATATATATATATATATATATATATATATATATTATGCCTTGAGCTGGTATCTGTCTAGTGCCCCATGAGGTCTTTATTCTCTTAAACATTGTGCCACCGTGAGCCCAACCAATTAAATTCCCCTGGTGGCCCCCTCATACCCCAGTCCTCCAATGTTCACAACCATAACAAAATAGAATTAAAGCCCATAATTAGCATTTTGTTAATAAACCATAGTTTGAGTTTTTATTTACATTTGTTTTTATTCAGTGGTCAATAAAATAACAGGCGGTGTAATGATTCATATAAGCAAAGAGGGCGATTGCCATACCCCATGGCACAGGCCACACCCCCTTGTACACACATCAGCTGGTCACACCTCCTGCGGCAGCACGCAATAGGCCTTTCATAAAGGTCCGCTCCAGGACCATGTGGACCTTAATCTGGTACTGTATGGGCTTCTACCGCATCACACTGGTGTGAGGGATCCGATCGGATCCCTCTCAGCATGCCCCGCGGTCGCCGTGTCAGTCTGTGCATCATGCGCAGATGGACTCCCGGGTCATAAACCCGGAAGTCCACAGCGAAGAGCGGCTCGCAAAAGACAGCTCTTATCGGAAGAGCTGTTTTTTGCGGTACTGATCGCATATGTTAGATCAGTAGGGATGCGGTAAGTAGCGCCACTGTTAGTACATCCCGGCCCTAGTGAGTATAACCACCTAGCTGATCTACATAACTCAATACCCAATATATAGGGTGACAGGAGGACTGGAAACTATCCCATAGAAGTGGGTCACAACCACAGAGTGGGCTGCCATATGGGACTATCCTCACTAAATATATGTGTATATGCGATCCCCTGAATGGTGTGAACAACAGCTACTCATTAGCAAGGGAAGGAAAGGACTGTTATTTGCCCTTTAAAAAGTTGGGTGTATAGCCACAAAGTCTGCTGATACCTGTGTGCACTGAATACCGATTAATCTGCATGTGATTCCCTGACTGATAAGTGTACCACAGGGGAGCAGGAGGACTGTGAATTCTCATACAAAAGTGGCAATTACAGCAACAGAACGTGCTGATATCTATATTTGTGTGATTAATGTTTCATACATGATTCCCTGATACAGTCTAAGGGGCCTATTCATGATGTTAATTAACGGGGTCTGAACCACGAAAATTAACATTCTATTCGCCGTGGAATCCGGAGCAATCTATGGAGCAGTGACTGTATTGCGCATGCACACAAGAGCCCCGATGTCCAGCGAAAGGAGCCGAACAGGGGCGAATGCTACTGCACTCAAGCTCCGAAAATATTGTATTTTCGGAGCTTGATGAATTCTCTCCCCATAGTAGTGTATGGGGACAGCGGGCCATTCCACCAGAGGAAGGTAAGCAGGAGATATCTGTAATACTAGTGTATGGGGACAGTGGTCCATTCCACCAGAGGAAGGTAAGCAGGAGATATCTGTGATACTAGTGTATAGGGACAGCGGGCCATTCCACCAGAGGAAGGTAAGCAGAAGATATCTGTGATACTAGTGTATGGGGACAGTGGCCATTCCACCAGAGGAAGGTAAGCAGAACATATCTGTGATACTAGTGTATAGGGACAGCGGGCCATTCCACCAGAGGAAGGTAAGCAGGATATATCTGTGATACTAATGTATGGGGACAGCGGCCATTCCACCAGAGGAAGGTAAGCAGGAGATATCTGTGATACTAGTGTATGGGGACAGCGGGCCATTCCACCAGAGGACGGTAAGCAGGAGATATCTGTGATACTAGTGTATGGGGAAAGTGGGCCATTCCACCAGAGGAAGGTAAGCAGGAGATATCTGTGATACTAGTGTATGGGGACAGCGGGCCATTCCACGAGAGAAAGGTAACAGGAGATATCTGTGATACTAGTGTATGGGGACAGTGGGCCATTCCACGAGAGAAAGGTAAGCAGGAGAGATCTGTGATACTAGTGTATGGGGACAGCGGGCCATTCCACCAGAGGAAGGTAAGCAGGAGATATCTGTGATACTAGTGTTTGGGACAGTGGGCCATTCCACGAGAGAAAGGTAAGCAGAAGATATCTGTGATACTAGTGTATGGGGACAGCGGGCCATTCCACGAGAGAAAGGTAAGCAGAAGATATCTGTGATACTAGTGTATGGGGACAGTGGGCCATTCCACGAGAGAAAGTTAAGCAGAAGATATCTGTGATACTAGTGTATGGGGACAGTGGGCCATTCCACGAGAGAAAGGTAAGCAGAAGATATCTGTGATATCTCCTGCTTTACCTTCTTGATGAATGGCCCGAAAACTTAATTTTTACAATTGCAGGTGAAAATGTTCAATTTCACTTGCTTTTGTAAAAATTAAGTTATGATGAATAGGCCTCTTAAGGAGAAAGTATAACTGTAAATTGCCCCACAGGAATGGGTTCACAGCCATTGAGCTGGTGGAGATTTGTTTGGGATTTACCGCATGAATAAGGATTAACAATTATTGTATGGAAATCAGTATAACCGCGACAGTCTAGGAGGTAAATTTACCAAAGTGAGTTTTGAGAAGAGATGTTGCCCATAGCAACCAATCATGTTCTAGCTATTATCTTCTAGAAGGTACTAGTTAGATGTTAAGTAGAATCTGATTGGTTGCTATGGGCAACATCTCTTCTGAAACTCACTTCTAAAAACTCTTTAGTAAATTTACCCCTAGGTGTATAGTTTCACTAATAAGTATATATTAACATCTTTTAAAGGCGTGTGGAGTGATAATATTAGAATATTAATAATTGTATAGGAGCATTCAAAATACAGTCATTTGTTCTATATAAGATACAACAAGAGATAAATGAGCCAGATATATATATATATATATATATATATATATATATAATATATATATATATATAAATAATCTACTTACATTTGTACCAAAAATTATGGAGATATTGGGAGGAAAGTTGGAATATAGATATTTCACATGTATACAAATGATATGGATATAGAAGGGTATAGAATCATGGCACTGATAATGCCGGCGGCCAGATTCCCAGCAGCATAATCTCAACCATGGAAATCGCGTGCAGGTAAGTATTGTAACCCTCCCGTCCTGCAGCATAACCCTAACCATCCCCTCCCGCAGCCTAACCCTAACCATCCCCTCCCGCAGCCTAACCCTAACCATCCCCTCCCGCAGCCTAACCCTAACCATCCCCTCCCGCAGCATAACCCTAACCATCCCCTCCAGCAGCCTAACCCTATCCCTCCTTGTAGTGCCTAATACTAATCCCTAATCATAAACCTGACCATAACCCTAATACTCACCGTCGGTATTGCAGCCATCTGGATTCTGACTGCTGTCAGGAATTCTGGAGCCAGGATTGTTCACCGGCATTTTTGGCACCGGGATGGTGACTATGGGCCTGATTCAGAGCCGCACGTAAGCGGCCGCTCGTTCGGTCTGAGCGAGGTTCGCACAACTGCGCATGCGTATGGGTCGTAATGCGCATGCACAAACCAGTCATTGCGGTCGGAAATCGAGCGCTCGCAAAACAGTGAGGGGCTACTAATTTGATTGACAGAATGTACCATTTGTGCGTGGTAACAGGGGAAGGTACTTGAAAACGGGGGAGTGGAGATCTGAACGCAGGCGTGCCTAACGGTAAAAAGGGTGTTTAATCTGAGTGCATAATTACTAGTAAAGGAGCGTCATCGACCACGTCACTTGGTTGTCTTTTAGCCTGAACTGCTCGCAGTGATTGCGGTAGGAAAAAGCTACCACAAACACTGCGAGCAGTTCAGATGCCTTTCGATGTACCCAATGAATCAAATAAATACTGGAGATGACGTGTGATGCGAACGGCAAAGGGGCGTCTTTACAAAATAGGGAGCGCATTTTTCGTTCGCTCGCTCAGACATAGAGGCGTCAACAAACCGCAATGAGCGAGCGCACAATTTAAATAGCCGGCCCCTTTTTTTGAACGACCGTCCGCATAAAATGTCCGGGTCTGAATCAGGCCCTATATCCCATATAGAATAAACCTGAAAAGATGATGGAAATGTGGACAGATTTATTATTACCAGTTATTTATATAATAGCACATACATATTCTGCAGCGCTTTACAGAGAATATTTAGACATTCACATCTGTGGAGCTTACAATCTATATTATCTACCACATATAAACACAGATATATTCATTAGGGTTACATTTTGTTGGGAGAGTATATTTTATAGTGTTGGAGGAAACTGGAGCACCGGAGGAAACCCACACAAACACAGGGAAAATATACAAACTCCACACAGTCATGGCTGTGGTGGGAAGCAAATCCATGACCTCAGTGCTGTGAGGCAGTAATGCTAACTATTACACCATTCGTACTGCCTAATAAACACAAAAAAACCCTATATTATTAACCCCTGCACTGCGGTCGATGAGTGGGACTCATAATTCATGTATCCATTAAAACAGAATCCCATTCATTGTCCACAACAAGAGGCAGAATTATAAAATCTAATACTTACTTTATCCTGACTGTTACTGATCACTGCAGGACTCGTGGGCAGCTCTGGTGAGTTCATGAGAGAATAACATCATCTATCATCACTCGTGTGCGCCCAGATATCACTTTAGTAAATGTAAATTAAAGCATACTTGCCTACCCTCCCGATTTGGTTGGGAGTCTCCCGAAAATCGGGTGCCACTCCCGACCTCCCGGGAGGGCAGGCAATCCTCCCGGCTGCCGCCCACCCCTCCTATCCCCCCCCGCATTTACCTTAGGAACCTCCGCAGCAGGAGGGACCGGTGACGCGATTCACTCTGAATCGCGTAATTTTGGCTCCGCCCCCTGCTTCACAATGCCTGTAATATCGGCATTGTGTGGCGGGGCCAAAATGATGCGATCGTGTGGCCCCGCCCCCCGCTCTGCCCACAAATGAACGTCGTCTGGCCGGACCTGCCTCCTCGCGATGGCCACGCCCCCCTGTCATGCCGATCTGGCTGCTCCCTCCTGGAAGGGGCAGCCAGAAAGTCGGCAAGCCTGAATTAAAGTTAATCAGTCACCAAAGCTGGGAGTGCCCTCATTTGAAAAAGGTGAGTGCCCTCTTTTAAACAAAAGTAATGTCTGGTGATCAGTGTGGTCACCAGACAATATTCCCTGACCCCTACGCTAAAGTATAAAATAGTGATAGGGTAGATGCTTAAAAGAAACTTACTCCATATTTACAACAAATTAAGGGCCTGATTTTAAGTCACACACAGAAGCAAATGTGGCTGCATCTACCATCTTTTGCAGCATGTACACCCCTTCTCTATCAGCCCCAATGTCTCTCTAAATACTTAAAACTAAACAATGACATCATTTTGTGAGGAAAAAAAGATAAAGTACCAACCAATCCGCTCCTAACTGTCACTTTTCAAACACAGCCTGTAAAGTGACAGGAGCTGATTGGTTGATACTTTATCTCCGTTCAATTTATCTCTCGCCAAGGCTTAGTACATAGACTACAAAGTCCTGTAGCCTTATCAGAGGGATGTGCAGACTTTTTGATTTCTAACAGGCTCTCTATGCTGTGAGCACCTTCTGTGTCTTTCTCTAGAGTGTTATTTCCTGGTTTCTCACTCAGCATTGGAGTATCTATAATGGGTGCACCCATATAATTATTATACTTACCTCTCCGGAGTCCTGTGCCAGTCAGTACTGCAGACTGGAATTGTTGTGAAAATGGCATGGTGGACATTTTCCCAACGATTTGCTCATGCACAGTATAGATGTATCCAGGAACAAAGCGCTCGCTCTGAATCACGGCCCTCCTCCCTAAAAATGGAGCGGCCTCTTGGACGCTCGCATAGCTGTGGGTTACCACCCACAGCTCATGCGAGCGTCCATGATGATGGTCGCGATGGTCAAGACCATCGCGACCATCGGGCTTGCGACGAGACCCTGCGGTAGGGTCTCGCTGCCGCAAGCCCTGGAGTGGTTTTGGCTCTATCAGAGCCAAAATCACTCCCACTGACATCACTACTGATGTCAGTGGGGCCGGACTCAGACGGTAGGCGTTCCCAAGGGAACGCCTCCGTCTGGCAGCCACGCCCCCGGCACGCCCACCAAAGGGGGCGTGTTGTCAGTCACCATCGACAGCACACCCCCTTTGGTGCGAGACCCCGAGCGACGTATTCCTCGTCGCTCACCGGGTCTCGCGCATGCGCACGACGGAGCTCCCTCCGTCGTGCGCATGTGCATTCGGCCAACATCGACCCGCTTGCGAGCGTCCTTCGCTCGCGAGCGGGTCTGAATCTGGCCCTGTGTTCCCATAGACCTGAGCATATGCAGTAAACTCTGGCACAAAGCAAGAGTCTACTGCATGCTGGAGGCTGCACATGGTCCCTCTTCTCTCTTAAACCTCCTCTGCTCCTCAGACATGTTGAGATGCAGCACCCAATGCAGTACTGGGTGTCCTCTTATTGTCAGTACTGTATCCCTCATTACTCAGGGGAAGATGTATCGGGCAGGGAAAAGAGTGGAGAGTTGGACCAGTGGAGGAGTCGCCCAGAGCAACCAATCAGCTTTATAGAATGTACTTAATAAATGCTACCCCGAAGCTGATTGGTTACTATGGGTATCTTCTCCACCTCTACATTCTTTTCACTATTTCCCCTAATCAGTACCAGGGCCTGGGACTCCCAATACAGGCGAGCACTGGGTTCAAAGATTAAACTTACTATAGTCTAAAAAGCAAAGATTAAAATATGAGAAAAGGCTCAATAGACACCTGAGGGTAAATTTACTAAGAATCGAGTTAGGGTGAGTTTGCAATCTCACGTGAGTTTAGGCATGTTTTTCATGTCGCAAATTTACTAACGACAAACTCGAGTGAGTTTGGAAGTGAGTTCTCTCATACTCACCTCCATCCTCGCGCTGGTCTCCGTAGCATCCAGGGGGGTCTTTGCAAAAAAACAAACCCGAGTACCCAATCCATATACTTACCATTAGCAGTGTATGTGTGTGACCGGGTGTAGTATGTATTATCGCCGGCCGACAGCAGAAGCCCGGCAGGGTTGAAGATCCCAATCGCTAATAAGGTAAGTATAACTACAGTAACCCTAATTTCCTCCCTAACCCTCCCTTAGGGGTGCCTAACCCTAACCTCCCCCTTAGTGCCTAACCCTAAACCCCCTCTAAGTGCCTAAACCTAACCCCCCGTTCCCGCAGTCTAAACCTAAGTCTCCCCAGGGGTGCCTAACCCTAACCTCCACCCGGGGGTGCCTAACCCTAACCTTCCCCCCCCGGGGGTGCCTTACCCTACCCTAACTCCCCCTTCCCCTAGCCTAAACCTAACCCTCCCAGGGGGGTGCCTAACTCTAAGTCCCCCAGGGAGCTCTGACACCTAACACTCATAAACACGGCTGTCCACACCTGGCGCCCGGCTTACCTTCATTCGGTTTGCCGGGCTTCAGGTTCCTGGCGTAGGTCTAATGATGGGCGTTGGGTTTTCGACGCCTGTCGTTAGTACCTTGCTGGGTTTTGACAGTCAGGAAGCCGGCGGTGAGCATTTAGAATGCCGGCTTCCTGACTACATCCCGTGTGACCACATACACCGCTAACTGGCTCCCGAACTGTCAGTAGCCACCAGCCAATCAGCAGCTGCTCTATAGTTAGCGGCTGCTGATTGACTCCAGCTCCTGACTCACTGAACAGCCCAAGTGGGAATTATCAGAAACCGGAGCGAATCCGTGTGGTCACACACATACACCGCTATTGGTACAGTAAGTATATGGATCGGGTACTCAGTTTGTTTTTTTGCAAAGACCCCCCTGGATGCTACAGAGACCAACGTGAGGATGGACGTGATTATACAATCTTTTTTGCAGGTCATTCCACACGGATATCTACTTGGAGAAGTGGGCAGACCGGCTGGTACAGGTAAGTATGTGTGATTGATATATGTGTGTAATAAAGCTGTACTGTTAAAGGTGCATGTGTTGTGTCTTTGTTTAACTATTTATTTTACAGTGGAGGTACGGGTGCTGGCTGCCTGCTGGCACTTGTAGTTCCACAAGTGCCAAAGGGCAGGCATGCTGGCTCCTGTAGTTCCACTGTAAAATACAATAGTTTTCTTTCAATAAAACACTTTATTACCCACAGCCCAGGGGTGCGGGGAAGAGCCCCTTTTTTAGAGGGTCCCCACCTCCCCTGAGACCTGATAATAGAGTCTCCAGGCTGTGGCATTACACCCCGATCATTTTGGGTCTGGTGCTGGTTTTAATTATAGGGGGAACCCTACGCATTTTTTTCCTCCTATAATTAAAACCAGGACTGGCCCCGCAGCCTGGTGCTGCTACCTAAATTACAGTGCAACCCTACTCGTTTTGTTCCCCGTAAGTTTAGTTACCAGGACAGGCTGACAAATCCGGAGTTGGTTAGGCTTTTGGGGGGGTGGCTCATGTCAATTTTTTTTTTTACACAATTAACCCGTCTTTTTACAGGTACCAAACACAAGCAGCTTACACATATCTTACTGATATGTGCAGGCTGCTTGCTCGGGAGAGTTTTGCAGGGAAAAGACGCTGCAATCTTGGTTGAGTAATCTCCTTCCAAACTTGCTACTTGGGGGAGAAATCTCCACCTGCTTCACCATCGACCATCTCACTCTCAGCTAAACTCACTTCTTTGTAAATTTGTGAGTTTGAGGAGCCTCATATCACCCGAGTTTCCGTGATGCTAATCGAGTTGAAATAAAAAAAACACTCGACCAGACTCTATTCTTAGTAAATGTACCCCCTGTACTCTAGATGTGGATTTATAGTTATTACAACAATAAAAGTTTAATAATGTAGAGATTTATGTAAAAATACATGAGGCTTGAAGGTATATTCTCCCTAAAGCTACACTGTGGACCTCATTCCGAGTACTATGCTATTCCAATGTTTAGGGAGTTAAGCGATTATCAGTAAACCAAGCATGCGTCTAAGTTGAAATGCGCATGTGTCAAGGATCAATACCATAGTTGCTCAGTGATTATGTATTCGCAGTGTGTCTCACCCTGCAACTGCGATCTCATACAAAAGGAACATGGCTCCGGAGTCTTAATTCCCACGCCCATTCTGCGGGACCATAGACTCACACAGGACTGCAACAATTGAATCTTCTATGACTGATGCTTCGTCTTTTTAAGCGAATGCTTGGCTTTGCAAAGCTGCAGGTCGGCGTCTAAATACATCTCCT
This sequence comes from Taudactylus pleione, assembly GCA_031769625.1. Lineage (NCBI taxonomy): Eukaryota > Metazoa > Chordata > Amphibia > Anura > Myobatrachidae > Taudactylus > Taudactylus pleione. The sequence continues at coordinate 1,813,022 of JAUIMM010000559.1, read as the reverse complement.
GGGGCTGTGACATTAGTATATCTTTGCATAGCAGCTGCCAACTGCATTGGCATGTAAGTCTAAATCAGGCCCTCTGTAGTCTTAAATATAAATAAAGCACAAACAGAAAAAATCCATCACTTGAAATTCAATTCACCAAAGCCTAGACTAAACATTCAGATATTCACTCACTTCCTGAAATTACACACTATGTTGAAACAGTGACAGCTTCCCTTTGTTTTAGAACCAGCCCACAAATTAAAGACATTACAAAATTCAAGTGTCTTGTATGGAAGATTGTTTGTTCCTCATTTACAACGAACCTTTTACCACATACTGGAGTGACCCTGTAGCTTCTGTGATATGGTAAGTGGATCTGATTTTTACATCGTTCTACAGAGAAGTCATATGTGCTACAGTATTAAGTGTTTGAGGATTAATATGGGACAATTATGAAAAAGCTCACTGTGGAATGCTAACAGAAGCAGGCATGCCCTGGCTCATCAGCAATTGTATAACTACAAATTCCAGCATACCCTGCCAGGCAAAGTAACTTGTAGCATATGTAGTCCCACAAAAAATCTACTGTTATAGGTTACCTACCTGCATTGGAAGAGAAAATCTACTGCTGTATACAGGAGAATAGGAATGGTTCCAGGGGAATATACCTGACTGTATTAAGTAACTGCATTGTTTTATTTATGTAATCCCACACTTACAGTAGAATGGTTTCTATTTCACATGTACAGTATATATTAAACTAAATATCTCTCCCTGTGTTGCTCTAAATAATATCTAATAATATGTTTAGCAATCTATTATGTGCTATTCTATGCACCCAAACTGTGATTTACATTACACTGAGACTCACACTCTGCCAAGGTGTGTCCATAATAAGTGTGTAGCTGGAACGCAAATACTCTAAACTTAAGTGTCCCTCTTTGGCTAGTTGAAGTGCTGGGTGGTATGTAAAAGTATCATTGCCTACTAAGTTGCTTACATAGTTTCATTATATCAATAATAATAATTATATTTCAGCGATGAATGCTGCAGCAAGTGATTGCCTTACTAAGAGAGATTACTCTGAATAAGATTTTATATTGCACATAAAATAAAACATAAGAAAACTCTGAGGAACTATCAATTTTCAGCCTGATGTACTAAGTCTTGGAGAGGGATAAAGTGGAGAGAGATAAAGTACCAGCCAATCAGCTCCTAACTGTCATGTTATAGGCTGTTTGAAAAATGACAGTTAGGAGCTGATTGGTTTGTACTTTATATCTCCGCACTTTATCACTCTCCAAGGCTTAGTACATCTCACTGCTTGCATTCTATATTCAGTGTATATAAAATAATTAGATTAATCCAATTTTTAAGCATATAACAGTGTGTGAAAAATTCAAAAACGGCAGATGTCCTTTCATAATGCTCTATTGCACTTCCAGCCATGCCTATAGAGCTGGATAACAGAAGTTTTGAAAGATTTCGGAAACATGACAGATTTAGGTGACACCGGTAGGTTGCTGCAGTAATGGGGAGCCTGTTCTGAGAAACCAGAGTACCCAAATTCCTTGTTGAATTTAGAAACCATTGACTGGTTCTTGGTGGTAGGTCTACAGTAACTAGTGCGGTTAGCTACAGTGGTGAGAAGGCTGTTCAGCTCATTTTATATCTTGTTCAGAGTGTATGTGAAGGACAAACAGCCCATGTAAGTCCCATGTTTAGACCACAGAATAGCCAGTCTAGACCTGATAGCATATCACAGAGCTGTGTGGTTTTTTTTTTTTAGTTACACAGGTAAAATAAATTGCAGATTGAGTTGTAAACTATATCAAGCTTAGGGGTATATGTATCAAGCAGTGATAACCACTTTTACTGGCACACATGCTGCAAAAAGGAGTTATCATTCCATTTCTCAATTTAAGAATAAGGAAACCGCAGTGAAATCTCAAGTTCCTCCTGGAGTCCGTATTTGCGCAATGCATAGCAGCCCAATAGCCTGCTCTGAGAAATCAATGAGAAATCAATTTAATGAACCTCAATAAACTAAGCTTATCGCAGTTTCAGGAAAAACATAACCCCATCTCAGGATGGTTAATGTATACTTATCGCGCAATCTGGCTTTCAAAGACTCCAGTGACTTTTCTGCAATGCGGAAGTTCTTGGAGGATTCCTCCCTGAGACTTTGCTGCTGTTACTGCACATGCATGGACTTTTCAGCTTGTGCCTGGGCAGAAAGACCCAAATTGTAAAAGACATTGGCCAGTGGACTGCGCAAGGTAAAACTAGACCACAGGAAAGGTGGTTTTACTTACAGATCAGAGTGTCTATTTAAAAACCAATTTCTCCTTTCTCACTGTCTACCCCATCTGTGTTACCCCTGTCTGTCTGCCCCTCCCATTTATAATGAAAAAGTAGGGGGTGATCCCGCACAAGATTCAACACATCAAACACTATTTTATAGGGTAATGTACCAACTAGTTCATATGATGACTGGACATAATGTCAAAATTAAATAAGGTGGTTGGCGATGCAGCTCAGAGCTGTAACTAGACTTTTTGATGCTCTGTGCCAGAGAAAGCATTGGCGCCCACCCTGCCCATTTTATAAATAGGGACACAAGATAGTGCACCTGAAAAAGGGCCATGGCCTCATGGGGAATGGCCAGGGGAGAGATAGGAGAGGCCAGGAGATGCTGGGGATAAAAGAAGAGGACGCTGCAAGTGAGAATGGTAATAAACAGGAAACTTGACAGGTCCAAACAGCGCCCCCTGCCCTGCGGTGCCCTGTGCCAAGGCACTGGTCACACTACCTTAGTTACCGCCCTAGCGATGCTCCCCGTAATAAAGTATGTGATACTCAGTAGTAAAAATATTTTAGCAGCAGGCTAAGAAAGAAGAAAATTCCTTTTTGGGGCACTCTTTTTTTGTGAAAAAATTGTACAAAATTTAATAATTGAAATATGATAAATACAAAATAAGAGGTATATTTTTATATTTATCTAAAATAGTAGGGCATTTAGACTCTTGATATTGGCGAGTCCGTCCTTCACACAAGGACAAAAAATGGTACAAATCAAAATTGCATGAATCAATCTCCGGCGAAAAATATACCTATACATCTGTATTTCATTAAAATGTAGCCACCAGCAAAAGGAAAATTACAGGTGAACAAGTTCATGAGGTGAAACGTGTGTCCTGTAGCAGCGCCACTCGCAGCAACAGGAAACCTCACTCTGCACTCACCTCTCAGATATCCTCCTTTTCTATGTGGGCAGCCCTTCCAGGGTGCATTTGGCCTCTGCAATGTCTCTGTGATACCAGGGGCCATCTAACTCACTTTCCTGTTGTTTCCATCAGCATAGTCCCCTGTCCCTCTCTCATCTGGCGTCCTCTCCCTGGAAGCAGAAAGCAGAAGGTACAGGGACATCTTTGTGAATTAGTTTCGCACCCGCAATAAAGTTCAGCCTGCCGGACTTTTCGCCTACACCACGTCTTTTGGATGCAGAAACTTATCATGCGCGTACCCGCTATTCGTCGTATTCAATTCCAAAAGATGCGAAAACGGCGACACACGGAGTCAAAACTGGCTTAAAGTGGTGTCGGAATCGGGGACATCAGCCTTTAATCCCCCCCCCCCAAAAAAATGCAGAAACATTGGGGATCAATGTAGTAGTAGTGCCCGATTAGTCCTAATAAAACTGTTTGGGGTACTTAAGTTGGTACAATAGTCTCTAATTAGCGTCTTTGTAAAAGTGGTGAAGAATGGCATAAAGCAGTATTTTTTGGAGAAAATAAGTAGTCCTGGCAAATTTGGGGTACCTCTAAATGATTTTAATGTCTCTAAAGTGAAGATTTAATAAAAGTGAAATTCCTCCCTCATAAAAGCACATGCAATCCCAAAAACACTTGACTCCTTCCTAGAGCACCCTCAGAACCTTATTTCGCTAGTTTTTGAAGTTGTCCCACCACTTTGTGCTTTTTCGCCCACAAAATGAATGTACTTTTTTGGGGTGTTCTTCAGTTTTTCGCTGGAATTTTTTGACGCAGTTGTCCTTTTGGGGGGCTGTCCCAAGGGTTCTGAGAGGTTCCCCACCTTTGCACCCCAAAATAAAAAATTTGCACTTATTTTCTCCTGCTATTCAGAGGCGCATCTTTTTTGCCTATTACATTGCATTGACTTTCCGCATACGCGAAAAGTGGATGGAATTGAATACGGAGATAAGTTTCTGACAGGCGAAAAGACGCAATCGGCGACACTTTTTTGCAGATCTCGGCTTTTCGCATCTAATTGAATACGGCCCTATGTATTATTTGTGCTCTGCCATTTACTCTGTGATTTATGGCCCTGATTCAGAGCCGGACGCTCTGACCAGAGCGCTCGCTCTGAATCAGGGCCCACCTCCATAATTATGGAGCGTCCTCCTGGACGCTCGTATAGCTGTGGGTCACCACCCACAGCATATACGAGCGTGCAGGTTGATGGTCGCGATGGTCTGGACCATCGCGACCATCGCCACTGCGAGCCGAAGCCTGCGGTTGAGTTTCTCAACCGCAAGGCCCGGAGTGATTTTGACTCTATCAGAGCCAAAATCACTCCCACTGACATCACTAGTGATGTCAGTGGGGCCGGCTTCTGACGGTAGGAACACCTCCGTCTGGGAGGCACGCCCCCGGCACGCCCACCAAAGGGGGCGTGCTGTCAATCAACATCGACAGCACGCCCCCTTTGATCAGACACAACGAGCGAAGGAAAGTCCTTCGCTCATCGCGTCTCGCGCATGCACACGACGGAGCTCCCTCCGTCGTGCGCATGCGCAGTCCACACCATCGACCCACTTGCGAGCGGACAGCCGCTCGCGAGTGGGTCTGAATCAGGCCCTATGTCTTTAATATATTTGTATATTATGTATTAGACTCTGAGACCTAGGGGTATATTTACTCTAGTGCGGGTTTTTAGAAGTGGAGATGTTGCCCATAGATGATAAGGCTCCGAAGGGGATTTGCAGGGACACAGCTTTATCGCAAGCTCTGTCCCTGTAAGGGATTTGTAGTAAATCCCTGTGATATTGCCTGAATTCGCACTGCGAATTCACTCGGTAATATCACACTACAATCTGCATTCACTATGTGGATTGTAGTAAATAGAGCCCTGTGTGTGACATACATGCCTACTCTCCCGGGAATCGCGGGAGGCTCCCGATTTTTCGGGTAACCCCCCGCGATCCCAGAAGAGTAGGCATATCTCCCGCATCCCGCCCACTTCCTAGTGAAGTGGGCAGGATGGGGAGATTTTACCTGAAATTATCGGGTCCGTCGGGAAGGGGCGGGGCTAAATTAGGCAAATCGCGTCATTTAGCCCCGCCCCCTCCTCACGGACCCGCGAATCACGGGGGTTTTCTGTAAAGGGGCGGGGCCAGCCGATAGACGGCATTAGGAGGAGAGCAGCAGGTCCCTTCCTGCTGCTCCCGGAAAGCTGCCCAGCATTGTAGGTAAGTATGCTGTTTGTGTGTGTGTGACTGTGTGTATGAATCTATTCATGGGGATGTGTGTGTGCGACTATGTGTGTGTGAGACTGTGGACCTCATTCAGAATCGGTCGTAGCGGCCGCACGGCCGTACGCCACCGATGTTCGCTAAACTGCGCATGCGTAAAGTTTGCAATGCGCGTGCGCAAACTAGCTGCTACGATCAGAAATCTCTCTCTCCTTGAACACAGCCGGGTTGGTAGTTTAAGTGACAGGATGAGGCGTTTGTGGGCGGTAACAGGGGAAGGTGCTTGAAAACGGGGGAGTGGAGATCCGAACGTAGGCGTGCCTAATTATGCGAACGGCGTTTTATGGGAGTGCATAATTAACAAAGTAGCGTCATGGCACATGTGACATGGGAGGATTTACACTGACATGATCGTAGAGCTTAAGAGAGGGCATGGTCAACCTTAAGCTCTACGACCAGTTCCGATGGTTCCCGATGGTCTCGATTAATCCTTATATGCCCGGAGATGACGTGTAATGGGTACGAGAAGGGGGCGTATTTTTTTGTCTTCCGGCCGCTTCCTCCCCTTGGTCGGCCAGCTTCAGATCCGATCTTAGGGACGCAACTTGCGAGTGCATCATTTGCATATCCGGCCCCGGACCGACTCTGAATGTGGTCCTGTGTGTGTGTGAGACTGTGTGTGAATCTATTCATGGGATGTGTGTGTGTGTGTGTGTGACTGTGTGTGAATCTATTCATGGGATGTGTGTGTGTGACTGTGTGTGAATCTATTCATGGGATGTGTGTGTGAGACTGTGTGTGTGTGTGAATTTATTCATGGGATGTATGTGTGCGACTGTGTATGTGTGTGTGACTCTAGTCATATAAATGAATATGTGTGTCTGGGTGGGAATCTATTAATGTCAATATGGCAGGGTAGAGATGTATTAATGTCAGTGGGGGAGCTAGGGCGTCAGCTTATAGGAATATATACGCCCATAGGTGGAGTTAGACACGCCCTTTGGGTGGAGCAGACCCTGCCCCCACAACGGCGCACCGCGCTGTGCGTGACGCTTTCTGCAGCCATCAGCAATCTCCCTCAAAGTAATTTTCAAAAGTAGGCAAGTATGCATATATCTTACTGTTAATAATCTTGTTCTATAGACACAAGGAGACCCATGCAATATGAGAATAATATATGTATAGAGGTGTAGGCAAATATTTTCAGGATTTTCCTTGCTGTTACATGTAATACATTTAAATTAGGGTCCATAGAGATCCACAGGGATACCATGGGGATAATGTGGTTGGAGTGATCCAGGCACCAAACAGTTAAGCTTTCATCTCCCAGAATGCTCCAGGTCCTCCTCAACATACAGTCAGGTTCATAAATATTGGGACATTGACAGAATTTTCATATTTTGGTCTCTATTCACCACCACAATGGCTTTGAAATGAAACAAAGAAGATGTGCTGTAACTGCAGACTTTCAGATTTAATTTGACGGTAATTACATCCAAATCAGGTGAACGGTGTAGGAATTACAACAGTTTCTATATGTGCCTCCTACTTTTTAAGGGGCCAAAAGTAATGGGACTATCAACTCAAAAGCTATTTCATGGACAGGTGTGGGCTATTCCCTCATTATTTCATTATCAATTAAGCAGGTAAAAGGTCTGGAGTTGATTCTAGGTGAGACATTTGCATTTGGAATCAGTTGCTGTCGACTCTCAATATGAGATCCAAAGAGCTGTCACTATCAGTGAAGCAAGCCATCATTAGGCTAAATAATCAAAACAAACCCATCAGAGAGATAGCAAAACATTAGATGTGGCCAAATCAACTGTTTGGAACATTCTTAAAAACAAAGAATGCACCGGAGAGCTCAGCAAAACCAAAAGACCCGGAAGACCACGGAAAACAACTGTGGTGGATGACAGAAGAATTATTTCCCTGGTGAAGAAAAACCCCTTCACAACAGTTGGCCAAATCAAGAACACTCTCCAGGAGGTAGGTGTATAAGTCAACAATCAAGAGAAGAATTCACAAGAGTGAATATAGAGGGTTCACCACAAGATGTAAACCATTGGTGAGCCACAAAAACAGGAAGACCAGATTAGAGTTTGCCAAACAACATCTAAAAAAGCTATTACAGTTCTGAAACAACATCCTATGGACAGATGAGACAAAAATCAACTTGTACCAGAGTGATGGGAAAAGAAGAGTATGGAGAAGGAAAGGAACTGCTCATGATCCAAAACATACCACCTCATCAGTGAAGCATGGTGGCGGTAGTGTCATGGCGTGGGCATGTATGGCTGCCAATGGAACTGGTTCCCTTGTATTTATTGATGATGTGACTGCTGACAAAAGCAGCAGAATGAATTCTGAAGTGTTTTGGGCAATATTATATGCTCATATTCAGTCAAATGCTTCAGAACTCATTGGACGGCGCTTCACAGTGCAGATGGACAATGACCCAAAGCATACTGCAAAAGCAACCAAAGAGTTTTTTAAGGCGAAAAAGTGGAATGTTATGCAATGGCCAAATCAATCCCCTGACCTGATTGAGCATGCATTTCACTTGATGAAGACAAAACTGAAGGGAAAATGCCCCAAGAACAAGCAGGAACTGAAGACATTTGCAGTGGAGGCCTGGCAGAGCATCACCAGGGATGAAACCCAGCGTCTGGTGATGTCTATGCGTTCCAGACTTCAGGCTGTAATTGCCTGCAAAGGATTTGCAACAAAGTATTAAAAAGTGAAAGTTAGATTTAGGATTGTTTAGTTTGTCCCATTACTTTTGGCCCCTAAAAAAGTTGGAGGCACATATAGAAACCATTGTAATTCTTACACCGTTCACCTGATTTGGATGTAATTACCCTCAAATTAAATCTGAAAGTCTGCAGTTAAAGCACATCTTATTTGTTTCATTTCAAAGCCATTGTCGTGGTGAATAGAGGCCAAAATATGAAAATTCTGTCATGTCCCAATATTTATGCACCTGACTGTATATCCCGCCCCTGGCCACAGGCATTCAGTTGTTCATTTGGTTCAGCAGGATTCAGACGCACCTTTATAACAGGGGGACTGCTCAGGCAGTCCCAAGCTTTAATTTGATGTTGTATTTTATTTCTATGTCATAGAGTTAGCAGTGGTAAGCGTAATAAATGCCTGCACTGCAACTCTGTCTACCTCTGCCAGGCCACTACACCAGTAACGTCTCTGGTTCTTTCGGCGGGCCACGGCAGAGCTTGATAGTAGTGACGCTGGGGCCCGGACTGCAACCGGATGCACGAAGATGACAGGTAAGGCGATTCCTTGCTTACGGGGAATCACATGTGGTAGACCTTGCTTCCGGCGCTGAAGATGCACCGAAAGCCGCTTCAGTGAGGGCCTGGGACCGTCCACTCCATCACTAAACCACCGGGGCCTTATCGTCTGATGCCTGGGGATCAGCAGCAGATGCTTCTGTTGCCATGAGGCCAGCGTACCTGGCTGGTTGACGCAGCTTAGGAGAGATAGGCTCTTCACCGGCAGTCCTCCCCCGACCCAGATGCAGATCCATCATAGGTTTTCCTGCATCTGGGTTGCTCCTCCTACCCTCCTCGTGCATATGAGACGCTCACAGCCCATTATCAGTGCTCTGCTGAAGCGGATTGGTCTCAGTAGGTTTTGGGTCAGTCTTCCTGTATACCTCCCCCCCTGGATCAGGTATATAGTGCTCTATATCCTACCAAGATTTGAGTAGTTGACTCAGGGTCCATTGCAACTAAGGGCCATATTTAATTAGGTGTGAAAAGCCGAGATCCGTGAAAAAGTATCGCCGATTGTGGCTTTTCGCCTGTCGGAAAAGTATTGCCGTTTTCAATTCCATCCGCTTTTCATGTACGCGAAAAGGCAATGTAATAGGCAAAAAAAATTTGCCTCTGAGTAGGTGGAGAGAAGAAGTGCAAAATTTTTGTTTGGGGGTGCAAATGTGGGGATAGCCCGCCAAAGAAACCTTAAAAAAACTTGCCCCCAAAAAGTAGTTTGAATTTGGGGGCAAAAAAGTGCAAAGTGGGGGGACAAGTTCACAAACTAGCGAAATAAGGTACTGGGGGTGCACTAAGGGTTCAAGTGTTTTGGGGAGTGCAGGTGCATTTTTGGGGGTGCAAATTCGCATTATTTAAAAGTTCACTTTGAAGACATTAAAACATGCTTGCACCCATTTTCAGGTACCCCAAATTTGACAGGAGTACTTATTTTCTCCCAAAAAACTGCTTAATGCTATTCTTCACCACTTGTGCAAAGACGCTAATTAAAAGAAAATTACACCCCTTAAGTACCCCAAACAGCTTTATTAGGGCTATTCAGGGGCATGTACATTGGTCCCCAATGTTAGTGCATCTTATAGGGGGTGTCAGGCTGATTTACCAAATTCCGACAGCACTTTTCGCCTGGTTTGCATTCGCCGGATTGCGTTTTCACGTGTAACGATACTGTCTTTGAACCTCTATATACCCCTGCCTATACCTTCTAATATCCTGAATATAAACCTCTAAGGATGACGCTAATTTGCGTACGCAGTCATACAGTAAATAAAGACTCCAGACCTAGAGCCTGTGGTTCCAAAGCACAAAGTATTATTCAAGTAAAAGTACAGCAGTTACACGCTATGATCCTCATATAATCTTAGCGCAAATAGATTATACAGACCCAAGTACAATTATACATACGCAGCGCTCTCTGGTCCAGATGTTAGACATCAGCAAGAAACCCCTCGTCAATCAGCATTCAGCATAAAGACCAGGAACACAGGGTAAGAGAACACATATTTATACCCCCCAGGAATAAACAACACAATAGAGAAGTTTGTTGCTAATACCATTGGTAATAAACGAGAGGGCATATGTTACAAGGAATTTAACAGGTTGGTTCAAATGGACACAGTCCAGCCTCTAACAACTGGAGGTCTCTGGTTTCCCGCCTCATGCAAATCCTAACAGTTGTTCATATAATGTACATTTTGTTGCTTGAAGTCTCTGCGGTCCATAAGTTGAGAATGTATGTTGCGATCTCTCCATCGATATTACCGGAATACTGTTGAGAGAGTACGCATCAGTACAATACCAAACATGGCTTACTTATCACGTATAAAACCTTAGTTACGAAATAATCTTTATTTCTTAGCAATTATAGTAAATGTGCATACTTGAATCTTATACCTTAAAGCTTATGGAACCTTGTATGTGAATATGTAATGTGTGAGTATGTGGGGTTTGATGTAAAGACGCTAGTTAACTTGGGGCAGATGCGTGTGCATGGAGCTAATATTCAGCGTTTTCATACAGGGTCTTATGCATTCGCTAATACGTGAATAGTTAACAGCGCAATTGTGCGTATTGTGTGTATGAGAAATGGTGTACTTAAATCTCACTTAAAGTCACAGTGATTACGCAATTATAGCATGAGCCTCTACAGGCACGTGAATTCATTAGAGCACAGAGATAACACTGATCTGAAGTCTTAGAGAATCTGTGTGGAGGGAGACCACCATAGACCGACATGGGGAGCACTTCTTCGCTCTCAGCTATCCCTAGAAGTGAACACCTAGCAGTGTGGAATGCTGAGCATTATAGTTCCATGACTTGCTCATGCCCCAGCAGCCCCCACCCTTTTCAGGCTCCAAAATACTGGTCTTTGTTCTCCCAGGGCCTGTGTAGATGCAAATTAGCACAGCTACAAGACCCAAACCTCAGATAACACTCTTGGCTTTGATGGTATTTTATTGTAGGAAGCCTGCTAATGTAAGGTGCTACAAATGACCCTCTTGCTGTATTCGAGCAGGGCCACCTGGAGTGAGAGCAGACGTTATGTCCATGAAGCTTGTCTTCACAGGCTAGTTGTCACGTGGCCATTTGCTCTGTTTAGCTAATGCAATCCAATTTTGACATACTGTACAGCCATTTCTGAAATATATCCTTTAGGGGAATTATAATAATATACACACTTTATCCAGAGCACCCACACTACGTACAATTACTAAGCGGACATTATCTTTTTATCAGTCTGCTCAGCATATAGTTTCAGACGCATCATCAGAGGAATCAGATGATGTGCTGGGTTCTTTTCCAGTCTCTCTCTCAGGAGAGGAGGACCATCCTTCTACAGTGGATGTCCCTTCTTTGGTGAGGGCGGTCAAATCAATCCTAAATATACAGGATGATGAGCCAGCTCCTAGACAGAAGGCTCCAGTGTTTAAACACCAGAAGGTGGTAAAAGCTGAATTTCCTATATCTGAGCTCACTGAACTTATGGAAGAGGCATGAAGTAACCCGGATAAACTATTCCATGTTACGAAAAGAATAGCATATTTGTATCCTTTCCCAGCTACTGAATGTATGAAGTGAGCATCCATAGTAGGACGGATTTCTCATGTGACACATTTAGTCAGGAATGCTACGTTGCCTATTCCATCAGCATCTTCTCTTAAAGATTCTACAGAAAAATTGAAACATGTCTTAAAGCAGTATTTTCTTTGTCTGGAGCTGTTACTCGACCAGCTATGGCTGGGGTTTGGGTATCCCAGACTGTTGAAGAATGGACAGGGGCATTGGAAGATACTCTACCAAATGCTACTAGAGAACAGCTGACATATATCTCCCACATACGAGAATCTCCTCCTATTTGGGAGAAGCTGCAATAGTTGCGGGGCTACTAGCTTCTAAAGCATCGGCAGCCTCGGTTGTAGCTCATACAGCCCTTTTGGTTAAGGTCCTGGAAAGCAGATACGGGGTCAAAGAAGGCTCTGGAATCCTTACCTTTTTATGGAAACATACTATTTGGAGCAAAATTAGATAAGATAGTGGCTACTGTAGCAGCTTCAAAATCTGCAGGTCTGCCATCAACCGCAACATTAAAGTCAAAGCAGTCTTCTTTTCGGTCCTTTCGATCTCAGGGACGAGCAAAAGAACAGTCTTCCTCCAGTCCGTCTGATTCATGCAGGACCATCAAGCAGCAAACTAAGAGGTCCTGGCCAGCCTGATGTCCAGCTTCTAAGCTGGACAAAAAACCCTTTACCTGATGGGACGGGCCTCCTCCTGGGGGATCCCAGGGTGGGAGGCCGACTTCTTCAATTTGCGGACTACTGGCAACAAACAGATGCCTGGGTCCGTGAAGTGGTCTCTCAGGGGTATGCTCTCACTTTCTGGAGGTATCCTCCCCAGAAGTTTTTTTGCACAACTCCCCCATCAGAGCCTATCAAGGCCCTGGCCCTACAGGAAGCCATTTACTCCCTGCTGCAGGCAGGGGTGATAATCTTGGTTCAACAAGGAAAGGGTTATTAGTCCAATCTATTTTTGGTTCAGAGACCAAATGGGTCTCATTCTAATTCTGAAAACCCTCAAGTTTATTTGTGTACCCAAGTTCCGTATGAAGACTCTTCTATCAATTATTTTGGCAATGGAACCTTCGGATTTTTATGGTTTCCCTGGACATTCAGGATGCATACCTGCATGTGCCTATTACACCATCCCACCAACAAATTCTACGGTTTGCTGTCCTGCAACAACATTACAAATTTCAGACACTGCCCGTCAGTCTATCAACGGCCCCTCCATTCTTCACCAAAATAATGGCAGTGATGACGGCCTACCACAGGCGTCAAGGAATCAGAATACTGCCATACCTGGACGACCTTCTTATTTTGGCACAATCTCCGGCTGTTCTACAACACCATCTCCAGCTGACCATTGCCTGCCTACAGAAGCACGGCTGGATAATCAATTGGAATAAATATTTTTTGTCTCCAATACAATGGGTGGTACATCTGGCGGCTCTTCTGGATTCTCAGGCACAAAGGGAGTTTCTGCCAGAGGACAAGATTGTGGCCCTATTATTGCTAGTTCGCACGGGTAAGGGTATCCACTCTATCAGCGATGCAGGTCTTGGGGTCAATGGTATCCACCTTCAATATGGTGGAATATGCTCAGTTCCACTCCAGACCTCTGTAGCAATTGATTATCTCCCATTGGAATGGACAGTATCATCTAATGCGGTCCCACAGTATCCTTATCACATGGTGGCTACAAAAGGATTATCTGGACAAAAGTTGCCCATTCTGGATTCCAAATTGGGTGCTCCTCACCACGGACGCCAGTCTTCGCAGATGGGTGGCGGTGAAAGTTCATCACACCTTTCAGGGAAGATGAACAAATCAGGAAAGTCATCTGGCCATAAACATTCTGGGGCTTCAAGCAGTATACAAACGCTTATCATGGCGCAGGACCTGCTCCAGATCCAGTCCGACAATGCGACCACAGTAACCTATCTCAATCATCAAGGAGGCACGCAAAGTCACTCAGCCATGAGGGAAGTGACAAATGTTCTGATCTGGGCAGAATGTCATCTTCCAGCTATCTTGGCAATATTTATCACAGGAGTCCTCAGCTGGGAAGTGGGCTTCCTAAGTCATCAGGACATACACACCGGAAAGTGGGCTCTCCACCCGGGGTTTTTTCAACTCCTGGTGAACAAATTGAGCCTACCATATGTAGACCTCATGACCTCACTTCACAATCACAAGGTCCCCAGGTACGGGTCCAGGACCAGAGACCCCTCAGCCGCATTCATGGGCGCACTGGCAGTGAGATGGGACTTCAAGCTGGCGTATCTCTTTCCTCCGATTTTCCTCCTCCCAAGGGTCCTTAGGAAAAAGTGGAACTGTGAGACTATTAGCTCCTGCTAGGCCCAGACGCCATTGGTTCACCGACATACAGAATTTATCCATAGACACTCTCTTCCTCTATGGCCAGATCTGTTAGCGCAGGGTCCCTGCTTGCATCCGGACTTACCCCGTCTGTCTTTGACTGTATGGCTCTTGAGTCTTCCATCTTAAGAGCCAAAGGTTTCTCTAGCTCTGTGATTCAAACTATGCTTAGGGCACAAAAACCTTCCTCTGCCCACATCTATTACAGAGTTTGGCATTCTTTTGGTAAATGGTGTTCCCACAGCCTAAGGTTTTTAGGGTTTCCCAGGTACTTGCTTTTCTCAAGGCTGGATTAGACCTCGTCTCCGCCTTGCCACCCTGAGAGTGCAGGTTTCTGCGTTGTCCGTATGGTTCCAGCAAAGGATTGCTTCTTTGCTGGATATTAGAACTTTTTTACAGGGTGTTCTCCAAGTTCAGCCACCCTTTGTCCCACCGGTGGCACCGTGGGATTTGTCCTTGGTTCTCAAGGAACTGCAAGTTCCCCTATTTGAGCCTCTGTACTCAGTAGATTTGAAATGGTTGACAGCGAAGACACTTTTCTACTTCAGGGTCCATAGGGGGTCCACAGGGTTGACCTTGGGGTATAGGTTGGGAACCAAATCCGGGCACCACGCAGTTAAAGCTTTTAGCTCCCAGGATGCACTTGGGTCCACTCTCTCTATAACCCCGCCCCCCCAGCCAGAGGCACCTCAGTTTAAGTTGGTGCCCGGCCGGAGTCGGGTCACCGTTAGTGCAGTGGGGAGCTGATTAGCAGCCCCTAAGCTTAACATTTATTTTAAAAAAGAGTTTTATTATTTTTTTACTACTCTTCAGAGCGGCAGCGTCAGACTGTCCAATGGACGTTTAAGCTGCCGCTCCTACACCCCGCCGGCGCTGCGACGCCAGTACAGATCTTTGGATCGCAGCGGGACCCCAGAGTCTGTACTAGCCGGACTCTGGAGGAATCCCTAGGCTGCTGCCGGATCGACGGGGACAGGTAAGTCGCGTGGTCACCGCTTGCGGTGATCCACGTGTGAATATGCAGCCTTATGCCTCCGGTCTCTGGGGACAGACCGGAGGCGCTAGCGGTGGTGGCGGGCTCCCCCTCCATGGAGGCATACCCCACGTGTCCACTAGCCCACCAGGGATTATAGCGGCAGCGGGAGCCGGCATCCCGGGGGGTTAATTGCTAGCCAGGGGAGGAAGCCTTCCCTGTCTAGCGGCTCCTCCCCTCAGCTCAGCGAGCCTTTCAACACGCAGTCTGGCGTCGCTGAGCTGCTTCCTCCGCGGGCCACGCTTCTCCTGAGGTCTCCAGCGGCCATTATCTCTCGGTGGTGCTGCAGAACTCTTAGGATGTCAGTGAGCCCAGTCCCCTGCGTACCTGGCCATTGTGGGTGAGTGTACACAGCGCTATAGCCTTCCCAGACACTGAATCTGGGCAGTTGAATGTAGCGACATTGTGCAGTATATTATATGTCATGCAAATGTATGTATATATGTTTTTCTGCATTGTATGTGACTTATGCTAGTGCTGACTGTCTGCTTTTCTCACCTGTCAGTGTATATCTATCCCTTTTCTTTATCTGCCCTAATACAAGTGTACCTAGGGTGGTTCTGAGACCTCACGTATATATACTTGTTAATATTTGTGAGGTTTGTCACATACTGTTGCGTGCTGCACGTTGCCATATTTTAGATGGAACTGTGTGTTGCATACGCTGATAATGGGTCCCTGCAGCTAATCTTAGCATCAGTCAGGACCGGTATGGCGCTGCTTAATATTTCCGTCAAGATAGTCAAATATATCTGACCAGGAGATTGCGCACGATACTGAACCCATTATTGCTATCCTGCAAGCCATGTGCTGCAGGTATTAGTGCGGAGGATTTGACTCAGAAAGGTTTTGTATGCGGCGCCATCTGGTGCCGGGCCCCTTGCATGACCCCTTTGGGCGGTTTATTTCTCAGGATCCTCTCCTTTGAGGATCGCCGGGCTGGCCCCATTGTCGTAACTCGCTTGTGGTTACTTCACCATACTGCCCTTTTCAACTCGGGGTATCTCGCAATTACTTGCACTTTACCCCTGTGTCACAGACTATCGCTCCCTGCCGGGGTTTTTCACAGTACATGAATTACCTCCGGTACCGCATCGGTCTGTAATTCCCCTTGCAGGATTACCACAACGGCCACCCTGGTGGATGTCGTTTTCTACGAAATACTAAATAACGTGATATACGCCCTGTGGTTACTTCCCAGTGGCTCTGCCGTGAACTGGAGGGTGTATTCGGCTCTTTCCCCCTCACATGGGGAGAGCCGATTTCAAGTATTATTATTCCTGCGTTGGGGCTGGTAGCCGGGTTCATTCTGGATATATAGAATGTCGATCCTGCACCTGTATCATACATTCCTCGTTTCTGCCCAGCGGGTGGATCTCCTGGCGGGAGTCTGGCTGTCGCCAGATATGAGGGGTCACAAAGGCCTCCTGTTTCCCATTCCCTGAGGGTCCTCACAAGTAATAGAAATCTCCTTCTGGGGTGGATTTGTATGTTAATGGTCAGGTTACAGGCATTAATATGCCTCCCATCCCGGCCTGGACGGATTTTACGGATCCGTAGGTGGTAACTTTACCTGAAATCAATGTACTCGTTTTCAGGGTCTGTTGCCCGTCCTACCTTGGCCATCGCATGGTTGGTTAATACTGTTGCATGCTGGGCTGATGCATTTGTAACGTTTTTCCCCTTCAACACATCTGAGATTCAAATGTCTTTTGCCGCTCACATAAAATATGCAATTGTCATATGTGGGATTACCTACATTGGATGCCGGTCTTCTAACTTTCAGGGTTTCGGCTGCGTCTGTATCCGCCGCAATACCCTATGGCTGCGTTATGGGAAAGCAGAGGTGCAGTCTCCTACCATGGGGAAGATCTTGTTTGGTCCGGCCTTGACAAGATTGTTGCATCATTGGCAGTATCACTAATGGAGAGATGCCGTCTTTAGCTACTCCCACTACATTCGGACTAACTCTGTTAAGTCTTTTTGTCCTCAGGGTCAGCCTAAAGGCCTGTTTTTTCCTAGGCTGTTGGCCTCCACGGGGGCCACCATATCTAGTACCGAGCTGTCCAGGACTTCTGGACGGCCCTGCTTCTAAGCCGGAGGATAAGCCTTCAGCCTGACGGGGCAGGTCTACATCTGGGGGATTCCAGAGTGAGATACTGATTCTCAACGGCCTCTCATGGCTCAGGCGGCCTCCTCACAGGCGTTGTTACACGGGCCCTTCTTCCGATCAGGGCCTTACAAACCCAGAAAGCTATACAGCCTTTGCGGTAAGCAGAGCTATTTCGGCCAGCCTCACTATCTCAGCGAGGGACTGGTTGTTCTTTTTTCTTTCTGGATCAGTGACTGACTGGTCCTTCATTTGCCTATACTCTGTCTCAAATCCCTGAATCACATTCCAAGGGTGCCTGGACTCAGGTGGAATCCTCCTTGCTCCATCATCTGACGTTTGGAGCCTGGGGACTTTATGGTATATCTGAGTATTTAGGATACGTACCTACGGGTACATACAGAGCCCTCTCATCAGCAGGGGTTCAGGTTTGCTGTGCCACAGCAAAACTTGCAAGTTTCAGGCTCTGCCTTTTGGGACTGTCCTTAACTCCACCGGGGTTTACCAGCTTTACGGATTTTCTGACGGTTCACCTGTTCAGTGTATCCGAATGCTCCTTTCTCTGGACGTCATCCTGCTTTTAGCAGGATCACCGAGGTCCTTTACCGCCGGGTCAGGATAACCGTGGCTTTTTTCTCGGCACAGATAATTAGTCACCGGAGAAAAGTCCTCCCTGCATCCCTCACAGAGTATTCTTCATCTGGGAGCACTGCTGGATTCTCAGGAATCTGGGAATTTTTCTGGCGTAAGACAAGCTGTCCGCTCTTCAACTTGGAGTGTGCGGATGTCTACGCGGTCGACATATGTCATTGCTCTTGGTGATGCGCGGTCTCCCAGAGTGTCTACCTTTTGGGAGGGGGGAATGTGATCAGTTCCATTCCAGGCCTTGCCATAATTGACTCTTCTCCAGATGGATCGAGTTTTTTCCATCGGATCGCTGTTCGGACGATGATGCTCTCTCCGGAGGCGAGTCGGTCTCTGTCCGGGTGGCTATGGCCATCTCGCCCAGGGTATTCTTTGCTGCAGACAGTGTCTGGTCCGCATTCATTTCGGGGTAGCTGGACGTCTGTCGCTTCCGCCCTGCCACTTGTTGGAACTTTCGGCTGTCTTGGGCCTTCACTCTGGCCTAACCCTTATGTCACGGTAAACCTGCATAGGTTCAGTCCAACAGTGTCACAACAGTGGCTTCCATCTAGGGAACACTGGTAGTTCGGTGGCAATGACAGGAATGTCATACATTCTCACATAGTCCAAGGGTCTTCTCCTGGCCAACTCTGCAGTGTTCATTCTGGGAGCTCTCCATTGGGAAGCGGGCTTCCTCAGCCGTCACGATGTGCATCCCGGGGACTAGTCTCTTCTCCAAGAGAGGTTTCAACTCCTGGTGAGCAGAGGGGACCTCCCTCAGGTGATTGGTCCTCATGGCCTTCTGACTCTATCACACACTACCGGTGTTACAGTCCAGCTCTAGGAGTACTGAAGCTACCTTCAGTGACTCTGTCAGTGAAGTGGTCCTTCCACTTTGTGTACCTGTATCCTCCGGTCTCCCTTCTTCCTCGAGGTCTTCGGAAGTTTAATTCGAGATGGAGGGGCTTTCCTTCTGGGGGCTCCAGTTCATCCCAGACGTCACTGTTACTAGGATGTTCGGAGTCTTCTCATCGATGCTCCGTTCCTACTGCTTCACTATCTGGACCTGTTGTCTCAGGGTCCTTGTTTTTCCCTGGACCTGGATCGTTTATCTATGACTGCGCCCCTGCTGTGGTCCTAGGGCTTCCCTGGCTCTGTCTTCATTGAGATGTTTAGAGCAGACAGGCCAGACTTTGCTGGGATCTGCCACAGACTGTGGCATACGTAATTCTTACGGTATTGTACCTGTCGTTATGATCCTCCGGTGTCCAGGATTTCCAGATATTCTGGCATTCCTGCCGGCTGGCTTGGGTTTCACCCTCGGCCTGGCCTTCCTGACAGTGCGGATCTCTACACTGTCGGTATGGTTAAGATATGGAATTGCTCCACCCTGGTATCCAGTTCATCCTTTGGTGTGTTTTCTGGCCTCTGCCTCCATTTGTCCTCCCTAGGGACTCCTTGGGAGTTAGTAGTGGTTCTTTGTTCCCTCCGGGGACAGTCGATGGAACCGCTGGTTGTGATAGCCATTACATGGTCTATTGCTTAGGCTCTCTCTTTCTCTCAGGGTGTTTATATTAACCAGGAGAGTGTCTGACTTGGGAGCGTTCTCATGTGGCTCCCTCTTCTGGAGGGCATCATGTCAGGGTGTGAGTTGCTCTCGCCCTGTGTTTCTTCTTAATGTGGTTTTTAGGTTCCATATTATTCTGGAACTTATGGTACAGCCATTCAGCCCCCAGTCCTCTCAGCTGGTGTGGCCTCATTGACTGTGGTCCGGCCTCTTTGGATTTATGTGATCCGTTCAAGCTCCTTACGGAAATTGGACTCCTTATTGGTGGTCTGAGATTTCTAGTTTTCACAGGAAAGGATGGCCGGCCTATAACTAAATGTTGGCTGGATGGCCTCGTATGTCTTCCTCAGGGGCTTACCCAGGGGTAGGCCTTTCTGTTGTTGATGCTTGTTTTTTTCTCGGGCCATGTAACCCTTGTGGGCGGCTCGCTGTGGCGCCTCGGCTGTTTTGCCTTACTAGGTGGCCACGTGGTCTTCTGTCCACACCTTTTTAAGGTTTTAGGCATTGGTTTCCTTTGCCTCTCAGGATGCTTCCTTTTTGGTGACGGATTCTCCTCTCAGCACAGGAGTGTCCCCACCCTTGGTTGAACTGCTTTGGGACATCCCCAAGGTCAACCCTGTGGACCCCCTATGGACCCTGAAGTAGAAAACAAGAGATATGGTAAGAACTTACCTTTGTTATCTCTGTTTCTACGAAGTCCATAGGGTCCACAGGGCGCCCGCCCTGACGCACCTGGCTTCATATGGGCTGTGTTACTGGTCACCGATTTCCCTCCTCCTTTTCTGTGAGTATGGTTCTAGAGTGTTCCAGTTTTCTCTCTCTTTTTCTCTTCTCCTCCGGCCTTTGGCTACTTACAAACTGAGGTGCCTCTGGCTGGGGGGTGGGGTTATAGGGAGAGTGGACCCAAGTGCATCCTGGGAGCTAAAAGCTTTAACTGCGTGGTGCCCGGATTTGGTTCCCAACCTATACCCCAAGGTCAACCCTGTGGACCCTATGGACTTCGTAGAAACAGAGATAACAAAGGTAAGTTCTTACCATATCTCTTGTTTTTCTCCTCGCTATCTCTTCTGCATGCAGAGTGTCTGATTTGGCAGTGCTCTCTTGTCACTCCCCCTTTTTTTTTCATTTTTCACCAGGATAGAGCTGTTCTCCGTACACGGCGGGTTACCTTCCTAAAGTAGTGTCACGTTTTCATGTGAATGAAGAGATTGTGGTTCCAGCTTTTCAGTCTTGAGACCTTTTCTGTAGGTGAAGCCTCCCTGGATGTGGTTCATGCTCTCCGTATCCATGTGGTTTGTACAGACTCTTTCAGATAATAAGACTCTCTTTTGTGTTATACGGTTTTCACAAATGAGGATGGCCAGCTAACAAACAAACTCTGGCTCGATGGTTACATATGACTATCACTCAGGCTTACACACAGGCTGATCTCCCTGTCCCAAATGTGGGCGTTCCATCGTGGTGCCTCTACTGATCAATTGTGCAAGGCAGCCACAAGCTCTTCTGTCCACACTTTTCTTAGGTTCTGCACCTTTGATACTTTTCCTCTCAGGATGCTTCCTTTGGGTTAGATGGCCCCTGGTATCAGAGACATTGCAGAGGCCAAATGCACCCTGGAAGGGCTGCCCACAAAGAAAAGGAAGATATCTGAGAGGTGAGTGCAGAGTGAGGTTTCCTGTTGCTGCGAGTGGCGCTGCTGCAGGATGCACGTTTCACCTCATGGGCTTGTTCACCTGTAATTTTCCATTTGCTGGTGGCTACATTTGAATGAAATACAGATGTATAGGTATATTTTTCGCCGGACATTGATTCATGCAATTTTGATTTGTACCATTTTTTGTTCTTGTGTGAAGGATGGACTCGCCAATATTAAGGGGTAAATTTACTAAAGGTCGATTTGCAGCACGATTTGAGGAGTGATTTAGCATTTCTCAAATCAACTCAAATCGCATGTAGTGAAAACCGTTTTTTCACTGCATTTACTATTAGTCGATTTGTTTTGCGATTTGCAAAACAAATTCGATTTGAGTCGTTTTTGAAGAGTGATTTGCTGATCAATTTGGAAAGTTCATGTCCAAATCGAACGGCAAACCACCCTTCAAATCACTCTTCATATCCCCACACAATGAACTGCTTCATGCTTTCACTTTCAGCATGAGCAGTTCATTGTCACACAGATACATGCAGACATCAGTGAGATGCCTGCATGTATCTGGCTGGAAAAAGTGTCTAAATAGTTAAATTTAAAATAAAAAAAAAGGTGAGGTCACCCACTAAATCAGAACCAGCCCCGGACTACTGAAACCCAGTTCTGGTTGACTAAGTACAGGTAAAAAATGATGTAGGGTCTCCCTGTACTTAGTACAACCAGCCCTGGATCCTTTCTAACGGGTGATTGATGCCACAGCCAGGGGAGCCCTATCACCGGGAGCCCCAGCTGCAGCATCAGCCCTGACCATTAGTAAGCCCAGGCCAGAGATCCCTGGGGAGTTGGAGACTCCTTCAAAAAAAGTGTGTATTACTTTGTAAGGTGTGTATGTGTTTCTAGGGACATTTCTTTACAGGTGAACTACAAGTCCCAGTGGGCCCCTAATGCCCCGCATGCTGGTACTTCAAGTACCAGCATGCAGGGGAGGCTTGCTGGGACTTGCAGTTCTACTGGAAAGACAATGTTTATTTATATCTTTTTACACCACACTGTCACAATCAACCCGCCACCCACCGCCCAGGGGTGGTGGGGATAGCCCTGGAGAGGGAGACCCCTTTTTTTGAAGGGGTCTCCAACTCCCCGGGATCCCTGGCCTGGGCTGACTAACGGTCAGGGCTGATGCTATGGCTGGGGGGCCCGGTGATAGGGCTCCCCTGGCTGTGGCATCAGTCCCCCATTAGAAAGGGTCCAGGGCTGGTTTTGGATATTACAGGGGAACCCTACGCAAATTTTTCCCTGTAAATCCAGAACCAGCTCTGCTTCCCATAGCCCTGTGCTGGTTGTACTAAGTACAGGGAGACCCTACGTAATTTTTTCCCTGTACTTAGTCAACCAGAACTGAGTTTGCAAAGTCCGGGGCTGATTGTGTTTTGGGGGGTGACCTCACATCAATTTTTTTCTTAATTTAACTCTTTAATTGCTTTTTACAGTGATACATGCAGGCATCTCTCTGATGTCTGCATGTATCTGTGTCAATCCGACCTGCTCATGCTCAAATCGAAAGCATGAAGCAGGTCTATTGTATTGGGGATTTGAAGAGTGATTTGAAGTCCGATTTTGAGGATGATTTCAAATCGAATGATAGTAAATAAGGGTTTTGTGTGTTGGGCTATGTAAAAATACCAATGTTTTTCCGATGGTCGATTTGAGGGCGATTTGAGTCCAAAGTCGATTTGAAGTCCGATTTTACCTGCGATTTGGCCTTTAGTAAATACTCGAAACCAAATCGAATGAATATCACACCTCAAATCACTCAAAATGCCAAATCGACCTTTAGTAAATTTATCCCTAAGAGCCTGAATGCCCTACTATTTTAGATAAATACAAAATAAGAGAGGTATATTTTAATATTTATCATATTTCAATAAAATTTTGTATAATTTTTTCAGGACAAAGTGCCCCCAAATTTTCTTCTTTCTTAGCCTTCTGCTAAAATATTTTTACTACTGTTTATCACATGCTTTATTCCACCGCCAACAACATTATTTAATTTTGACATAAGTCACCAATTGTTTGAATCTTACATTATGCTAATTCACTCACTTAACTTCTAACTAGAAATAACCACATGGACACCTATGTGGAATTAAAAGAGGACACAGCCGAAATTTATTGATCAGTTTGTGATTAGAAAGATGGTGGCAGTAAAAAAGCAGTGCTCCAAGGCCGGGCAAATATATTTGAATCCCCGCCCAGCGCAAACTGGCCTGAGGTAGAACCATTCTCACTTAATTGGCATAGCCTCAACCCCTCCTTAAGATGATGGCCCGGTCGCCCCTAAGGGGAATGACCAACTCGCCGCTATCAAAAGGCAAATGCTACCCAGGCATTTTACGCTATAATAGGCCACCTAGGAGCACTGCTTCCCGACAAAGCTCGGCTCAAAGACCCGAGCCAAGCCACCCATCAGGAAATAATTGCACACCAAGGAAGACTGCAATGTTTCGAATATAAAACTCTAGACCTGCGCCCGTGAGGTGTACCCCATCGGGCCTATAAAAACTCCTCTCCTTGTAAGGCAATCAACGGTGCCAAAATAACACATCCGTCCATTAGTGACCGGACTAGATATTACCACCAGCCCACCCTACTGCTGGCCTTCTCTAACAAACTATTTGCAGGTCCTTCCTAAGAGCAAGTATAAATTCAATACAATCGCAAGTACCCAGATCATTGCCCCCCAAATGTACCACCAATCGGGGTCGCAAATCTGGCTTCCGCTGTACATAAACATCTAATAAAGGCCACCCCAGGGCATGCCCCTAAAACCGAACCACTGATTCTTATTAGTACCTAATAAATGCGGGGCTTGAAAAATGCTAAAGGATGCTTATTAGCCCAATACATACATGAATGTCCCACGAACCACACCTGACAGCATTCCTATAAACCTGCAAAAAGGGGTTAATCACGCCCGGATAAGCTAATACAATTTATAGAAAAGCAGCCAAGCCAAGGGAAGGAAAACAATAGTTGGGTGACCGATCTGAAGGTGAAAAACAACAAACCTCTTTGAGGGCAATCTGGAAAGCCCTTCAAACTCCATAGCGGCAATAGGCATAAGGCCCCTGGGTTTCCCAACAAACTCGCAAGAAGTGCAGCTAACTATGCAACTTATCACCATGCAATTAATTCTCATAGGCTGATGACTACCATCGACCTAAATGCTTTAAGGTGTCAACAGAAGCACCTGCAGCTGCAAATGCCGATTGCCGCCCCAATCCTGAAAAATGTGCCACCCTGATCTAGCGGCAAATCTAAAGCAATAAAACAGTTGTGAAAGACCCTTGTAAAGTAAAACGTAGATAATGTTGTCTGAGTGGTGTGAAGGAGCCAGCGTGCGCTGCCTGGGGGCCGTAAATTATTAAACGTATGGCCAAGCCAACTGGGGTTGGTGAAAGGGTTTGCTTGAGCTGGGATAGAGGTCCATCGCCCTTTAGCAAGATGATCAGTTTATTAATCAATGAATACGACACAATTACAGGTTATACTGAAAACTTCATACTCAAACAACAACACGTTGATGTCTGACTCATCTTATTTGATAACCAAAATGCCAAATTAAAGAGTTGTGCCTCTTAATTAACTGATGCGATCCCCGACCTAGCCAAGTGTCTATATCTATCCCCAGATAGGACAAATGTGTAACAGAGACCTCAGTTAGAAACTGGTACGCCTAGAATCGATAAAAATGGCCTGTAAAGAAAAAGAAAACCTTGCAAGCTAAAACCACCAACTGACCCCACTACCAATAAAGCAACCAAAAAATGTGGGCCACCCCCCCTAACATGTACGTGCTTGCATGCACCATTGCAAAAGTGAGCTGCAAACAGTCGACAAAGGAAAAGTAAACAGAAAACCTGTTGAAAAGAGCTTATCTACAGAATAAGTTCCAGCGACACAAATTCCCGTACAAAGAACAGATACGGAGTGAAAGTGGCATTAAATGAAAATTTTTTCGATATCCACTTTAGCCAGGGGAGCTTGCTTGCCAAATCTTCGCACCCTCTCCTGCTCGAAGGATTGTTACAGCTTTCCGCAAACTGCTGAATCTAAACGCGTCGTTGACAAATCACCGTTCCGGGTAGGAAAGATGCTGGATAAATCTAAACTTGCCCGTCACCCTCTTTAGGTACAAACCCCAAAGGTGAGGTACAAAATCCCTTCCCAGGAAAAGACAAGAGAGCCACACCTGCACCCTAATCTAACCACCTTACCCATTTTACTCCTAAATACTTCCGGGTGATTGCGTATGAACTGAAGGCTCCGTTAGGAATATGACGTATATATTGTGCTTAAGAGCAAATGGAATCCCAAATTAAAAACCCTCTAACACCATGAAATACCCCCTCATTTCTCATTTTGATATCCCCTCGACCAGCTCCTGCGCCTCCAATGCAGCTATTACACGCCGATGGCCGTCACCACACAGCATGCAGAATTCAATGCACCTACGCCCGACTCCCTGTTGCACTGGGCATTATTGAATGCATAGCCCTCATCGCACCTGGCACTTGAGGTACTTGGACAGGCTGGACAGTGCTACCTCCAGGGTATCACGGAACCCATAGGTATGCAGGACTGCTGAGTAACCTTCAACCAAAAAACTCCACGTCCTTGAATCATGAACTGGAACACTGCCTAACCTTCCTGCTTCTTCCTGAAAAAACTGCATGAACTTCAACACATCCATGTATTCCCCGCCGGGTTTTCCAGTAAAACTCACTACGAAATGAAACATGCCAGTTAACCAAATCATGTATGAACGACGGTAACCGACCCCGAAATGCCAACAAGGCCTTCATCTGAAACAAACACAGAGAGAACATACAAACTCCACATAGATAGGACCTTGTGATTCAAACCCAAACCCTCAGTACTGTGAGGCAGGAATGGTAACCACTATGCCAATCATGCTGCCTGTTTATGCCTTTTAGCAACCGCACTACTGGCAAACATGCCCACCAACTTGCCTCACCTAATCCACTCCCTGAACCAGAGTACATGGGAGCGTAACAAACTCAACACAGTTGGGGCCAAGGACGGAAATTAACCCTCAAAGTCTGCCCTGAGAGGCAGTAACGTTAACCACTACACCCAGTGTGCTGCCTTAACTTTAACCTCAAATCACCTACGTAGAGCTGCATCTGCACAATGGACCCCATCCCCCGCTGTACCTGGACCCCAGCTGCTAATATAGTACTAGATCTCTTTGCACAAACAATTAAGGGTAAGCATAAAAGCCCAAACACCCCCTGAACCTACAGGGCCTACAGTGTATCCGGTAGAGTCGCTAAACACAGCAAAGAAAAGTAAAAACGCTGCACAAAATTAGAACAACATGCTCGCGTGATCCAGTGGATGAAGGCCCGGACCTGACTGACTGCCCGCTAACACTTGTCCCTCGCTGCGTGGTGCGCCCACCACAACTTGACTCGTCTTCTGATCAACTTGGACAGCCAAAGACACTTCTTGAGGAACCCTGGGATGGCAACCTGAGGACTTGAAATAATACCATGTGAGGTAGAAGCATGGGGTGTGACCTCCTTCAGCTGACCAGGATGGTAAAGCGGTGGTAGCGGGGCCAGGGGTGGGGGAAGGGGGCAGTAACAGCGCTGACAAGTACGGTAGTGGCGGTTGGAAATGCTCATAAAACCAGGGGCTCATTGTGAAGTGGAATAATGCAGGGGAAAACCAGAGGGTGTGACATTTTGCAGGAGGGGTGGTTGGTGAAAAAAAAAAGGGGGGGTGGCGAATGAAAGGGGGGTATGGCTGATGCTGAATGGCTGCTGGAGAATAAGGAGACCAACCAGTGTGGATGCAACCAGGTGGGGGCTGGGAAAGGCCTTAGTGCCTGTATTCAGAACCACCTAAACAACCTTTTCTGTGTGTGTGTGGGGGTGGTGGCTGGGGGAGACGACTGAAGGTGAGGGGAGGTTGGGTGTTGAGACCCTGGGGCTGAATGCCATGTGGAATTGAAGGCACTGGTGCTTAATGCGGTGGGACGGGTGGGTGGACAGCAGGGGCCATCATAGAGATATCCTGCTGCTGGCTGGGGGCAAAATGGCTGCTGGGGTGCTGTGGGCAGGGTCAGCCGGTGGTGTGGGGCACAGGGAGGCACCTCCGGCTTGCGGGGCCCCCTTGAGCCAGGCTGGGTGAGGAGGGCGAGGGAGCGCAGCGCTGGAGCACCCAGTGCACGTGCCAGGAGGGAAGGAAGGCGAGCATTCCGGGAAAGAAGGAACGGACTCGCGGGCTGCCAGATTCGCATGTCTCATCTGGGGAAGCCGCAACTGCTGAGGTAAGGGGTAATGAGCAGTGTGGTAGGAGGGGGGGGGGGAGTGGTGATGGGGCATGGTGGAGGAGTGGATGCCAGGGTTGGACGCAGCGTGGTAGGGTGGGGGGAAGGGGGAACAGCGGTGATGGGGCATGGTGGATGAGAGGATGCCGGGGTTGGAAGCAGGGGGGTGAGCAGAAAGGTACTGCTACACTGGGGTAAGGCTGGATGTGGAAGTGGGTCAGTAAAGTTACAGCTAGCAAAAATACAGTGGAGCAGATGACTGCAAAATCAATTAGAAACAGTGATACTCAGCCCAGTATGTTTCCAAAACTGTTAAAGAGGAAGATTACTCCTCTTCCAGACTATTTATAATGAATAGCAGGGGCCTTGTCCTTTATTACTGCCATAGGCTACTATTTTGATGGATACAATCCTGGCTACGCCCCCCTTCCCATACTTGCCTACCCTCCTGATTCGGCCGGGAGCCACCCGAAAATCGGGTGCCGCTCCCGACCCCTTGGAAAGGCAGGCAAGCCTCCCGGCCCCCGGTGACCCATCCGGCCCCACCCGTGCTTGTAGGGTAAATCCCCGGCAGCAGGGGGCCGGTGACGCGATTCGCGCTGAATTGCGTCATCATGGCCCCGCGCCCTGCTTCATAGTACCATTAATAACGGCATTGTAAAGAGGGGGCGGGGCCATGATGACGGGATTGCGCTGTCATGCCCCAAGTTCCGCCCCCAAATTCACGTCATTTGCTGGTCACGCCCCCTTTTTGCCGCGACCCACCCCCCACCGAGAATGGCCGACAGCTCCCTCCCGGAAAGAGGGAGCGAGATGTAGTCAAAGCATGCCCCTTCCTCTCCTTTAACCCCTGGTAAACTAGCAATATTCCATCACTAAACAGGGTGCTTATCTTTCCTCAAACTTATTCAAATATTCGGATCTATTTATGTCCAGTCATCATATGAACTAGTTGGTACATTATACTATAAAATAGTGTTTGATGTGTTGAATCTTGTGCGGGATCACCCCCTACTTTTTCATTATAAATGGGAGGGGCAGACAGACAGGGGTAACACAGATGGGGTAGACAGTGAGAAAGGAGAAATTGGTTTTTAAATAGACACTCTGATCTGTAAGTAAAACCACCTTTCCTGTGGTCTAGTTTTACCTTGCACAGTCCACTGGCCAATGTCTTTTACAATTTGGGTCTTTCTGCCCAGGCACAAGCTGAAAAGGCCATGCATGTGCAGTAACAGCAGCAAAGTCTCAGGGAGGAATCCTCCAAGAACTTCCGTATTGCAGAAAAGTCACTGGAGTCTTGATTTGTGTCTAATTGTTTAGACTTGTACCATTTTTTATTATTGGTGGACTTACCAATACTAAGATGGGAGTTATATTTAAGAAGTGATATTGCCCATAGCAACCAATCATATTCTACTTCTCATTTATCTAGCACCTTCTAGAAGATAATACCTGGAATCTGGTTGGTTGCTATGGGAAACATCACTTCTTAATAGAACTCTCATCTTAGTAAATTTACCCCAATGAGTCTGAATGTCCTATTATTTTAGATAAATACAAACAAAAGGTATATTTTAATATTTATCATATTCCAATTATTCAATTTTGTACAAGGATTTTTCTTCTTTTTTATCCTCCTCCCCTGTATAATGTAAGCTCTCATGAGCAGGGCCATCTTCCCTCATGTGCTTCTCCTTCCCTTACTTATACTATAATTTACTCCTAACGCCCCACAACGGCACACAACACTTAGTTGCTGACACCTTGCTGCTTATTTCAATGTTATAATCGCTGATGCAGCTATGTTTAGAAACCATGTCCTTGTCCTGTATTGTTTTCTACTGTTAATAACTGTTTTCTTGTGTGCTTATTTGTTTACATACTTTGTATAGTTCTGCAGAACCCTTGTGGCACCATATAAATAAAGGATGATAATAATAATATTAAATATGTATGTTTAGATACTGATGTCAAATGATGTTAGATCTTACTCTAATCAGTGGATTAGGCATTATAAACATTGCAAGAATTAAGACTTTTGCCAATGACACGGATAGTGTTCTGTCAGTACTCAAAACTGGATTCTTTTGAGTTACCTAATGCCCCATCTGTGACAAATCACAATGCAGCACAATTTAAAGTCACAGAATATGCCTTTAATGCCACCCGATAATATGGTAACTGACTCACCGCGAATCATGGCGTAGGATACCATATTGCCGGAGCAATTCAATATTGCTCAAGCATGTGATCCGTGGAGAGGGTGCAGGACAGAGATCAAAAAGTTTAAAAGTTAATCAAATGTAAAAAATTTATTGTTCAAAGGAAATAAACCATTTTTTTTAAAGATGTTGCTCTATTATTGCATTATATGTTGTCCATTATAGGTTTCCACATGAAAAGGCATTACCACCATCGCTGATGATAATAAAGTTATAGTTATAATACCTTTTTAATGTATTGGGTGAATCAAAAAATAGTCCTTAATGCCACAATGGTGCTATTTGCCCTTTCATGAATATATGTCCATTTATTATTAAATCGTGACAAAAAATATGGCGCTGGGAAAACAAAGGCTGACAAATGGGGCAGAGAAGACATGTAGGAGCTGATGAGGCTGGTATACTATAAAGTTTAAACATGATCGCCTCCAAGATTTCATCCACAGTGCCGTCCTCCTCTGGAACTCACTCTCTCGCCCAGTCAGACTCTCTACCAGTCTTCCCAGTTTTAAACTAAATTGAACTGTATATATTTGGACCTTAGGACCTTGTGTGGATGATATGCATTTAGAATTGGAGATATGAATTTCAAATTAATGTATCAGTGAGGAAAGAATGAATATGCTGAAGTTGAGCATACAGTAAGTGAGTTACGGATAATTTAGTGGGGTGGAACATGAGTGGGAAAGTGTTAGTTTGAAAGTGAATTATGCAATAAGGCTGGGTTTTAGAGTTTTAAAATAACTTTAACTGAAAACTCTTTGGTGAAGTAGAAGTAAATGTAAACTTATTTATATCCATGTTTCTAAGGATCTGACCTTAACGATGCTCATATTTCCTAAACTGTTTTACATGTACACTATACCTCATCTTTTTCAGTTTGCAGATTGTGATTTTCATTATTTATTTAGTCTACTGCGCAATTACCACTTCTACTGCTACTGTCTAATTCTCAAGAAATCCATAAGTATGAACACGTATACAATATACTTGTTGGTCTCTGTAATTTTCACTGGCTGTTCCTACTCTATATTTATAGGTAACAATATGTCATTGGGGTAGATGTATTATCTTTACCGAGGCGAAACAGGAAGCACTACCAATGAGATGTATAAACATCCCCCTCCGGCGCTACCCGCTAGAGACCGCAGCGCACCAGCCTAGTGCTGATGCACTGTGTCTCAGTCTCGGCCAGCTCCACTGAGCATACACGGGATCTCACAAGTATCTCAAGATCCCAGCGTGCAGCTTGGAGCCGGTAGCGGGGACAAAGGGGTAAATTTACTAAGAATCGGGATTGACCTGATTTACAAAGTGATTCATCTCAGTATAAATCGCCGGAATTCGGGTGATTTTTTTCCCCCTTTTTTTTTTTCAAATTTACCAACAGGCGATTTGAGGCACTGAAACGTGTTTGTAAAGAACAGTGGGTCTGATTCAGACCCGGTCGCAATTGCTGAACGCTCGCAACCGGGTCGATGGTGGCCCAGTGTGCATGCGCACGA
The DNA here is from genome assembly GCA_031769625.1 of Taudactylus pleione. Lineage (NCBI taxonomy): Eukaryota > Metazoa > Chordata > Amphibia > Anura > Myobatrachidae > Taudactylus > Taudactylus pleione. Next base: position 1,781,751 of record JAUIMM010000559.1, on the reverse strand, counting down.
CGGAGCCGGCTCCGTCGTGCGCATGCGCGAGACCCGGATAGCGACGGGCATTCCGTCGCTCCGGGTCTCGTACCAAAGGAGGCGTGCTGTCGCTGTTGAGTGACAGCACGCCCCCTTTGGTGGGCGGGCCGGGGGAGTGGCTACCCAAATGGAGGCGTTCCCATGTGAACGCCTCAGTCTGGGGCCGGCCCCACTGACATCACGAGTGGGAGTGGGAGAGATTTCGGCTCTGTTTGAGCCGAAATCTCTCTGGGGCTTGCAGCAACGAGACCCTACCACAAGGGTCTCGTCGCAAGCCCGATGGTCGCGATAGTCTTGACCATCGCGACCATCTTCCTGGCCGCTCGCTATAGCTGTGGGTGTTCACCCACAGCTATACTAGCGGCCAGGAGGCCGTTCTAAAAAACAAATAGCCCGGCCCTGATTCAGAGCGAGCGCTCTGTCAGAGCGTCCGGCTCTGATTCAGGACCAGAGTTTACAATTCTGAATTAATAATTATTCTATGTATAGTCCTGTGTAATATGATGTTAATCTGATTTACTATGTAAATTACTGGTAATAAATAAAATTGTATTCCAAGGGTTGTAATCAACAATGGTGAAGGTAACATCAGAGTAATAATATTCACCAGCGGATCCCTCAAACTCACAGAACCGCCCAGTACTTACCCAGTGGGGTGGTTTATTAACCAGCAATGTGATTGTACAGCTGTACTCACAGTTATGCACATATAGACTCTTGCATGGATTGGTGTTTGTGAAGAGCATACAGGTCACCAGCTGGTGACTGTATGTGGGTAGCGGTGCTAGCAGGCATATAATACAGAATATTTCAGGGTCTCTCAGAGCTATGTGGGACGTGTCTGGGTCCCACTGTGGCGTTCATTCACAGTGACATATGACAAGATGGCGCGATGCATGAGCAGAAGACCTAACAGTGGCTATCTTGGTTAGGGATTGGTTTCTCCTTAAAAGGAGCATCATGGAGACTGTACAGTAGCGCACTCCACATCTCAGATTGCATGTAGGAAAAAACAGTTTGTATCACTGCCTGAGATATGCTCCGTGTGATTTCCCACTCATTTATAGTATGATGTGAAATAAAGATTCATTTTACAAAAAGATCAAAAGTGTCAACCTGGAAATAATGGTGCTCCAAGAATAGAAGCTTGGCATCCGAGGTGTAACTTGATTTATTTATTTATTTGTTTCTTATTATAGAGACTGGCAGAAAGAATTTCAGCAGAGATATGATCCCAACATAACAAATTAATTACAGTACATAAAAAAGGATAGGATCTTTAATGCTATAAAAAACAGCCATGTATAATCAACTGAAAAATGTAGCACATATAGGTTATATTTTACTGATCAGCCCAGTTCTTTTATATTATTAGTAACTAGGGCATCTTTGTTACTGCTTTAAAAACCACTTTGGTTAAATTAGGTCCTACAAATGTTACAAAAATAACTAGGGCAATACATGTTCTGAGAAATACCAGAAACCCTTGAGGAAGGTTCATGTCGGAACTGAAACAGCCGATCAGGCCAGACCTCTGTTTGCTGACTTACTTCTCCATGACAAATCGATAAGCACTCTTTTTTTTTACCCATGTGGCAATGTTGCTTGCATTAAATACATTGCTATAAAGCTTTGAAAATGAAAAGTTGAGCTGGTCTTTTCTATCTCCTGGTCAGGCAATGGTATACATCATGGACTACACTGAAGTGCCAAAAGTCATAGGATAGCAGTATGTAAAGGTAATGATGGTAGGTGGCGTCACTGTGCAATGACGTCTTGGTAATATCCATACCTGCATCAGTTGTAATCTGACTGCTCATGAGTCAGTTTGAACACCGACTAGGCTGCTCATTCAAGGCGACGTTCATTTTAGGAGTTTGAATGGGACATGATAGTGGGTTCCTGACGATGGGATATTCCATTTCCGAAGTTGTGTGGATATTCCACATTTCTTGATCTATGGTGTCGTGTGTACTGGGAATACCTCATGGAAGGCATCACCACCAACCGTGGATAGCGCAGTGGCCAACCAGGGGTGCTTAATAATCATGACTAGCGGCATCTGACTAGAATTGTCTGTAGCAACACTTGCTCAAATCACATCCACATTCAATGCAGGAAGTACCAGATGCATATCCAGCAGTCAGTGCAGCATTCTTTAGCTTACAGGTGGAAGCAGAAAATCCTCCAGCGTGCCCCTGTTAACATGACGACATTGGACAAACCGCCTCACATGATCTCGTAATCTTGCTAATTGGACCCTAGAGGACTAGCCACATGTGGCGCAGTCCGATGACTCACAGGTCCAGTTGTTTCAGGCTGATGGTAGGGTTCGGGTGTGGCGCAGACACCATGAGGCCATGTTCACAGTTGTCATCAAGGCACCATGTAGGCTGGTGGTGGATTAATAATGTAGTGGGGTGTGTTTAGATTGCATGGGTTGGTCCGCCTGTCCACTAACTGCTACGTTGCATTGCTTCATGACCATTTGCAGAGGGGGTCCAAGGTGCTGGTTTTGGTGGTGGGCCCATCTCCCCACCATAAAATATTGCAATTTGTAATGTCAGGCAGTGGGAACAGGATTTAATGATGCGATTTAGAGAGTCCATGATACTCTGGTAGACTAGGAAATTCACTCTAGTGCCTGTGCACTAGGGACTATAGATTGTTAGATAAACTGGGGCCAGCACTCATGTGAATGGTTCAATATTCCTGGTAAATCACTGCATAACATGTAGGCACTATACAGAACAGTTAATAGGCAAATGTAATTTAAGGGAAGTCCAATCTTTGATGTTGGGGCTAATTCCGAGTTGGACGCAACGGGGAGAATTAAATTCAGCAAGAATGTACCACTGGGCATTGCAGTGATGTCCGGCTGAGCCAGGGGCGTTTCTACAGAGGACTGCACATGGGCTCCCTCCTCTCTGTCTGGCGGCCGGCAGCGCACTGAGCTTTGCACGGCCAGCGCCAGAGTTATAGACTCTGGGCACTAGAGTGCCCCCAGAGTCTATAGAGTATGTGCAGGTCACCGGGAAAATGGCCACGGTGGCCATTTTCCCTGTACTGCGCATGCGCAAACGACGAAAAAATTGCAGCGGCTGCCATTTTCCAGTCATTTTTACAGCGCCGAAGCCCCACTCTGACGTGGGACTCTGGAGAGGTAAGTAATACTATGGGTGCAGGGTGTGTGGTGCGGGGCCCCCCTGGACCCAGAGGCCCGTGTGCCCCGCACACCCTGCACCCATTAGAGATACACCCCTGGGCTGAGCACATATAGGCCAATTACCATAGTACCAACTTTGCAAGTTTTTCCTCAAGTGGGGTGCGATGCCGTCAGGACTCGATTTGCCCCTACGGAGCAGCACATTGTGTGTATGTCCAGGATTGAATTCTGCCCCAAGTGGCTGTGTTTGTGTGTTGCCACAGAAGTCAGATCTACTACCTTATGCTAATTCAATTTTCCATAGGGATAATGCGAGGATCTGTGCGTCTGCTAGTGGAAAGTTGATCCGCCCACTATTTTTCCATCCCCAACTGCAAATAAATGTCATGAGTAGTGGCGGTTCTAGGGGCGGGCTAACAGGGCCGTCGCCTGGAGCGCCAGCCCCTAGAGGGTGCCACTGAGTCACCAGGAGAGAGGCAAAAAAAAAATCTCTGAAAAAAAAAACCCAGCGCCGATTTCCCCGCCATCTAGCCGCCACCGCAGGGAGGCTGCATTTGCCGGGTGCCCACTGCTATTTGTTATCAGCAGGCATCCGGCTCCCTCCCTGCAGTGGCAGCCAAAAGCCAGAGCTCACTCCTGAGCTCCGGCTCCCGCAGAGAGCACTATGGGAGGGACGTCATGGCATAATGACGTCTCTCCCATACATACGTGTTGGAGCCGTGGACCGGACAGCAGCGGACACAGGAGCGGGGCTTATGGTAAGTATTGTGTTTGTATTTTAATTGTTTTTTTTTTTTTTTTTTCAGAAGCACCAGCACTACAGAGGGCATGGCTATAGGGGGGCATTACTACTGGGGGCATGGCTGTAGGGGGGCATTACTACTACGGGCATTACTACTAGGGGCATGGCTATAGGGGGGCATTACTACTGGGGGCATGGCTATAAGGTGCATGGCTACAGGAGGCATGGCATTAGGGGGGCATTACTACGGAGGGCATGGCTATAAGCGGCATTACTACTGGGGGCATGGCTATAGGGGGGCATGGCTATAAGGGGCATTACTACTGGGGGCATTACTACTGGGAGCATGGCTATAGGGGGTATTACTACTAAGGGAAATGGCTATAGGGGGCATTACTACTGGGGGCATGGCTATAGGGGGACATTACTACTGGGGGCGTTACAACAGGGGGCATTACTACTGGAGGCACATCTATAGGGGGGCACTACTATAGGGTACATTACCAATGGGGGCATTACCACTGTGGGCACTACTAATGAGGGCACTGCATGGGGGGCACCACTACTGGGGTAATTGTGTAAGGGGCACTACTACTGTGGGCATTGTATTAGGGGCACTACTACTGTGGGGCTTGTGTATAAGGGGCACTAATTTGGGCATTGTGTAAAAGGGGCACCACTGTGTGTCATAACATGAATAAGGGACTTCTGTGTGGCGTAATTCGAACTGGGGATAATGTATTATAAAGGGAATTACTGTGTGTAGCACAATATATTATACAGGACATTACTGCGTGTGGCATAATGTATTATAAAGGGCATTACTGCGTGTGGCATAATGTGTTATACTGGGTATTACTGCGTGTGGCATAATGTGTTATACAGGACATTACTGCGTGTGGCATAATGTATTATAAAGGGCATTACTGCGTGTGGCATAATGTGTTATACTGGGTATTACTGCGTGTGGCATAATGTGTTATACAGGGCATTACTGCGTGTGGCATAATGTATTATACAGGGCATTACTGCATGTGGCATAATGTGTTATACTGGTTATTACTGCATGTGGCATAATGTGTTATACTGGCTATTACTGCGTGTGGCATAATGTGTTATACAGGGCATTACTGCGTGTGGCATAATGTGTTATAAAGGCAGTAGCAGCTCCAGGCACGGGCAATCCGGTCCGTCGCCCGGAGCGCTACTGTTTCCGGAGGGTGCAGGAAACGCCCACCTCCCACCCAGCGCTATGGGATATATTTAAGCTGAGGGGGAAGGGAGCGGAGGAGGGAAGGGGCGGCAACACAGGACGGCGCTGGGCGCAGCACAACCTAGCGCCGGCCCTGTATAAAGGCCATTACTGCGTGTGGCATAATGTGTTATACAGGGCATTTACTGCATGTGGCATAATGTGTTATAAAGGCCATTACTGTGTGTGGCATAATGTGTTATAAAGGCCATTACTGTGTGTGGAATAATGTGTTATAAAGGGCATTACTGCGTGTGGCATAATGTGTTATAAAGGGCATTACTGCGTGTGGCATAATGTGTTATACAGGGCATTACTACATGTGGCATAATGTGTTAAAAAAGGGCATTACTGTGTGTGGCATAATGTGTTATAAAGGGCATTACTGTGTGTGGCATAATGTGTTATACAGGGCTTTACTACATGTGGCATAATGTGTTAAAAAGGGCATTACTGTGTGTGGCATAATGTGTTATAAAGGGCATTACTGCATGTGGCATAATGTGTTATACAGGACATTACTGCGTGTGGCATAATGTGTTATACAGGGCATTACTGCATGTGGCATAATGTGTTATACAGGACATTACTGCGTGTGGCATAATGTGTTATACAGGGCATTACTGCATGTGGCATAATGTGTTATAAAGGCCATTACTGTGTGTGGCATAATGTGTTATAAAGGCCATTACTGCGTGTGGCATAATGTGTTATAAAGGGCATTACTGCGTGTGGCATAATGTGTTATAAAGGGCATTACTGCGTGTGGCATAATGTGTTAAAAAGGGCATTACTGCGTGTGGCATAATGTCTTATAAAGGGCATTACTGCGTGTGGCATAATGTGTTATACAGGGCATTACTTCATGTGGCATAATGTGTTAAAAAGGGCATTACTGCGTGTGGCATAATGTGTTATACAGGGCATTACTACATGTGGCATAATGTGTTAAAAAGGGCATTACTGTGTGTGGCATAATGTGTTATAAAGGGCATTACTGCGTGTGGCATAATGTGTTATACAGGGCATTACTACATGTGGCATATTGTGTTATAAAGGGCATTACTGTGTAAAACATACAATTATTCGCCACGAGGGGAGAGTAAGTGTTGGGCACGCCCCACAGTGTGATGAATTGGGGGTGTTCCGCAAGGACACGCCCCCTTTCTGGAAGCGCTCCCGCTTTCAGCACGTGCAGAGGAATGCCATCTAAAAAAAGGTTTTTTTTGTTTGGTTTTTTTTTTTGGGGGGGGGGGGCGCAACTGGGAACTTTCGCCCTGAGCTCCACAATGTCTAGAACCGGCCCTGGTAGTATTGGCACTTGCACCAGTCCTATGCTGGGTGTAAAACATCTATCTGAAAGGTGTTTCTTTTTCATAAGCATGACTGAGAATAGCACGGGACTCTAGCTACAGTGCTACACGTCCATGATACTCCCCAACATTTCTGTGCAATGATGTTGTTGCCGTCCAGTTCCCATCCTGAAATGCCCATTTCCAGACAAAATCTATCCCACATAGAGGGGTATTCAATATGAGACGTTAACTTCACTGCCGAAGTTAACGTTTCATATCGGAGTTTTTACCTGCGTTAAAGTATCGGGCGCGCTCCCGCTTATCCCCGTATTCAATATAAAATTAACGAAAACGGGATCCTCCGAAGTTGGATTTGCGTAAAGTTACGAATTTTTCCTTAAAAAAATTGTAAGACCCCCCTAAAGTTGTAAAAACATGAGGGATCACTATGGGTACCCCCGTTTTAGCCTTTAAATGAAAGTCGGGGATTTAAATAGCCGCAGCAGGTGTTTTTTTCCTGACATTGAAGAAGTGTTGCAGAAGAGCACTTAGGTTATTTTTTTAGTTTTTTTAAGTGGTCCCATCAAATTTGGGGTACGTGAAAATGGGTACTAGCATATTTTTAAGTCCCTAAAGTAAGTTTTTAAAAATTCTGCAACTATGCACCTGCCGCTAATAGCCTATTCTAGAAAACACCTGCCGCATACTTGCAGAATAGCCCTGAACCTATTTCCCTATTGTTAATAATTTTTTTCCCATTTTTTTTTTTTTACACCCCAATTTTTAAATTATTTTTTTGGGGTGTCCCTATATTTTTTTTGACTTTTTTTGACACAGTTCTTTTTTAAATGTCATTCCCAGGGGTGCAGGCTATTTTTTTTAAGCCTGCACCCCTAAACCCCAATTCTGCACTTTTTTTCGACACCTATTCAATGGCAAAAAGTTATCCCCGTTTTTTATCACAGACTTTTCAAAACTGCGATAAGTCTCTGAAATTGAATACGGTGTAAAAGTAAAACCTGCGATAATTATGTCATAGCTCCGATATTAACTCAAAAACGGACTTATCGCTCCCATATTGAATACCCCTGTTAGAATCATAGTTATCAGTAACTCTAAATAAACTGCATCAATCATGTGGAATGCTGTCTATTTTGAATCTTGGCATGCGTAAACAACCAGTATATATTAAATAAAAAATAATATACATATATAAATATTATTTCAACAGGCATTTTATTATTTTCAGTGAAGATTGAAAGTTGAAGTATCTGTGTACAAGTATAGCATTTAGATCTGACCTAGTTCTCTTTTTGTGACTAATATTTGTTTCTTTTGTGTGTTGCACAACCAGTTTGCTGGCTTTCCACCCAAACAAAGACACCTCCCCTTACTGTTCTGTTTCCTTGTCTGTTACCCATTCAGTTGTACTTGTCTAGTTAATAGGTACCAGATTTTCAACCTCAGCTTATCTTTTCAGCATTATCCAGTATGAAAACAGCTAATAAACAACCAACTCAGATTACAATAAATTACAAGCAACAATGCACTTAAAGCATACTGACCCAAACCAGGGCATCCTGCTCTCTCCAGGTGTTGTGAAACTACAAACCACAGGATGCTCTGCCAGATAGAAGAGATGCAGCGCTGGATGAATATAATGGATGCACCGAAACAATGAGGCAGAAACCAGTTCAAAAATGACATGTAAAAATGTATTATAAAGTATTTGTATCAATGTACATAAACCAACATCAACACAGTAACACAAAATAGCACACATATGATATTATATATAATCCTAGGAACCTAGCTGGCAGATCAGTGATTTGGGTGAATACTCTCCCCCTATCCCTAATCCTTACCCCTATCCCTAATCCTTACCCCTTTCCCCTAAACCTCCCCCTAGTGCCTAACCCTAACCCCCTCCCTCTGAAGTCTAATCCTAACCTCCCCTCTGCATTTTTAATTTAAGAGTGTCCCCATTTTTAGGAATTGTGTGACAGTGTGTGGCCCTGAAGAAGTTCAAACCTAGGCAAAAACCTAATCCATGTGAAACTGCCAAATTTGGTGGAGCTACGTCCAAAACTCTGGTTCGTGCACTAAATGACAAACAGACAGACACGCTTTCTCACTTGTTATATAGCTATGCACACTAGTCAACAGAAAAGGGTCTATAAAACATTGGGTTTAATGTGCCACTATGTAAGACGAAGTTTTCAATCCAACTTGATATTTAAATTTTGATTTTAACTTTTGGAGAGAAAGTAATTATATTGTAATGGAATAACTTCCAGAATCTTTATTAGCTCTTTCTGTTTGAAGCCAGTATATTTACCTCAGGAATTGCACTCTAATATCCATTAAACACTTGGGACTTATACTGAGTTTACCATACACATTTATTTAGTGTAAAATATGCAAATTTCTAAAGCATATGCTAAAAAGAAAAAACATATGCCTACATTCATGTGTAGATCTGACACTTGCTCATCCTTACGTTGGTAGAGAATGAACCGTGGAGGGTAGGAGTGGACTAACACAGTTCAAACACAGTAACGATTAGAGATGAGCATTTTGGTTCTACTCCGTTATTTTCAACAAATTAGCGCAAGTTCGGGTTTATCTTATTGTCTATCCAAAACATGTGAGAGCCGGATAGGCAATAAGATGCCATTTTTCAGATCCAAACATAACCATGTAGAACCAAACCACTCAACTCTAGTAACGATGTGCTTGTGTAATTGTGCGGCAAATGCACATAGAGATGTGTATACACCTGTCGGCAGCCATAACACTTTTGGGTCCTGAGAGCTGTTGCAAATACACAATGATGATGACGGAAGGAGCCAGCACTGTCTACCGGCATCTGCGTAGCTGATTGTTAATTCATCTCTCTAGCTGATAGTGTTTGCTTTACTGGTCATGCCAATGGTACAGTGGCCGGGAGCGAATTCAACTGATCTGGACGACCAGCCCAGAGGCTGCACTTATTGTGGATTTCTGCTCACACCCTCCTGAGGTGTCAGCAGAAATCTGTATAAAGAAGGGGTTTGGGGCTGGTCATGAGTGCCGGAGGCGCCTTAACTGCAGAATCTGCACTTAGCATGGGAGAAGCCACTTAACATGGCTAATCCTGTGCTGTAGGGTGGGAGAATGCGGCCATCGTGACCAGCCCTGAGATAACAAACAATTTAATTAGCTCCCACCAACTTTAGATGGGAGTTGATTCTCTCAAATAATTGAATTGTCCCCTTAGTATCTAATATATAATGGAGTATATACTACCAGTGGCGTAAGTTAATTCGAGACGCCCGGAGGCAGGTTATAATTTGGTGCCCCCTCCGTCACAGCCGCTGACACTGTATTCTAGTAATTCCCATGCAGACAGGCTATAGATAGATTAAGGCAGAAGCTGATGGTCTGACATGGCGCAGTGTATGGTGGTTTCTCAGGTGTCGGGAAAGGGTGCCATGTATTGGGCGGCCATGACAGTACACTCCGGGTACATAGTTACAGCCCTAGGTGTGGACAATGGAGGAGGTGCCCCCTCAGAGCTGGAGCCCAGCAGCAGGCGCCTCCATTGTTTCCCATAGTTCTGCCCCTGTATACTACTGCTGCATAGATGGATTCATCTTCCTATTTACCCAACTCAGCATATGGGAGGAAATGTAGTATTTTTAGAGCTAATTTTTGGAAGCATATGCGTCTAAATCATCAACAACCACTTAGGGGTCTATTTACTAAAGAGTGTTAACAGACAGAGTGAAAAGTGATAAGAAAGTGATAAGGTGCCAGACAATCAGCTCCCAACTGTCATCTCACAGGCTGTGTTTGAAAAATTACAGTTGGGAACTGATTGGCTGGCACCTTATCACTTTCTTATCACTTTTCACTCTGTCTCCTAACACTGCTTAGTAAATGGACTCCTTAATCTCGATTTGAACTGCTAGAAATTAAAGAATGAGAGGGCCTGATTCAGAGGTGCACGCATTTCCAAAGTAATGCCGATGTTCATGGAGTAGCTACTACAAATGCGGAAAAAGTCCCGAACACCCAGCATAAAGGTGCTGTTGCGATTGGGGCCGACTATACCAGAAATGGGGTGGTGATTGGGAAGTGGTCTAAAGTGAATGCAAAAAAATATGTTCCATGGATGTGTTATGGGAGTGTGTCAGTGAAAGCAGCTGCTTTCCCAGATGCAGAGCTGCAGCCACAGAGGCCATGATAAGATGGAAAAATTGCACCTGCAAGTGTTGATGGTGCATGCGCTGATGGTGGTGTGTCACCGGTGGTGTTACAGTGTGCAGAGATGCTGAAAGTGAGCATTTCAGTGCTTGCTCATTCAGACGCAGGCTGCTACACCAGGAGGAGACCGAAACCACCATTTGCATATTATTGCAGCCTCAACTCCGGTAACTGACGCTCGAGTGGACGCAGCAGCATCCACCTCTAAATCAGGCCCAGAATATGTATACTAATACAAGGATCCTTGCTTACATTTTTATAGTGTGACCTGTGCAACATTATTTCAGTATCACCTTTAACTTTGCAGGCAGATCCTGAAGATTTTAAAAGCTTGAGATCCAAATTTCAAAAGGACCTTGGAGAAAATCCTAGAACCAAGCCTATTTTACCAGCAAAACCTGGATTTAAACCTATTGTACCAACAAAACCAAATATTCAGCCAATCACTGATCGCTGCTTTCAGAAACCAGTACCCAAAGCTACATCTTCTCCAGATTTAGAAGTCTCCCCGAAAAGTGATCCCTTCATAGTTCCAAGTAAACCATTACAATCACATCAAAGCTTCTCGCGCCAAAGTAACTCCAGACCCTTCCTTGAAGCGTGTATCAATAAACCATCGGTTCCGGCCACTAGACCAATATTACCAAGACGATCTTTGAACAATCCTCTTAATAAAAACAATGTTAACTTCAATGTGAACAAACCTAAATTAAAACTTTTACCAAGTGAAGCTGTACTGGGACCAAAGCCAAGGAAACCTGCTCGTCCTCCTTTTGTAGATCTTGAGAAATTCAGGAAATCAGATGATTTTGATGACTATGTCACAATGAACAGTTTTCTAGGTATTTACTGTTTTATTACAGAAGTATCTTTTTTTTACAGAATGGCGGCATTTGCACGCCTGTTGCAACCGATAGCAACCAATGTAATTTTAGCTATAATTTTACAAAACAAAATGAAATGTATAAACTGCTTGCTATGGTTACAAATCTATTATTGTCATTATAAATTGTTTCAGAAGTGAACTAGCTTAATTATGGAACAGTGACTTGAATTATCTATTATATAATGCTGCAAGGCATGTGTCTAGTAGCTGCCAGTAGAGAGCTGCATGGCGCCCGCGGACCCTCCCTCTCCCCACAGCTCTCACTGGCTGCCTGCTAGACACAGCCACAGCCTCTTCTCTCCACCAGAGATAAAAGAGAGACAGGGGGAGTGTGACAGAGATGAAACAGACAGTGGTTGACAGTGCAGAGATGGGAAGTTTGGTGAAAACACCTGTCAGCAGTTAGAGCACAAAAGCAGGAACACATTTATATGTATAGGTATAAATAACAAAATCCCAGAGTATAATAATGATGACATTACTAAAATATTGATGAGATAGAACTGGTCAAAGTCTGCTTGCACCAAAGGCGACTCAATAAAAAAATTACGATGGCGGTGCCTCAGAGATGAAAATTTGGTGCTTTGGATGGCACATTTCAAAATAGATTTTTATTTGTACTATTTTCATTCAAGAATACATCAAGGATACCCAATGAGAAATGTCTGCCTGCTAAGATTTCTTTATGCATTGTCACAAGGGGTCTGTTGTCTGAGGGCGTTGGGTACTGGATCTCGATGGTCAGCTTAACGGCATAGGGATCCCAACAGAATCCAGACAGATTTCTGTAAGTAATATAACCCTTACTCTAACCCTTCCCCTAACCCACCACTCCCACAGCCTAACCCTAACCCACCCCTCCCACAGCCTAACCCTCCCCTCCCACAGCCTAACCCTCCCGCAGCCTATCCCTAACCCCCACGTCCGGCAGCCTAACCATCCCCTCCCGGAGCCTAACCCTAACTCTTCCCCTAGGGCCCAACTCTAACCCTGCTCCTAACTCTATACTTACCTCCAAAATCTGTCGGGATTCTGACAGTTGGGTTGCCGCTGTTGGTATTGTGTTACTGTCAACATCATGACTGTCGGGATGCTGACTTACATGCTGTCTGAGGGAGCAACAGAAATGGTGTGCTTCTGTCCTCCTATGCACACTGCATTTTAATATTAAAATATATTTGGTCAAAATTTTTAATGTGCACTTAGTAATTTTTTTTTTATTTTGGTAAAATATTTTAAAGGGCACATTAAAATATTATACCAAAATGAAAAAAAAATTACTAGCTGTTTGTCAAATTAGATCAAATGGCCCCAATTAAAAATAGAAGATAAAGCCTTCTATATGGTATTAAATGTAAGACTTGTCGCTCTATCAAAAAAGCATTTATCACTTTGAATGGTAGGAAAGGCCTTAAGGTTGCACTTAATCCACTCCTTGTAATTTATCTAAATATCTTCTTTTTTCCTATTTTGTAGTGTAAATGAACCTGTTTTCAGGCATATCAATTACAGCAACTACTGTACATTCTGGTACAAGTGCATCAATGATGATGAGAGTATCAAAGCAAGTGTGTAGATGGTGCTAATCACAAAGATGTGTAGAACTCTGCATTCAGGAGAATATACACATTTATTTCTGTGCTCGCAAGGCGAGAGCACATATGAACGATTTCTGTGCAATTTAGCAGCAGGACCACAATGTAGTGCTCTGCATATTAGATCACCTGCTACTATGGTTACATTTTTCTTTTACTTTTCAGTCCCAAAAGAAAGACAACAGTTAACCGCATCTCAATCTCAGCCTAACCTCACCACTTGCTATCCATCTTATAATACTCGTAATTCAACAGGGTGAGTGCCTGCTTTAATTCCTTATTTTATATCTTCATAATCAGATAATTTTCAACAATTTTGCAATGTACAGTAAAAACTAAGGGCCTGATTCCAAGATTTACACAATGATGATATTTACGCAGATTGAGCGATTGTCATCCATTGAGCATGTGCGAAAACTGCAATGCCCACGTGCAGCGATTGTATTGATTTTATGCTCACCCAGAGGATTCCCTCGCAAGCTGAGTGACATGTAGTCAGTGTTTGGGGGAGGTAATGCGGGATGGTGGTGATTACAAAACCACAGGCGTGTCTGACCGTTTAAACTCCATTTCATGGGAGTGCACAATTTAGCCATTGTGATTTCCTTCAGAGCATGTGAGCTCTCAGCATGTCAGGAGAGACGCAGGGGTAAATTTACTAAGATTCGAGTTTGGTCGAGATTGCAATCTCGGGTGAGTTTAGCCATTTTTTTCAACTCTCAAATTTACTAAAGACAAACTCGGGTGAGTTTTCTCTCTTTTCACTTGAAAACTCTGGTGAGATTGCAAATTCGAATAAACTCACCATCGGCCAAACTTGGAAATCCTTTTCATGAAAAAGATACAACTTGGGAATTTACTAATAAACATGATTACAATCTCAGGTGCAATTGTAGCAAACTCGCAGCTAAAGAGTAGTTTCAAAAAGACCACCTCCTGAGCTGCGAGTTTGCCAGAAAAATACACAGATGAGTGTGATCTGTGTATGTTTCTTCATGTAAAGGGTTAATATTAGCCAGTCCTGGTTCCTAAAAATATGGGTAAAAAAATTAGTAGGGTTCCCCCGTATTTTAAGAACCAGCACTAGGCTGCTGACCTGTCCTGGATTTAAAAGAGAGAAAAAAATTGTGTAGGGGTCCCCCTATTTTTAAAACCAGCACCGGACTCAAATCTGGACAGGGTTTAATGCCACAGCCAGGGGACCAACCCTATCACTGGGTCTCCCCGGCCAAAGCATTATCACCCCAAACTGGTCAGGCCAAGCTGGGTATCTCAGGGGAGGAGGGGACCCCCCAATAAAGGGGTCACCCCTCTCCCGGGCACCCCAGGCTTATGCTGAAGCCCAGGGCTCTTCCCAGGACCCGTGTGGTGGGTACAGGGGTAATAGTGGTGTAAAAAAATAGAAACTATTGTTTTTTGCAGTGGAACTACAGGTACCAGCATGCCTGCCCTTTGGCACTTGTGGAACTACAAGTGCCATCAGGCAGACGGCACCCGTAACCCCACTGTAAAAAAAAATAGTTAAAAAAACCACAACACACACTGTAGTAAGTACAAGTTTATTACATACACCTACCACACTCACACATACTTACTTACTGCCAGATGTTCTATCCTTTTGACCAGTAGAAATCCAGTGGGAGTACCTGTAAAATAAAAACCCTATACTCACCTAAGTCCTTGCACTGGTCTCTGTAGCATCCCCGGGTCTTGGCAAAAAAACAAACCAACACCCGGACCATAAACAGACATTAGCGATGCATGTGTGTGACCACATACATCGCTACCCAGCTACTTACTGACTGATCAGACCACGTGGAAACTGTCAGAAGCCGGAGCCAATCAGCGGCCGCTAACTATAGAGCGGCCACTGATTGGCTCTCGCTCCTAACAGTTCCCACGTGGTCTGGTTCTTTTCACACCACTACTTCCCCCACACCCACCACTCCAGGGGTGTGGGGAAGAGGCCCGGGCTTCAGACTAAGTCTGGGGTGCTCGGGAGAGGGGGTACCCCTTTATTGGGGGGGTCCCCACTTCCCATGAGATCACCGGCTTGGCCTGACCGACTTGGGGTGTTAAAGCTTTGGCCGGGGAGACCCGGTGATAGGGTCCCCTGGCTGTGGCATTACACCCCGGCTGGATTTGAGTCCGGTGCTAGTTTTAAAAATAGAGGGACCTCTACACAATTGTATCCCACCTATTTTTAAAACCAGGACTGGTCTGCAGCCCAATGCTGGTTCCTAAAATACGGGAGAACCCTACTCGTTTTTTCCCATATTTTTGGAACCAGGACTCGTTGAGCAGCTCGGAGCTGATTATGCTTTTTTGGGGGGGACCCTACATCATTATTTTTTAATATCAACCCTTTTTGTACAAGTATAACACACAAGCAGCCTTCACATGTCTCACTGATATGTGTAGGCTTCTTGTTCTGGAGAGTTTGGCCGAGAGAAAACACTGCAAATGCGGGTGAGAAATCCCTATCTAAACATATCTTGCAACTCGGGTGAGTAATCTCGATCAGATAAACCGTAAGAAAACACACTCTCAGCAAAACATGATTCTTGGTAAATTTGAGTGTTTCAGAAGCATAAAATCAGCTGAGCTTCAGCGAGTCAAATCAAGTTTAAAAACAATGAAACTCAAACAAACTCAAATCTTAGTACATTTACCCCGCAGTGTTTGAGACAGGTCAGACTTATCTTACAGGCTACGGGGTGCCCGATGTGCGGTCATATTACCAATGTTTGCATTGTTGAATATTGTCCGACGGATATGAGAAGGCAGCAGTGGGCGTCCCTATGCTCAGGTAAGCTTTGGAAGGCATTAGTATATTTTAGCAATTGCAATCCGGTGGAGCTCTCAGTTGTGATTGCATTAGTGCAATTCTAGGAATCAGGCCCTAAATGCAGAATACTTTTGAAATACTATGTACTGAAATGAATACTAGATATACACAGTTTTGGGTAATGTAGGTTATAGACTAGGCTTTCTTTGGTTAGCATGTAGAAATACCAAGTGTGTGTGTGTTATTAGATATTTAAGGCCTTATTCAAAGACAGAAGTAAATCCAGCTAGAAAGTGCAATTGTTGCAACCATGTACTGTGAGTAGCAAATTATTAAAAGTGTAGACAGTTTTAGGGTTGGGAGAGGCCATGTATATAGGGCATATACTTACACTGTATAAAAATAAAGTTGCCTAGTATTTGAGTCATACTACTCTCCCGGAATGTCCAGAGACTCCCAGAAACTCAGGAAAATCCCAAATTTTCCTGAAAATCAAATTCAATTGGCACTCCATCCATAAGCTACAGTCTTCCAAGCTGCACATGGACACTGCTAAACAAGGTTACAACAGTTGCTAGAGAGCATCCAACCTGTCTTTGATAAGAGCTTAGGCTCCCCCCCCCCCGCACTGTGAATAGATGCCGTGTGCATGCGCACTGTATCTAAATACCAAAGCCTATCTTAATCCCAATGCCAGAACGCCGAAGGACGCCAGCCCGAACAAGGTAAGTCTGGGGAGCCCTTAGCGTTGGCCTCTGGGGGGGAGGGGGGTTAGGTTTAGGGATCGTATCAGGGTTAGAATTAGGTTTTGGGGGTGCAGTTAAGGTTATTCAGCCCTAGGGGGGAGGGTTAGGCACCCCCCGGGAGGGTTAGGTTTAGGGTGCGGTAAGGGTTAGGCACCTCCGTGGGGAGGTTAGGGTTAGGCACTAAGGGGGGAGGTTAGGGTTAGGCACCACTAAGGGAGGGCTAGTGTTAGGGGGGGAGACGGGTAGGGTACTTACCTGCCCTCTCGGGATCTTCTCCCTTCGGGATGCCGGCATCGGGATATTCAGCCGCCAGGATTTCATTCCGTTTATAGTAGGAATGCGATGTGCACCCAGAGTCCTATATCTCCACACGCTTATATGGTACTTGCCATATTTGTTACTCCAAATTATTTTCTATAGATTGTTTTGAAAGAATTTTCATGTAAATAGAGTAATTGTTTGCTTTTATCATGCTAAGTTTTTTCTTAATGTATCTCTGGCATAGAAGCTCATTGGTTATATAATGTCCTTTTACTATAATTCCACTTAAATTAGAAACAGTAGTTTATTAAATGTTATAATGTGCTAATGACATTGCTATGCCATCCAAAGTCCACTGAAAGATGTTGCATGTGATAATAATAATCAATTCAGCAAATTTCCTGTGCCATAAATCTCATTATTAACAAAGAAACTGCTCTTTGTTGTGTTATTAAAAGCAAACATGTTAATTTGCTTACATCTCACTGAAGTGACATTTGTACTCATTATTATTAGTTAGGCACATAGCAGTTCGCCTACATACTGTAAATTGTAAATGTAATATACTGCAGGTTTCATGATGTAATTGATTATATACATATGCTTCTTAAGTATTCTTTTAAAGAAGTAATTTTGACAAAGTATTATTATTCTTATTATTATCATTATTATTATTAGCAACTAACATTTATATAGTGAAAGCTCATTAACAACTCCCTGTCTGTATGTATGTGACCCTGCCTGTAATGTGTGTGTGTGTGTGTGTATGTATGTATGTGTAACCCTGCCTGTATGTGTGTGTATGTATGTATGTGTGACCCTGCCTGTATGTGTGTGTGTATGTATGTATGTATATTATTATTATTATTTTCATTTATTTATATGGCACCAAAAGTGTTCCACAGCGCCTTACAAAGTACATAAACAAATTGTAGACAAGCGACTTACAGAACAATACAATACAATACAGGACGTGGATAATATATATTGCTACATTAGCGACCATATCACCCAGATAAGCAACAGAGCATAAGCAACCAAGTGTTAGGTGCCCTAGTGGTGAGTAAGAAGTAGATGAAACTAAAGTAAGGAGAAGCACAAGAGGGTAGATAGCCCTGCTCGCGAGAGCTTACATTATAAAAATTTGGGGGAAGACAAACTGGTTTGACACAGATGGGGTAGATGGGGAGGAAGGAGCATGTAGCAGGGAGTTAGAATGATAGCTGGAAGGCTTTGATGAAGTAGTGGGTCTTGAGAGCCCGTTTGAAGGATTGCAAAGAGGTGGAGAGTCTGATGGGGAGTGGGAGAGAGTTCCAGAGGTGGGGAGCAGTGCGGGCAAAATCTTGGAGGCGGGAGTGGGAGGAAGTAATCAGCTGTCATGAAAGGCGTCGTGCATTAGTTGAACGAAGAAAGCGGAGAGGAGCGTGAAGGGAGATGAGATCAGAGATGTATATGGGAGAAGATTGGGTGAGGGCTTTGTGAGCGAGCATGAGAACCATAAATTGGGTTCTAAAAGGGAAGGGGAGCCAGTAGAGGGCTTGTAGGAGAGGGGAGGCAGATGTAGAGCATTTGGAGAGGCAGCAGCATTAAGGATAGACTGGAGAGGAGAGAGGTGGGATTTGGGGAGGCCAGATAGGTTTTAGGTTACAGTAGTCCAATCTGGAGATAACCAGTGAGTGTATGAGGGTTTTAGTAACATCCTGGGTGAGATAGGGTCTGATCTTAGAAATATTTTTGAGATGGAAACAACAGGACTGTGAAAGGTTATGGATATGTGGTTTGAAGGAGGGATGAGTCCAGGATAACTACAAGACAGGGCACCTTGCGACTAGATGAGATAGTTATTCCATCAATTGATAAAGAAATAGTGGGAAGTGAGGTGATGTGGGAGGGTGGGAAGACGATCAGCTATGTCTTAGACATAATAAGTTTAAGAAATCGCTGGGACATCCAGGCAGAGCTAGCAGAGAGACAGTTGGAGATACAAGTCAGAAGAAATGGGGAGAGATCAGGGGAGAAAAGGTAGATTTTAGTATCATCAGCATAGAGATTATAATGGATGTCAAAAGAGCTGATGAGTTCACCTAGAGAGGAAGTATAGAGGGAGAATAGGAGAGGACCAAGAACAGAACCTTGGGGAACACCTACTGTAAGAGGCTGTGGGGGGGGAGGAGCCATGAGAGGAAACTGAGAAAGATCTGTAAGAGAGGTAGGAGGACAGCCAGGAGAGAGCAGTTTCACGTAGACCAAGGGAGTGAAGGATATGCAGCAGTAGAGGGTGGTCCACAGTGTCAAAAGCAGCAGAGAGATCAAGGAGAATGAGAAGAGAGTAGTGGCCTTGGGATTTGGCAGCAAGGAGGTCATTGCTGACTTTAAATGTATGTATGTATATATATATATATATATATATATCTATATATATATATATACACATGTATGTGTGACCCTGCCTGTATGTATGTGTGTACGTGTAACCCTTCATGCCTGTGACTCTGCCTGGGTATGTGTGACCCTGCCTGCCTGTATGTATGTATGTGTGACCTTGCCATGTATGTATGTGATATATAATATATATATATATATATATATATATATATAGCGGTTATATTATATAGCACACACTTGGGGGGGCGCTGTAGCACGCTCATGCTCTGGGCGCACTGGCCACATGCTACACCTCTGCTAGTAAGTGGTTCCTGCTCTCCTCTCAAGTCTCAACTGATCGTTCTCCATATCAACAAACACGAATGAAGTGGGGTACAGCACATATGTCAATTTGTACCAATTTAAAATATTACACTGCGGTATCAATGACATACAGTGTCACAAGATTTTTTATAAATAAAAATAATATACCGCACTAACACTTAGGGGCATATTCAATTTGGCACAATTTTTAACGAGGTAAAAACCTTGCGCCCCTCGTGCCCAATTTTGGTATATGCGCACTCCCGATCCCCACGGTATCCAATTGAAAAAATGCCTGCGAGTCTCCGGTGGTACCCGCGGCTCCTGGTGGCATCCCCTCTATCATCACACTGGAGAGGGGGCTGCTGGGAGTCCTGGGGGCTGCTGGGAGGCTCCAGGGACTGCTGGGAGATGTAGTTCTCCCAACCCCCATTCTGGGGGAGCACACAGACACTGTGGGGGTCACAAACACCGGGGGCTACACACACACTTTCAAACAATCACACACACACTGACATACTCACCCTGCTGCAGAAGACCCGGCTTCCAAAGCTGGATACAGAAGAAGATGCAGAAGACAGCGCTGCAGAAGGTACATAATTAAGGACTAATTAAGCAAATTGGAAACTTCCTATTGCATAATTAGTCCTCAGGGGGGGGTGCCGCCGGGGGCCCAGAGCAAGTCCCTGTGATTTTCACAAAAAACTAAGATTTTTGAAAAAAACACACTTACTCTGGAGGTGCATGGTAAGAAAACTTCTCGGGGCTCTAAATTGATAAAAACACTCATCTAATTGAAAAGCAAATCCCGCACCTGCAGGAAAAACCTTGCAGGTGCGGGATTTTTCCTATTCACGCACCCAATTGATTATGCCCCTTAATGTCACAAGGTTAATTATTTATGAATAAGAATAACACACTGCGCTAACACTTATGCTGGGCATACACTACCAGATAAAATGTCTGTCAGACCGACAGACATTTTATCTGGCCGGCTGCCAGCCGCAGAAGTCGCCGGCATACACTGTGAGATTTCTCTCACAGTGTATTCGGCAGACATCTGCGCTCCGCTCCGTAGGAAGGAACACAGGAAATGTCTGTCTGTCGGCTGCGCTGGGCATACACTGCCCGATGCGGCCGACAGTTTACCCGCTAAATATCGCATCGGACGGGCATGCTGGACAATCCAGCATGCCCGACTGAGCAATATTTAACCCTCGGTCGCCCCCCCCACACACTACAATTATCGCGGCGATCCGCCGATATCAGGCGGATCGTCCCGATAATTGTAGCGTGTATGGCCAGCATTAGTGTCACAAGATTAATTATTTATGAATAAGAATAACACACTGCGCTAACACTTAGGGCCTAATTCAGAGCCGCTCGTTGCAGACGATGTTCGCTAATGTGCGCATGCGTGCAGTTCGCAGTGCACGTGCGCAAGCTAGCACAAGCGATCAGAATGTGCTCACTCGCCCTACCGTGACAGCCCAGTGGAATGAGTGACAGGAGAGGCCGTTTGTGGGTGGTAACAGGAGCAGGGCAGTAGTAACAAGGGAATGGAGTTGTGGACGCAGGCGTGCCAGAGTGTTTCAACGCCGTTTCAGAGGCGTGCATAATTAACAGGCAGCGTCATAGTACACGTCAACTGATTGATTTTTACACTGAACTGCTTGCAGTGCTTGCGGTAGGGTACAGTCAACCGCTAGCCCTGCGGTCAGATCTGATGGTTCCCGATGTTCCGACGAACGCAAGCAGGTGGCTAAAGACAGGCTGGTGGGCGTCTATAAACACAAAGTGATGGCTCACCAAGACATAGTGGGCGTGCTTATGTCTTGCTGTTCAAGCGGATGCCTTGAAGTCACTTAGCTGAATTTCCATATGCTGGGTGCAAGCGCCCACATCTAGCGAGTGGGTCTGAATCAGGTCCTTGGTGTGCTAAGATTAATTATTTATGAATAAGAATAACACACTGCGCTACCACTTACAGTGATGTCATTATGTTTTATATACAACGCATGTTATTTAGCACTTTGTTGTGGTTTTGTAGTCTGCGTGTAGAGTAATCATTTATTTCACAATTGAGGAAGTGAAAAGTTGAATATTAGACTGCGCTACCACTTACAGTGTCACAAGATGAATTAGTTATGAATAAGAATAACACACTGCACTACGACTTATATGTGGATGAAAAACCGCGGTCTGGCCGGCAGTGTCACCAAACAATAATAGCACAGCTAAGTTGCTAACGCACGCACACAAAAAAGCACTTTTATTTTTTTTACACTGAGGATTACCACCCCTGAATGAGGCCGCAGCCCCTTGATGAACAACACAGACAGCACCCGTTTTTGATGGACAACAAAGCACCTCTGTCGTGTGTGGACAGACCACCTGTAGAGTCACAAATACGTGGACTATAAAGTGGGGCAGGTTGACAATACAATAATAGCGCAGCTAAGTTGCTAACGCACACTCACAAAAAAATAACACTTTTATTTTTTTTACACTGTGGAAGAGCACCCCTGAATGAGGCAGCAGCCCCTTGATGAACAACACAGACAGCACCCCCTCTTTATGGACAACAAAGCACCCCTGCCAAGTGCGGACAAACCACCTGCAGAGTCACAAATACGTGGACGATAAACGGCGGTCTGGCCGACGGTGTCACCAAACAATAATAGCACAGCTAAGTTGCTAATGCAGAAAAAAAAGCACTTTTATTTTTTTTTACACTGGGGAAGAGCACCCCTGATTGACAGAGCACCCCCATGGACAACACAGCACCACTTTTTGACTGCAGCCCTAGCCCCTTGATGGACAAGACAACAGCAGCAGCCCTTATGTATAATAACACAGCAGCAGCCCTTTGATTGACAGGACAAGTGACACAGCAGCTGCAGCACCCACTGAAGCCCCCCTTTATATACTGCAGCCCCAGCCCCTTTATGGACAACACAGCAGCAGCCTTCAGCCCCAGACCCAGACAGGACAAGTTGGTCAACACACTGACACAGACAGTGACAGCAACACAGACAGTGACAGCAACACATCTGTTCAGTTCACCATCCACACCCGGAGTGAAAATGGCGCAGATTACCGGGACCTTTATAGAAATCAAAACCCGTGAGGATCTGACAGCGGGAGGATGACGTTTTGCATCGTTTTGAGATCCGAGTCACGCGGAAAACCCAAGCCTAGCTCAGTTCTCGCCTCATATCTGGAAGTCCGGGTGGGTCCGGTTCTCTGTATCTCTATATATACACACACACAGACAGATTTTCAGTCCCAAAGAACCAAAAGAGACCAGCACACCAATTTTCTTGCTTTATATCATAGTGGCCTTAAAACACCATAATGCAGTATGTTCACAATAAGATACAGCAGCAGCATGTATTTCACGCAAGGGTTAAATCTTATCAAAGTGCCCCATGCTCAATTCAGAAAAAACAGCATCATAGAACAGCTGTTTCGGTGGTACAACCACTCAGGGACTTCCTCATTATTATTCTGCCATTCACAGGCGCCTACTGATGTGATGCGTGTCATCCATACTTTCAGTGGGGAAGCTATACCAGTGTACCAGTGCTATAGCAGGCAATAGTACCTTGGCTAAACCACGCCGGTCATTGGGCTGTCTCCATATAATAAATACACCCCATGTGTCTGTATTTTTACAACTGTAATTTTCAAATAATATTCCTCAAACTATTGTCTGACCCTTACACTGTGAACGGTTACGCACTGTGCCTGGCAAAGCCGGTTGCCACATAGGATATAGTAAAGGCTTAGGAAATTCAGCTATTGCATGTGTGTGAAATTCTTTTTTTACAAGAAATGTGGTACATTTGGTTCTCTCTGTTCCTCATTCTTTAAATGATGTGTAAGAGGATTTGGTTTTCCATTGTCTATACCATAGAATGTTCTAATCTGCTTTCCTGTCTATATGATGCACATGTATAACTCATGTTTTTAAATACATAGTTAATATGTAATACTGATGTAGGAGAAAATACAGTTACACAATTTTGGGAATTACACTTCTGCAAATCACAAGACACAGAATAAACAGAGCAATATTAATTATATAACTTGTCATCATTTTGTTAATTATTTAACAGGAAATGTCTTTGGCATGGTCCCAGCAAAGTTTGAGTGCAAACATTACATTACTAATTTTCTGTGTTTTTTTTAGCTTTAGACCAACGTTAAGGGGCTGATTCTGAGTCACGCGCTGAGGCGAACACTTTAGCCTCTTACAGAATAGCTGCGTCTGTGACTATATACTAATGCTAATATCAGCCCTTCCCCTGGTGTACAAGTACGCACCTGAATGTGCAAGCACTGAGATGCCTAATTTGAGCATATTTAGATGCTGTAAAGCCGCTTGATGCGTCTTGATCGGTTGCACCATCGAAACTTATGCTGCATACCCACGTAAGGATTTTCTGTCCAACCATCCAACTAGTTGATTGGTTGGAATGAAAATCTGGTAAGGTATGGGAGTAACTGATGATCAGCAATTTGCTCCTAAATCCCAGAAAACAGATAAAAATGGACTATCAGACAAGTTTGTTAAATGTTTGATCTAAACAATTTGTTCAAACAACAGTTTTTGTCCATTTTCCGATGTTTGGGAGCAAATTGCTGATTGTCATTTGCTTTCATACCTTACCAGATTTTCATTCCAACCAATCAACTAGTTGGATGGTTGGAGAGAAAATCTTTACGTGTGTACCCAGCTGTACACTAGTCCTATGATAGGTGCAGATTTTTTACTTATGTGAGTGATTAAGCCTCAGTGTAAACAACCATTTCAGCGACACACCTGTGACACTCCCATAACACACCCATAAGACTGTCAATCGACATTTTGTGTGACCCAGATTTAGGCACCAAGTGTACTTCTTGTGTGGGAGTTGTACTATTTTATAAGAACGTTGATATGATACTTACACACACACAGAATACTGACATTTCATTTTAAAATGTCAATAGTTTGTTTAGCATGGCTCATTATGGTAGTTGGTATATAATAATGGCCCCAATTCAAAGGTTATTTCTAAACACATGCCCCAATGTGATGACAAGTGCTTAATATAGTATAGACCTCTATCTAGTCCAGAGAACATGTATCTGATGGCTAGAAAAGAAGGCCAAAAGGAGAAATGTGCAGTGCGCTTCATTAAGGGATTATGACCGGCTATGGTTAGATTTTCATTTTTAGAGAAACCCGTGTTTTGGTTTTGGTTCTAAATCATCATCATGTTTTGGTAAAATCACCCTCAAGTGTTTTGGTTCAGATTTTTTTTTTTTTTTTATTTCTTTAAAAATGTATTAAACCAGTTAAAGTTATATAACTTGGACCTGTGTTTGCGCCTATAGTATTATTAACATCAATAAGATTCATTACCTCACAGCACCTGAAATCACAAAGGAGCGTCTTAAATGCATCCAAAATGCGTGATATCTGGTTTTTAGATCCGAGTTCTGAACTTGGCGAGAAGACCCGAGCCGGGACCCTAAAGAGATCTGAGTCGCTCATCTCTACACTTATCACAGAACACTGGGCCTAATTCAGACCCGCTCGCGAGCGCAGGACGCTCGCAAGCGGGTCGATGGTGCCCTAATGCGCATGCGCACGACAGAGGGAGCTCCGTCGTGCGCATGCGCGAAACCCGCATAGCGACAGCCAAGCTGTCGTTATGGGTCTCGCGCCAAAGGGAGCGTGCTGTCGATGGTGCGTGACAGCACGCCCCCTTCGGTGGGCGGGCCAGGGGCGTGGCTGCCAGACGGAGGCGTTCCCATGGGAACGCCTACCGTCTGAGTCCGGCCCCACTGACATCAGTAGTGATGTCAGTGGGAGTAATTTTGGCTCTGATAGAGCCAAAATCACTCCAAGGTTTGCGGCAGCGAGACCCTACCGCAGGGTCTCGTCGCAAGCCCGATGGTCGCGATGGTCTTGACCATCGTGACCATCATCATGGCCGCTCGCTATAGCTGTGGGTGGTCACCCACAGCTATACGAGCGGCCAGGAGGCCGCTCCATTTTATGATAGGAGGGCCCTGATTCAGAGCGAGCTCTCTGGTCAGAGCGTCCGGCTCTGAATCAGGCCCACAGTGCAGAGTTAACAAACCTGTCTTGCCCTGCTGATTACATTTATGTTAGTTTAGTTCTAAGTGGCTAAAGCTCACATAGAAAATAGATCCAGATTCAAGAAAGCGCTATTTCTTGAACTGTGTATTCCCAAGATATAGTAGAAAGATACATCTTGGCAGTATTGTATTTCTCTGCATCCCAATTTTCATGCAGATTAGTTACAGTAGTCATATATATACTACTCTATGGGGTCTATATACTAAGCCTTGGAGAGAGATAAAGTGGACGGAGATAAAGTACCAACCAATCAGCTCCTGACTGTCATGTTACAGTTTGTGTTTGAAAAATGACAGTTAGGAGCTGAATGGTTGATACTTCTCCATCCACTTTATCTCTCTCCAAGGCTTAGTACATCACCTCTAAAGCTTTTAGCATATGAATTTTACAGAAGTTACAGTATAATGAACAGTTCAAGTATTCTAATAACTGAGCTTCACAGGCGCTAACAAATTTATAATGATATATACTGAAAATGCCCCATTCCCTTGGCATTAGTTTACATCAGGCCTGATTCAGCTTGGATCACTGCTGCGATTGCAGCTGCTAATACTATTACCAGTTATATATATATGCACACATATTTTGCAGCGCTGTACACAGAATATCTTACCATTCACATCAGTCCCTGCCCCAGTGGAGCTTACAAACTATATTCCCTACCACATGCTCACACACACTATGTAGCCAATTAACCTACCAGTATATTTTTGGAGTGTGGGAGGAAACCAGAGGAAACCCACGCAAGCACAGGGAGAATATACAAACTCCACACAGTTAGGCCATAGTGGGAATCGAACCCATGACCTCAGTGCTGTGAGGCAGTAACGCTAACCATTACATCGTCTGTGCTGCCTAATATGCATGTAGTTCAACTGCGATAGTATGCTAATCCTTGCTAATACATTGCGATCGCCATGCTCTCCCAGCACTGCACAGGGATGGCTACTTAACTTACACCAGGCCCGCCTCGGCTCTTGGGTAACAGGGTGTGTGGCATAATCGCGGGAGGCGTGGCTACACCCCCTTTGGGGAAAAGAAAAAAAGAAAAACATTTGCAGCGCCTGAGGAGGGAGGCACCCCTCAGCCCGGCGCAAAGCCAGGGGGGGCGCGATCAGTGTGATCGCTCCCCTCCACAGACATAGGAGACTGCTGTGGCTGCTGCTCAACAGCCACAGCAGTCTCCCACTGCAGCTCAGCACACGCTATGTGCTGGGCTGCTGTGAGGAAGGGGGGGGGGGGCGGCGGCGGACTTGGCCCACCGCCGGGTCCCTCAGGAAGCCCGGGCCCGGGTAATTGGTACCTGCTCCCCCCCCCTCTCTCGGCGCCCCTGCCTTACACACATCCGTAATACTTAGCAGAATAGAAAAACTCTCGGTACAACTGAGTACCATCTTGGCCTCACGCACAGTTGCACAAGTCCTGACCTAACTCAGAAATTGCTAACAGCCATGCACGCTATGAAACCTCAGGCTGCGTAGGCTATTGCAGTGGATAATTTATGCATGCCCCTGAAATGGTGTACGAACACACTGGCAGCCCTGCGTTCGGCCGCCCACTCCCCTGTTACCACCCACAAACGGCACTTCCTGTCATTCACTCTGCAATGGGTCTGCATAGCCTCTGCGATCGTAGTCCCGATCGCAGTGGTTGGCTCGAACTGCAATGCATACGCATGCGCAGAACGCAACAATCGGCTGATTGCATGCGTATTAGCAACTGCGATCCAAGCTGAATCAGGCCCATTATCCTATATGTATAGCTCTTTGTATTCAATTGTTGGTGAAAGGCTCCATTGAAATACACAAATATACATATAGACTCTTTCTCTTTATTGGGACTGTTTATTGTAAGCTTTGCTTAGAATGGCATTATACGGAATATATTTGAATATGAAACAATTATATCAAAAACATATCCAGATCATTCAATCCACCTTTTTACATTTTGTTTTCTTTTAGAGGAAGCCAGGAGATATATGAAGATGTAATACATTTTAGTCCTATTAAGATATCAACTTCATTACAGCATTTTGTAATAAAAGAAACAATTGGACCAGGTATGTACTAACACTAAAAATAGTTGTTAGTGGTATTGTGTTATTTTGGCTATTACATATTATTATCCACAATTCTCAGCTGCAGTTTTTAATGTTACATTCCAGTTCATTCTGATATATATATTTTCCCAAAATGAAGGTGCCGGTACAAAATATCTTCTAGTTTATTTGCAGTATATAGAGTTATAGAACATTTTCTACCTAAAAAGCATTCTGTGAGTAAATCAATTTTTGTGACAGATTATTTGGTAATGCTGGCATTTTCCGGACTCTGTTTAAGTGTATAGGTTGCTTGTAACTTAACCACTTAAGCACTAAAGATTATAATTTTCAAATGTTACTTCAAAAATTGCAAATTTGTAAAATTTAACTTTAGTCATTCTGGTGCGCAAATTTGTCAGTGATATCAGGGGTCTCAGACTGCTACATCACTAGCGGGGGACCTGAGGAGATGCGTTCAGCACATTTGCGGAACTAATCTCCTCCTACAGCGCAGGGGACAGCAGCAGATACTGTTGCATGGGATGTGATTGTGAAAGCACAGCTGGCTATGGTCGCATCCCATACGCCCACGCAAAGGAAGTTGCTAAGCAATGTTAATATGTAGATCATACTATTCGGCTATGGGAAGGCTCAGAAATTATGCCTCATTATTACATCGTAATTTATGCTACCAGTTGTTGATAATTACTAGAGATATGCGCGGACCACCGTGTTTTGGTTATGGCAAAAGCACCCTCAAATGTTATGGTTTTGGTGTTTGCAAAACCACCGTCAAGTGTTTTGGTTTGGATATGGTTTTGGTTTCGGATTACTTTAAAATTGATACAAACAGCTAAAGCCATGTAATTTGGACCTGTTTACATGCAATCCAAAACAGATTTGGTTTTTAAATCCGATTTCCGAATTTCCAGTAGACGCGAGCCAGAACTCTAATCTATTTGGAACCCCAAAAGTGATCTAATTTGGGAGTCAATTCGACTCGGAACTCTCAAGAAAACCAAACTGCACATCTATACATAGTATAATATAAAGTCCCTGGGAGGCGACTAACTGTTTGTCTAATCTCGAGAACCACTGGGCAGATTTTAATGCAGTTTTCACTATCCTATAGAGCATTTGTCAAGGAAGGTTTAGATGTATAATACATTAATGTATGACAAAAGGGAGCCAAGCAGTGATGATTTTAGTGAAGCAAGTCAATGAAAAAACGGACATCCGAGTGCTTTCTTGGCTTAAGCTGCCTAAACCGTTAAAGATATATCACAACAATGGGCTTCATTTTATACCATGTAGAGATTTATATGTATTATCTGGTTTCTATAGAAAAATTGATGTAAGCCCTGTTTACTGATTTTCATTGTTTCCCTTTTATTACCGTTCCAATTTCATTTATGTGAAAAACGATTCATTAATTTCAAACAAGTCCAAGTCCCGGTAAGTGTCTGCTTTAGCATGATAATAAACAATGCACAGGCACAGACACTTAACGTGGCTGGACATGACCTAAGCGGAGACTGGTTTGCTCATGGACCACTTTACGTTGTCCTTTTATGTGTCACATCCAAACTAAATCTATTCATGACGAAGTCAGGAGGACAAACGACTAATATCGTCTATAAGACAATCTTATAAGACCTCGCCGTAAATTCAAAATTGGTCCCATGTGAAGCCGGGTTGCTAGTCTCTAATAATAACCCAACTGAATTATGGGAAAGAGCAGGCCAGTGTGATACAACAGCACAATCATGACAGTGACTGCTGAGATATTGTGACAGGATATATCTCCTGGTAGAAAGTGATGGATTAGTGACGTTTTAAACTCACATTGATAATGACACAATTTGCTCACTCTCCCAAATTCACTGGCTTGGTATAACACCTGACATTTCCATCTGATTTATGCCTTATTAGTCTTTCTCCCAGACACTCACACTCCATAATGTCATATGGCTACATAGAAGAAATATATGATTTTTTTCCCCTTTTTCATGAAATCTCCTTAGAAGATGTATATGATGACGTTGAAACAATCGTTGAAATAATAGAGAAGAGTAAACCAGCAATTCCTAAGCGAAGGTAATTGTGCTTTAAATGTCAAATATCAAATAATGAGAAATATTTATTACAGGTGCCTGACCCTCTATAGAATTACATTACTAGTGAGCTGAAAGCGGAGCAGCAGGCAGCTGAGCCAATACCCCTGTATTACCCATCTCAGGTTGTATATAGTCAGGAAGCTGGAGGTCGAATGCCGAACACCGGCTTCTCGACAGTGAAATCCCGGCATGGGACTGATGATAGGCGTCTAAATACCAACGCCTACCATTAGCCCCGTGCCGAAATCTCGACGCCCGGCATTCTGATCGTAGGTAAGCCGGGTGTCGGGAGTGGATAGTCGCACGGGGGGGGGGGGGCAGGGTGGTGGTTAGGTTTAGGGTAAGGGGGGCTTAGGTTCAGGCACCCCTGGGGGGAGGTTAGGGCTAGGCACCCCCCGAGAGGGTTAGGATTAGGGTGCGGGGAGGGGTGGTTAGATTAAGGCACCCCTGGGGGGAGGTTAGGGTTAGGCACTAGGGGGGGAGGTTAGGGTTAGGCAACCCTAAGGGAGGGTTAGGAGGGAAGAGGGGAGGGTTAGGGTAGTTACTCATCTTAGTCGGGATCTTCATCTGCCGGCCTTCCGGCATCGGGCTTTCAACCCGATACATACTTACATAGATGCACAGAAACCAAATTTAATTCTCCATGAATACATCACTGATAAGTCCACATTTTACAGGGTATATATTTGGTAACCTGTGTATCAGAAATAAACAGGAGAACTACAGAGAGGGTACAGAGACAGTCTGTGCTATTAAAAAATTAATGGTGGAATGATTACAGAAAGGCTTGAGCAAGTATGGTTGTTTACAAAGAAGTAATGTATCTTAAAACTAATCTATTTGAAGTCAACAAATATATTCACAGACAGTACAAAGAATTGTTGAACAAACTATTTAGACCCAGGTCTGCACAGATGACAAGGGCTTTAGGAACAACATATTCAGACATTTTCTATGTGAGGGTTGTTAACTATGCAATACTGTATACTGCAAAGGGAGGTGATAATGATAGATTCACTGGATTGGATAGATTTTTTTTTACACAGAATTGTATCAACTGTTATCGTTTAAACAGTTGAAGTGACTGATTCATGGAAGTTTAACGGAAGGTTAAGCCCAATATATGTAAGGGCCAATCCATGTATGAAATCCATATATAGCAAAGTGAAAGTGATTCATGGGCAGGTCTGCCCACATAATCTTCTGCTTATAGCTAGCGCCAGATGATAGGCTAATATTTAATTTGGCAACACATGGAGTGGCAAAAATGGATGCTATCCGGCAGCTCCACCCCTTGGGTTTAGATTGTTATTGGGCATTGTGGTTATCTTCAGGCCACACACAATGCATTATTTCCCAATACAATGTGCAGTATCTCAGCATGTGTGGCCATCATAATATATACTTATATCAATTATACAATATCACCTCTTGCTAACATGGGATACCTAATGATATCTCTAAAGCTGAACAACGTACTAAAACTCCTTTTGATAATGTTAAAAAGTTTACTTTGCTCTACAATGCCGCTAGGTAAGTTGTTTATTTATTGATCCAAGTCATTAATCTAGGAGGGGGATGGACAGCACTGAGCAACTTCTCAAAAAAATGTTGTGCGTGGGATAATTCTGCCATTCCAGAAGATGTAGTGAACTTGATGTCCTATATACATACATTTTGAGGTGGGGATAGATTGTTATTCAATGATATAAAACTGCTCACTATAAAAAGCATCTAGAAATTAGTACTTTATTGCCCCAATTCTTTATGTGTGGACAGATAGATATGGCCTGTTGACATAGACGGGAGGTCAACATTGAATATGTTGACATCCACGATGTTGACAGACACACTGTTAACGCCCTATTTTTGTAGATTTTAGGTTTAGGTAAGATATACATCAGAACGATGTGTATCCCAGACTACCTGACTCCCGATGGTAGGATATATTGGGTCATACACACTACACGATCCGGTGTGATGCACTCTTCCATCCTGCATTCACCTGTATGTGGTCATCAGCGACGTTGTCCCATCTGATGTGCAGCACATCAGATGGGGCGATGTCGCTTGTGACACACATGAACACACAATTGAGGGTACACACTGAGCAATATGGACAATATATTGTCCAGATTGACGTCTGAATGATCTATTGTCCAATATATCACCTGATGTGTCCCCGACCTAGGGCTGCAGTCAGGGCTAGGGTTATATTTAGGGTTAGGTTTAATTAACTGCGCTATGGAAAACTGCATGATCACAATGCTGAATGTCGGCATTCACAATGTCGACTTTATTCCAATGTTGATATTATATCAATGTCGATATTGTGAATGTCAACCTTCCGTTCATATCAACACCTTGTATGACGATATTTAGATATGTAGACATTCTGAACATCAAAGTTATATGTCACACCTCAGGTTGATATGTATCTAAATAATTTATTTGATACAGTATTTCCAGTTCTTCATCTGAGCAAAATGTTTTAATAACCAACTGGAGAAATGAAACAAACCTGAAAAAAATGCAAAGACAGGAGCAGGAATTTAGAAGGAAATTTCAGGTATGTATAATACAACAAAACCGTATAGTGAAGTGAGCATACTATCTCCCATGCACATTTGTAGCTCCAGTCATTGGGCATGGCAATCATCTGTCATAGCATGTAATTAGGGCCCCTTATTCACAACAAGGTTTGGCCTCACCTCACATACTTGGTTATGCCCCAGTACTGGGGCTAGAAAAATCTCCTGGTGGAACCTGGTTGCATGTCACACACAGTTCAGTTTATACAGGTCTTTGTGTACTACAAACTCAGTTATGATATATTTGCTGAAGTTGTTTAATGATTTTACATAATCCACCTCATAACATATTGCCATATAGAGCAGTGGTTCTAAAACTTGTTTTGCCATGACACACAGGAGAGTGACATCCACATATGTGACACACAATTTAATTTTTTTTTAAATAAATGTAATATAACCTTAATGTATTAATAAAATATGTTAAACATACGTGAGTAAATTCATTTAGAGCTATATATATATATATATATGTATATATAGCTCTAAATGTACCAGCACTCCACGGGTTAATAAGTTATATGTATAACACAAATAACAATTTCCAATGTCCCAATGTCCGGTAAACTCTGAGGGAAAAATGTACTTATTAATGAGACCTGGGGAAGACCATCATCTTGCATCTCTGTCCTCTCAGATCTTGTACTACTATAATAGGTTTAGCAGATTTACCAAATTATTTATTTGTATTCTCGGAGATGTGTGTATGATGATTGTATCATAGCCATTAGTTTATTGATTCATAACAATAAATCCTTGCTCACCTGGAGGTCAGACAAAATACAATTGCTTGAAGAATTGTGTAGTCTTCCGAACATTCCAAGAGACTCCCGACATTCTGGGAGAGTAAGGCATTATGGAGTTTAGCAATGTTATGCTTTCCTGCACTACTATATCTATGTATTCCTATTTCATAGTTCCATAGGGAAATTAAAGTATTAACCCGAGTGATGGTTGATCCCAATGCCATACTTCAGAAAGCAGGACATAAAGATCTTGAATACACAAGAGGAGAAATCCTGGACGTAATACAGCTGACTGGGGCATATAAAATATTATGTCGCAACTGTGAGGGGAAATGTAAGTTTTAAAATGAAATCTAGACAGGCCATATATATATATAATATAACATATAACATAATATATAAACATGTTGTGTTCCCATAACATTTGAAGAATAATTTCTAGTTGAAAGTTTTAAATAAATAAATTTCACAAACCGTCTTATTGCAAAGGTGGCATCCTATGACAGTACAACACTTGAAGTTATTGAGCTCTTCAGAATGACCTATTTTGTATCACAAATGTTTGTAAATGGAGACTGCAGAGCTTGGTGCTTTATTTTATACACCTGTGGCAACGGGTCTGATTGAAACACCTCAATTCAGTAATAAACAGATGCAGCCAAATACTTTTGTCTGTGTATATATATATATATATATATATATACACACACATTTTCAGTAAAGCCCACACTCACAGCAGCAATCTCATCCTTTTGGGGTGCAGCCTCAATGTGACCATCAGGAATTTTGTGGTCCATATATATATATAAAATAGGGAGGACACTCACCATTGCAGAAATAGAAAAGTCTTTTATTTGTCACATACCACCAATGTCATAGAATAGGCTAAGTCCGACGTTTCGGTCCCATGTGGGACCTTTGTCAAGGTAGAGAAAGCGCTACACAGTGTTCAAGTCATCAGATACGGTGTAGCAATACCATACAAACATCAGAGATTAAATAGCAAAGGCAATACTTACCAGGTGAGAGCCATGTAATTAGAGTGTCATTACTCAGACCATGCTGGAGCGCACTCCCGTGAGACCATGCCCACAAAAGAGGAAGTAGAACCAAGCCACACTATCAACACACCAGCCAAAGCAAAGAGAAAATCGCGTCAGCAGGTCACGTGGGGCAGACACCCACTACATGACCAACCGCGCACTACCATCAGCCAGAAGCATCTAGGCCCTCATTCAGAGGCGGTCGGAGGATGCAAGCAGTCGCTCAGAAACTGAGCGGCCGCTTGCATCCTGACCGGCCGCCTCTGTTTCGGTCGTTAGGCTGTGGGTTTACACCCACAGCTCTAACGACTGCTAGGGTGATGGTCGCGATGGTCATAGACCATCTCGACCATCGGGGCTTACAACGAGACCCTAGGGTAGGGTCTCACTTGTCGTAAGCCCCGGAGAGCTTCTGGCTCTGTCAGAGCCGGAAGCTCTCCACTGACATCACTAGTGATGTCAGTGGGGCCTCCCCCAAATGGTAGGCGTTCCCATGGGAACGCCTCCGTATGGGCTGCCACCCCCCCGGCCCACCTTCCAAACGGGGCGAGCTGTCAATCAACATCGACAGCTCGCCCCCTTTGGAAAGAGACCCGCTACGACCGGCGCTGTCGGTTGTAGCGGGTCTCACACATGCGCATGAAGGAGCCGCACTGGACAAACATTGAGGCGGCCGTGCGGTCGTAGACCGTACGGCCGCCTCTGAATGAAGCCCCGAGTGTGGACAGCCTATGTGCAACGAGCGAACTGGTTCACGCACGCGCACTGCAATGCATACG
This sequence comes from Taudactylus pleione, assembly GCA_031769625.1. Taxonomy (NCBI): domain Eukaryota; kingdom Metazoa; phylum Chordata; class Amphibia; order Anura; family Myobatrachidae; genus Taudactylus; species Taudactylus pleione. The sequence goes on along the minus strand of JAUIMM010000559.1, from coordinate 1,746,589 downwards.
CATGCGCAGACTGCGACAATCGGCCAGCTATGAGCTGACTCATCCTAGCTAGTGGGTCTGAATCAGGTCCTTAGCCTTTTCCATGACATTGGTGGTATGTGACAAATAAATGACTTTTCTATTTCTGCAATGGTGAGTACCCTCCCTATTTGGATTATATATATATATATATATATATATATATATATACACACACACACACACACACAGGGGCGCCGAGAGGGGGGGGAGCGGGTACAATTTACCCAGGCCCGGGCTTCCAGAGGGGCCCGGCGCTGCCCTCCCTCCCTTCTCACTATCTCTCAGCAGCCCAGCACGCAGCGAGTGCTGAGATGCTGTGGGAGATTGCTGTGGCTGCTGCTTAGCAGACGCGAACAATCTCCTATGCCTGAGGGGGGGGCGATCACAATGATCGCGCCCCCCCTGTCTTTGACCCGGGCTGAGGGGCTCACAGCGCCCCCTCCCCGGAGTGCGTCGCTGAAAATGTCTTTTTTCTTTTAGGGGGTGTGGCCACGCCTCCCGCAATTAGACCACGCCCCCTCTTTACCGGGGCCCGGCAGCACTCTTAACAGCCCTGTATATATATATATATATATATATATATATATATAATACAATAGTCCGGCACTCTCAAATTCCAGTAAAATACTGTGCTTGGGTGCCTCCTAATATAGTAGATTTAAACAGCAAGAAACAGTAGTGGCACTCCGAGTCTCAAAACGGCAAAATAAAAAAATATGTTTAATCCATGTTTACATATAGTCAATCCAAGCGACTGGCGTGTTGAAAAAACAAACCATAGGTAATCTATATCAACTTGTTTAGTGAAATAAAGTGCAAAAATGTGCAATGTGCAATATATATACGTGCTATATTAATAAATAAATATATAGTAAAATAAAGTACATAAAATAATTAGTTTTAGCTTCCAGAAATAGCTTTAAAACAACTTATTCACATGTATAAAAAAGAAGGGCCAACATATATCAGAAAAATTAAAATCAATAAATTATTGATTGTAATTATAGCAGCAGCTTGTTAATTTACAATTGTGCAAACAGTGCTAAAAGTGCTATGTGCTGTGCAAAATATATAAACAATCCTTTTGTTGTTTCATAAAGCTTTCAGATAATTAAGGTACTTAATAAATACCATAAAAAGCTTACACAGAACTATAGGTCAGTCATAAAAATACACAGAGTAAAAGAAATGACATATTTAAAAGTAATAAGAATTATTTAAAAAAAATGCTTATCTGATAAAACAATTAAAAATTCATAAGGCAGTAGGAGACAGCTTCCCAACATGTTTCATCCACTTAGGACTTCATATATATATTGGATTTCTGCTTCCCCAATCCAGACTTAATTTATAAAGTAAACCCTGTAATTTGATATAATGTCACATGTACATCAGAATTAACGTGACCTGTAAATTGTCTTCTGATCCTTGTAGTTGGATATGTCCCCAGAAAAGCTGTTCTCAACCTGTAAGTATTAATTATACACATACATTTGTGAAAATGTACAATCATGACAAACTAAAAAAGTAATACATGACATTTCCGATTGTAAAGGACACTTTTCTAAAAGTGTAACATATTTCAATGCCCAAAAATGTCAGGATTTTTTTTCTTAATCATATCTCCTTCTAACTGCTTTGGGTGTCAGGAGTGAACACAAATACAGCACAATTGGTACTAACCAACCCCTTTCTAATCTACTGAATTACTGGGGAGCTAAAGTATGAAACTGATGCAAAACAAACAAGTACAGTGCACATGGACAGAACCGATTGAGGGAAAGTAGAATATGTAAATCATCTGTGTGCCTTTGTGTGTTTTAATGCTGATCCAGAATCTTTATGTGAATCTATAGAATAAGCATAAAAAACACATTTTGTGCCCAACAGGAAATAATGACTGTAGTGAGAGTTACTGGGGGGAAAACGCATGCTTCATATATATAATCCACAACATAAAAACAAAAAAAGAGATCAACCAAACACTTGCATGACTACTGATTTGTATATTAAGAGGAAAAATATCATGCTAAAAGCATTTACAGTATGTGCCCATGGTCTCAGTATCAAAAGATGTTTGAGATGCACATAAAGGTAAGGGATAGATATTAACATTACCATCATGAATATGTTGTAAAGATTTCTCTGTAATAGTTCTGTAATTACTAACAAATAAAAAAGTAATGCTACAAAATATAAATGTTGATTTCTCTTTATTGCTAGAGAAAAAAATCTGACCAGTAATTCCAAATATGGTACGTATTACTCCTCTTCTATTAACCAATTTAAACATAAATTCATTTTTTATATATTAACATTTTAGCATTTCTATCTGAATACTTACTGATTTAACTCAATGTTTATTAAATAAAAAGAAAGTTTTTCAAGTCTATGCTATAACAGGGACTAACGAACATATAAGAGGTAAAGCAAGGGAGAAAATTTCATCAAGATGTTATGCAGCCTAAAGATACACAGATATAACTGTAGATGTATATCATAGGATAGAGTGGGATCAATGATCGGTGCCACACCTCTCCTGGACCAGAAAGTTCAGTGTAGTCTGAATCAGGGGATGTAGGAATTCTTCAGTCCCCAATAAAGAAATGATCAACAGAAAACCCTTTCTCTGGTGCAGGTTGTCAGGGGTAAAATATAGAGTACTATGATTCTGATACACAAGTGTACTGAAGCCCTGCTCAGCTGATATAGGTGAGAATCAGCACCTTGCAGGTAACACCACTCTGCTGGGCCTTTATTTGGTCACATGAGAATTAACACCAGACCAGTAATATGAAAAATAAAGATTGTAAATATGGTGCAATATGTTCAGGAAATTTGGAAAACACAAGACAATAAGGTTATGCTCACAATAAGGTTATGATCACCCTTCTACTTTACCTTTAGACCATAAGTGTCTGTTTATTCCATTACTGATCCCAAATCTGATATTGGTGAGGATAAAACACTACAACATGAAAGGATGGACAAACTCACATTAGATTGATTCAACAACCGTTTTGAGAATGATGTCCAGGAAATGATCTGCATTACCTATCCTAGCAGAGTCTTTTACGTATTAGTTTGTGAGTAATGTCCCAAGGTATGAACTACCACTTGTAACGCGTTTCATGAGACTCCAGACAAATGGTTTGTGGGAGTGAGTGAGAAAATCTTTATACCATCCATTTAATGGGTGCAAGTTTCCTACGATAGTGGAAAGGAAAGGTCTTGAAAGCCACAGCCATGGGAATAGATAAGAAAGGCATAGTTCAGATATCAACAGATACTGTATGCCAAAAGTTCTCCATCACCATCTTATTTTAGATTAGAGGCCAATTCCAAGGCAAAGGAACATATTCTTCCATCTGGGAGATAGACTTCTACGAGCCTCTCCCACTGGTTCAGAAAAGAGAGCACTTAGATCAAGAGAGAGACAAAAACTCAGCGAAATGAAGACACTATTATGTATACTACCAGCACCCAAAGAATTGGGGATATTTAACCTCAGATTGGGTAACCTTAATTCCACACATCAGAAACTTTTGAACAAGGGATTAGTTTTGCTTCCTCCATTAAAATGAAGGTAAGTACTTGTAATTCTTACACTGATGTTAACAAATTTTTCAGAAAAGTGATATTACAGAAAAATGTAATCAAGGATGGTAGGAGAATACTGACCTGAACACCATGGCAATGGATGGACATACCAGAGGGTCCAACACTGTTCAAAATGGATGCATTGTTTGAGACTGCCTCTGTTTTTCTATACCATACTTAGACGTGGCAATGCTATGCTGGTTACTGTGAAGCTCATACATTGATGTGTCTGAACCTGTGGTTGGACTGCTGTAGTCTTCTTTGTTTGGTCACAGCGAGTGGAGGATCTTCGTATATTTCGTCATAGCAGATGAGGAAGACGTGTCTGCGAGATTACGTCAGAGATGTGTGATTGAATTTTGTGTTAAACTTTGAAAAATTGGAAATAAAACTCCTGAAATGTTACGGCAAGCATACGGTGGAGAAACAATTAGCCATGCTGCAGTTTTTCGGTGGTGGAAGCACTTCAAAGAGGGTAATACGCGAGTGACTGACGAAGAGCGTTCTGGGAGACCATCCACCATCGAATGTCAACATTGCCAAAGCTGCAGAGATGTTGCAAAATGACAGAAGGTTAACTTTACATGAACTTTCGACTTCACTTGGCATCTCATTTTTGAACGGGTTCAGCATACTGTGACAAAGGAACTGAAAATGCATCGCGTGTGTGCCAGGTGAGTACCCAGAAATCTCACCGAAGAGCAGATGCAATAATGAGATGAATCATGCAAGAACACCGTTCGAATGTCGGAGAGGATACCCGATTTCCTGACAGCAATTTTGCCATGTGACGAGTCGTGGATTCGTCATTGTGATACAGAATCCAAACAATGGTCCAATGTGTCATTCCTTCGGCGTGTAAAGTCATACTTCTGCTGTTCTTAGATAAATAATCCAACATTTGTTTCCACCTACTTCAAAAGTAATTTTGTAGAAAAACCTTTGAAAAATTGATAGAGGTAAACATTGAGAACTTATGTAAAAATTATTAGATCTAACCCCAAAATCTGACCCACCATGAGAAAAATGCTTTGAAAGAACTAAAGTCCAATTCCAGATATTTGAAGAAAAAGGTGGAGGCATGATTATACTGGACAGAGGGCCTGATTCAGACCCGCTCGCTAGGATGCAATCGCTCGTAGCTGGCCGATATTTGCAATCTGTGCATGCGTATGTATTGCAATGAACGTGTGCGTACATCTACGAAAGATTGGGAAGCGCTCGCTCGCCCAGCATAAACAGCCCAGTTGAATGAGTGACAGGAGAGGCCGTTTGTGGGTGGTAACAGGAGCAGGCCACTAGAAACGGGAGTGGAGGTACGAACGCAGGCGTGCCTGAGTGTTTCAACGCCGTTTCAGAGGCTTGCATAATTAACAAGCAGCATCATAGTACACGTCATCTATTTGTATTTCACACTGAAGTGATCGCAGTGCTTGCGGAAGGGTATAGTCAACCTCAAGCGCTGTGAGCACATCCGATGGTGCTCGATGTACAATGTTTTCATGCACTTTCAGGAGATGATGTGCGCAAGTGGGCATCTCATGAATGGCTGGTGGGCGTCTGCCTACACAAAGTAATCGCACGCCATGACATAGTGGGTGTGCTATTGCCTTGCCGTACGATCGCATGCCTTGCTGGGCGTGCGTTAGATTTGCATACGCAGAATACACTATATTTGGAGGAAGCAACCAGACTGTTATAGGATGCTGACGCCTATAGAATATTACCTTCAGACTTCACCTTTACATGTAAAAATTATCTTAATCTATTATGAATTATTCTAAATTACAAGGAGTTCAAACTTTGAAATGTGAGGTTACCAAGCATCCACTATTTCTATTATCTGCCAAAGCAGCATAAGAATTGGTCACCCTCTGGGACACCCGATAATCTTTGGGCCCTAACTTCAAGGCTATCCAGTTACGACGTGTTTTTTTTTTTTTTTTTTTTACAAAAAGCAGTGAAAGCTATATCCTCTTTTACTTAAGAGATTTGACCTAGATGATCCAAATCTTGAAAATGTTTAAGTGGGAGAGGGGCTTCGTCATGGGCACCACAGATGTCTTGTTTACATCCATTAACTACTCCAAAGTATGTGAAGCTTCTAAACAGTTTTTAACTCAAGATAAAAAGCTTGTCTGGAATAAATTAATGTTATCCTTGAAAGCAGGGCCGGACTGCCCATCTGGCTCTTCTGGCAAATGCCAGAAGGGCCAATGGCCAGATGGGGCAGTCCGGCTGCAAACCCCGGCCGAGCAGCACCGTGAGGCATGGGCACACCCCCTTTGAGAAAGTGCACTACCCTTTTGCAGGCGTGCGCCGTAGGCGCTCGCATTAGGGGGATCAGGGCTACTGAGTAGCCACAGTCCCTCCCTGCTTGAAAGTATTATATTAATATATCCTGTATAACACAGGTTCTCAAACTCGGTCCTCAGGACCCCAAACAGTGCATGTTTTCCAGATCTCCTCTCAAAATTGCAAGTGAGATAATTAGCTCCACCTGTGGATCTTTTCAAATGCATCAGCAAGTAATGATTGCACCTGTGCAGCTGCTGGGTGACCTGGAAAACATGAACCGTGTGGGGTCCTGAGGACCGAGTTTGAGAACCACTGCTGTATAGTATTTATATAGACAATGACTGTTTAAAGACTAAAATACACTTTAAGAAAGTAGATACCAACAATTACCCTCTACCATCAAGCTAGAATGATCCTAAATTGATGCAGAACATTCCAAATAGACAGTTCAGGAAACATAATAAAAATTGCCATTGATTGGATTTTTTAAAGAATAAGCCAATTTCATGTAGCAACACAAGGTACAAAGGGGTTACAACCCACAACATCTGGAAGAATCAGTCATGAAAGTGAATTAATAAAACCCAGGTATCTTAAGCTGCGTATCCACTACACGATTTCTATGCCTGAATGAACGATAATGATATCATTATTGTTCATTCATTCATAAATTGTTTGCTAATAGTTTGCAAATCGTTTGCAAATCATTTGCAAAAATGTCCAAAATGACAAGCGATGCGCGTGCCTGCTGGTCGTTTAGACATCTATCATCTTGCAAACATGCTGGTCAGCCGGACGATATCGTCCGGTTCAGCATGTGTGCAGGATCATCACAGACTGACAAAAGACTGCACGATTACAATGTTGTTTTCAGATCTTGTAGTGGATGGGCACCTTTACTTCTTCCAAAGGAGAAGGATGTAAATAATTATCAAGGTCAAACAGTGTCAACATCATGTTTTATCACACACTACTCAAACAAACCCCTGAGATTAGGAGAATGATCAACAAACCATGGGATCTTTTAGTACAAGTGCACTGCTGAATCAAGCCCTATGTACAAAGCCTTGGAGAAAGATAAAGTGGATGGAGATAAAGTACCAAACAATCAGCTCCTGTCACTTTACAGGCTGTGTTTAAAAAATGACAGCTTCTGTAGGAGCAGCTTGGTTAGTACTTTGTCTCCATCCACTTTATCTCTCTCCAACCAGGGGCAAACGCAAAATTTTTAAGGGGGGGGGGTTTATATATATATATATATATATTGTGGCAGTATCACCAGAGATGGTGCTGGTGAGCAGCAGATTCTGTGTGTGGCAGGATGGCAGGAGAGAGCCGCCCACACAGAGTGCAAAAGCATTCTGGGAGATTGTGTAAGGGCTGCCCATTTAACTCAGTCCAGAGAGGACTGAGGCAGACCAATCAGACAGAGCTCACTGTGCTAGCGGGCCAGTGAGGGCCAGGAGGCCTGAGTCTAGACCTGTGAGATACAGGGAAGGCTATCCAACTCTGGGACTGAGCTATGGTACCTGCAAGGAAGCAGACCAGGCTGTGAGAGGGAGCAGCCAACAAGCTAAGGAATCTAAACCAGGCCAGGAGGCCAGTGTCCGGTCCTGCATGTGGCAGGAAGGACCACCAATCTCAGAGACTGTGAGAGACTTTCATGCAGAGTAGCTGCTTCTGTAGAGAGGGTTCAAGAAGTGAGCTAGTACCCTAAGAAAGGGCTAGGCGTTTATTATTTTCTGTTTGTTTCCTGATAATGCTGGAAGTAAAGGACCACGTTCATTTGTTTTACTGGGATGCCATGTGTGGAGTCTGATTCTGCACCTAATCACTGCACCACTGACACTAGTCTACCAAGCTAATTTCCCCAAGTATCACATGGTGGAGAATGCGGGCATAAAGATTCTATGCAACAAGATTTGCACAGAAAGTAGATTACAGCAGCTAATGGAAATATGGATGTTTACTGCACCTGCATAGTGGACTCAACAGTGCAAAGCTCATCAGGTTGGTGAGTGAAGATAAAATCTGTTTTGAAATATTTCATGGAAAAGTTGTATGCATGTCTGAAAACCGTGCTACAAAGTTTGCTAAAAGTTGTGCACTTTCTTCAGCACTGGAAAGTTTAAAAGCAGTTGTGTGGTTTATTCTGTTGAAATCAAGCTCATTAAGACAAGGTGTGTCTAATTATGTGGCCTGGACATTTATTTTGCAAAGAAAAGAGCAAGTGCTATGTTGATTGCTGGACATTGTAGTTCCACAGAAGTGAAAGCAGGTGCTGTGTTATATTGTGCTGTCAATACAATTGAAAGTCAAGTGTTGTTACAAGTGAAAGAAGAACTGTGCTAAAAAAAAAAAAAAGTGTTTAAAATTTAAAGGGACAGACACCCAATTTATTTTGGAGAGAAAATACTGTGGTTCTAGGCTCTTCATGGTGCTGGCAGTCAACATGGATGACATGGTGAAGGCCTTGCGGATGGCTACAGCAGCTCCGCACGAAGCCAACAAGCAGCAGTGGGCAAAGCTCAAGGCCCAAAAGAAAGTGGTCAGGGTATGGTGCAAGGTCCGTCCAGAGAGGACTATATCAGCCTGGAAGAATTTGACAATATGCATAACGTTTTGAATGAAGGTAATGCGTATTTTGCTGGCAAGGTTGATGATTTAATGGAACAATTAGCTGATGAGAGAAATGTTCATGAACAAACTGAAAAGAATTTATGGGGCGAATTGTCCTCTTTGAAAATGGCATTTGAGCAGCAAGAAATAAAAAAAACATGAAGTTCTTAAAGAGACAGACCTCAAATTGGCAGCTATGTCTGAACGTCTAGAGCAGTGATTCCCAACCTCGGTCCTCAAGGCACACTAACAGTCCTGGTTTTAGTGATATCCATGCTTAAGCACAGATGTTTAAATCAAAATAACTAAAGTACTAATTAAGTTACCTGTGCTCAACTATGGCTATCCTTAAAACCTGGACTGTTGGTGTGCCTTGAGGACCGTGGTTGGGAACCCCTGGTCTAGAGGAAGCTAAAATGTTCCAACGTGTTACAAAGTATGAGAGTGATGTGCTCCTAGCAAAGAATGTTGTATTAGAGCAGGATGTTGTGGAATTGCAGCAAAAGTGTGTGGTACTTCAGCAGGAAGTGGAAGAATTGAAAGAAGGTGTCCAGAGACATCAGAGTGATGCAGAGCACGCACAAGTGAAAGTGATGGATCTGGCTCTGATGTTAAAAGGAAAAGACTCTTTAATTGTGTTCACACAAGTAAAACTTAAAGATTGTGAATTGGAGAAAAGTTCTCTGGCTGAAGAGTTCTGTGAAGTAAAAGAGAACTATCTCCAGATGCTGCAGACTCACGCTCAGTGGGAAAATGACAGGCGAACAGTATGCCAGAAAGGACTAAAGAGGGTAGTTGCAAGAACAATCATGGTAAGGCTAGATGTTCTGTGAAATCATGGATGCCATTTATTCAGGGGAGAAATAACTGAGAAGTATGTGACACCAATAAAAAAGTCAACACTATACAGTATTATTATCCTTTATTTATATGGCACCACAAGGGTTTTGCAGCACCTAACAAAGTACATAAATGGTTGAGCAGAACAAGGGAACAATAACTTACAGTAAAAGACATTGCAAGACAAGTACAAGGTATATAAACATTTATACAAGGATTTGCAGGAGGAGAGAGTGGTTCACTGTGTCAAAAACAGTAGAGAGGTCTAGAAGAATGGGCAGAGAGCAATGGCCCTTGGACTTGGCAGCAAGAAGATCATTGGTGACTTTTGTCAGAGCAGTTTCAGTGGAGTGGAGAGGATGGAAGCCAGACTGAAATGATTCAAGCAGGGAGTGGGAGGAAAGAAAGGTGGTAAGGTGGTTGTAAACAACACGCTCAAGAAGTTTGGAAGCAAAAAGAGAGGGGAGAGATGGGTCAGTAGTTGGCGAGAGTGTTTGGATCACGGGTAGGTTTTTTTTTTTAAGAATGGGGGAGACAGGGCATGCTTGCATGCAGATGAGACAGTGCCTTCTAAGAGGTAGAAGTTGAGTAGGTGGGCAAGGTGGGAACAGGAAGATTGAGAGAGGAGGTGGGAGGGGTAAGGGTCAAGGAGGGAGGTTGAGGGAGGTCATGGGGAGACTGGATAAGGGCCATGAAGTCATCTCCAGATACAGGAAAAAAAGAAGTAAGAGTTGGTAAGATGGATGTAGAGGTGTAAGCTTACAAAGAAGGTGGTGCTGAGGGTCTGGTGGCTTATGATGTCTTGATGTAGGAAGTAAATTTTAGAAGTGAAGTGGGTGGCAAAGTTAGGGGCAGAGATTGAGGAGGGAGTGGGCAGAAAAAGGAGTTGAAGGTGGCAAAGACTCTGGGGGTTTGAGGACTGGGAGGAGATTAAGTTATTGAAATATCACTATTTAGAGAGGGAAAGAGGAGCAGTGTAGATGAGAGCATACTGCCTTAGAGCGAGATTTTCTCCATTGTCACTTGGCAGTATGTGAACATTTTTGTAGGTAACTGGTGCATTTAGAATGTCAGGGTTGAGGTGTGGATCTGAGAGGGTGAGCAAGTCAAGAGCAGGAGTAAGGGAGGCATTGTATAGGGAAGTGGCTTGTTCAAAGCAGGAGAGAGAGAATAGGGGAGAGAAGTAAGTCGAGCAGGGAGGCGAATAAAACAGCATTAATAGCCTCAATGTTACGTTTAGTGATAGCCTTAGGAAGAGCCTTAGGAGTCAGATGTGGAGAAGGTGAGAGAGATAAGATAAAAAAGAGAAGGTGATGATCAGAGATGGCAAAAGGAGAATTGGTGATATCAGAGATATCACAATGGTGAGTCAAAACCAAGTCAAGTGAGTGCCCACTCACATGGGAGGGTAAGTTGGTTCATTGGGCCAAACGATGATGTGAGGGTAAGGAGTTTTGAGGCAGATGATTCTGTAGAGATATCGATAGGGATTTTGAAGTCACCTAAGATTATGGAAAGAAGATCTGAAGAGAGGGAGCCAGGAAGAAAAGGTGTCGAGGAATTTGGAGGGAGAGCCAGGGGGATGGTAAATGACAGCTACTTGAAGTACAGGTTGGAAGAGGCATATAGCATGAACCTCAAATGTAAAGAATGTAAGGGACATACCAGAGGAAATTAGTTGGTAGGAGTAACCCTAGGATATAAGGACCTCAACACCACCAACATGGTGACCCCTGAGAGTGTGAGAGAATGTGAGCTTATGAACTACCACAAAGGGAATGGATAGATAGAGGATTTTAGGCAAAAGCTTAATTTTTACTGCCACTATACAAACTAACCATTAGTTTACCCATAACTTTATTAAGTACCTAATTTATTATTTCTTAAGTAGCTGCAATCTATTATGTCTAAGAGGTCTGTACTGATCTTTATGCCCAAATAATTGACAGATGAATCTTGCCACTTACATTTTTAAATCCGTTTGAGAGATTGAAAGGAATATGATGGGATATCTACAAACATTAGTTCAGTTTTGGATGTATTAAGTTTATAGTTGCATGAGAATAGGCTTCAAGGACAATAGGCCGATCAGTTAATGAGATTACAGGGCTAGATATAAAGAAGAGAACATCATCCTTGAAGAATGTCTCTGATCCATGAATGTGATTTTACTAGAATGTTACTGCCAAAGGTCCGATTGCTAGGGCACTGTACTGTAGATTATAAGAACTCATTACCAAAGACCTGGGCAGAGCAACAACTATACAGAGAACGGTTTACCTGTAGAAAAAAAAAACATAACATATGTTAAACTTAACAGGGATTTTATTTTAACACTCTCTGCATGTAGATACAGCAGTTACAGGCATAGGCTTATTTATAATGGGTGCATGGTGTGTGGTGCACATGGGCCCCTGGGTTTGAGGGAGCCCCGCACCATACACCCTGCACCCATAGTATACTTACCTTGTGCCAGGAAGTGGGTCCCTCCTCCTCCGTGGAGCCATTTTTAAGGGAAGATAAGTATTATAAGTAGAATTGGCAGCGTGTATAGATCAATCTAGTTGTATCTAGGGCTATATTACACTCTTCAGTAATAAACTGTACTCGCTTTAATATTTTTTATTTCCAAACATGCCTTTTTTTAAGAATGGGATTTCTCTAGAATTGTTGGCATAAAGTGAAATCAGAGTAATTTACTTTAAAAACAAGATCAAGTAATGGCCATTTTTGTAGTCCACTTGCTTATCCAGCTTTTAGGGGCAGGAAATACTGTAAAGATAGTTACACCAAACCATTAGAAAGGACGACAGCATCTATAACATGTAGGGTGTTACTTATTAGTAAATTACTGTAGGAAGGGGAAAATAGTGGAACATTGTAAAGCACAACAGAGTATACTGGTGCCATATAAATAAATGTAAATAAAATGGGTCGCCTTAGGATACATAAAAAACAGAAGTACATTATGTAAGAGCAACTTTTTAATAATATGCAGCAGAAATAAACTAAACTATCCAATCATGACAGCTATGCATAACCTAACTGGATATACAAACTGCACATGGGATAGTGCATATTGATAGAAAAATACAATAATAAAACAACACAGCATGCAAACATTTGTAAATATGCATAACCCAACAAGCAGCATGTGGCCTGTAAATGCGAGTGTCTGACAAAATCCTGTAAACTAGAAATAGAAGAATAATTAGGTGAAGATCCAAAAAAAGTGGAAGCACAAAACTGTGCACATCTAACACAAGAACCTGTACTGAGGCATGCAACTCACAGAATTATAACAAGAAACACTAAATTGGAGAGTCATATCTATAAATAGAACAGGTAGGTTTCAACAGTAGATGATTCCAGATTCAGGGCTTTCCAGCAGGTGCGTCCATTGGTATATTCCATACTAAAAGTGGCGTAATTCCCAATTCTGGAGACATAATTGTGGTTTAAGTACTAATTCTGTGAATAAGAAGCTTTGTTAGAAATTCCCATCGAAGAGCCAAAGGCTATGGGATGTTGGTGGAAGAGACCTTTGGTAATAAGTTGCTAGATTCATACATTCATTAGACATGGTTTCAGGAATGCCTCATATTGTAATGGCTATGGACTCTACCTTCCATGTCCGCAAGCTTAACCCTGGTTGATGTCACTTCATCCTAAATTTCTTTGTGTGCAGTAATCATGTAATTGTGAGCAGTAGCAGCAAATTTCATTAGGGCGTACACCTAGGGAAATCTAGACCAGTGGTTCTTAAACTCGTTCCTCAGGAGCCCGCACAGTTCACGTTTTGCATGGCACCCAGCAGGTGCACAGGTATATTTATTAATCACTGACATATTTTAAAAGATCCACAGGTGGAGCTAATTATTTCACTTGTGATGCTGTGATGAGACCTGGAAAACATGCACTGTTTGGGGTACTGAGGACAGAGTTTGAGAACCTGTGCTATACAGGATATATTAATATAATACTTTCAAGCAGGGAGGGACTGTGGCTGCTCAGAACCTGTGATCTAGACAGATACGCTGTCTAGATCCACCCAGGGGCATATCATCCATCCAACTTCTCATTATCATGCCACCCCCATCACATCCCCATCAATCCAGTCAACTCCATCACTCATTTACCTATGACAATATTATGCCACACAGTAATGGCCCCACCTCATGCCTATAATTGTGAGATGTGACTCAGGGCCTGATTCAGAGCCGGACGCTCTGACCAGAGCGCTCGCTCTGAATCAGGGCCCTCCTACCTAAAAATGGAGTGGCCTCTTGGACGCTCGCATAGCTGTGGGTTGCCACCCACAGCTATAGCGAGCGTCCATGATGGTGGTCGCGATGGTCAAGACCATCGCGACCATTGGGCTTGCGACGAGACCCTGCGGCAGGGTCTCACTGCCGCAAGCCCTGGAGTGATTTTGGCTCTATCAGAGCCAAAATCACTCCCACTGACATCACTAGTGATGTCAGTGGGGCCGGACCCAGACGGTAGGCGTTCCCATGGGAACGCCTCCGTCTGGCAGCCACGCCCCCGGCCCGCCCACCAAAGGGGGCCTGCTGTCACTCACCATCGACAGCACGCCCCCTTTGGTGCGAGACCCATAACGACAGCTTGGCTGTCGCTATGCGGGTCTCGCGCATGCGCACGACAGAGCTCCCTCCGTCGTGCGCATGCGCATTAGGGCACCATCGACCCGCTTGCGAGCATCCTACGCTCGCGAGCGGGTCTGAATTAGGCCCTCAGTCCTCAATTTTGGTCTCCATGTGATCAGTGTATGTGCAAACATTCACCAGTGCAGCTTAGGGCAGAATGCACTAAAAGCAAAATGCGTCCAAAACTCGGATTATTGGATGCATTCCCCATATATACCAAGGTTCGAAATTAGATACGTTTCGGAGCTTGGACCCATTAGGCAATGGCATCTAGAGATAGCGCTGCCTAAATCTATGGGATTCTCTTTGCAATGTTCCCTGAGAAGGATCCAACTGGATCCTTCCCAGTGTCCCCCGCATCAACTGGCACATGCGTAGAAGAACTTCCGGGTCCTAAACCCAGAAGTCCTATTATCGCAAAAATCAGCTCTTTTAGGGTGGCCTCCGATAATCAACACTCTGTGAGTGCTGGAGCAATTTAACATCAGCTGTTCCTGTGAATCCTTTCACTGCTATTTTAGTAGTGCTGAAACCTAGCACTGTCGAGTCTGACTCAGCAGTGCTAGTGTGCCTAACATGGTTCACGTGGGCACACAAAGCCACAGCATCCAGCAGGAGCGTACAGGGGCAGTGGGATTCGAGAGGATCCCTATTCGCAACCCGGATATAGAAACAAACACCATATTAAGATGGCGAGTGTTCCTGCAGTCAATCTCCAAAAAGTTTGTATTTTCGGAGCTTGATGAATTTAGTTCCCCATACTAGTGTATAGGGACAGTGGGCAGATCAGGACTGAAAGGTAAGCAGAAGTAATCAGTGATATCTCCTGCGTTACCTTTTTAATGAATGGCCCTGACACTTAATTTATACAAAAATAGGTGAAAATTGTAATTTTCACCGCTTTTGTATAAATTAAGTGATGGTGAATAGATCCATTACTGATTTCTGGCTTTGAACTTTGTCCACCTTTCCTTTCTGCATCTCTGCTTGTGAAATCATGTATACCAGCCCGGGTATTCCTATCTTACTCACAGGACTTTAGATCTAAACTTGACCAAGCCTCTGCTTTCTCCCTTATATTGATCCCCTACTAATACATTTCTGTACCAATTGGACCACATCTATGACCACATCTATGTATAATCCTTGTCTGCTGTTTTCTGAACTTCAGTTATTCAAACCTTGAACTGTCTGACCCTGAACCAGACAGATAAGTGTTTTTTGGATGTATATGCTCACACTGTGTGGGATGTACTATAAACAAAATGCAGACAAAACTCCGAAACCTGCCGGTATCAAGCAATACTTTCCAGAGCTTGGAACCATTATAGGCAACGCCATCTATAGATGGCATTTCCTAATAGAGGCCTATGGGCTTTCTTCTCAATGTTCCATGAAAGGGATCCAGTCATATCCAATCAGTAGCCCTATCATCGCAAAGGACAGCTCTTTTCATAAGAGCTGTCATTTGCAATTTAAATTACAAGTATTCCCCCCGAATAATATTAAATATTATAAAAAATGCAAAGGATAATCTATATAATAAAATCAAGTGCTGATAAGAGAAACAGACATATGAGGGGGAGAGAGAGTCGAAATAAGATGGTGAGAGAGAGGAGAAGAAAAAGAGGACTAGACAGCGCTGAATAGTGAGAGATGTAAAGAGAGAGATGTGGAAAGAGAAAAGAAAGAAAAAATCCAGGCAGTGATGGGGACATCTTGTATACACAGTACATATACTTGATTAGGTAGAAGACTCAGCCAAAAGAAAACCACCAATCCAAGAGAGTGAAGCTGTTTTGTCAAATTCCACATTATCTATGATTCCCGGTCATCGCCGATCACATAGGACGCTTGGAGATGACGTAATCTCCAAGTGCTCCTGAGCCGACCAATCAGCTGCCTACACATACACACACATACACTTCACACCGCCGGCTACCCAGGTCGGACCGGAGAATAACCTTGGTAGTGGACACGTGATGAACAACCTGGGTTGCACCAGATTGCCGGCAATAACCCGGGTTCTCCGATTAGTGTGAAAGGGGTATTAATGATCAGTTTGTTTGTATCTATTCCTTCCAAAAGCCCAAAATGCAATTAATGATTTATGTTTTTGCCTTACAGATGAAATATATGATGATACAGAGCTGATATCCAATACATTTCCTGCTGTGCCAGCCAAACCACGGTGACTTTCCCCTTATTTTCCCTATGCATTCTCACTGCATGTGATATTTCCAACATATACTGTAGATGACAGAAAGCACGCCTTTGTGCAGGTTCTCATGGCATTTTGTGAAACACTAACTTGAGTGCTAAACATAAATGTACAAATGTATGCCATTGACAAATGGTTTGGCTTCCTTGCTTGGAGTGCCAAACACCTTCTTTAACCATTAGCAGCAATGTTACAGTATAAATGGCATTTTAATATTATATTAAATTGGATTTTACATCTGTATAAAGTGAATAATGGTCAGAGACATTCCCCAATACCAATACTCCACAGTGATGTGTGGCACAATTAAACACGATATGCTAAACAAACCTTGCTTCAACAATAAATATTGTATACTGTAGTGTGGTGAATTAAAATACTACACTAAAGCTGGGTACACACTGGGACAATGTCGTTCTGATTTGATCAAATTGGAAAGACTATTCTTGCATATCGTGCAGTCTGTATGCACGATATGCGTGCTCCCTTGGGCCGACATATCGGCTGGGTACACATGGTTTATTAACAAGCTCATTATCGGGGATTTTTTTTCCTTATTATCAGGGATTTTTTTTTCCTCATTATCAGGGATTTTTTTTGGGAGCCTGCGAGGTCCTGAAAAAAAATCCCCAATAAATGCTGCCGACCCACTTAGCCCCGGGGGTCAATTAGCGTGCAGTTAATTACTGCCACCAATTGTATGCCCCCCTTAATCTCACTATCAGTTTTTAAAAAAACACAGACACATTCCCTTTAGCGCATTGTAATATTAGGGTCACACATGTATCATCTTGAATTTACTCTCTGACCCAGTCATTGTCTTGGTACATCGACAATACAATTTGGCAGCTACTGTATTGCATTGTGTCAGCTCATCATGAATGACTTACATTATTCTACAGCACTTATTCTTCAATAAACCAGTCCAGATTAATGGACAAAGGATCTATTTGAAAATTTATGTTAACTTGTTTATTAAAACCAATTACTTATGCATTTCTTGTTTTCCACATTTCCTCTATGCTGAAATGAAGAGTTCAGAATGGATATGTCGCAAGACTTTTTCAAAGAAATACCAGCCAAACAAGGTAGAGTAAGACTTTATAATCTATTCATGTATAATATAATGTATTTACATACAAGATTAATTAAATTAAACTGCAACTGAGAGGACTAAAATGTTGATTAAGCAATAAAACTTCATAGTAAATAAATTGGTAGTAACAAGTGTTACACCTAATATGGTCCGATAGCTCCTAACTGCCATGTCACAGGCTGTGTTTGAAAAATGACAGTTAGGAGTTGGTTGGCTGGTACTTTATCTCCATTCACTTTATCACCATCCAAGGCTTAGTAAATAGACCCCATAGTCTCTAAATGTCTCTTTTTAAACAGCTAAATATCCTGTTCGTATATATGTAGTACTCCACCTCCTTCGATGCAGGTGGCTGCTTATATTATCCAAAGTGACTATTGTTTAATCGGCCAAATAAATTTTAAAAATGGGTGAGAAAACAGCACCATCTAGTGTAGTGTATTGGGAACACTTTAAATTTTAAAGAAAAGCAGTAAAGAGCAAACGTACAATAATAAATTAACGAATATAAGGATTATTTGCAAGATCATTTTTGGTGTGCATGTGCAGTAAGGAAATACGTATCTTACATGACAACAGTTGATGTACATGTGCTTCTCCTTGAGTCCATTAATTTCCCTGTTGTTATATAAAACATTATTGTAACTTAGTAAAGAGATAAAATATTGCAAACTGTTATATGAGCTGTATATTAATTATTAGAAATGTTTTCTGTATTTCTTATTTTAGTTAACCACTTGCCTGGCACGGTCGTATCAGATACGACCGCACCAGGCTGGGCTTTCCCTGACATGGTCGTATCTGATACGACCAGTCAGAAATGCCCACTAGGCGGCTGTGGAAAGCTAATCTTCCCGCAGCCGCCTACATCAGAGGGACCTTCTGGTCACTCTGCAAGCGTGGCTGCATCTCTAGCATGTCCCGATCACTGCTGGCCACAGTGATCGGGCAGCATCGGCAGCCCCCCTCCCATAGAAGCGGCAGTGCTACTGCTGTGATCCGATCACTGTGGCCAGCAGTGATCAGGCAGCCATCTCCACCCCCTTCAGTAAACAGCAGTAGTGGCGGCTCTGATAGCCGCCGCTGCTGCTATGTATCCGGGCCGCCAGCGGGACACCCTCCCGCTGCGGCTCCGGAACTACAGTGATCACATAGTGATCACTGTGTGTGTGAAGGAGCAGCGGCGGCGGCTCTGGTAGCCGCCGCCGCTGCTCTGTATCCGGGCCACCAGCGGGAGACGCTCCCGCTGCGGCTCCGGCACTACAGTGATCAGTAGGTGATCACTATGTAGGAGCAGCAGCAGCAGCTCTGGTAGCCGCGGCTGCTGCCATGTTCCCCCAGCGCTCCCGCCCACTCTCTTCCGGCCTCAGCTCCGCCTCCCCGTCCCCATGTGCCCGATCACTGCTGGCCAAAGTGATCGGGCAATAAATAATTGAACAATTATAAAATATATATATATATGCGTGTGCGTGTGTGTGTGTGTGTATATATATTATATATATATATATATATATATATATATATATATATATATATGTATATGTATATATGTATATATATATGTGTATATATATATAAATATATATATGTATGTATAAATATATATATATATATATGTATGTATAAATATATATATATATGTATGTATGTATAAATATATATATATATATTAGGGGTGTGCACCGGCCACTTTTCGTGTTTTGGTTTTGGATCTGGATCTTTCTTCGTGTTATGGATCTGGATTGGTTTTGCCAAAACCACCCTTCGGTGTTTTGGGTTCTGGGTTTTGTGTTTTGGATCTGTATTTTTTTTTTAAAAAAGCATAAAAACAGCTAAAATCACAGAATGTGTTAATTTTTCTGCTCCTATGCTATTATTAACCTCAAAAACCTTAATTTCCACTCATTTCCAGTCTATTCTGAACACCTCACACCTCACAATAGTGTTTTTATGTCCAAAAGGTTGCACCGAGGTAGATGGATGACTATGCTAAGCGACACGAGTGGGCGGCACAAACACGTGGCCCATCTAGGAGTGACACTGCAGTGGCAGACAGGATGGCAGTTTGAAAAACTAGGCCCCAAACAGTACATAATGCAAAGAAAAAAAAGAGGTGCAAGATGGAATTGTCCTTGGGCCCTCCCACCCACCCTTATGTTGTATAAACAGGACATGCACACTTTAACAAACCAATCATTTCAGCGCCAGAGTCTGCCACACGACTGTGGCTGAAATGATTGGTTCATTTGGGCCCTCACAAAACAAGCTGGCAATTAATCTGTCCCTGCACAAACTGGCTCTACGGAGGCAAGATGTCGTCCTCATCCTCCTCATTCACCGATTTCTCACTCTCATCAGTGTTGTGTACATCCTCATCCTCACAGAGTATTAATTCGTCCCCACTGGAATCCACCACCACAGGTCCCTCTGTACGTTCTGGAGGCTGGTCTCCCTGGAAAAGTTGATAATTCATTTTTATGAACATCATCTTCTCCACATTTTGTGGAAGCAACCTCCTACGCCTTTTGCTGACAAGGTTCCCAGCTGCACTAAACACTCTTTCGGAGTGCACACTGGAGGGGGGGCAACTCAGGTAAAATAGAGCCAGTTTGTACAGGGGCCTCCAAATTGCCTCTTTTTCCTGCCAGTACATGTACGGACTGTCTGACATGCCTACTTGGATGCTGTCACCGATGTAATCCTTTAACAGACAGACGCACGCTTGTCGCTGCTGCTTTGAGGATGCAGGTGCGGCTACAGTCCACACAATTCACAAAGACAGGAAAAAAAAGAAGAATTTTTTTATTGTTTGTGGAGCACACTTTGAGGGTTACACCACCCTTTAACAGACAGACACACGCTTGTCGCTGCTGCTTTAAGGATGCAGGTGCGGCTACAGCCCACACATTTCACAAAGACAGAAAAAAAAAGAATTTTTTTATTGTTTTTGGAGCGCACTTTGAGGGTTACACCACCCTTTAACAGACAGACGCACTCTTGTCGCTGCTGCTTTGAGGACAGTATCATATGCAGTGACAGTAGACTTGTCAGAAATTGTTGGCACGTCCTTCAGTCCGGACCAGATGTCCAAACCGGCCCTTGACTTATGACACAGGCGCACGCTTGGCGCTGCTACTGTGTTGGTGCACGTGCGGCTACATCGCACACAAGTCACAAACACATAAAAAAAACTAGTTTTTTATTTTTGGAGCACTTTGATGGTTACACCACCCTTTAACAGACAGACACACGCTTGTCGCTGCTGCTTTGAGGATGCAAGTGCGGCTACAGCCCACACAATTCACAAAGACAGAAAAAAAAGAAATTTTTTTTTATTGTTTGTGGAGCGCACTTTGAGGGTTACATCACCCTTTAACAGACAGACGCACGCTTGTCGCTGCTGCTTTGATGCAGGTGGAATCTAGATGGGATTTGGAACCGGGGACACACTACCTCCATCAATTGTCTAAATCCCACTGCACTAATGGCGGATACCGGACGCACGTCTAACACCAACATAGCAGTCAAGGCCTCAGTTATACGTTTTGCTTCAGGATGACTGCTGTCGTACTTCATCCTCCTCGCTAAGGACTGTTGGAGGGTCAATTGTTTTGTAAAAGTAGTGGTGTTCCTACTTCCTCTCTGGGATGATGAACAACTCCCAGCAGCAGCAACAGCACTATGTGGAAGTGGTTCTTGATCTTTCCCTATTTTATTTTTATCAGAGAAAGTTTGGTCCTCCATTTATGTTATATTGATATATACGTGCGGCTAAAGCGCACACAAACACAGAAAATATTTTTTTATTTTTGCTGGAGAGTAGTGCACTTTGTGGGTTACACCACCCTTTAAGAAATGAGCCAGCCGGCTCTTTACTTATGGGACACAGGCGCACGCTTGGCGCTGCTCCTTTGTTGATGCACGTGCGGCTACAGTGCACACAATTCACAAACACAGAAAATATTTTTTTATTTTGTTTGGAGCGCCCTTTGGGGGTTACAGCACCCTTTAGTGGTCAATCCAGCCGGCCCTTTATTTATGGGACACAGGCGCACGCTTGGCACTACTTTGTTGATGCACGTGCGGCTATTGCGCACACAATTCACAAACACAAAAAATATTTTTTTATTTTGTTTGGAGTGCCCTTTGGGGGTTACAGCACCCTTTAATGGTCAAGCCAGCCGGCCCTTTACTTATGACACAGGCGCACGCTTGGCGCTGCTCCTTTGTTGATGCACGTGCAGCCACAGTGCACACAATTCACAGACAGGATCCAAAACCCGCGAGACCCGGAAGGCGGTATGATGACGTTTTGCCTCGATTTCAGATCCGAGTCAGGCGGGAAAAGTCGAGCCTGACTCGGATTGGCCTCGGATCGGGGGGGCTCGGATCCGAACCCGCTCACCCCTAATATATAGGTAGGTATGTATGTGTGTATATATATATATATGTATATGTGTGTATGTATGTATGTGTGTGTGTATATATAAATATATATATATATATATATATATATATATATATATATACACACACACGTATGTATGTGTGTGTGTGTGTATATACATATAATATATATATATATATATATATACACACTGTGTGTGTATGTATAATGTTCGATAGATATATATATTGATGGATATCGCAGAGCCTCTGATTAGGGATGGCAACTGACCATCGATGGTTTGCAAGCCATCGGTGGTTTGCCATTGCTAGTGGTCATCAATGTTGCACCATCGATGGCAACCCTCAATCGATGTTTAGGAAACATCGGCAGTTGTGGTGTACACAGATCTCCTCGACCAATCGCAAAACAATTTATGGCTTCTAACGATGGTTGAACCATCGATGGTACAGCCGTCAATGGCCATCACTACAGTATAATATAAAAATTGCTATTTTTATGGTATACTGTGTTTTAAAAAAATATTTTTTTCAAATAAAATAGTGATAGATAAGTTTAAAATTATGTTCGTGATCTAATTCAATCATAAAAGAAACCGACAATTTTGGAGCGGTTTTTGGAAAAAGAATTCGTCAGTTAAGTGGTTAAATGTGTAATACCTTTTTAACAGGAAACCTGAATTGCCAAAAAGGGACATTATAAAACCTGTGAAAGATGAAGGCAAAGAACTAAAAGAAATGAGAAAAAAATTTAAGGTACTAAAATTACAAATTGCATAACAGTGATCTGAATTATGACACTAAGATGCTATCTCTGGAGGGAATTGAGGGTTAATGGTAACACACCAAGCAGGGGCAGCACAGGTCTTCTGGGGGGGGAGGGGTCTTCTGGGAGGGGGGTGTTGCTTATTTACATATGTATTTTTTTATTATTATTATCTTTTACGTTTGTGGTGCCACAAGGGTTTCATAGTGCTGTATATAATGGATGGAATAAAAAGCAAAATTACATAGTATATGGATGCTCCGATAGAACAGCTATAGACAAATTCACGTGATATATACATAATAACATAATTATATAATACTCGTCAAATTATATAATTTCTAAGAGACCACGGAAGGACCCTGCTCACAAGAATTTACATTCTAGAGGGGCTGTGGTTGGACACATAAATGGAGAGGGGAGCAGATTTGGGGATTGCTGAGGCTGGAGGGGTGGTAGGAAAGCAGGTGATTATAGAGGACGGGAGAGAATTCTAGAGGATCGGAATAGTACAGGTGAAATCCTGGATTAATTACCAATTGTTAGCTAATAAAACTGGTGATTAATATTAGCACCCACAGAAATGGCTACTGAGGAGTGTTCATGCCGGCCACACTGTCTCTACCCACATTCAGAAGACACTGTAAAGCTGGGTACACACTTTTCCAAATCTCTTCCAATCTAACCTCCAACTTAACAGATGAACAGACATTGCTAGAGTGTGTATGCATACACAATCTCTGATTTCATCCCATCCCAGTAGTCTGATTTTGAAACCTGCTGAAAAATCAGGAGACCAGATCACCAATCGCTCAACCAATTTAGAAGTGTGTACACTCCTGAGACTGGTTTGTCCAATTATTCTCTGAATTCATCCCAGTGAATAAAAGCCAGTCTACCAAAGATTGGGCAAGTGTGTACAGTGACACAATACTTTAAGGAGATGGTTTTAGCAGATGCAGTTTGGAGATTTGTAGCAAAATTGTATAGGTGTGTACACATAGACTGGGTGTTGTATGTGCGACCTACTGTAGGTCTCCAGTAAGATTGAGTCAACAATATGATTGTGATTTGGAATCCCAGAATATTGGACAAGTGTATACCCAGCTTTGAAAAGTATGAAACAAGCACAGGATGTGCACTTGTCATAATAGCTGCTGAAAATTGTATGGTACTGTTGTTCATATATACAGCACAGTAAATCAGCTTAGATTGCATGCAGAACAGAAATTAGGCAATATTCAGATATGAAGAATAGAATTAGATCAGTAAACTGTTCATAAATGTAATAAGATATTAAATAAAAAATTAGATCTAAAGTAAGCTGTATATTAATGTAATACCTCATTAATATTGACCCTCCTCACATGAATGACAAATTTACCAAATGATGACTAGACTAAAAAGCTACACTACTAATATGAAGTTTATATTGAATGTTGATATTCTGAACATGTTGAAGTTCAGACTACAAGATGTACCAAATAGCAAGAGTTGGTAAAATATATTTATTTTAAAATAAAAGTAAATACTCATGGTATAGTATTGCTGTTAATGTGAACTAAGCAGACTGAGTTATCCTACTCTGCAAGCACACAACCCTTTGGGGAAGGAATGGTCCCATTTGCCATGTGAGTGAGTGTTTAAGAAAACCTGGAGTTGTAAAAAGCTGAAGAACCCCTACAGGGCACGTGTACAGTATAAAGGCAGAGGAGTAGCGTGGAACCATGGCGCCTGGAGAAAGTGCATGTCATAGCGCCCCTCTTCCTGTATTGAACTGTGCCATTGAGGTCCCATTCAGGGGCAGAACTATGGGAGACAATGGAGGCGCCTGCTGCCGGGCTCCAGCTCTGAAGGGGCACCTCCATTGTCCACATCAGATTCACCCCACTTGTGGCTGTAACTATGTACCGGAGTGTACCGTCACGGCCGCCCAATACATGGTACCTCTTCCCAACACCTGAGAAGCCACCATACACTAGTGGAGAGCTCCATGTCAGACCATCAGCTGCTGCCTTCGTCTGTCTATAGCCTGTCTGCATGCGAATTGCTACATTACAGTGTCAGTGGCTGTGACGGCGGGGGGGGGGGGGCAACCAAATTATAACCTGCCTCCGGGCATCTGGGATGAAATTACGCCACTGGTCCCATTGGCTAGCTTGCGGGGGAAAACTAAAGTGAAGAGAAAAACAGCAAACAGTGGCAGTATGATGCTGGGCAAAGGGGAATAGAATGCACTATCTGACATTAAGGGGTAGCTGCTGTGCAGTGCTTTATTTATAGCACCTAGGATCTGACTTTTATCTCCTTTGAATCATTGTTATTAGTCAATAGAGGAGATTGTCAATTTAAGTAAAATGATCAGAATATATAATACAGAGTACATGAACTAGAGTGAGATTCCACAGGGTGCACAGCTTATTGCTGCAATTACTGCCCCAAGCAGCTGTCACTGGAGTGTGAACACCTATAGGAAGCTCCATTCTCAGCTATGCTCCAACATTGCAAATATACATTGCACCTATATTAATGTGAGTACTACTAACCATGTTCTGTCTACCACCATTATTATTATTATTTCAGGTCTCCTAATATTTTTTAAAAGACTTTTCAAATAACACTGTGTGGCCATGTCTGGGAGCACCTCCATTACTTTATATAGCAAAGCAGTGACTTTTTTTTAAACTCATACCTTATAATTGAAGTTTAGGATTTTACCTCAGATCTGTCACTTTTTTAAGTCCATTGAAACACAATGAATGAATGAGGAGAGAAGGAGGGAGGGGATCAAAGAGGAGAGGGGAGGTGACTGAAGCCAGTATGAAAGGAGAGAGGAAGAGCAAAAGCCAATCAGAGAGCGGTGGTGATGGAAGCCAATAAGAAAGGAGAGGACAGGGGCAAAGAGACGATCACAGGGTAGAGAGGGGAGGGAATTAAAGAGGTGAGAAGTGAATGTAATCAATCTGACAGGAAAGGGGAGGTGACAGAAGATGATCACAGAGGAGGGAGGGCCGGAGAGGAGGCAATCTGGGCAGCTTGAGGGAGCATGAAATGTACAAATAGATCTCAGATCTGTAATTTATTTGGATATAGAGAAAAACAAACCGAGATCAAACTAAAAGGAGGCAGTCATACTGTGTAGCACCCCATGAATTAGGGAACCCTGGATGGCACCCTCTGTCCATTTTGGCGCCCAGAGCTCATGCTCCACTGGAACCACCCTCGCTACTCCCCTGTACAAAGGGATGCTCCTGATCAGATGACATGGCTGCCAACCTCAGAAAATATTATAAAAACTTAAATTCAAAATTAAAACTAGCAGCAGAGAAGGTAAAAACTTTTTACAAGCCAGTGTCTGAAACCATTCGTACTTATAGTGCATTTGGCATTTTATCAGTAAATTTACAGACTGCTGGCAACCATGGAAGAGATGTATTATAAAAGATGGAGCCTGTGGGTGCTCCAGCACACAGAAGGCTGCAACTCATTAGATGCTACTTGCCTGTTGCTGAATGGGGGGAGGGGGAGGTGCAGCAGAGGAGGGCGGAGATATCCAAACCTAAGATGCAGTCGTAATTTTTTTTTTTTGCCTAAAGCTTTTGCTGGCGGTGAATGAGTGTATTTTGGTCTGAAAAATATGATAAATCCACCATGGAATATTTTACTTTGAAAACTTTTAAACACCAACACCCCTTAAAGGGTTTTTGTTTGTTTGTTTTTGATATTTCTCTAATTTTGTTATTATCAATTCATTTTCGGAAAAGGAAAAATAACTTGTAATATTGCTATAAAAAATCCATGTATAAAGGAGAGACATGGGTATAAACTAAAAAGAAAATGATAAACTAAAAACGTGCGTGAAACGTGAAAATTTCAGTCTGATTCCAAAATGTCTTTTGTCTCACTCAGATTGAAGGCGAGATAAAGGTTTTGACTCGAATGATGGTTGTCCCGAGTGCTGGGAACAAGAGAGGAGGAGGGAAGGACCTACCAATCAGTAAAGGCGAGATCCTAGAAGTGATCCAGTTCACTAACCAAGAAAAAATATTGTGTCGAAATAGTAAAAGCAAATGTATGTACATTGTAACAAAATAATTCAAACATTATTATTTCATTAATTGAGTATTAAAGTACTTCAAAATATTTGCAAAAATTATGTAATTAACTATACGGGGTCAATCCCGTGAAGGTATCGCGGGTACGAGTCAGCATTGCAACAGCTGCACTTTATGGCAGCCTGAATTTGCTGAAAACTGCCAGCTCCATAGGGCCGCGAGCAAAATTAAGCGAATTCGGGCTGAGAGCAGGTTGTGAGGGGTGCAAGATGTAATGCCATTACCAGCATTTTAATGTAGTGGTAACGGCAACTTACACCGTTCATGCCTAATTGCATTGGACCCTAAGTATCTAATGATGCAACTGAAATACCTTATTATCTATTAGATTTTAGTAAGTTAATAGAGAAAAGTCCAAAATTAATTTGAAACTGCATTAGGTGGTAAGACCTCAACTCATTATTAAGGTGAGTACACACCTAGCAGATATATCTGCAAATCGAGTTATCTGCAGATATATCTGTAGATGATGGTCGTTCATATACACTGAATGACCATCATCTGACCCGGGTGACGGGTCAGGGGCGGGTCCGCCCCCCTCCCCATGGCTGCAGATCTCCAGTACACACTTGCCGATGGAAATATATCTTTCCATCGGATGTTCAGCACAGCCAATGCGATATGTCTGTGAACAACGTTGTTCACAGACATATCGTTGGTACACACTGGCCGACGGGCACCAGATATCTTGGCCAATCAATTGATCGGCCAATATATCTGTCAGTGTGTACCCAGCTTTAGAGACATCCCTCAGATGTAAAATAAATGAAAGCTTAACTGATGAGATTAGCTTACATTTCTTGTCTTTTTTACCTTTAATTTAATTTGCATTCAAACTACATTTATTTACATTTTAAATAACACTGCTGAGATTTGTTTCTGTAACATAATACTTTTCTTGAAACGTCTGACATAACATATGATAACCGCACCATAAAAGTGACACGGACGATGTCCTTTTTGTTTTAGATGGATATGTTAAAAGAAGATATGTTTTGCAACTGTAAGTATTAAGAATTTGTACAATGAATGAGCACCATCATGAATCAGTTGTAGGAATTTTAGAATATGAACTATGACTGTAAGAGTTTAAAGGTTAGGATTGAGAGAGATTATAGAATTAGGTCAAGGCATATGGATGACAGCTTATGTTTAGAGGAATACCCTAAAATGTACACCATATCTAGTTATGGAATAAGTAAAAATATCAGTAATTACAGAAAATGTTAAATAATGACAGTGACGTTCATGGGCTTACCTTGTCAGAGAGCTATCTACCACTATATTTATTCATAATAATTATTATTAACTAACTCTTGGGTGCAGGTTTACTAGATGAATCTATATTGAATGCCAATGTTCCTGATATTTATCTATGTCAGAACTAATAGTGGTAAAAGTGAGAGTGAATGGTCATACAAAGGTATAGATCTTCCAAAAATATTTAATTATGTAGGTAATATCTCATAAGCTTATGTCAATTTCAGTTGCCAAAGTCTTACGTACTTCACAGGTCGCTGCCCGCTTGTTTAGCATTTAGATACATACTTTGTCAGACCATTCACTCTCACGTTTACTGCTATTGGATTATTGATCTTTACATAGAGAGACAGATATTAGTAACATTGGTATTCAATAAGGATTAATTTAGCAACCTGCGCCCAAGAATTAATTGCCTTTTTAGTATACATTGTTACCCCAGGGGGATTTTGGATTCCTGGAATAAAGAAGCGAGTCAGCATTGCAACAGCTTATCAAACTGTCATAAACTGATAAAATAATTCAAGTTATAATAAGATTTCTAGAACATTCATAAAAAGCACAAAATACAAATGGTTATTCCTAAATATTAAAATAACCACCAAAGTGACTTCACATTTAGATTAGTTTCTCTATAGAGTCTAAAAAACTTTGCAATTGGTCATTAAAGATATGCAATGTGTTAGCAATAAAAATCAGTCTTTCATTCAGCATTAATAAAAGTTACTAGCAGCGGAGTTAGTATCCCTTATTATTTAGGCACACTTAAGCAGACAAGAAATTAAACCCTACTTATCAGTGGAAAAGGGTTAAGCAGCTGGATCCTTTTTTAATGAGAAGCAGTGAGTCATTTGCATATTAGCACAGTCTCGTTTCCCAGTACATCCAAACGTTATGTGTAATCCACACACCATCACACTGTGTCTTACACCATCAGTATATGAGTCTCTTTAGACAATCACAGACAGCACAGATCAAAAGCCACAGTCCATTTCTCCCAATTATAGCAGCAGAAATACTCTGTACAGTAATATATGCTGCCTTTGTTCAGGGAATCATAATAATCTGTGTAAAGGTCCCCATACATCTGCGACGAACCATTACAGATGTATGGGGGCCCTTACACACTTGAAACTACTGGCAGATGCCAGTGTCCAGTCAGATCAGGGTGAATGACAG